>CM076578.1:605768985-606486239 GCA_034641835.2 Pinus albicaulis
CAAAAAGTAACTATAGTAAATGAATGGGATCAATAATAAGGGCTAAAATCTAATAACAATAATCTAATTGTGATCTATTTAGATTATTCATAATCCATCTTGAATTTTCTCCTCTTTTTCTCACTCTCTCAACTATGTTGATGAGAAGGCTGCTGAGAAAAATGTCAACTCCCATAGCACTTAGATAAAAGGAAATTCCCAAGATTCTTATGTTGTCAAAAACCTAATCAGAAAAATATTCCTGCAGCCCTACCAATGTAAAAACATATGCTACTCAAATCAAATAAAACTGAGGAATTAACCAAAAGACATTGAGAGGGATTACAATCTTAGGGGTGTCAAGCAAGCCATGGGTACTTGCACCATTATTGTTGCTTTTTCCAAAAGCCTAATTTCATTCCAAACAAAGGCATATATCAAAGAATGAACCTAACATCATTGAATCTTCATTTTAACATCAGAAACTTGTCAAAAGACCCAAACACTAGGTAATCCTTGCAGCTCTCTGTTTTAGTCATTACATAGGGAAGCATTTACTTTTCTAGTAGATTAAATAGTGAAATGAAAATAAATAAATAAAATATTGAAGTGAATATGAAGGTTTTCACATTGGGATATCATGTTGTTAGTAATTTTCCTCTGAAAATAAATTTATGCTAGAATCTAGACAATTGCTTTTAAGAGAAATTTACCAAAAAAAAATTCCATCTCAAACTTTAGAATTATATAACTTACTGAAAAGTTTTTGTGTGAGATAACAATTGGCCCAAGCTTAGGAAGTTTTAAAAAAGGAAAAAGAACATGTAGTAATTATTGAGACTATAAAGGCCCAAAGAGTGCGAGACCTAGAAGAGGCAAAATAGGCTCGCTGAAGAAACTAGTGCAAAGCTCGAGGATGTTGAGATTTTTGTGTATTTAGGGTAGCATCATTTGTGATCTATGTCCCAAATTTTGTGGAGGGACTAGAGTACACTTGATATACAAGACCCATAAATGGATTTGAGAAATTTCAATTTGTGTTCAAGTTATTCAAATAATTAATTATTTTTAATGGATTTCATAAATCTAACTTAGGAAAATAAAATAATTAAAGTGAATTAATTAACACATGTGCTGAAATTGTCTTAAGTCACATGGATCAAGTAGTATTTTAATCTCAACCATTGATGGATGATTTAATATCGACTGTTGAAGGGTTCAACGAAAAAGTATAAGAGAAAGGCTTGAGGGTCAGTTGAAGACACACAATTTCTGTAGAACTAAGGAATAGATCTGGAATTCTAGGGTGGGTTTGCTAAGAATTTCCAGTGGAATTTCCTACAGTGAGGGGTAGTATTGGCTGAGGGAATGATCTGATTCCAAGAGCCAAGAGACAAAAAGAGGCAAGAGGATTAGCCACAAGGACAACACAAAGGGGCTTCAAAGCCACGCAGAGTAGCAGGGACAACACAGAGACAACACTGAGGCAGCTAGGGCCACGCTAGGCTGATGCTGGCGAAGTAGAGGCAATGTAGGGGTAGCATAGACCATCCTAGGATGACGTAGACCCTCTTAGAGACACGCAGAGGTTGACATAGTCCCTCTAGGGCAACGCTAGGGCTTCAAAAGCAGTGCTGAGGGTTTCTAGAGTCAGATCTAGGCTGAGTCTTGTAAATATCGTTTGAGGGTGTGGATTAGTCAGATATTTGGCACTAGATATTCAGGTTAGCTGCAGATTTTATATCTTTTATTCTCTGTCGGGTTTTCCAAGGTTGGAACCTAGATTTGTTGTACTCAGAACTACTTAATAATAAAACCCTCATATCTGCTGAATCGATTTTCCAGCTTTCGGTTTTTCTGGGGAATTATGTCCAAAAATCCATGTGTCACTTTTTTGCATGAGTGAATTATTCAGTAAATGATCTGCATGTGTAGGTTGTAGTTGTGTTTATTTTCGGTATTTTTTGAATCTAATCGATGGAGCTAACTTTTACAAATTAAATCAAGTGGGAGGAAATAAACCAATACACTGCAGTAGAATTTTCACATGGTATCAGAGCGATAGCAAATCAAGCTAAATCTCCAGCAAATATTTGAATAATTATTTTTCTACAGGGTGGCAGTAGAAGCAGCAGATCTGGAAAGGGCATCTTGACAGAAAGAGAAAGTAGATCCAGAAGACAACGCTGAAGCTGTAGAATGCCTCTGGGCTTACGTAGACCCTCCCCAAGGCAGCGTAAGGATTGCGTCACCTAGTATGGGGTTACGTAGTCCACTTCTGAGCCACGTTGGGACTGTGCTGGGCCAACCAGGAGGACGTTGTCCAGTCACTTCTCTTGTTGCAGAAGAATTCAACCAAGTTCTGGAAGCAGTGCTGGTGGGGTAGAGATTCTGCAGGTGCAGAATTGTGCCTAGCTAAGGAAACAAAGGTGGGAGGAAGACAATTATTCAACGGATTTGAGATTCGATCAAGAGGATCGGAGAATATTGTCCGTTTGAAATTTGGTGGAAGACTTTCAGGAGGGAAGTCAGTTTATTCAGATCTGAGAAAATATGGCTCGATATGGACTGAGTGATCAAGACAGATTGGATGGCATGTCCAACTATGTCATCTGGAAGGCCATAATATTCTCAGTTATGGATGAGTATGGTCTCAAATATCATGCATAGAAAACACTTGTTGTACCAACTGATGTAGATCTACTTAATAAGTATGAAGAAAACCAAGCACAGACAAAGCGGTTGATCATAGACGGAGTAAAGGACCACGTGATTCTGCATATTTTTGGTAAGAATACAATAAATTCTATGTGGAAGGCTTTGGAGGTGATGTACCAAGGAGGCTTTGTGCAAAGAAGAATGCTTCTTGAGAATCAAATACAGATGTTCCAAATGATGAAGGGTGAAGAGATAGATCCATTTCTCTTCAGACTCCAAGCTATCTGTGACCAGCTAATTGGCATGGGTGCTTCTACAGATGAAGGGCTCCTAGTGAGGACAACCTTAATGTTGTCTCTGAATAATGGGAAACATTTGTGGTCAGAAAATGTATTAGAAGGGTTTTATAACTAATGGATCGACTTGTTGATTTAAATTGAAGATTGCCAAAGATAAGGGGTTTCTATTACATAGCTTCTGCTTTATAAGGTTCAGGAAATGTTGAAGTCTCGAGAAAAATGGATTAGTGTTGTGTTAAAATAAATGGAAGCATATTTGCAAAAATTAAATAAAGGTAGTCGAAATATTTAGGAGGAGATTGAAGCCATTGTAGTTTTTGGTTGAGGTAGTTGAGCACACTTGTAGTTAAGTAGCGAATATTGAAAATCAATTAGCATTTCATTTTCATTAGATTTGGATTGGAAGAGAATCGTAATCCAAATTATATTATGATAATCCAATAGCATATGTCTTATGTTAAGTCTCGTCAAGGTCACTTATCTGATGAAAGTATGTCCATATACAAGAGATTGGAAATACAATAATACATTCAATATTGTGATAATTATAACGATATTATAGAAGGGATGCTCAATTTTGAGTTGAATTCATTCCACATAGCTTTACCAATGACGAGGTTCATAAATTAACAAGGGAACACTTAGATTCAAATAACTTCAAATTTTGCACTAGCTAGATACAAATCAAAATACATAACGAAATGCATAATACCATATAGATTGAATTCTTATATATATATATATTTTTTTTTGAATATTACAAAAAAATTATTTAATTATATAATAAATATAAATTTATAAATTTATACAATAAATATAAACTTATATATTTATATATATTGGAGTTTATATTTTCTTAAATTTTTGTTTTTATTTATTTTTTAAATGATAATTTTCTATAAGTATGGGGGGTTTCCGTAATGCATTATATTTGATATTATTTTTGGGATTCAATTGCGTTAAGTAAGTAATTTATTTATGACCATTTCCATGAGAGGTAATCGTAACTGACCAATTTCTCATGATTTTTGAATAGTCCACTTAGCACTCATTACATTGGGTGATGCTCACAGGGGTGAAGAAGTGAGATTGAAACTATGTGATCCATTTCACTAGTTTCAATTCCACTTCTTCACCCCTGTGAGCATCACCCGATGCAATGAGTGCTAAGTGGACTATTCAAAAATCATGAGAAATTGGTCAGTTACGACTACCTCTCATGGAAATGGTCATAGATGAATGACTTACTTAACACAGTTGAATCCCAAAAATGATATCAAATATAATGCACTGCGGAAACCCCCCATACTTAAAATACAAAGAGTAAAGGGAGCTCTACTTGAATGGTTCATGAGGCACAATACTTGCTAAGGTTTTGCAAATGGGGTAGCAAGCTAAGTGGGCTTGATTGTGGGGAAAAATCCATAGTTAAGCGCGTTTGAGCCAGAGGAGTTTTGGGATGGGTGACCTCCCGAGAAGTCCTGGTTACTAGTTGCAAGCCCTAGAAGTGATGATTGATGCTATGTGATTCATTTCACTAGTTTCAATTTGACTTCTTCACCCCTGTGAGCATCACCCGATGCAATGAGTGCTAAGTGGACTATTAAAAAATCATGAGAAATTGGTCAGTTATGAATACCTCTTATGAAAATGGTCATATATTAATGAATTACTTAACGTGGTTGAATCTCAAAAGATATTAAATATAATGCATTGCGGAAACCCCCCATAATTAAAATACAAAGAGTAAAGGGAGTTGTATTTGAATGATTCATGAGGCACAATACTTGCTAAGGTTTTTCAAATGGGGTAGCAAGGTAAGTGGGCCTGATTGTGGGGAAAACTCCACAGTTAAGCGCACTTGAGAAAGAGGAGTTCTGGGATGGGTGACCTCCCGAGAAGTCTTGGTTACTGGGTGCAAGCCCCAAAAGTGATGATTGACGCTATGTGATTCATTTCACTAGTTTCAATTCCACTTATTCACCCCTGTGAGCATCACCTGATGTAATGAGTGCTAAGTGGACTATTCAAAAATCATGACAAATTGGTCAGTTACGACTACCTCTTATGAAATGGGTCATAGATGAATGACTTACTTAATGCGATTGAATCCCAAAAATGATATCAAATATAATGCACTGCGGAAACCCCCCATAATTAAAATACAAAGAGTAAAGGGAGCTGTATTTGAATGGTTCATGAGGCACAATACTTGCTAAGGTATTTCAAATGGGGTAGCAAGGTAAGTGGGCTTTATTGTGGGGAAAACTCCATAATTAAGCGCACTTGAGCCAGAGGAGTTCTGGAATGGGTGACCTCTCAGGAAGTCTTGGTTATCGGGTGAAAGCCCCAGAAGTGATGATTGGCGCTATGTGATTCATTTCACTGGTTTCAATCCCACTTCTTCACCCCTGTGAGCATCACCTGATGCAATGAGTGCTAAGTGGACTATTCAAAAATCATGAGAAATTGGTCAGTTACGACTACCTCTCATGGAAATGGTCATAGATGAATGACTTACTTAACGCACTTGAATCCCAAAAATGATATCAAACCTTCTATAATATTATCCATGTATTATATATATACTTTCATTATAAAGTAAATGTTGGAGTAATTATAAATAAAAAATAATTTTATTTATTGAATGTGACTAATTAACAGTGTGTAATTGAATATTTAATCGTTATTTTAAGTATATTTCGAATTGATAGCCAACTTTTTGTGATTTTATCAGATTTAATTCTATGAAAATATCTAACAGATTGAATAAAATTTCTTCCCCTAGAGCTTCTACCATTTTGGTGTCTACCCTCGATGCTTTATTGTTGACTAGTAATTGACTTGCTTTAGTTAAAATTAATGGAGAAAGTTTGTTTCACGGTTGTGTGTGCCTTAGTTTAGACTTAGTTCCTATTTTCTAGGAGATAGTTTTGATCTCCCTAAATTGAATGTAATATTATTTATTTCTGATTTTATGATCAATGGAATAGAGCGGTACTACTTGGGCAGTGTCCAGGTGTAGCTCGTCTCACCTGTGAGCTACTAGTTTCATATTACAAGTTTATTTCTAATTGACTTTCCATTTTTTATCTTGGTATCAGAGCTCTTTGTGAATTGGGTCTGTGGTGATTTGAGCCTTTGTGGTTGAGATCAGAGAGCCTTAGTGGCTGAGATCAGAGATCCTTGGTGGCTGAGATCAAAGGTATGCCAATACAATTTTTTTTGTGTGACAAAGCATTTTTTTATGAATAAAACTGATTAGCGTGCCCCCAACAGAGAGAGACATCGCTTACGAGCTCTGGCAGTACACAGGGAAAGAGCTTTGTTCAACATGGATGGTTTGTTCTGATACCCACGCTGATACCGAAAAATTATAGAATTTTTCTTCAGCGTGACCTGCATCAGCGCCAGTGTTTTTTGTATGTTAGCGGCAACCCGAGACTAGATGGACTTATGTTGGTGGTATTTTCCATAGTATTTTTTGTATATTGAAGGCCATCTGTTTGGAGTTGGATTCATAGCACCTAAATCTAGAGCTGTTGGAGGATCTAGTGTTAGATCTGTAGATCGGCTATTGGAGGATCTGGAGTTAGATCCGTAGATCGATCGTTTGAGGATTTGGTGTTGGATTCAGAGATCAGTTTTTGGATTACTAGATCTGTAGATTGGACTAGTGATTTGTTATTGGAGTCGTGGATCTATTGATCAAACAAGCTATTGGTGGTGCTCGTAAATTAAAAGCAGGGCAATGTTGAAATTGTTTTGTCACAATGAATAATCACATTACAGAGACATACCTTAATGAGAGAAATAAGCTTAATGGGTCAAATTAAACCAACTGGAAGTTCAAGTTGCAGATATTTCTTGAGGGTTCTAGTGCATGGACAATTGCAAATGCAGATGAAGCAAAACCAATTGAAGCCGAAGGTTAGAAAACTACATCAGTTCAAGAGTGGGAGAAGAGGGAAAATAAAGAGAAGGTGTTGTTGAAGATGTCGGTAAAAGACAACATAATCCCTCATATCTGAGACTACAAAAACACCAATGAGATTTGGATGACAATCAGGTGTTGTTTCTGAAGAGTAAAATTTCTCCATTATAATGGAACAGAATGAATCCGTTGCCGCATTCATCTCATGGATTAAAGAACTGAGAGACAAGTTAGGCGACTTAGGGGGAGAGTTGAAATTAATGGAGAAAGTGTGTTTTACAGTTGTGTGTGTGCCTTAGTTTAGACTTAGTTCCTATTTTCTAGGAGATAGTTTTGATCTCCATAAATTAAATGTAATCTTATTTATTTCGGATTTTATGATCAATGGAATAGAGCGGTACTGCTTGGGAAGTATCTAGGTGTAGTGGAAGTTTGTGCACTTGGAAAAATGCACAGAGAGAAATTTCCCTCTAGCTCAAATAGGAGAAAGAAAGATATACTTGAACTTATGCATACTGATATTTGTTGACCTATGAAGACAAGGTCCTTAGGTGGAGCTTACTATTTCTTGTTATCTATTGATGACTACACAAGGTATACTTGGGTATAATTTCTTAGAAGGAAAAGTGATACTTTCAAGCACTTTAAATAATTTAGAAATTTGGTTGAAAAGCAGACAAGGAAAGTCATTAAAATTCTCCGCTCAGATAAAGGAGGAGAATACAGACTTGGGAACGTCATGAAATACTGTAGAGATCATGGAATAGCACAATAGTTTACAGTACCCCACACTCCAAAACAGAATGTGGTTGCAGAAAGAAAGAACATAACACTGGTGGAGTGTGCACGTAGCATGATGAAAGGTAAGAATCTATCCAGTGGTTTTTGGGCAGAAGCAATTAGTACTACAATTTACTTAAAGAACATAAGTCCAACTAGGTGTCTTGATATCAAGACTCCATTTAAGACTTTTTATGGTTTTAAACTTGTAGTCCATCACTTGAGAGTATTTGGTTCCATAGATTTTGCACACATTCCTAAGGAATATAGGAAGAAATTGGATGCTAAATCTATAAAATGCATATTTATAGGGTACTGTTCTGATTTCAAAGCATATAAGATGTTTAATCCATCTACTCAAAACGTGTCTCCGAGTAGAGATGTTATCTTCCATGAAAAGGTTGATGAAGGGAATAAGGACAACATTTATTATGAGTGGCACATGCCTTTAGTGATTGATGCCAACAATGATGAAGTGAAATACAATAATTTACAACATCAACAATAGAAAACAAAATCTAGTGGAGTGGATACATTCAGTAGTCGAAGTCCATTCAAAGATGAAAAAGAAATCACATAGGACATAATTGAGGCAAGTCCGCTACCAAGGAGACCAAGATGATAGACTCACTTACCTGCAAGGTAGAAATATTATGCTCTTATGACTAGTATTTTAAATGTTGTTGAGCCCATTAATTATAATGAAGCAAATACATATGATGAATGGAGGTCAACTATGAAAGAAGAGTATGAGTCCATAATTAAAAATAAACCTGGGAATTAGTTAAACTTCCAAAGGGAAAATATCCCATAAGTTGTAAATGGTTATATAAACCTAAGTTCAAGGCATATGGTAGTGTAGACAAGTATAAAACTAGGTTGGTGTCCAAAGGGTACTCACAAAAAGAAGGGATTGATTATGATGACACTTTTTCTCCTGTAGCTAAGTTAAACACTATTAGGATGTTAATAGCTCTAGCTACAAAGTGATTAGAGATTACACCAACTAGATGTAAAAACTAATTTTCGAAATGGAGAATTGAAGGAAGAACTATATTTAACACAACCTGAAGGGTTCATTAAAAAGGGGTAGGAACACTTGGTATGTAAATTAAAGAAGGCATTGTATGGGCTGAAACATGCTCCCAGATCTTGGTATAAGAAAGTAGACTCTTTCTTCCTACAACATGGTTATAAGAGAATTAAAAATGATCCAAATATGTATACCACATTTGATTCAAAGTGGCAGATTGTGTTGATATCCTTATATGTTGATGATTTAATTGTTACTAGAAATTCAGATGAATTGGTTGAAGAAATTAAAGTGCATATGTCACAGGTATTTGAAAATAAGGACCTTGGAGGATTGCATTATTGTTTGGGTCTTGATGTCTTGAGGGATTCTGGCCAAAATTTTGTTACTCAAGGAAAGTATGTCAGGGAATTGTCGAAGAAATTCAGAATGGATCAGCGTAAAACTGCTTCATCACCTATACAACAAAATGATAAATTTCATAGTGATGATGGTTCTAAGGATGTGGATGCTACATTGTACAGACAACTTGTTGGAAGTTTGATTTACTTGACTATAACCAAACCTGACTTAGCATATTCAGTCAATGTGTTGAGTCACTTTATGACAACCTCTTAAAAACCATTGAAAGGTGTCCTAATGTATCTTAAAGAAACCATAAATTTTGGGATTAAATATACTTAATATTTTGATGTTAAATGTATAGGATATTCAGATTCAGATTGGGCTGGAAATATGGACAATATAAGATCTATAACTAGGTATGATTTCAATATTGGGTCCAGGGTAATTTCTTGGAGCAGCAAAAGCAGAGTAATGTATCTTTATCATCAACAGAAGCGGAGTACCAAGCTGTATGTGAAACCAATTGTGAAGAAATTTGGTTGAGAATAAGCCTTCATGATGCAGGAGAAGAACAAAAGGATGCTACAATGATTAAATGTGACAACCAAAGTTCAATCAAGTTGGAAAATAATCCCGTTTTTCATAAAAACACAAAACATATAGATACTCAATTTCATTTTGAAAGAGAAAAGGTTTAGTCCAAAGAGATTTTTCTTGAATATTGTAGCACTTGTGAAAATGCAACTGATATCTTCACCAAGCCTCCTGGGAAGATCAAATTTGATTTTTTTAGGGATATGTTAGGTTTGCAAGTGAATCCTTTCTCCATTAAGGGGGAGAGTTGAAATTAATGAAGAAATTTTGTTTCACAGTTGTGTGTGTTCCTTAGTTTAGATTTAGTTCCTATTTTCTAGGAGATAGTTTTGATCTCCCTAAATTGAGTGTAGTCTTATTTATTTCTGATTTTATGATTAGTGGAATAGAGCGGTACTGCTTGGGAAGTCTCCAGGTGTAGCTCATATCACCTGTGAGCTGCTAGTTTCAGATAGCAAGTTTCTTTCTAATTTGAATTTCCATTTTTATCTGCTTTCTACTTATCCTTTTTTCTTTCTAACTAACTCACTTTATTTTTGGCTTAAGCAACTCCTGCTTTACAGAAAACCTGCTCCTTCTTGATGACTTGATTTACGACTTTCAAATTTTCCTTTTTTGGTTTGAATGTGAGTAATTGAAAAATTGTAATTGAATATTTAATCGTCATTTCAAGTATATTTTGAATCAATAATTGACTTCTTGTGATCTTATCAAATTTAACTAGAATTTTTAAATTATTTCACACAAGACCTTGCTAGTAGGTAATTTGGGTCATAAAAGTATTCAAAAAAATAAAATAAAATCAAGGAGTTTGGTAACAAGTTCTTTAAATGGAAAATTTGTGTGTTACATTTCATTCTATTTATCAAATTCTTAGTGTGAGAATTGATTAATACAACATATTAGATTAATCCTAATTTTGTTCCAAAAATATATTATGTTATGGCGAGAATGATAAGTGTAAAAATTATTAATTAAAATTATCATATAGGAAAAGCCCTAAGCATATATGAAATTCAATAATAGCCATTGGGAGGTGTTCACGGTGTTGTTTTAACAAATAAATATGTTTTTGCTCGATTGTGGTGGCATATCATAAGATTACACATAAAAATAACCTAAATATTAGGTGCCTACCAAATCTCTTACCATGGTGCATTAATAGGTGCAATGCATAATTTTTTTACATCACTTTCAGTGTGTTTCTTATCTATTCCAAAATTGCTATACCTAATATCACATAAACTCTATGTTTCCATTATACTTGCATTTTTGTCATGCTCAATCCATTTGCACAATGGGATGGTTAAGCACCGATTATTTATGCATCACATAATAAATCAATACCTATTGATCTCTTTTATGATTGATGCACTTTTATTTGAGTTGTGACTAGGAATTCTCCCCCTTCCCTTTTGGGATTTCCATATGTTATCTTTTGGTTTAGAATTTGAAGCACTTGGAACCACTACCACCATTATCTTCCAAAAATGATTTTATATTATTTGTGTGCTTTGGAAATAACTTCTTTCCATGATAATGGCACAAACTTGATAAGTCACTCTTTATAAAGTTTATGTATATTATAAATCCACTCATAAGTGTAGCTTAGTCAAGTGCTCCCTTTATTTATGTATTGTCACTTTTTTTTGTTAATTGGTGCATAATACTTCTTAGTGTCTCATTATAGAATTTCCAATAGCATTCCTTCTCACACTTCATGCTAGGCGTTTTCTCCTTAGTCACATAGTTTGTTTCCTTTTACAAAATATATATTATTGTTGTCCTTGATCATTTAAACTTTATTTGTTTTACTAGTATATCCTTACCTGGTTGCGAGTGTTTTTAGTTCACAATTACTTATCTTAACACCTTAGAATTATATAGGGTCACTATGACCCTCACTAGTAATCCTTAATCATCATTCATGTGGCTCAATTCACTTAGTCTATATCCCTAAGAGAGTTGGCCATCTGAGAAAGTGATCCCTTTAATTGTTGTTTCTTAATGTGCCCTAGAATTTACTACCTTCCATAATGTTGTTATTCATTTTGGCAACCTTGCTTAACTATCATGAGTCCTTCCAGGTTGGTCATGGTTACAAGCTAGATATGATTTATTATGATCATTAGAAAATTTGTAAGTACTCCCTTTCCCTCATTCTTTAAGGTGACTCTATAACTTATACCACCAATATTGGTAAACTCTCCTTCATTTCTTAGAATGCTTGTCTCTTTCCATTCTAATAACTAGTTTACAGTCCTTTCTAAGTAGTTGCATACCATTTTAAGGCATATACTTATTTCTTCCAATTTTGACTTATACATCTATTCCCTTAATGTGATCATGTATAATTTCTCCACATGTACACTAAATGATTAGTGTTTTCTTTACTTCCATAGGTTAAACCAACTAGTTTATCCGGTTATAAATATTACTTCATATCTAATTTCTTGTAGTTAATGTTGATAGCTAGGATTATAGGTCTATACTGTCATGCGTACAAGGAACTCTTAAGGTACATATTGATTCACCTCATGCATTGGACCTCAATGTCTATCCACAACCTAATGCTCTACAAAATGAAGCAATTCAAAACACGAATACAATAATCTAAGTATAACACTAGTTAATATACTATTGTTTCAAATTGAGCAATTAGTTGTATTTCTGTCACCATTCTTCCCTTTTCAAGGGGCAATGTTTAAATAGTTCAATTTATCCTTATTATCTTCTCTCATTGGCTCCACATAATTTTTTTTTTTTTTTAACTAAAAACAAGTTCACCATCAAATCAAATCAAATCTCTCTCTCACACACATATAATATTGAAACATCCCAACATTTGAAATTCAAAATCCTTTAATATATACAATTATTTGATATTTATGTAAAATTAATTAAATCCAATTTCATTAATAAACATGCAAACCATTCCTTCATACTTAACCACCACTGTGCACCAATATTTTGGACGTTATATAATGCTTTACAACTTATTTCCAAACCAAAAAATAAATTAGATATAAACGTGGACCTCCTTTATATTATTAAAGTATAATCTTAATATCAAATATTTGATAAAATTAAAAAGATCATTGCTAAATATGTATTTAAAGAAATATTTTCATTTATCTACCCACCATTCTATTAAATATATAATTAAAAAAATATTTTAATCTATCTACCCACCATTCTATTTCTTAGGTCAAAACTTCCATTATTCCTTTTAAAAACAAATATACTAAAATAATATTATAATCGAAAAAAAAGCCTAACATATAAAAACAAGAGATGTTGATGTTGCATAATAGTGACTGCCTGTTCTTTTTTTTTTTTAAATAGATTATAAAATGATTAACAATTATTAATTTATGCAATGCTTATGCTTTAAATTATTAAACTGTATAGAAAATATTTAAAGGACAAGAGTAAAATTAATGCTATTGTTCAAATGACTAATCTGCATGAGTGGATTGAGAATATTTTTTTAAGTAGATATCATCCTTATTTGACTTTTTAGTGGTTCTTTTATGGCTTTCAAAAGATTTCTCAATCAGACTTTTATCGTTTTCAAAAGATCTCTCAATCAGACTTTCCTGTAAATTTTCAATCAAATTTCTCGATCATAACCAGCTTTATTTTCAGATGATCTAGTCATTATCGTTAATTACTTTACTCATTACTTATCATATTTGACCATTATTAATATTATAATATCATTAATGCCACAACAAAATTTAATGTATAGGATAATTTATTTTGCAAATATCATAAACAATTTTAAGATGATTAGGTCATTATCAACAATTAATTTAATCATATTTTATTGTATTTGACAGCCATTAATAATATAATATCATTAATGTGATGTATGTGATGATATATTTTGCAAATAAATATTTTTTATTTTTTATTTTTGTCAATATTTTTTCTAAATTGCATTTAATATTAATTTAAATTTATTTTAATTTTGGATCTATCAAGCACTAAGTTATTTAACAAAATTAATAAAAATAAAAATAATAATAATATATAAATGAGTATAATTGAATTTACATATTTTTTTGGTAAGCTTGACATGACTACATCTTCATCATGTCCAATTGGGAATTGAATCGATTACTTCACATCAAAGAGTACCTTAATACAACACTCAATCACCTCCTATCCAATACCCTGTTGAGAAATGAATGTAAATATTTAAATCTTGGTTCAATTAATAATAAAAATTTAAAAGTAATAAAATTAATTCTGTTATATTGTAATTTTGTTTTGAACTTAGTGCCTGCAACTCAACTTAGAACATAAAAAATTATAAATTACATTGGTTAGTTGTAAATTAATAGTGGTTGATAGAAAAATCATCTTATAGTTTTGTTTTGATGGGAACTAATAAATTGAGATGTGAAGTGGATAAGTAAATTGTTCGCATTGGCATAAATTTTGGTGGGTAGTAACCACTAGCAAGTCTACACATTTGCAGTGCTACATAAGTGCTGACCAAAACATAAATAATAGTGGAAAGTAAATCGCCTTAATCATATTTATTTTGATGGTAAATATGTTATTTACTTTAGTATAAACTATTTTCAAAGATTTTATTTTTGGACTGTTTTCGTGCCAAATTTAAGAGTAAAAAACTACACAAATTTCTAAGCATCACACATGAATATTTTAACTATATCCATAAATGATGGCATAACATATCTAAGAAAATTATCCACATGACATTATATTGTGCTAATGCTGCAATAAGACCTTTAAATTATGTTCCAATCAATTTTTGAAAATTAGTTTTTTAAATTATATTGAAAAATAATTATTTATTTTTCAAAGTTAAACATTATAATTTGCATTGGTCCATGCTAAACTAAACTAATAGTGATCAACATATTTTATCTCTCTAAATCCTAAATTTAGATCGATTAAATTACAATGACACCAAACTCATACCATGTATTCAAATTATAATATTTTTTTTGTAATTTCAACATTGGTGAGGCTACATCATGATCTTGTCCAAGAAAAACATCTACATAAAATAGGGAATTGAATCAACGACTTAAAATCTAAAAAAATACCTTGACAACCCACCTAATCACCCTCTATCCAAATCCTGTAAACATATTCAAATTATAATATTAAATCATAAGTATTGTTTTACCTATCTTATTTATATTCTAATAAGATGATAATAATATAGCCTTACCCATAACATTGAAAGAAAGATGATAAAAAATTGAATTTTAACCAATATTCATCTATACATTTTCTTTAAACTTACCCTGCCAATCACACCGTGATAAATTCCACAACAATTTATTGCTGGGTTTAGTCTTGGGATGCAAGATAAACCATATCCCTCACCACTAGAACTTTTAAACTAATTGATGACTATTCTCCCTTGATACAACATCTTTGTAGTCCCACCACATTCTTAAGCATGATAATTTGTTTTAATTGGTGTATTTAAATAGTTGACTTCGGATTTTATGGACAAGAAAAGATGACACATGATTTAGATATTTTAAATTAAGGTATAATATATTTTGATATTTTTATTGAATTAGATAATGGGTGAAAGTGATTTCAATATATCTGAGATCGAATCTTTAATTAAAATAATACATCAATAAATTAATTAAGTTAAAAACATTTTTTTATAAATAAATTGTTAATTTATTATTAAATAAATATGATATTAATAATTTCTTGAAAATAAACTTGTAATGAACGGAGTTTTGAAGACGGTTGCGACGACTATGGTTTCGTCTTAGTCGACCCAGGTTTCACTTTAGTTGACTGATTCAGATTTCCCCATAGGCTTTTGTAGCGTGGCTATCACATCCCAAATAATGGTGCATTTTCGTGATTCAACAAGAAAGACAATTACTCTTACATGAATTGTAGTTGGTTTTGTAAGTTTTTTTCTCAAACAATTCAAACCAAAGTTTCTTACAGTGTCATGTTAAAATTTGAATCTATTTTATCGATAGTTTGAGAAGTTCTTGCCATTGACGTTCCTTTGGGGGACAAAGCTTTTACCTATGCACAATTTTATTTTTATTTTTTTATATTTCAGAATAATGTTTGATTTATAGGTTTGGGTTTTGATAACTGTTGATTGATCTATTTGTCGAAGTTTTTATTATCTAATGATCTGAATATTTACCCTTTAGCTCGAAGTTTTAGTTTTTTTATGGTCTTTGTAATCTTGAGGATAAGAAGATTATTTGGGATTCAGGCCCTAGTTCTAAGGAAGTGTTGGTCTCTTCATGTAACCCCTGTCTCCTTCTTTTGATCCAATTACGACAACAATCTTCTCTGCTCTGGTTTGGGAAAGGATTTTGAACCTTCCCCTACATCTTTGGAACTTCCATTCATTAACATATATTGGAAATATAATAGGGAAACTTTATTACCTTAGTTTAGAATCTGAGCATTTCCTCAAGACCTATGCTTGAAAATGCATAGAGACAGATTTTAATAAAGGTTTCTTGTCGAGATAAACCAAATGGCTCGAGATTATGTATGGACTATGAAAATGTTTCATTCCCATGCCGAGCATGTTATGAAATTAGACAAGCAATGAAGAATATTCCCAAGTGATTATAGAATAATAAAGTCCAGAAAAATAGTAAGAGGCCCAAATGGTAGGAAAGTGCTGGGATAGAACATTATACTATAAACAAGGAAGAAGAGACCTAAGACAAGGAGGAAGCAAAAGAAAGTAAAAAAAGAAGTGCATTTCAAAGAGGATCCACCGAAGTAAGCAAAGGACACCCAAGAAGAAATTCATGTCAAAGAGCACTCATCGAATTTTGGATAAAAGGAGGACCAAGCCCAATCAACCCTTGATAATTCTTGTTCTTGCACTGAATTCTCAGGAAACAAGACTTGAAATGCAATTTATTGGGCTGATTAGGCACATGGAAAAAGTGATAAAGACAAAAAAAACCACTCTTAGAAGAGGAACTCTTCATATCCATTAGAAAACACATGTTGGATTCAAGTTGAGAAAAAAGACAGAAAATGTATTTAGATATTGGGTGTATTCTAGGAAATCTTTAGTTGGAAAGGGAATAATTTTTTTTTGTATTATGAAGTTCTCACTTGAGGGTTTGGATTGAGTCTCTATGCTCAATTTGAAACTCACAAAGGATATTGGCAACGCTAAGGAAATGCAATCGTTCTAGGCTAGATCCCAACTTTCTTTTAATAAAACACTCATATGCATTTCTTATATATATATATATATATATATATAGAGAGAGAGAGAGAGAGAGAGAGAGAGAGAGAGAGAGTGTTTCACGAGCACAATGTGCCCGCACACATATGTACTTGCTACGTCCATGGTCGAAAAATCTCGATAGACCCTCTCGAGGGGTCTAACTATCAGCCATAGATGCGAGGCCTAACCCCAAGGACGTTAAGGAGATTTGATCCTGTAACCACCTAATTGGAAAAGTACTTAGCAGGGAGGACTCAACCAGTTGAGCTAACCCTTGGGGCTTATATATATATATATATATATATATATATATATATATATATTATTTAATTTGAAAATTACTATATATACATGGATATGTATATGTATTTTTATTTTATTTTCAAAATTCAAATTAGAAAAATTGACAATTAGCCTAATTTTATATTAGTATCACATGAATCTTATTTTACCACTATAAATGCATACATATATCTTTATAAATAAAATCTAATTAAAAAATTTAAACTTTAAATTTTATAATTTACACAATATTTTATATCACTTTTAAAAATTAATAAAATTTTAAATTAAATATAAGAAATTACTAATATTTTTATATATGAGATATAACAAATTATTAACAACTATATAACAAATTATTAATATTGGGTTTTCCTTTAGATATTTTATAGTTTCTTTTCATAATTTTGCTTTCCATTGAGTTTCTTTGTGATATTTATTAATCTGTTTATGTTTTCCATCGAGTTCCTTTGTGATATTTATTAATCTATTTATGTTCCTCTTTAGTTGTTCATTAATCTTGATCTTATTTTACTCTTTGTTATATTTTTTTATTTTTTTATTTGTTTTAGATTCATATTAAATATTAATTATTTTTATTTTTAATTTTTTAGTCTTTATAACTTTTCTTATAATAATAATAATAATAATAATATTCTTTATTAATAAATGATAATTTTTGTTTAAAGTCTAATTATTACATCATATTTTACTTATTTAATCTATGCCAAGATCTAATTCTCCATCTTGTCCTAATGATAAAATGCACAAAATATTCTCAATATAATTTCTATATAAAATATTTCTAATTATTCAACTATAATTTTTTTTATTATTAACATAAACTCTGATTGAAAACTTCGTTTGGAGTAATCACATATTAGTTATTTGGTGTTAATGTTTCGAGCCTACTACTCAGTTCAATTGTCATGATGATGATGAACTTCAATTAACACCAAATAAATAATATGTAATTATTCCGATAGAATTTTTCAATCATTATAAATCACATAAATTTATTTTACACATATATATTAATTATTTTTTTATTTTTTAAAGTTAATTAATGATTTTCCAATTTTTATGATATAAATATTTTTAAACCCGATGTATTTTGAGTATTTTGAGAAATCACTTTACTCATCATCATGAGGCATTGTAAAAGAAGAGAACAATATTGTAAATGGTGTGCATGTGAGCGTTTATGTGTGGAAACATTTAATTTGAGCGAGGGGAGGTCGAGGGAAAAGTACATTTACGATAAATAAAAATAGTATTTAATTAAATATATATTTTATATTATTTTTTTAAAAATAAGTATGTGGAGTTAATTAGGGGTGGTAGGAGGGAGGATTTTTTGGGATTTAGTTGAGCAACATAAAATTAAGTATGTTTGGGTCTTGACAATGCATCTAATAACATGGTAGAGATATATAGGCTCTTTCTAAGCCTCCATTTTTTCAAGGAGAAAAGAATCTCTAAGATTATAATTGTTGGGGACTCCCTCATACAATTCAAATATTTCAAAAGGATACAACTTCCAAGACTAATAAGCTAAATATCATCCTTCTAAGAATTACGATTACCCTGGGTTCATTTCAACATAAAAGCTTCTATCATATTCTTAGGAACCAAAACTCTGAGAGGATACACAATACAATCAAACATGCAACTTGAGAAGGAGACAAACAAATATTAATGGGAAACAAGGTTGGCAAAGGATCCCATGATATAATAATGATAATGCTAAGGGTCTATGTGTATTCAATACATAAAAAAATTAGACCCATAAAGGAAAATCTTGATTTGATATACCACCTCTTGTGCATTAATGTGCCCTTGGTTCAATCGATCATATGTGAGGTATTCAATATAATCAACGACAAAGTCTCTTGGGTGGTCGAATGGGGCCAACCTGCAGGCCACGCGCCTCCTTGTACATCAACCAGGGTTAGAATACATAGTAGGATTCAAATCATAAAATCCCTCTATGTGCATTTCAAGCTCAAGAATTCTAAATTGATAGATTCATCAGTCACACATGAAGGAAGGATGGTGTTTGTGCAAGCGGCACACAACTTGATATACTCATTCATGGAGGAAATTAATGATTTGATCTAGGTTCTTATGTATGTAGTAGAGGCTAAAGGCCACTGGAATAGAGTGAAGTATTGGCTTCGCCCCTTCAGTGACTAGGGAATCCCATTGATCTCATAGGTTTTGGAAAAGAGATTTATGTAGAGGTCTAACTTGGCAGGGGGTCGATTCCTTGAAATTGTCTCTCACAAACGAGCTTTGCCATCAAGGTCCTGTCAATCAAGGGAAGAATTAATTGTTCGTGCGCAAGATTTGGAAAATTATAGAGGCAATTGATCGAGGACATGATTATCTGATCAAGGTGTAGAATAGTGGTGTAGAAATTGCAAGGAATTTTCTATTGCTAATGAAATCGAATTGAAATCAAGAGACACAAACTTCTTATACTATTTTGTAGAAAGGAAAACACACGATAGAAACACATGAAATAACATGCAACCATCAAAACAAAAGGAACACAATGGTTTTACATGGGAACCCAACTGGGAAAAATCCCCTTGTTGCTTTCCATTAATTTAGATGAGAATATGGATCAATTACAATGTCTTGCTTCAATCCTGAAGCACACTATGCACTGCAATTCTGATCTCCTTCTCATTGACTTGCTTTGACCAACACTTAGCCAAAATAAGCCTTTGTTTTCCTCCTATTTCATTGCACAATCCTTGAGGAAATTAGCCCCTAAAAAATAGGATAATTTCCTATTTCCTTCCGTAAATCCTGAAGGAATTGATAACCTTCTCCAATGCAGAACCTGTACACTCAACTAGTATACAAAAATATATAAAATTGTGCCTTTTCCCTCCACTCAACTAGGAAATTTGAATTCCATGCATGACTGAGACTATTTTTTGTAAACTGAGAGATCAGTGAATTAACAACTTGTTGGCATTATGAAAAATATGTTGTCCTTGATGATAACCTACTTGGTGCATATGTATTAACAGGCCAATTCAAAGGTAACCGAGTGATTGAATAGAGGCATGTCATTCAGAGACAAGAATGTTGCAAGTGAACAATTGAAAAAATAAACACAGGTTCGGTGAAGCAAATCCGTGTACACATGCGGGTATGAAGAAGAGAAAGTGCGTACATTTTCCACACTATGGTTTCCTAAATGGCAAGGGTCTTTACCATGGTATTAGACCATAGCAATGAGCATGTCAATGGATATTTGATCTCGTCCAGGAATACCATCAGCATTAGTGTGGTTTTAGCCTCTAGTATTGGCTAAGGCCTAAGCTATACAAGGAGAGGAAGATCCAAGTGTTGGGTGTGCAATAGAGAGTGTGGCTGATGAATACTTATATCTAAAGTATGATTGCATGGTATGGGTTATTGATGAGTGGGTGATATAAATGATGGATTAGGCTCAATAGACCTGAAATGACTATGTATTATATAATCTGCTTATTTGTTGATTAGATCTATGATTTGATGCTTGTTTTACATTGTATGTCGAGATCTAGGTATGTCTAAAATTATTAAGTACAACACAACTATGAGTTGATAATTATAGATCTGTAGGGTTTGTCTCAGGTAAGGCACATACATATGTGGATACTCTTCTCAGTAGTAGCATATTGACTGTGTGGTATGTTGAGATCTGTACGCAGGTTTAATTCCTGAAAGTGCGTATACATGTGGAAAAAATTCATGATAAGCACATATATAAGATAGGTTTTCTACATAGCATGATGTCTGATCAATATAATCTATTTGGTGAAGTTTTCTCCAGTCTGTCTATGATGTATCTCATCAAGATCTAGGTTTAACAATGATATTTGAATTGGTGATTGGTTGAGTGATTGTTTGGTTCAGTGGTTGTTTAATTCAATGATTCAGTGATTGGTTTCATGATTTGGTACAATGATCATTTTAAGTTTTGAAATACGATATTGGGATTAAATGGTGGTAGTGGGTCTAGTATGAAAATCTGGTGAAAATTGGCCTATAAGTTGTGATGTGTTGAAGCAGGAGGATCCAATATGAAAATTTATGAAACGTGGTCCACGATGGTGTTGAGGGTTGGAGCCTTTAGTGAGGAATTCGAAGCTTCTTTCCAGTAGTAGTCGATGATCAGATCAGGGGGCTAGAGCTCCCTTCCAGTGGGTGCTGGTAAATGAGATCAGGGGGTTGGAGCTCTTTTCCAGTAGGAGCTGGAGAACGAGTGAAGTTTGTAGCCTTATGCAGGTGAGTGCATGTGTGCTGGTATGAGTCTACACCAGTAAAATATTGTAAGAAGTTTTCATTATAATAAAATTGAAGACAAATATGACAACAATGGTGGTTTTCTCCCACATTGGTTTCCACCTAAAATCTTGGTGTTCATGTGTGTTTCTTATGTGTGATTCTTTATTCTGCTCTTACTGCACATGTTTATTGCTTATCAAATGTATGATTAATCACCGATGCAATATTTTAAGATAAACATATGAATATTTAACTGAAATATAAGTTCACTGAATATACACTAGTTGTCTGCATAAAAGCCACGTATATACACAAATTCACTTTGGTATAGTCGCATACAGAAATCATAATAAAATAAAGAGTTTATGTATGTTTTAAAATACTGATTCACCCCCCCTCTCAGTATTTTTCCCAACAAAACTATTATAACTTCTCAATTGAACTCTTAATTACTCTAATAAGGACTAGATCTCAGATAACTGAGTTTAACTAACAATAAATCTACTATATTGTTAGATTTTAACAATCAACCATGCACAACTCTAATTCTAGCATATAAACTTGAATTTATTGATTTAACTAGGAGACAAAGCCATGCCACTCTAGCTAACTACAATCTAAGTCATCTTCTTTGATGTTAGATTGAATTTCTCCATTTGACTGAGCCTGAAGTCAAATGAATAATTTTCTTACTTTAAAATTTCAACACTACCTCTTAGCAAGAAAAGTTCTACACGAACTCCAATCTTGCTCCTGGCAGGAATGTAATATAACAAACCCCCATATCACCATTTTCTATTTCTACTGCGGCAAGCTACAACTAAAAGCTTATCAAATATTGAATCAGCTGTCCCTCTGAGCTGCAAAAGCATCTCTGAGAGTATTATTTTACAACACATGGCCCACATGCAACTCAGAACCTAACTGCATCAACTGACACTAATCCTTCTACTACTGAATAATGTGGGCCCCTATAGAAAGGGTAATGATAAATGAGGAGAGTATTCTAAAACTACTGCTGCTCTCTTATGGACCCTGCCCAAATATTTGCAACTCCGAGACTAAGGATCTACATCGCCCCACCTCACTCCTGGAGGTATAACTATATGCATGGTAAAATATACATCTAGATTGTAGATATTTTTAACTTAAACAATAGTTTGTTTTACTTTTCCACTAGCAACGTGCTTCAAATAATATTTCCCCTTACTGAACAACACATCATATCCAAGGTCTTCAAGTACAACTACAAAAATTATATTTTTAGACCAGACACATACATTACATCCTTTAGGTGAAGATGGAGCCTAAATCCCTCTTAAAGGTAACAATAACAATCCCTTTGGTACTATACCTCCCATCATCTCCAATTTCTATGTGTAATTGTAGGTCCTTATCCTCTAGGCTACTGAAGAACTCCTTCGATCATGTCAAATGAAATGAGGCTCCAGAGTCTAAGTACCATACATTGCCTCGTATTGTGCTTTCCATGCAAGTAATGAGGGTGAAATCCAACTCGAATTATGATGCTAGAGCATCTTCTCCTGTTCTTGCTGCAAGATCCTTACATGATTTCCTATGTGGACACTTGGTTGCATAGTGTCCATACTCATGGAAGTGAAAGCATTTAATTTTACTGAGGTATTTCTTCTTTCCATGGTTTTGGCTGGATTCTGCCTTGCTTTGGGCCTTCTTTCCTTTAGAATTATTTCATTTTCCAATTAGATCACAATCTTATTCCTCATCATATCTGGATGAGACACCATCTCTAGTGTTTCTCAGTAATCTCATCTTGTACCAAATCATACCAAAGTCTCTCCCAATTTGGTAGCTTGTCTCTTCCATTAGTTAAATATTGGTAATTGTGCCACAACTTCATAAGGCCAAGGAGTTCTAATATCACAAGCTCGATGGTTGCAAAGTCTCTCCTACTCCTCCAAGTTCATCTCTAACCTGAGTGAATATGGATAGGTACAGAGGAATGGTTACATTTTTTTTTATGCAAATGGTCCTGAGTTTATCTCTCGATGCCAATTTCCTCACATAATTTCTGTTATGGAATAGGTCCATGAGAGTTTTCCACATTGAAAAATGAGTCTCCTTTCCATGAAAGTTCGAAAGCACTTGATCTTTGACACCCTCTAGAATAATCCTCCTAGATTTTGTTGTGTCTTTCTTCCACTGAGCAAGTGCTTGTGCATTTGATGTTTTTGGTTTTGGAATATAAGTTTGTCTATATTTCCATACTCCATTTTCATCCAAGAAAACTTTCATCCTATCTTTCCAAGCGCAAAAATTCGAGGTGCCCTCCAATTCATAATCAAGCCTTAATCTGATGGTGGTTTTTTCTGATTGGGTTTCCACCTAACATATGGTGTGTCTATGTGATTTTGTGCATGTTGTTTTGTTGAGTTGTTTATGCCCATGGTTACTTGTGATTATGATGATCACTACTTATGTTCATGATTATTCATGTGTTGTTGATATATGTTGCTAGTTGACTAATGCATGATTCCGTTATTATGTAACAAAAGGAAAAAAACGATAAAATTTATCCATAGAGCACAATACTGATTCACCCCTCCCCTCTTAGTATTGTTCATGCTTCCAACAAGTGGTGTAAGAGTGAGGATCTTGGTTTTTTCTTAATAACTCGAGAGTATATTTAGGGAGTGTTGGTAATTTCTTTTGCCAGAAGGAGTAGATTTAGGGAGTGTTGCAAGAAGGAACACTCCAGGAGTATCTATCGCCACTGCTACAAATTTCAAGGTATGGAATGAAAAAATTAAATCTCAATTATTAGCTTTTGGATATAACATTTGGAAGTTAGTATGTGAAGGATGTGGCAATGATCCACTTTCACCTAAAGTGATGTAGAAAAATGGTCAAGAAAGAAGAATTATGTATGAGAATATCCATAATGTAGATTTGGAGAAAATAACAGATCTGAAAGCTGCAAAGGAGATTTGGAATAGATTGCAAGTGTTTTTTGGAGGTGATAACAACAATAATGAAGAGGGATATAAGAAGAGTAAGAAGAATTAAAATAATAAGGCTTCACAAAAGATAGAATCTCAGCCCAAGAAGATCATTCCCCTTAGTTCTAATGGTCTAGCTAAAAAATAAAAAAATGAAGCTTTAGCAGAACCTAGTGTGCTCCCACACAATAGATATGAAGGTATAAATACACATGATTTTTTTTTTGAGTTATGATTTATATAGATATTATGTTAGTCTTGTTGATTCAGACACTTAGGATGATGATTGTGATAAACTAATTCTAATTCAAGAAAAATATGAGTCAACCTTAGATGTTATTGAAAAATTATTTGTTGAGTTTAGTAGACTAACAATTGCATGCAAGATAAAAAAAAGGTCTTGAAAATCTACGATGAAATGAAGACTAAGCTAAAGAAAGAAGCGATTAAACTTAAGACACAATTAAAAGAGGTTCTTATCCCGAATATACAACTTCAAGAATCTAAAAGGATTGAGGATGTTATGGCCAGTTAGTTTAAAGAAAAAGAGGTCCATGTTGGAAATCTTGAAGCTAGAGTTATCTCGTTGAGGAAGTAGATGAAGTTGGAAAAAACATCATAGCCTTGAAAAATTTGCTTGAGAACCAAAGTTATACCATGACCAGATCTTTTCTTTGTTTTCACAAGGGAAAGTGTAGCTTGCATATGCAAGAACAAAATTGTAGAACTCAAAAGGCCTATAGAGAACGATAGCAACAAGAATAAATGTAACCAAGGAAACAAAAATAGACCCAACAATAACATAGAAGAAGACATCAAGGAGAACTTAAATTTAGAATATCATTCACTCCTAACATTAAAGATTACAACAATTTTGATATATTTCAAAGGAGAAGTAGTAATCCATTTTATCCTTTGATGGATGATGCATAGTGCTACATCAGTCACAATTTTGGACATGTGGAAACCAACTGCAGAAGAAGAATGTTCACATCTTACTAACATAATGTGAAATAGTTTTGAAAATCAATAAGAGGTCCAACCATTAGGTATACTCATGCTTTTAATGGTTATTGTTAATCATGCAACTTGTTTGGCCATAAGGAAATTAATTGCAGATCTAGTACATGAAGCTGAGACAAAAATAATCTAACATAGAGACCCAACATTAGCAACAAACGATGAGATACCTTGGCCGTATATCTTTGCCATGTGAGATGTTATGTGTGCCAAAATCTTGAGCACAAGCCCAAATATTGTAAAATTTATAGATTATTCAATCCATCAAGTCAAAAGGAGCAACAAATTAAAAATATACATGGAAGAAAGATAGAGGAGAGTGCCCAAGGAAAGAATCAACCTAGGACTGTGTGGAAGAAAATGGAGGAGAAACAAGTCAAGTGTGAAATTTATCTATGCACGTTTGATCATGATGATAAATGGTATATAGATAATGGATGTTTCCATCACATTCCAGAGGAAAAGAGTGGTTTTATCTCCTTGAGAAAGACCAAATATGGGCATGTAATTCTTGGAGACAATACAACTACTAAAGTGTTGGGAAAAGGAAAGGCTAGTCTTGGTGATGAGGAGTTCAATGTAGCTGATGTGATTCTAGTTGAGGGGTTGAAACACAATATTATAAGTGTGATTCAGATGCTAGATGGAGGAAAGGAAGTGATGTTTAACTCCAAATGATGCAGCATCAGGAAGGAGAAATCCAGGATAATGATTTCCAAAGGAACTAGGACACTATATAATGTGTATGTGTTGAAGGGAAGAGAAATGAAAAGAAAGAGATCAAGGACAATATATTATTTTTTATATTCCGAGTAGGAGAGATCATCAACCATTGTTGTCCATTGCTACTTGATAGACTCATTCACAAATGACTATAAAATAACTATGAGAGGTGCATAGCCTCAATGGGAGTGCATGGTGGCTTGATGAGTTGATGGATATGAGTAGAAACAATATGGTATGTTCATGAGCCTCATTGCATATTTAGGTCCAAAATATAAACTTGCCTATTGGAGGTATAATAAGCTCAGGGGGAGTTATGCATGGTATGAAGGTTTCGAGGATTGTTTTTCATTTATCCTATTGCTTTCAATAATTCATTTGTAGCAGCTTCATATATGTTTCCATGAGTGAAAGATAACATTTTTCAACCATATATATGTTATTAGTTCTCATTGACAATTGATTGAAAAATATTTTGTATCACCCATTAATAGAAGAACATCCTTGGTTCAACCATGTGTAGAGGAGAGTGGAAATTCAACCATATGTATCACTTATCATTATTGGCATGATGGTTGAGTAGGCTTCTTCATGGTATGTGTAGGAGAGTCATTTAGTTTGGCATGCTCTGTAGTGGTCATATTATTTTAGCCATGTATGCACATGTGTGTGATATCAACCTTATAATAAATGTTATTTCATTATTGGGTCATTGTTCTAGGCATGCATCCGAGAGAAGTTAAAGGCATGTAACGACCATGTAATTGTACTATATTTCATATCATTGGTAGTGGTTGGGTATTCATGGTGTTTGAATTACATATTTCGGCCATGTATATTCATGTTCATTTGGCTTGGTTGAGTAGCACTTTATGGAAAGCATGTATTTGCATGATATAACCATGTAACTTGTTGCACATGTCATTGTGGAATGCAGTGTTTTCATGGTAGTTTATTCATCCATATATACTCATTTGTATTATATGAGTAGAATCATGCTTTGGCCATGGATTCATCTCGATGTCTAGCTTGCATCGAGGAGAGCCTTGAGAGATGGTTCAACTATGCGTTGGCTTATTGATACCATTGTAACAACATTGTAGATCATTTGTATTGCCAATCATTCACTCTATAAAGACTTGTACTTTCATTGTATATCATTGGGTAAAAGTTGGTTAAAGTATTGGTCCATGAGGAACAATCTCTTGCAAGTGGCAAGGAGGCTTATTGCAGTGAAATAGAAGCATTTATACAACAATTTTGGGAGATGTTTTCAGCCCCATTACATGTTCAGGAGGAGCATGTTCAACCTAAAAGTAGAAGGAAGCATATGGTGTTGGCATAGAATCATGGTGTTGAACTGTTGGTTTGTTGGCATGAGGAGATTATTATTTTTCATTGACATATGAGTGGATATCAACAGTGTTCAACATATGGTTCAACCATACTTGTTCTTCCTTTTCCATTGATGTCAGAGGGGGAGAGTTAAAACCACAAGAAGAGAATGAGATAAATTAGTTTGAGGAGTTTTTGTATATCAACTTGTTTTTGTGGTTGTAGGTTGACATCAATGCCAAAGGGGGAGCATGTTGGCTTCATGGTGTTGGCATTAATGTCAACCTGGGATGTCTACCTAAGGGGTTGACCATGGAGTCAATGGTGTTGAAATTGGTGTCAACAAGTTTTGAGTATTTGTCATGATGATCACAGGCTTGATGACATGTTACTGAGGTGTTCCTAATGTTTGCATAGGCTCTATAGGTGTTGGAGAAACATTAAAGAAAAATGGAAAATTTCTGGGCAAAGAGGAGATGATTTTCCATGTATTTAGGAATATTCTCTAGGAGGTAGTTATGCATAGAACGAATATAGAAACATTATCGCTAGGCCGCCTATAATATCAAAGTGACACTCATCTATGGGAGCCACTTATGTCCTAACGACAATAACTATAGAGAGGAATTTCTAAATTGTGCGCACATATAATTTACCATGAGCATTTCCCAAGGTATTTTCCCAATGTTTTTGATGGTTTAGAGTCGATTTGACTTGGTATTCATTATAGAAGGTGATTAAGTAAAGGATAAGTCTCTCTTTGAATGAAGAAGATGGAGGATCAAGTCAAGGATAAAAATACAAGAGTATAAACAAGAGTGTTTGTATCTCCATATATCCGAGCTATTATTGTTTAATCACTTCAGATCATCTATTTGCATGAGGTAGCTTCATGTTGGGGAGGTGGTTCTTTTGTGACAGTAAGACAGTGGATAACATTGACATCCAATGGTGAGAGGAGAGACATAGCAGATTGCTGAAGGAGATCAATTTTATCGTAGATTTTTGTGTGCACACTTCTACAAATGTTTTATGCATGTTTATGAAGACATTTGATTGAGGAGATTCCTACTGCCTTGGATATTGGATGTTAAAATGATTTCTATGACATATTTGTATTTCTAACATTATGTATTTAGGGGGTTATAGGTGGGAAAATCATGTTTTATTATTGCATAAATTTTATATGGTTGTAGCATTGTAGATTGTGTCTTTTATGGTTGCTATTGTTGAGGCATGGCTGAGTTTTGTGGTCAAATTTGTTATGCTGCTAATGGAATTGTGTTGAGAGACTGTGTGCTGGGGTTTTTTTGTATTTGATTTGTTGCACTAGATTTGCTGCTTATGTACACCATATTTTTATTGAAAATTTGATTATGGTTGGGGTTTGTTGAGTGTGCTGATGAGTTAGTTTGAAGGTAGATTGTTTGTTGTGCTGTAGATTAGATTAAGTTGTATGAGCATAAAGGATATTGTGAGCCTAGTATAAAAATGGAAAAAAAATGGCTCAATTTTTTTATTGTAGAGAGCAGTGGATCGAGTATGAAACATTGTGAAATGAGGTGCACAAGAGAAGTTTGAAGGTTGGGGCCTTCAATGGGAAAGTGATGGCTTTCAAATTTAGGGTGTAGTGACATCCTTCAAGTAGAGGCCTAAGAAATTAGAAGTGGTGGTTGGATAGAATATTGGGTGTTGTGGCATCCAATAAGTGTTGGCTTGCAAATTCATTGGAGTGGTAGCTTCCAACAGGTGGTGGATTGCAAAGTTCATATAGGTAGTGGCCTGGAGTGAGTAGAAAATTGCATGATTGGAAAGTTGTGGCTTGCACACTGGTAGTGGCCAGTGATCATATGTAAAAGACAGATTTTGATTAATAGAAGAAGAGTGAAGTAGAACATCCGATGATGTTATTCTCCTTTTGGGTTTCCACCTAGCATCTGGGGTCTCTATGTGATGATGTGCATGATTATGAATGTGTTGTTTACATAAGATGCTAGTTGACTAATGAATGATTTAGTTATTGTGTAAGAAAAGGAAAAAAGTGGTAAAATTGATCCATACAACACAACACTGATTCACCCCCTCCTTTTGAGTATTGTTCACGCTTCCAACACTAAGTGAATGGGTGATGGATTCACATTTCATCTCCAACCATCTCAAGTTTGTAGTTAACATGCCAAGGAGCATGAGTTTTTTTTTTCCTTCTTAATTTGTAATTTATTTCTTCATCAAAATTTCCAATCTATGTTGGAATGTCGTAGCAAGGTTTTTATGGCATTAGTTTTCTCCTATATAAATCGATATAGAAAATTTCACCTATAACGAGGATTATAGAGAAGTGAGACAAAAGTTAGACACTGGATTTGGTATCTTCTTAGTTTCTTCTTTTCTTTTTGTCAACAAGCATTAACTGACCAATAACTTGTAATTTCTATATGAGGTTTGGATTGTAGTGGAGGTGAAAGAAAAATGTATTCATCAATGATGTTTTCTATTAGAATTGATTAACTTGAATATTATATGAGATGCCTAATTTTTGCAATTAACATTTAAAAAATGAATGACTGACTATTAAATGTGAGGATAGGTAGTTTTTTCAATATATGGCATGTTTCTTGTTCTCCTATATCACAATGGATAATAGTTTATATAATGAAACTTTGAACTATGACCTTGATATGATATACTAGAGGTGGAACATGTGAAATTTTGTGAAGTATATGGCAATGCCTATCAAACTATGACTAAACTTTGGATGCATACTTTACAATTTACTTTTGCATTGAATGGATGGATAAAATTTGTTGGAAATCAACATTTTTCAAATAGACAGTATGTTAGTGTTTGTTTAGTATATCGTGATTTCAAGCAAGATTATATATTTTATGCCCATGCTTGTTTATGAACATGTTGAATGAAGCATGCAACCGTCTCATGGAAATTTATAATTGCATTTAATGCTTGATCCTTTATTTCACATGCACATACTCTATACACATTTTCTATCTCATGGAATGATATTAAACCAATTACTCATATTCATTTAGTGGATTATTTTTTTGTTGTTATAGAAATTCTCAACAAACACGAGTCATCAATAGTTAAGTGGTGTACCCTGATTTTCCTATGGTGGAAACTCAAGGGTACCATGTGTAATACACCTATTGAAGAAAACCTTTGTAGCACTTATGTCATTTGCATTTTCCCATTTGAGCATTTTCACATATGATGCATTTTCAAATCATATGAAACCATGAGCAAGAGTGGATCCTTTATCTTTCCATTAATGCTTGTTAATGTATGGATTATTAGAAGATGTTTGTTTACATAAAAATTGTGATACAATGAATTTGGTATTTTTAGACAACATATATGTACCGTTAATGTTTTGCAAGGAGGTGTTTCTCCAATATTGTGTACACATGGTGAATGTATAATGATGCTAGTTGTGGGTTTGAGATATTATTTTATTTTCTAATGTTGTTGCTTACTTACACTAATGGGTGACTTATTGTGCATGGTTTCATCTAGATAGGACCATTTAATGTCTATTTTACTTGGTGTAATGAATTATTTTGGGAAACATTGTTGTGCAATCATTTATGTGTAGTTCCTCGTCTTATTTGATCATTATGATAGAAATTGTGGTAGATGCATCAAATATTTGTAGAAATCATCCAAAGGGATTCAATATGATCTTGTAATGTACTAAAACAAAATACTAAATCCTTCTACAATTTGTGGAAACCAAACACGATCACAAAATCACATAACAAGTAGGAGAAAGAAATAATCAATCACACAACACAAGATGTAGCTGGGGAAAGAAACTGCTCAAAACCATGTTATCTATATGTAAGTCAAGACCATGAAACAATACAATGCTTTTCTCTCACTGAGATACCTCTGCTGATTGTCTCACTCTGAACTAGGAAAAACTGGTCAAATAGTTAACCAATTCTCAGCCTCTGTCTGACCAGCCTTGCTCATGCATTCTTGAATGAATTTTGGCCCTATTAAATAGGAAATTTTCTAGAATTGATTGCGCAATTCATCCAAGGCTTCCTGATGACCTTATACATGACCTATACAATTTTCTAATTATACAACTGATAGTTATCTTCCCTTTAACCTCAAAATAAACTAAGAATTACTTATAACTGATATACAACAACTATTTATAGTGAATTATTAGTTAAATGATTGATCACTACTTGTCAATTAAATCAGATTTAATTAGTTGGACCTCTCACTAGCTCATGTCTCAGTTAGAAATAGTTAAACTGATTTTAACTCAATTAATTGAGTTAAGTAATCACCACTCATAAATAACTGTAATTGGACCCCCTAAAATCATGGGAGAACTATACATGCCTCCTCTCTAACCATCAAATCAAATTTCCTAAGCTAAATAAGCCTTCCTGACTCGGTTAACTAATACAAGTTGTTATGAGATGAAATTAAAATTTCTCTTCCAATTTAATTAAGGGAAAATTAAATCAGAAGCCCCCTTTGGGTGTCATTTCTTGGTGCCATTTCACACTCCCTCTCAAAAATAAAGGGATTATCTGCTACCTTGATCTTGTCTTTGTCGAATTTGAATTTTTTTCTTGCCAACACCTTCATCAAGACGTCCGCATCTTGCTCGTTCGTGGGAATGTAATCTAATGATATAATTTTCCTTTGCACAATTTTTTTGAAATGGTGATACCAAATATCAATATGCTTGGACCTATCATGAAAAATTGGATTATTAGAGAGTTTGATGCAAATTTGGTTATCACAATGTATCACCATTGGATCCATCTGTCAACCAAACAAACCAACAAGTATCTTCCTCATCTAGATGGCCTCACATGATGCCTAATTGGTCACCATGTAATTTGCTTCTGCTAAACTGAGTGCACCTGATATCTGTTTCCTTTTGTACCAGGAAACTACTTCTTATCTTATGCTGAAGATGCCCCCTGATGTTCCATTCCCGTCAGATGGACTCCTTTCCCAATCTGCATCAATGAAGCCTTGAAGCTTCACTCCCTATTTCTGTCTATACCATAGCCCATACTCTGTAGTGCCTCTGAAGTATCTCAACACATTCTTGCCTACCTTCCAAAAGAGCTTGGTAGGGTTAACCATAGCTTAACTACGCTGGTTAACTGCGTAGCATATGTCTAGTCACATGTTCACCAAATACATGAGTGAAACCACAAACTTCCTGTAAACAATAACATCCACTACTTCACCTGAAGTGGCATCCTACTTCCTCTAGTTTCCTGCTAGAGGAGTCTACATGGGTTTGCTGTCCTCCATGTGGAACTTCCTAAGGATCTTGTTGGAACACTTTCCCTGAGATACAAATAGCTCCCAAACTTTTTGCCATATTTCCAATCCCAGGAAATAGTGCAAGAGCCCCATGTACTTCATCTCAAATTCTCTTGCAAGATCCTCTTTGCAAGACTTGGTGAGCTTCTCATCACCTATTAGAATAAAATCATCAACATACAGTACAATAATCAAAATCTTACCATCAACCACAATATGATATAGGTTTGCATCTGCTTCACTCTTGGTGAAGCCCAACCTAGAGAAATAATTGTTGATCCTGGTGTACTACGAACGAGGTGGTTGCTTCAGCCCATACAATGCTCTCTTGAGTCTGCACACATGAAACTCCCTGTATAATGTCTCAAAACCTTCTGGGTGCTAAATGTACACCTCTTCCATCAATAAATCCATTGAGAAAGGTTGTTTTTACATCCATATGATGTATCTGCCATCCCATCTATGCTAAGTGTGCAAGGATGGATATGATAGATGAGCACCTTGTGACTGGTGCAAAAGTCTCATCATAGTCAATCCCATCCACTTGAGAGAAACCCCTGGCCACAAATCTAACCTTATGCTAATTCACACTCCCATGTGCTGCCTGTTTCACCTTATACGCCCACCTAGATCCTACAACTAACTTCCCAACTCGTCTTGGCCGGATAAGTTCCCATGCACTATTTCTGATAATGGAGTCATACTCCTCAACTATGGAATCAACCCACACTGGCTGTTGCACTACTTCCTTAAAAGAGAATGGTTCTATCTCAATACCTTCTCTCATAAGAGCCATGTATATTGTGTTCTACTCGGGGGGCCCTCTCTGCCTGCATAGTGATGTGGGTGCTCCCACATTATCTCTCGCATCTAAGAATAATATGTTAGCCTCTCTGGTGTGATTCCTTCCATATTTGGTGGATGGATTTGCATCAGTGGTTTCTATCACTCTCTGTTCCTCTGTTTGAGGCTACTCCACATCCTGAGGTTCTTCTTTTGGAGCCAAGATCACTTCAACTACATGAAACTCAAGCTCCCTCTCAAGGGACAATCACATGGATTTATCTTCATCAAATTTCACATCCATAAGGGGGCTACACTAATAACAATAAGGTATATTACTAGTTTAGTCCCTTAATGTTATTAGTGTAGCCCCCTTATTATTATTCTTGTACCCCTGTAACCCCAATATTTTTATTATTGTGCCCTTACATTATTATTGTTAGGTTGACTAGGATTATATTGTGGCCCCATGGACTCCTATATGTAGAAGAAGGTTTTGGTCATTTGTATCATCCAAGAATTGTTCATTTATGTAATGTATTAGAGGTTCCCCATTTCAGATCTTGGTTCATAATATTTTCAGAGATATGATCTGTGCAAGTTAGGGAGTTTTGTAGGCTCCTGAATTTAACCTGAAAAGGTCATCATGGAATTTTCGCTATAACATTTTTTCTACGAGGGTTCAGAAGTTGAAATTTTCATAGAGTGAAGCCGCAATATTGAGGAATGTCGTGGAAATATTTTAGAGCTTGATTCCCAATATTTTAGGAGATAGGGTCTGTGAAATTTAGGGATTTTTCAGGCTCCCGATTTTCATCTCAAAGAGGTGACCGTGGGAAAATCATCATAACTTTCTCTCTGAGCAATGGATTGGAATTATGTAAAAATTGGCCAGAAGTACATGAAATTTAGTTTCCTATGTTTCAATTTCAGAGCTGAAGGAGGAAACAGTGACAGTGGCATGCGTACAAGGTCGCTCTACTGAACTAGTCCATAATTAGGTCATTGTGGGAGATTGGGCATAAATTTGTCTTGAAGAATCCAAATTAGGTGAGACCTGTGGAAATTTAAAGAAGCTTTAGAGGGATACTACAGGGATGAACTTTAGATATTGAAGATCCAAAATAATAGAGATAATTCAGTTTCAATATCGAGCTCCTCAAAATCAATAAAAATGTGTGTATTTTTTTTCAAATTGCATGAGTCTTGTGTGAAAAATCAGTTTGAATTAATTCCAAGGGCATATTGTAGAATAGATATCAGTATTTAGTTATAAAATTCCCCTTAAAATAATTCAACACCCATTAAGCCTTTAGAAGGCTCTACTATGATTCATGGAGATGAATAATTGCAACATGACATATCAAAATTACAAGAGAAAGTGCACCAAATTTCGTTCTCGCAAAGAGCAACAAAAAATGAAATGGAAGTTTTGAAGAAAGGTGTGGAGGCTAAGATGGATGGTTTGAAGAAAGGCATGGAAGCTAATATGGATGGCATGGAAGCTAGCATGGAAGCTAAGATGGATGACATGAAAGACAACATGGAAGACATGAAGAATGATATAAAAGCAGACATGGAAGGTTTGATGACAAGGTTAATACAAGATATTATTCCTAATGGCGCAAATATAGTAGAGGAAAATCATGATGCGAACAAAATAAATGTTAATCGTGATTTCATAAACTCTAATGTTGGATGGAAGAACCACCATATTCCAAAGATGGTTATGAGGAAGTTTGATGGCAAGGATCCTGTAACATGGATACTACATATGGAGCAATATTTTGATCTCAATAATGTGAAAAACACACAAAGGTATGCATTGCAACTTTACATTTAGAACAAAATACATTTGTATGGTATCAATGGCTTCGCTCCCGTAAAAAAATTGTCACTTGGTTAATTTTTATGGAGGAAATGATAGCACATTATGAGGATACAAAAAGAAACACATTCTTTAGCCAATTTATAAATCTAAACAAAAGGGTTCAGTGGTGGAGCACATTGAGAACTTCCAAAGATTGAATATAAGGGTAACTGATATTCTAGATGAACATAGGATTGATGTCTTCATAGGGACTTTAAAGGATAACATCCAACATGAAGTTCACGTTTGGGAACCTGATTCATTGGAAAAGGCATTTAGGTTGGCAAGAAAAATTGAATGTAAAATTATGGCGACAAGGAAGCCTACCACTCACATATATAAATATGGAAGCGTTGCTACTCCTAAACTTCCACAACCTACAAGGTTGAAACCACAACAATTGGAAGAAAAAGAGAAAAAGGGCTTTGCTACAATTGTGATAACAAATACACTAAAGGTCATAAGTGTGCCGAGAAGAAATTATTTTACATAGATTGTGAAGAGGAAGAATAAAATGAACAAGAATCTTCAAAAGAAGAGGATATACACTAGGAACCAACCTAGAAGAGGAAGAAATGAATTCGACCATATCGTGTAATGCATTGGCAGGAATTACCACTCCTCAAACTCTCAAGATAGAAGGACATATCAAGAAGAAAAAGGTAATAGTGTTGATTGATTCCGGTAGTACCCATAATTTTATTCATTGTAAGGTAGCCAAGGAATTGAATTGTTTCCTATACCGAGCACCAGAATGTCAAGTGATGGTTGCAAATGGAGGAACTATAAATTGCTCTAGAAAATGCCATAATATCAAGCTAACCATGGGGGAATATCTATTGAATAGTCCAATGCTTTCCATTCCTATGGGAGGTGCTGATGTTGTACTAGGAGTACAATGGTTACAATCTTTGGGGACGGTAGCTTTTAATTTTCAAGAACTTTTCTTGAAATTTTTTTCAGGAGGAAAGGAAGTCGAATTACGGGGTATTGAAGGGAAGCCAGGAAGGATAATAAGCTCTAATGTCATGACAAAGCTTCTAAAGAAAGAACAACGAGGCGTAATTGCACAATTATGCTCACTAGAAGTTCCGACATCAAAATCATCTATTTCTGCAGATCTCCAACAAATCTTGGACAATCATTCCAAGGTGTTTGAAACTCCCAAAGGACTCCCACCTATTTGTGATCATGATCATGCTATTCATTTGATTCCAGGAAGTGTTCCTCCAAACATCAGGCCTTATAGATATCCTTATGTCCAAAAGAGAGAAATTGAACGTATGATTATGGAAATGTTAGAGGCTGGTATAATTCAACCTAGTCAAATTTCTTTCTCAGCTCTAGTAGTATTGGTGCACAAGAAGGATGGATCATGGCACATGTGTCCGGATTATAGGGAGTTAAATAAGCTCACCATTAAAGATAAATTTCCTTGATTGATGAATTATTGGATGAATTACATGGAGAAATTTATTTTACCAAGTTGGATCTTCGTTCAGGATATCATCAAATTAGAATGAAGACTGAAGATATTCCGAAAACAACATTTTGAACTCATGAGGGTCATTATGAATTTTTGGTCATGCCTTTTGGCCTTACCAATGCACCTTCTACATTTCAAAGGTTAATGAATTCCATTTTCAAACCCTTCCTTAGAAAATTTGTGCTAGTATTTTTTTATGATATACTAATCTACAGCAGGTCTTGGAAGGATCATGTTGAACATGTTGACAGGGTGCTCAAACTATTGCAGGAGAAACAATTATATGCAAAAAAATCCAAATGTTTCTTTGGAGTACAAGAGGTGGAATATCTGGGTCATGTTGTATCTCATGAGGGTGTTAAAGTAGACCCTAACAAAATTAAAGCCATTAAGGAATGGAAAGTCCCCACAACCATAAAGAAGTTGCGAGGATTTCTCGGGTTAACAGGGTATTATCGCAAGTTTGTTAAGAATTATGGGAGAACAGCAGCACCTCTAACAACATTATTGAAGAAAGATGCATTTTCATGGACTCCTGAAGCAACTAAGGCCTTTGAACGTCTTAAAGAGGCAATGTGCCTAGCACCGGTCTTAGCTACACCAGACTTCACAAAAACCTTTATTGTGGAATATGATGCCTCAGGAAATGGAATTGGTACAGTTTTAATGCAGGAAGGAAGACCCATTTCTTTTGAAAGTCGTCCAATCAAAGGAAAGTATTTACAGAAACCTATTTATGAGAAGGAAATGTTAGAAATACTACATGCGCTAAAGAAATGGCGAACTTACCTAATGGGAAGACACTTCAAGGTAAAAACTGATCATGATAGTCTTAAACACTTTTTGGAACAAAGACTATCTTCAGAAGAGCTGCAAAAATGGGTCACAAAGATGTTGGGTTATGACTTTGAAATAATCTACAAAAAAGGAAAGCTTAATGTTGTTGCAGATGCACTCTGAAGAAAGAATGAAGAGGTGGAAGCATTGCTTTGTGCCATTTCTATTATCCAACCAGATTGGATAACCGAAGCAAGAGATGAATGGAAGAAGGACAAAGATGTATGGACACTCATTCAAAAGTTGCAGCAAGATCCTAGTACATCTGATACATTTAGTTGAAAAAATGATTCCTTATGGTACAAAGATTGCTTATATCTTTGTAAGAATTCCCAACTAAAACAAAATATTCTTTTGGAATTGCACACTTCTCCTTTAGGAGGACACTCAGGATTTTAAAAAACTTACCACAGGGTGAAGAAAGATTTTTTTTGGGATGGCCTTAAATCTAATATTCAAAATTTTGTGGCGGAATGTTTGGTTTTCCAACAAAATAAAGGTGAGCCAATTAAGACCGCGGGTCTTCTACAACCTTTATCCATTCCAAGTCAACGTTGGGAGGAGATTTCAATGGATTTTATCACAGGTTTACCTAAGTCCGAAGGAAAGAGTTTCATCATGGTGGTAGTTGATAGAATTACCAAGTATGCACAATTTTGTGCATGATCTCATCCATTTAAAGCAAGTACAGTTGCTACTAAATTTATGGACATAGTTCCAAAGCTACATGGAAACCCAAAGATTATTGTGAGCGGCATAGATCCCATTTTTACTAGAAATTTTTGGACGGAGTTATTTTATTTTTTGGGTAATTAATTAGATAATAGCTCATATTATCATCCTCAATCCGATGGTCAAACTGATATAGTGAATAAATGTTTGGAAGGATATCTTTGTTGTTTTGTATCTGATAAACAAACATAATTGGTCAAGTGGTTACCTGTCGCTAAATGATGGTATAACACTTCCTTCCATACTATAACAAAAATGACCCAGTTTATGGCACTTTATGGATATCATCCACCATCCATCACATCATATTTAAGAGAAAATTCTAAGGTTCAAGCAGTGGAATATCACATCGAGCACCAACAAGAAGTTCTCCAACTCTTAAAGGATAACCTAAATTTGGCACAGAATCGAATGCAACAACAGGCAGATGAGCATCACAACGAGAGAAGTTTTGATGTAGGAGACTGGGTATTTTTACGACTACAACCATACAAAAAAATGTCCCTCAAGCAAGCTAACAAGAATAATAAATTATCTCCAAAGTACTATGGTCCTTGCAAGGTGTTGCAAAATATTGGTACTATGGCATACGAATTGGAGCTTCCTGCGTCATACAGTTTTCCATGCTTCATGCTTAAAGAAGGTTATAGGTGAAAATATTCCATTTCAAACAATATTGCTAGAACTTGATGAGGAAGGAAAAATCATATTGGAACCTAAAGCGGTCATGGAAACAAGAAATAAACATCTATGAAATCGATCAATTTCAGAGTATCTCATCAAGTGGAAGAACTCACCCCTTGAAGATTCTACATGGGAGGATGAGAATTTTATACAAAAGCACCCAGAGCTACTCAAGCGTTGAGGACAACACTTTTTTGATGGAGAGGGGCATGTTAGGTCCCTATATTACTAGTTTAGTCCCTTATTGTTATTAGTGTAGTCCCCTTATTGCTATTCTTGTACCCCTGTAACCCCAATATTGTTATTATTGTGCCCTTACATTATTATTGTTAGGTCGGCTAGGATTATATTTTGGCCCCATGGACTCCTATATATAGGAGGTTTTGGTCATTTGAATCATCCAATAATTGTTCATTTATGTAATGTATTGGAGATTTCCCCCTCGAAGTGGTTGATTTCTAAGGCGTTGATCTCTCTTTTCTTCTATTTTTGGAGCTAGTTTCATAGCAATGTGCTGGAAATTAGACCCAATAGTTGTGAGGTGTATCAGTGTACCCCACAAATATCCCCAACTTTGATGTTGGCTCTAGCTTCTTCTTGGCATATTTTTCGATGTGGAAATAAACATATGAACCAAAAATTTAAAATACGACACATCTGGTCTCTTACCTAAAAAGTCCTCCTCTGGTGTACTCATCCCATGTATATAATGTGGACTTATGTTCTACACAAATTTTTTTGTATTGAATTCTTTCGCCCATAGATGCAATAGTAGGCCCTGATTAGGAAACATAAATCTTTTTTCTCCCATAATAGTTTCATTCTTTCTTTCTGCAACCCCATTATGATGTGGGTTATGAGGTGCTATCAATTCTATTCGAATTCCTTCTGAGGCATAAAAGTTATTGAATTATTTAGATATGTATTCTCCACCATTATCGCTCTTCAAAGCCTTCAAATTATTCCCTATATCTTTCTCGACAAGTGCATTGAACTCACAAAACTCGGAGAATGTCTGATCTTTATTTTGCATGAAGAAAATCCAACACTTTATTGAAATATCATCAACAAAAATCACATAATACCTGTGTTTTTCCATGGAAGCTGTTGAGAACTATCCACACACATGTGAGTGAACTCTCTCAAGGATTGCCTTTGCTCAGATTTCCTTATCGTGAAAGGTCTATTTGGTATACTTCCCCAATCTACACCCTTTTCATGTATCTCTTTGCATAAGTGCACCCTTTGGAAGTCCTGTATAAATTTGTTGCATGATCTTCAAAGTGTTGTGGTGTAGATGACCCAATCTCTTGTGCCATAACTCACTGATTTCTCGAATTTCCACCTTCTTTGCTTTCGTGCTCAAGGAAACATATTCTTCTACATCCAATTTGTAGAGGTTCTTTACTCGAACCCCAATATTTTTCACCTGTCCCGTGGCTTTGTGATGAAGGAGCGCATTTCCTTCACTAAAGATCACATCATATCCACAATATTCCAACATAGCAACATAAACCAGATTCTTCTTTAACATAGGAATATACATGACATATTTTAATGTGATTGGATTATTTGACTCCCTCTGAAAGGTAACTATGCCTACACTGGTAGCACTATACCTCCCGTCATCACCCATATTGATGTGCATATGGAGATCCTTCTCCTCCAAGATACTGAAGAATTATTTGTTTTTGGTCATATGGAACAAAGCTCCACTATCCAAGTACCACATAGAACCCATCACCAATGATACCGTGCATGCAATGAGAGTGAAATTAAACTAGAACTGTGAAGCAAGTGCTTCACCTGCTCCTCCTCCCGAGGCCTTCTTGTTGGTATTATTTTGTGGGTAATTTATGGTATGGTGTTCATGCTCATGAAAATTAAAACATTTCACCTTTGAAAAGTCTCACTTCTTTCCTGCCTTGTCGAACTCCGATTTGGAATGGGACGCCTTCCATTTCCATTTCTTCACTTTTAGATCCAAGGCACAACTCTCCTCATCATTAGTCTTTGATGACCATCCATATCTCGTGCTCCACCAAATCTCTTCTTGTACCAAGTCAGGCCATAATTGCTACTCGTTTTGTGGATTCTCCATCCCATTCATAGAGTCTTGATAGCATTTCCATCTCTTGGGAAGGCCTATCAAATCTAGGCTCACCAAGTCATCGTGGGAAACTGTTTTCCAAACACTTACAAGCTCATATCAACATTGAGTGAACTTCTTCAAGTATTTTTGGATCGTGTCTTCCTTCTCCATCTTGATATTTCTGAGCTTGTCTTTCAATGCCAGCTTCATGTGGTCGTTGCTATTATGAAACAAATTTGTCAAGGCCTTCCACATAACATATGGAGTTTCCTTCCCATAGATACTCGAGACAATATGATCTCGAACTCCCTCTAACAATATTCTTCTCACCTTTTCTACATTCTTCTTCCATGCATCAACAAGTTGAGCATTTTCTACCACGGGTTGGGGAATATAACTGTCAGTGAATGACTTTAGCCCGTTTTCCTCAAGCACTGCCTCGATCATGTCCTTCCATGCTATGTAATTCTAATTTCCCTCAAGGGAATATTTGAGTCTCAAGCCATTGAAAGACATCTTGATTTGTTGCTGGGTCCTAAAGAATAAATCTGCAAATTCAATGTACCTGTTCAAAAAATACTCTGGTTATTCTCTTCTATTGTGATTCCTGGTGCTATAATACCATGTATAAATTATCCAAAGGGATTCAATATGATATTGTAATGTACTAAAACAAAATATTGAATCCTTCTACAATTTGCGGAAACCAAATACGATCACACAATCACATAACAAGTAAGAGAAAGAAATAATCAATTGCACAACACAAGATGTAACTGAGGAAAGAAACTGCTAAAAGCCCCACTATATGTATATTGTATAAAGTCAAGACCATGAAACAATACAATGATTTCCTCTCACTAAGAAACTTCTGCACTCTCTTGACTATCTCACTTTGATCTAGGCAAAATCAGACAAACAATTAACCAAGTGAGCACAATTAGAATGCTATTACTAATTTTTTATAATGATTTTAGTTAAAACTAACCAAATATGTATAATCATTATGTTTTTATTATAGTCAGCAATGTTTTTCCATTTAAAGTATTTTTTAAGGGACACATGTCAACTCCAAGATGAGCACGAATGAAATTACACATGGATTGTAGAATAAGCATCTTGGCTCAACAACATCTTCCCAATATTAGACTGTAAAACATCTCTAAACACAATAACTTAAAAATCATGGAAATTGAGTGTTTATACTTAAAAGTTATATATATATATATATATATAACTTGCCAAAGATAAGGGGTTTCTATTACATAGATTCTGCTTTGAAAGGTTCAAGAAATGTTTAAGTCTCAAGAAAAATGGATGAATGTTATGTTAGAATAAATGTAACCATATTTTCGAAATTTAAATAAAAGTAGGAGAAATATTTAGGAGGATATTGAAGAAATTGTAGGTTTTGGCTGAGGTAGTTGAACACTTGCAGAGTAGTGAATATCGAAAATAAATTAGCATGTTAGATCTAAGAATTTTGTGATCCATAATTTAGATAATTGTCCTTCGGATTAATCACATCATTATGATGTGATTAATCTGAAAGACATTTATCAATTAGCATCTCATTTTCATTGGATTGGGATTGGAAGATAATTGTAATCCAAATTATTATGATGTATAATATGAAAATTATATTAAGGGAAAATTTGAAAGTTTAGAAACCTTGGCGAATCTTAGTACTCTATAATAGAAAAAATGTAAAAGGTTTGATAATATTTTTGTAAAAATATTTAAAATTTTAATTATATTATATTATTATATATAATATCTTTGCTATTTTTAAGGTAAAATAATTTCATACTATAAAAATTGGGCGAATTATTTTTAGAAAAAATAGAAATTGGCGAATAATTTTTTTAGAAAAAGTATAGAAAATTAGCCCACCTACGAATATTAGCCCCTAAAATTTTCCCTGATTATATTATGATTACAATAACATATGCCTTATGTTAAGTACTATCAAAGTCACTTATCTGATGAAAGTATGTCCATATAAAAGAGATTGGAAATACAAGCATAAATTCAATATTGTGATAATTATGCCGATAGGCATTTTATTGTGAAGGTCTTGTAGGTGAAACTGTGAGATTCTTCGGCCTAAAAAACTATCGTGAATCTCAACAGTCTCAAGTCATTGACCAATTTTCTCCATCACATTTTGTCCTGATCTTCGTCAAATACTACTCCTGGTATATGTAATCTGGCCCTGTATCTAGATAGCACTTCAATCGACATCCAATGGAACCCTGAACGCTCCCAAGTCGAGATCGTTGGTATTGCTTCCTCTCCCACAAACTCCTATAAGAGAGAAGGCCACTGGCTATGCCAAATCGTGGCTTGACTCCGCTGTCTTCCTCCACAAAAAGAGATCCTACTATTTTGGAACGACCATAGCCACAGTGAATTTCTGTCATTGGAATTGGGATCCCGAGATGTTATACTTGGCATCGATGCTCCACGACTTGGGTCTCACATATGTGGCCATGCAAAAAAAACCACTTTCCTTTGAATTCCATGGAGGAGTGCTTGCTTGGGAATTTCTGCTTCGTAAAAGAGCGTCGGCGCGACTGAGCGATAGTGTTGCGGAGGCCATTTTCAACCACCGAGACAACAAATGTGAGACAATTAAAACTTAATTATAAGACCAACATTATGGATATTCAAAAGTTTAATTACGGTAATGATGAATATTTAAAATAAGTATTGAAAAATGGTGTGGTTCTTATCTCATGATTATATTAAGTAATCAATTTTTGTGGTAAGAAATAATCACATTAAATTTATATATTTGATAGGATGTTATATTAAAATTATTATATTTATGTAATTTAATTAAGATTAATACATTATTATTGGATTAATAATGCTATAGTAGTGTAAGTTGTATATAATATTGTTAATGATAATTTCCATTTCTTAAAATTCATTTTGGGATATATCATTTAATATATATTATTTTTTTAATGAATTAATAGGTTATAAAAATATTTAGTATTTATATAAAATTTGAAATTATAATTTAATGAGTATATTAGGAGGAGTTGATAAACTTTAATTTCAAAAACAAAAATATTTTTTGGCACTGACTAGTATTATTGTTAAAATAAAGATTAATTCTTTTGAGCTTTATAGTGAAATTGGGCATTTGCCAATTCCAAAAATGTCTTGTGATGAAAGATTCTATAATCTATACAATTATAAAAGGGTTGAAAATGAAAAATACTTCCTCCTAGATTGTCCATCTTATCCTCACATTTTATTTAGTTTTAAAATAATTATCACATTACAATTTTTTTTAAAAATTTGTTAGTTAACAAAATTATAGTGATCTAGTATGTCACTTCTTTTTAAGTGTAGAAATAAAATATTAAAGAATTCCAATTATTCTTTTATCTTATTAATGACCAATAAATTAAAGTTATTTTAAAAGACATTAATCATCATCATATACAATATTATAAAATACTTTTTTTTTCATTATTGAGTTGAGAGGCTCATTCTTATAACAACTGGATTTGGGATTAACTAGTTGTTAACTAGTAAAATGACATTTTAGACATTTTTTAAAAAGAAAAGACTAAAACAGTTATTATTTCTGGAAAAGTTTATTTTTTTTATCATTTGGAAAATAAAATTGGTTATGGAAAGTAGTTCCATAAAAAGTAAAAAAAAAAAAAAGTTGATGGTAAAAGTATTCCAAGAACTGAAAAGTGGTTGGACAGTTTGAACAATTACCTGCTCCTCTGAGGATAAGAGAATTATCCCTGTGAGGAATAGGGGTTTTGTTCATGGACTAAGGAAGAGAGTGGAGAATTTCCTGAGCTAGTAGAGACCAGTGGAAATCACTCAGCGTTCCTGAGAAATTTATGGTATTGACTGGATTAGGAATCCTGAGGTCACAACAGAAACGACTGTCAACCCGTACCTCTCAGCGTTCCTGAGAAATTTATGGTATTGACTGGATTAGGAATCCTGAGGTCACAGAAGAAACGACTGTCAACCCGTACCTCTTGGGAGTGGAGCACGGGGGAAAGAGGAGGACGTAATCGCCTCTCTTGAAGGTTGGGAGGACCTCAACAACGAATTGCATAATAAAATAAGTATCTGTGCATTTCAGTGAATTTAAAAATAGGAATGATGTTATCTAGTTTATACATAGGTCTTTATTTACTAGAGGCAAGAACATTAATCCTGTGAAAGAAATGTTTTGAAAAGAAAGATACTTGTAAATATTTATGAATTTAGCAAGTAATGTTTGAGTTCTGTGAATTGCATGTAAACCCTATAATGTGTTTTGAGTTCAGTAATTATGAATATGGAAATAAAAAGCTACAGGGAAGATACATTAATATCTGTGTCAAAAATTGATACAGTAATAGTTGTGTTGTGTATGTACAGTGGGAACCATGTTATGAGTTTACATTAATAACAGTGATTACCTTACTTCAGAAAAATTAATATTGATGGAGAAATACACTGTATTGAATAAAATTGTGTCACAGTTATGTAAACATGAAAACACAGTAACAAATAATCGAGCTATTAGAATAACGATATAGTAGCATAACTAAAGACAGATAATCAATTTATTGAACTTTCGTCATTCATAATCTATTTAGGAGTGAATTGTTGGACCCGAGTATGAGTTGGAACCTCAACCCAGGACACATTATTACTCAAGCATAGCTATACACGGACATGGAATTTGAGGTGGTCCAGTCACCTGAGTAAAATATAAGTTAAGCTTAAATAAAAATTCTAGTGATGACATTACTAAGAAGAGAAGGAAAATAACAGTGCCACTCTAATAAACTCAGAACTCAGTAAATACCTAAATCATAGGATAAAATCAGAACCAAATTATTTTATATAGAGATGCTTACAATATCAAAATGCATGGGTCAGCCAAGGGCTTAGAACATACCAAAGAAGTACATAGTTAACAAAGAACACAATGAAATACAGAAAATTCACGGCATTTGTATAACAAATGTAAATGAGAATTACAAATTATTGAAATAGGATAAGTTCCGTAGAGAACCTTCCGAAAGTTAAAACTATTTACATCTTATGGAATAAAGAGTTTTCACATTACCAAAAATTATGTCTGAGGAATCTACTGGAACCAGAAGGAGAGGTCTGGAGAAAAACCCTCTCTTAGTAGATAATAGCACTGTCATAAAAGAAATAACATTTACAAATATTTAATGTCCATTTAAACACAGGAGAAAGAAACTTCGACTTTAGGAAGCTAGAAAGATTCATTGAGTAGTCCGACTAGTGTGGTAGGTTGAAGGTAAGGCCTGGTAATGAACAAAATAAGAAAGCAAAGTACCTGGAAGGGCAACAGGAATTGTTAGCAGCAATGACGTATAACCCGAGGAAAGAACTGATGAAAAATTCCAAACAAGTGATAAAGAACATGCAAAATTGATAACCGAACTAGTAAGTAACGACTTAATGACATTAAATCTGTGGTAAAAGCTCGAGAAAGGAACCAGAAAGAGAAGTTTGAATGGTTCTTTACCTGTTTTGTCACAACTCCAAGCCTAGCGCAAAAAATGGCATTCGAAATAAGAGTCAAGGAGAAATTTGGTATTAAATTGTTATAAATAAAAACCAATTAAATAAGGAAGTATAGAAAAATCGAAGGAGGAAGGATTTAAGCTGATAAGCGAAGTCCAAAAGCCTTACTTGGGTAAAAACCCCGATTTCTCCTTCTGTTACAGTAGCGGTGGACAATAGAGCTCATCCTTCTATTCACCAAGTTTCCAACCAACTTTGGTGCACTTACAAAGGTGAGCTCACCCTCCTCTGCGGAAAATAAATTCATTGGAGTAAGAAGTCGAACCTCTAGACATGAAACCCTAAGTGTAGCATACCTAGCCGATGCTTAGACAGTGAGAGAATGAGTTGAACAGTTAGGGTTGCAGGGTATTACCAATGGTTTTCCCGCCGTAATCCTTATCATAGTTCTTCGTATATATCCAATGGTGTACAATGGGGCAGGTGGCCTTGATACAATAAATTAAATTGCATAAAAATCTCACAGCTGGCTGAGTATTAATTTGCCGGACTTGTTCAAGACGAGAGTTACAACCGAGACATCATGACAGGACTTTTAATAAAGACAAAATCTAATTTAAATATGTTTAGGTCATACGCATAAAAATATAAAGGTTAGATTTGTTTATGTCATGCACATATAAATACAAAGGAGTGTATAACATTTCCAAGGTCTGAAAACATGAAACTTTATAAACATGTATATATGTATTGAGTGTATTAAATTTACACAGTCCAAACCTTATGAGCGCGATTAATATCATGGTGTTATACATTATAGTTTAGCCTTAAGGTAGGAATTAAATATATATATATATATATATATATGGTAAAGTCTAATTGTTAAGTGTTACAATTCTTGAGTCTAGATGCTCATTCTCTAGTCCAGTATGAGATGATGTGTAAGTTATTTTGTCCATCAATGCCCCTTAAAAAAAAAAATTTCTAAATATAAAAACAATGTAGGCTATTATTAAAAAATGAATATGCTCTAAAATAATTATAAGTAAAAAATGTGTGAATCAAATGTTTAATATTATACTTTTCAAAAATATTTCAACAAGAGATTTAAATAAGCTATTTGAAGATCCATGCTAACTAATTTATGTCAATATCAACTTCATATATATCTATATATAGAAAAAAAATTAAGTTTTTGTGGTTAAAATTTTTATTTAGTTCTATATATACTCTATTTCACATTCAAAATACAATTTATACAACTAGAAATAACACATTTTATTTTGCACTCTAAAAAAGTTTCCACATGAAGAAATTTGATCCCTCTCGGCTCAGGTTAAATCCACTTAAAATAGATCTATACTAGTTAATATTCTTAATATAATAATGATTATATATTTTTTTTCCATTTCAAATTATATATTTATAAATTTGTTTTTATTTTAACAATGTAGATATAGTGTTGTTTAAAGTAATTATAATAAAAAAATTAACACTTTAAAATATGGTTAATGATAATTTGATAATACATTATTTTTTAATATATTTAATTATATTATTAATTTCTCTACATTTATATATGATTCGTTTATCTAATAACATCAATAATATTTAATAGTTTAATCCAACTTTATTATCTTTATACTATTTGTTTTAAAGTGATTTTGATTAAAATTTAATAAAGTGTTAAAAAGCTTTTTATCATAAATTTAACTTAAATGCTTTAAATTTTTATATTTATTTTACAATTAATATTATTTGAAATCAACCAAAAAAAATATTAGAATTGATTTAGAATTTTTTTGAAAGATTGTATTTATTTATGTATTCTAAAAATACAAATTCAATAAAGAATTTTTTTAATTCCAAGTAAAACTATCTCTTGATTTATTACTCAAAACAAAAATATAAAAAAATTAAACCATATATTTTATCATTTAACTATTTTATATTTATATATTAAATTTTTTTATTATAACTATATTTAAATAACTAAAAAAGGACTAAATCAATTGATTAATTGATTTTATAATTTATAAATAATTAAGTTAACCATTTAACTTTTTAATCATTAAAATTTATAAAAAAAACTAAATAAATAAATTAATTGATTTTATAATTTATAAATAATTAAGTTAACAATTTAACTTTTTAATAATTAAACTTTATAGTTATTTTTTTTGTATTGTCAAATTTAAAGATAATAAAATTTACAAATTTTAATACACAATTATATATATTTTTAAACATCATGTAAAATTGATTTTCTTTCCTGAATATGAAATTTAATATTGACATCATTAATATAGACTTTTCAAGTTGTTAAAGTGAACTTTTTAAGTTAATGGTTTAATAATTACATATCAAATAGTTAAATGATATTTGTTTTGGTAAATTTTCTATCAATAATATATCTCTCTAGTTAGTTCATCAATATATGTAAATTTATATGGATTATATTTAAATATGGTATTTAATGAAAAATTAAATATAGGAAAAATTATGTTATAAATTAAAAAATAATAATATTTTAAATCTATTTTAAATATTGTTTTATTGGATTTATAAAAGGTTGTTGGGTATAATGGTTGGTATCTTCTCCAACTAGATTCAAAGCCTAGCTAGTAACATGATGAGTTATAATGTCTTGAATATTGTTATATTGACTTTGAGCTTTGTGAACTCTTGAGTATAGGTGTTGGTTGGCTTAGTACCAACAACTCACTTCAAAAAGACTTTCATTTCTTTCCTCCGTTAAAAAATGAAAATAAAAAAATAATTTTTTAAATATACATATAGATATTATTTACTTCTTTATTATGTATTAATTTCTTTATATTAAAAACATTATGTATTAGAAAATTTAACACTTTTCTTTTCTTGATACATCTAAATTAATTTACATATATTTATTTATTTTATATGTAAATATCACATACATAATTAAGTATTTATTTAATTTCAAAATGTCCATGTTTTACTTGAAAACAAATAGTTGTCCCTCTTAATATTTCTAGTCATCAAGCTTCATTTTCTAAACTTTGAAACAAGAATGTGAGCAAGTAATCCACTTGTTGCAAATCCAAAATCACAACATGCTAAAAATATTCAGGGATTCCTTAAATTGCAGTATAGAAAGACACCAATTCAATCCGTTTAGACTTTTGAGCACCCTATGAAATGCTTGTTTCTCAATTTTTTTTTTCTCCCTCATCCAAACAACTTTTCATCATAATATCCACTTCTATCAACACATCTTTACACCCTTTTAATACAAATGCTAGTTATAAAAATATTATAAAAAAAAACTCAAAATTTAGTTAAACTTCATTCCACATAACTTTCCCAAAGACGAAGTTCATAAATTAACGAGGAACACTTGATTCAAATAACTTCAAATTTTGCACTAGCTATATACAAATCAAAACACATAATGGAATGCAGAATGACATATAAATTGAATTCAAATCCAATTATATATATATATATATATATATATATATATATATATATATATATATATATATATATATATATATATATATATATATATAAATTTATATTATTTTTAGAAAATTAAAAAAATATATATATTTAATTATATAATAAAAATAAACTTATCTATTTATATAATAAATATAAACTTATATATTTATATACCTTGGAGTTTATATTTTCTTTCAACTTTGTTTATATTTATTTTTTAAATAACAACCTTTTATAAGATTATTTATGTTTTATAGATATATTTTCATTATAAAGTAAATGTTGAAGTAATTATAAATCACAAATATTGAATGTACGTAACTAACCATGCGTAATTGAATATTTAATAGTCATTTTAAGTATATTTTGAATAGCGAACTTCTTGTGATTTTATCAGATTTAATTCTATGCAAATATCTAACAGAGTGAATAAACTTTCTTCCCTTAATTTTTTTTTTTTTTTTGCTTTCTAACAAACTCCCTTTCTTTTCGGTTTAAGCAACTTCTGCTTCACGGAAAACCAACTCCTCCTCCTTGAAGGCTTGATTTACGACTTTCAATATTTTCTCTTTAGGTTTGAATGTGAGTAATTGATAATGTGTAATTGAATATTTAATCTATAATTTCAAGTATATATTGATAATCGGCTTCCTGTGATCTTATCAAATTTAATTAGAATTCTAAAATTATTTCACACAAGACCTTGCTAGTAGGAAACTTGTGTCATAAATTATTAAATAAAAAAAAAAAAATCAAGGAATTGGGTTAAGTTATTTAAGTTGAAAATTTGTGTGTTACATTTCATATTATTTATCAAATTTTATAAGAATGGATTGATATAACATATTAGATTAATTTTAAATTTGTTCCCATGAGATCTTATGTTATGATGAGAATGATAAGTGTATAAATTATTAATTGAAATTTTCATTTAAGGAATATCCTAAGCATATGTGAAATTCAATAATTGCTGCTAGGAAATGTTCTCAGTGTTTTTTTTTATAAAGATAGATGTTTTTGCTTGATTATAGTGGCATATCATAATATTATAGATAAAAATAATCTAAATATTAAGTTTTTTTTATAAAGATAGATGTTTTTGCTTGATTATAGTGGCATATCATAATATTACAGATAAAAATAATCTAAATATTAAGTGCCTACGAGATCTCTTAGCATGGTACATTAATAGGTGCAATGCATAAGTTTTTTAAATCACTTTCAATGTTTTTCTTATCTATTCCAAAAATGTTATACCTAATAGTACATAAACTCTATGTTGTCATTATACTTGTTTTTTTGTCATGCTTAATCCATTTGCACAATTAAGCTCCAATTATTTATCCATCACATGATAACTCAATACCTATTAATCTCTTTTATCACAAATGCACTTTTATTTGAATTGTGACTAGGAATTCTCAACCTTCCCTTTTGGGTTTGTCATATGTTATTTTTTGGTTTATAATTTGAAGCACTTGGAGCCACTACCACCATTCTCTTCCAAAAATGATTTTTATTTTGGTGTGCTTTGGAAATAAATTCTTTCCATGCTAATGCCAAAAAATGATAAGTCACTCTTTATGAAGTTTCTATATATCATAAATCCACTCATAAGTGTAGCTTAGTCAAGTTATCCCTTTATTTATGTATTCTCACTTTTTTTGTCATTTGGTGCATAATCCTTCTCAATGTATCTTTATATAATTTCCAATAACATTTCTTCTTACACTTCATGCTAGATGTTTTCTCCTTAGTTACATAGTTTGTTTCCTTTTCCAAAATGTAGATTATTGTTGTCATTAATCATTTAAACTTTATTTTTTTTACTTGTCTATCCTTACCTAGTTGCGAGTTTTTTTAGTTCATAATTACTTATCTTAACACCTTATAATTATACGGGGTCCTCACTATGACCCTCATTAGTCATCTCTAATCATCTTTTATGTTGCCCAATTCACATAGTCTATATCCCTAAGAGAGTTGGCCATATGAGAAATTGATTCTTTTAATTGTTGTTTTTTAATGTGCACTAGAATTTACTACATTCCATAGTGTTGTTATTAATTTTTTTAACCTTTCTTAATTGTAACAACTAAATTTGGCATTAACTAGTTGTTAACTATTAATCTAACATTTTAGTTATTATCTCTTTTTTAAAGAAAACTAAGACAATTGTCATTTCTGGACAAGTGAATTAATTTTTTTATTTGGAAATAAAAATTGGTTATGGAAGTGGTTCCATAAAAAGTAAAAAGGATGATGGTAAAAATATTCCAAGAACTGAAGGTTGGTTGGACAGTTTAAACATTTACTTTTTCCTCGAAGGATAAGATGCATATCCCAGTGAGGAATAGGGGTTCTTTTCTCCAGAGCTAGTAGAGACCAGTGGAAATCTCTTGCATTCCTGAATTTTCTTGGTACTGACTGGACTTGGGGTCCTAAGGTCACAACAGAAAATACTGTCAACCTGTACCTTTTAGGTGTGGAGCATGGGGGAAAGAAAAGGACATAATCGCCTCTCTTGAAGGTTTCATGGACATCAGCATTGAACTGCACACTCAGATAAGTATCTGAGTATTCAGTAAACTTAAACAGGAACTGATTTATTTTTAAAAATATACTTACAAGAAATGTATTTCATTAGCAGCATGGACAGTAAATTATTTTATAAGAGTATTTATTAAATGAGAATGAGTGTTGTGTACCTTTATGATCAAATCATGTTATTTACAGGTTCAGTGAAATAACTATGAAATAGTTTTCTGAGTTTACTGAATTAGTTTTTCTATGAGAAATAAAAATAGAATTATTACTAAAGGAAGAGCAGTTGTTAGCCATTCCTAGAATAAGGCCAATAATGTACTGGTACATGTGTATATGGGTGTAAAATTAGGGTAACTATGACAAATAAATTATAGAAATTACTTAATGCACCGAAATAGTGTTATTAAACTGTTTAAAGAAGGCGATAGGAAATTCCAGAAACAATCCATTTACATGGAACATATTCTACTAAGAAATGGAAGTAGAAGATACCAAAGGAAATATAATTTATTGAATAAAATTTTATAACAGCCAAAGCTCGCGACAGATAGCTGAATGACGTACTAAAATGGTTGGGATAACTGTCGGTTCTGGACCCGCGGTATCCAAAACACATCGTTCTCCTTTGATACAACTATACATGGACAAAATTTGGAGGTGGTCCAGTCACCTTAGCTAAGTTAGGGAATTTGTGATAATACAAATTTCTACAAAATAATTATACAGAAGCAAATAAAACAAACGTTTCTGAAAACCATTCTGCAAGCTAGTATAACATTATTTGTGCACGGATAATCTAGTAATTGTTTCTTTAAAGAAATACTTGTTGAAAAATAGTGAAATATCCCATTCAGAGAATTCCAAAATACACAAGAAAGACATTCAGTATATTTACAAATAGATAATCGAGGTAAATTTCTGTCCTCCAAAATCTAAACAATTATTATATGAAAACATAACTATAAGCTGAATGGAAGAAACTAAATGAAAAATCCTTGAAGTTCCAAACAAACAACATTTGACACTTATATTAAAAGCATAAAGATTCGCGAAAAACCCAATTAAGCACTGACATGAATGTTCAAATGAAAACTTGCTTGAACAAGCGCTAATGAAGTTGGAAATTTAATAACTGTGAACAATTTACAGAAATTCATAAGCAATAACCACTGAGTTTGGCTCTCATGAATTAGCCGATAATCACTAGTAGTCTATGTAACGATGCTAAAATATTTACAGTCAAAACCGTAACTGTAACTCAAAACTAAGATGTCGACGAATATTACGGACAAGCAAAAATACAATGGATGGGTACCTATTCATGAACATGGATAAGAGATTGTTAGTCGGAACACCATGGTCGAATTGACAGACAGTACTTATTGGGTAACAGAAGGGTACCTGCAAAACCTAGAAACTAAATTTGTAAGTCTTGGGAAATGTAGAGTTAAACGGGTTAAAACACCAAATGTAAATCAAAGAGCAAGAAATATAAACTATACTCACCTGACTATAAAGGAAAAACTCCAGGAATGTGACTGACCGCCATACTAGAAAAACATGTAACCAATAAAAAGAGGTGAGGGTTAGATATTAATAACTCAAGTGCGTAAAAAAAATATAAACTAAAGAATGAAAGAATCACAGTGACTGAATTAAAAACCTCATAATGTGCTAAAAAGGAAATTTACCTATGTCTTGGAATCTGGTTAGACCGACAAGGCTGTGGGAGCATAGCGGCTAGATGGGCTGCACCATTGTTCCAAACTTGATTAAACAACACTCCACACCCATTCATGTAAACACGCAGATAGGGTTACCCAAAAAATACACCATTAGAATGGGCACAGAGATACCTCACAATAACAGTTAAGACAAGATAGAAGAAGTAATCGTGTGAAGAAATCCTATACTTGAGAAACTCCATGACTGTGTATAGAAGCGACGAAGTTCGACGAGGGTTGCAGAGCAGAACCTTCGAGCGGTCAGAGGAGAGAAATGGGAAAAGCGGTTAGGGTTAGGGGTTATACCTAAACCCTTACTGCCAAAGATTTTCCACTGTTGATTGAAAAAGTAAATCAAACGGAGTGGAGATGGCTAGGCGGCCTTGGAAACATTAATGAAATCCAATAAAAATCAATATTCCAGTGCTCTAAAGACTGCGGTAGTACAAAGAGTTAATTTGAGACAGGAGGATCATGCGAGGACAACTTTGAGATTATGCAACTTGTCATTACGTAATCACCAAGGTAACTCTGGTAATTAAATGCCCAGTATAACAAATATAAATATCAAATGCGAAATCCAACTTATGCGTAGTGTAAGTTTTGGATTTTTATAATGTGCAATTAAATGTTATATTTTCTCTAAGAATATAGTAGAGAGTAATTTTTTTTTTATGGTAAGGTTTAATTAACATGGTAGGTGTTACAAGTGATATCAGAGCAACATTCGCATGCTGGGACCCTATGGGTCATCTAACGATTTAAGTTGTGATGCACAGAAAATAATTATAACAACATATGTTATGAGAAGAGGTTCAATGCAACAACCACCCGAGAACACCGGGGAATGCCAAATATGACCAAAAATGAATCTTGAGACTTTGGTTCAACTAAGTTTGGATCAACATCAACAAACAAGTATACTGCTGGAGGAACAACAAGATCAACCTAGCATTCTGTTAAATACAGTACAGAAGCTACATGAAGAAATGGTGTGGGTTAGAAGTGATAACAAGCACTTGATGCAAGAGCAAGAAAAGATACTCAAGAGCCTTTTAGACAAGCAGAATCAGAGAATTGAACAACCCAGTGCTAATCGAGACATGCAGGAAGTAATGAGCGACAAACAAAGGACCAAAACACTGACAGAGTGGAAAGAAGCCCTTCACAGTGAAGCAACAAAAAACAGAAATTATAATGAAGCAGAGTTTGGAAATGTGTCATATTAGCAAGAGGTTAAGAAGCAAAAAGTGGAGCTTCAAGGTGATTTTCAAAAAATAAAACCACCTACATTTGATGGAGAATCTGAGGAAGTGGCAAAGGCTTGGTTGATAAATATGAATAAATATTTTCAAGTGTATGAGTACAGAAACAACCTAAAATCCAGATTGGCCATATATCAGTTAAGAGAAAAAGCCACCCTATGGCCGGATGAAGTAAATAATGTTCGTAGTATTGAAGATCAAGATGTTACTTGCAAAACATTCAAACAATACTTTAAAGATAAGTATTTAACAAAACGTTTTCACAACGAGAAATCTAAAGAATTTCATGACTTGAAGCTGGGATAGATGACCATGGACGAGTATATTACCAAGTTCACCTCTCTGTTAAGATATGTTCCATACCTTAGAGATGAAAAGGCTAAGGTAAAAATATTTCTGAGTAGTTTGCCAACCCATATGAAGGAACGAATCGAGTTCGTAAATCCTAGAACCATGGATGAAGCCATTCGTAAGGCATGAATGTGATACCAACAGCCCAAGGAAAAAGGGGAAGTGGGCAAAATTTGGCAGCTAAGAAAAGGACAGAAAAACAACTCAAACTTCAAGGGTGCCAAAAGTAATAATTTTAAGAATTATGCATGAAGTTTTGTAAGCAAGCAGTTTGGCAGAAATCATTAAAGAACCTGATGGCCAAGTGAGGAGAGGCCTACTGAGGCTTCTAGCAAACCAGAACAAGGAAAAGTGTCCAAGCCACCTTTTCAGTGTTGGGGGTGTGGCGAGGCACATTATTATAAAAATTTCCCACAACGAGCGATAAGTGAAACAGATGCAAATTTGCAAGAGGCTTCTACAGTAGGCGATGTGGCTTGAAATATACCTCGTATCAATGTAGTGTTGGAGGATCGATAGGCAGATTATCACCCAACAATGATAGAGTTGGAAGGTAAGTTACTGTCTTAATCTATTTCTATTTTGGTAGACCCAGGTGCAAGTCTAAGTTATGTTAATCCCAAAAAATTTGAAGTGTGTAAATTAAAAGGGTAGAAATTCAAAAATCCTTGGCTAGTGCAGCTAGCCACAGGAGCAAAAAGAAAATTAATTGCCAAAATTCCAAACTGCACACTGGAAATTTCAGACCAGTAGTTAAACATGGACTTGAAAATATTTCCATTGGGGTCCTATGATGTTTTTCTAGGTATGGATTGGCTAGAAAAACATTCGACCCTGGTGGATTGTAAAGAAAATATTATTTATTACATAATGCAAGATGGTACACACAAAGAGATTCAGGGAATCAAGAAACCGCTACAACTATGTCCTATTACAGTGTCCCAAATGAATAAGTGTATGAGGAAGGGATGTCAGATTTATGCTATCCATGTAGGATATGCCAATTCGAAGGAGAAATCTCATATGATGGAAAACATACTAGTGGTACAAGATTTCATGGATGTATTTCCAAAAAATATACCCGGTTACCTCCAAGAAGAGATATTGATTTTACCATTGAATTAATGCCAGGATCATCACCTATGTCAAGGGCTCCTTATAGAATGAGTGTTCCAGAATTAATTGAATTAAAAATGCAGTTACAAGAACTGCTGGACAAAGGATACATTCATTCAAGTGTGTCCCCTTGGGGAGCACCAGTGCTATTCGTAAAGAAGAAGGATGGAACCATGCGAATGTGCATGGACTATAGACAGCTCAACAAGTTAACAATTAAAAATAAATATCCTTTACCAAGGATTGATGATCTATTCGATCAGGTGAAGGGGGCCATTGTATTCTCAAAAATAGATTTAAGGTCTGGATATCATCAGATCCGAATCAAGGATGAAGATATTTATAAGACTGCTTTCTATACCAGGTACGGGCATTATGAATTTGTGGTGTTACCCTTTGGGTTAACAAATTCACCAACGACATTTATGAGGTTAATGCATGGTATATTCCACCCTTTCCTGGATAACATTGTACTCATATTTATTGATGATATTTTAATCTATTCCAAGAACCAGGAAGAACGTAGAGAACATCTAAGGGTTGTGCTGGAAATGTTAAGAAAACACCAACTGTATGCTAAGTTCAGAAGAGGCTACTTGGGAGGACAAAGGATTTGTGCACGAGGCTTACCCAGAGCTATTTTCTGAGTTGGAATGAAACACCGAGGATGGTGTTACTTCTAGGGGGGAAGTTGTAACAGCTGAATTTGGCATTAACTAATTGCTAACTAATAATTTGAAATTTTAGTTATTATTTCTTTTTTAAAAGAAAACTAATACAATTATCATTTATGGACAAGTTAATTAATTTTTTTATTTGGAAATAAAAATTGGTTATGGAAGTGGTTCCATAAAAAGTAAAAAGGTTGATGGTAAAAGTATTCCAAGAACTGAAGGTTGGTTGGACAGTTTGAACAACTACCTGTTCCTCTGAGGATAAGATACATATCCCAGTGAGGAATAGGGGTTCTGTTCAGATACTGAGGAAGAGAGTGGAAAAGTTTCCAGAGCTAGTAGAGACCAGTGGAAATCTCTCGCATTCCTGAAATTTTCTGGTACTGACTGGACTTGGGGTCCTGAGGTCACAACATAAAATACTGTCAACCTGTACTTTTTAGGTGTGGACCACGAGGGAAAGAGAAGGACGTAATCGCCTCCCTTGAAGGTTGGGTGGACATCAACAATGAATTGCACACTCAGATAAGTATCCGAGTATTCAGTAAACTTAAACAAGAACTGATTTATTTTTAAAAATATACTTATAAGAAATGTATTTCATTAGTAGCATTGATGGTAAATTATTTTATAAGAGTATTTATTAAATGAGAATGAGTGCTGTGTACCTTTATGATTAAATCATGTTATTTACAGGTTCAATGAAATAACTGTGAATTAGTTTTTCTATGAGAAATAGAAATAGAATTATTACTAAATGAAGAGCAGTGGTTAGAAATTCCTAGAATAAGGTCAATAATGTACTGCTACATGTGTATATGGGTGTAAACTTAGGGTAACTATGACAAATAATTTATAGAAGTTACTTAATGCATCGAAACAATGTTATTAAACTATTTAAAGAAGGCGATAAGAAATTCCATAAACAATCCCTTTACATGGAATAGATTCTACTAAGAAATAGAAGTAGAAGATACCAAAGGAAATATAAGTTATTGAATAAAATTTTATAACAACCAAAGCTCGTGACAGATAAGTGAATGACATACTAATATGGTTGGGAGAACTGTCGGTTTTGGACCCGAGGTATCTAGAACACATATTTCTCCTTTGATACAACTATACACGGACAAACTTTGGAGCTGTTCTAGTCACCTTAGCTAAGTTAGGGAATCTGTGATAATACAAATTTCTACAAAATAATTATACAAAAGAAAAGAAAACAAACGTTTCTGAAAACCATTCTGCAAGCTAGTATAACATTATCTGTGCACGAATAATCTAGTAATCGTTTATTTAAAGAAATACTTGTTGAAAAATAGCGAAATATCCCATTCGGAAAATTCCACAATAGACAAGAAAGACATTCAGTATATTGAAAAATAGATAACCGGGGTAAAATTATGTCCTCTAAAATCTGGACAATTATTATATGAAAACATAACTATAAGCTACCTGGAATAAATTGAATTAAAAAGCCTTGAAGTTCAAAAAAAACAACATTCGACACTTATATTAAAAGCATAAAGATTCTGGAAAAACCTAATTAAGCACCGACAGGAATGTTCAAATGAAAACCTGCTTGAACAAGCAGTAATGAAGTTTGAAATTTAATAACTGTGAACAATTTACAGAAATTCATAAGCAGTAACCACTGAGTTTGGCTCTCGTGAACTAGCTAAGAATCATTGATAATATATGTAACGGTGCTAAAATAATTACAATCAAAACCCTAATTGTAACTCAAAACTAAGACGTCGACGAAGCTTGCGGACAAGCGAAAATACGATGGATGGGTACCTATTCATGAACAAGGAGAAGAGATTGTTAGACGAAACATCATGGTCGAATTGACAGACTGTCCTTATTCGGTAATAGAAGGGTACTTGCAAAACCAAGATGCTAACGCTGTAAGTCTTGGGAAATGTAGATTTAAATGGGTTAAAAAACCAAATGTGAATCAAAGAGCAAGAAATATAAACTATAATCACCTGACTATAAAGGAAAAACTCCAGGAATGTGACCGACCGCCATATTGGAAAAACATGTAACCAATAACAAGAGGTGAGGGTTAGATATTCATAACTCAAGTGCGTAAAAAAAATATAAACCGAAGAATGAAAGAATCAGAGTGACTGAATTAAAAAAATCATAATGTGCTAAAAAGGAAATTTACCTATGTCTTGGAATCTGGTTAGACTGACAAGGCTATGGGAGCATAGCGGCCAGATAGGTTGCACCATTGTTCCAAACTTGCTTAAACAACACTCTGCACCCATTCATGTAAACGTCATAGAGAGGTTTACCCAAAAACTCCACCATTATAATGGGCACATAGATAACTCACAATAATAGCTAAGACAAGATAGAAGAAGTAATCTCGTAAAGAAATCCTATACTTGAGAAACTCCATGACTATGTATAGAAGCGACGAAGCTCGGTGAGGGTTGCACAGCAGAACCTTCAAGCGGCTGGAGGAGAGAAAATGGGAAAAGTGGTTAGGGTTATGGGTTATACCTAAACCCTTCTCGCCAAATATTTTCCACCATTTATTGGAAAGGTAAATCGGACGGAGTGGAGATGGCCAGGTGGCCTTGGAAACATAAACACAATCCAATAAAAATTAATATGCTACTACTCTAAAGACTGTGGTAGTACAAAGAGTTAATTTGAGACAGGAGGATCGTGCGAGGACAACTGTGAGATTATGCAACTTGTCATTACGTAATCGCCAAGGTAATTGTGGTAATTAAATGCCTAGTACAACAAATATAAATATCAAATGCGAAATCCAACTTATGCATAGAGGAAGTTTTGGATGGTTAAATTATAATATGCAATAAATTATAATTTGCAATTAAATGTTATATTTTCTCTAAGCATATAGTAGAGAGTATTTTTTTTTATGGTAAGGTTTAATTAATATGGTAGGTGTTACATTAACTATCATGAATCCTTCCAGGTTGGTCATGGTTACAAGGCTATGATTTATTATCATCATTAGAAAATTTGTAAGTACTCCCTTTCCCTCATTCTTTAAGGTGACTCTATAACTTATACCACCAATATTGAGAAAATTTCCTTCATTTCTTAGAATGCTTGTCTCTTTCCATTCCAATAACTAGTTTACAATCCTTTCTAAGTAGTTGCATACCATTTTAAGGTATATACTCATTTATTCCAATTTTGACTTATACATCTATTCCTTTAATGTGATCACTTATAATTTCTCCACATATACACTGAAGGATCAATGTTTCCTTTACTTCCATAGATTAACCCAAATAGTTTATCTTATTATAAATATTACTTCATATCTAATTTCCTCTGATTAATATTGATAGCTAAGATTCTAGGTCTATACTGTTATGCATATGGAGAAGTCTTAAGGGACATATTGATTCATCTCATGCACTCCTCAATGCCTATGCACAACCTAATGCTCTATAAAATGAAACAATTCAAAACATGACTACAATAATCTAAGTATAACACTAATTGATACACTATTTGTTTGAATTGAGAAATTAGTTATATTTCTCTCACTATTCTTCCCCTCTTCGAAAAGCAATGTTTAATAGTTCAATTTATCTTTATTATATTCTCTCATTTCCTTCCCATTACCTTGTTTTAAATAAACACAAATTCAATATATATATATATATATATATATATAAATCTTTAAATATATAAAATTATTTAACATTTATATAGAATTAATTAAATCCAATTTCATTAATAAATATGCAAACGATTCGTTGATGCTTGACAACTGTCCACCAATATTTTGGGCATATTATAATGCTTTACAACTTAATTCCAAACCGAAAATAAATTAGATATAAACATGTACCTCCTTTATATTATGAAAGTAGAATCTTAATAACAAAATATTCGACAACCTTTAAAAAGTTCATTGCTAATTATATAATTAAAAAATATTTTAATTTATCTACCCACCCTTCAAGAGGTCAAAACTTCCATTATTCCTTTTCAAAGTATTAGAAAAGAATAACCAATATAGTAAAATAAATATTATAATCGAATAAAAAGCCTAACATATAAAAACAAGAGGAGTTGCATAATAGTGAGTGCCTCTTTTTTTCTAATATATTATGAATATTTTTTTTAGACACCATCCTTATCTGACTTTTTAGTGATCCTTATTATGTCCAATACGGATATCTTTTTCAAAAGATTTCTCATTAAGAATTTCTTGTAATTTTTTTAATGGTAAAAAAAAAAAAAATTGTGAATTAAAATTCTTGGTCACAACCACCTTTATTTTCAGATGATCTAGTCATTATCGTCGATTGATTTACTCATTACTTATCATATTTGACGATTATTAATAATATATTATCATTAATGCCACAACCAAATTTAATATGGGATGATTCATTTTGCAAATATCATAAACAACTTTATTTTCAGATGATTTAGTCATTATCATGAATTACTTTACTCATTACTTATTATATTTTTTTTAATTGTATTTAATACTAATTTAAATTTATCTTAATTTTGGATCTATCAATTGTCAAGATGGATCAAATCTCTTTCACTTTAAAAAATGTTTGCATCTTTGCATCTGAAGATATTACATCTTCATCATGTCCAATATATCACGTAGATTAGGTAGGGAATTGAACCATTGATTTCACATCAACTTCACATCAACGAGCGCCTTAACACAAGGCCGAATAACCGCCAATCCAAGACCCCCTAGACAAATGAGTGTAAATATTTCAATCTTGGTTCAATTATTAATAAAAAATAAAAAATAATAAAAATAATAAAATGTAATTTGTTATATTGTAATTTTGTTTTCAAGGGAAATTTAGTACGTGCAACTTATCCTATAGTCTTGTTTTGATAGTAACTAATAAATTGAGATGTGTAGTGGAAAAGTAAATTATTAGCTAACCTAAAAGAATTAACAAAAAAATTGGTGGGTAGTAACCACAAGTAAGTTTAGACATTTACAGTCCTACATAAGTGTTGAAGAAAACATAAATAATAGTGGAAAGTAACTCCTCTTAATCATATTTATTTACATCTTATTCCTATCCATTTTTTATGCAAATACTTGCTTAAATTATGGTGGGAAGTAATTGATGGTAAATATGCTTAAATTATGGTGGGAAGCATTGATGGTAAATATGTTATTTACTTTAGTATAAACTATTTTCAAAATTTTTATTTTTGGAACTTTTTTCTCCCAAACTTAAGAATAAAAAACCACTACAAAAGTTTCTAAAAATCACACGTGAATATTTTAACTATATCCATAGATTATGACATAAAATATCTAAGAAAATTATCCACATAACATTATATTGTGCAAATGCTACAATAAGACCTCTAAATTATAAATAAATTATATTGTGAAAATAAATTTTTTAAATACTATTGAAAAATAAATATTTATTTTTCAAAGTTATGTTAAACTAAACTAATAGCTAAGCACTTGATAGATCCAGGTTTAAGATAGATCTAAATTGATTAAATTACAATGACACCAAAATCATACCAAGTATTCAAATATTTTTTCTTTTTGTAAATTCAATATTAGTGAGGCTATATCATGATACCATGTATTCAAATTATAATATTTTTTTTGTAAATTCAATATTAGTGAGACTACATCAGAATAACATCGAAATAGAGAAACGAGAAATTGAACCCGTAACTTAACATCTAAAAATATTTTATAACTTAACCTCACTTGATCACCATTTATTCAAAATCTATAAACATATTCAAATTATAATATTAATTTATTATTAATTTTATTCTTTATTTATTTATGGTATAAAATGATAATAATATAACCTTACCAATAACATTGAAATAGATTTGATAAAAAAATTGAATTTTAACCAATATTCATCTCTACATTTTCTTTAAAGTGTCCATGCCAATCACACCATGATAAATTCCACAACAATTTATTGGGGGGTTTAGTGTGGGGATGTAATATAAACCATATCCCTCACCACTAGAACTTTTAAACTAATTAATTATTGTTCTCCCCTCATGCAACATCTTTGTAGTCCCACCACCTTCTTAAGCATGATAATTTATTTTAATTGGTGTTTTTAAATAGTTGATTTCGGATTTTATGGACAAGAAAAGAGGACACATAATTTAGATATTTTAAATTAAGGTAAAATATATTTTGATATTTTTATTGAATTAGATAAAGTAACTGTACACTGATAACGGGTTTTGATATTTTAAATTAAGGTAAAATATATTTTTGATATTTTTATTGAATTATATAAAGTAACGGTATATTGATATAATGATGATGGGTGAAAGTGATTTCAATATATCCAGAATTGAATTATTAATTAAAATAATACATAATAAATTAATTTAATTATATATATATATATATATATATATATATATATATATATATATATATTATTTATTATTATTATTATTAAATAAATATGCTATTAGTAATTTCTTGTAAATAAATTTGAAATGGATTGACTTTTGATGACTATTGTGGTGGATAGGGTTTTAAATTAGTCGGTCAGGGTTTCACCTTAGTTAGCTAATCCTTGCTTGAATATGGGAATCTCCTGGTAGGGTTTTGCAACGTGGCTATCGCATTCTAAATAATGGTAAATTTCCGTGATTTATCTGAGAAGACAATCACTCTTAAAGGAACTTCAATGTGGTTATGTAAGCTCTTCTTTAAAAAAAACTCAATCCAAGGTTTCTTATAGTGCTATGTTAAAATTTGGATTTATTTTATCAATATTTCAAGAAGCTTCTACCATTGACGTTCCCTTGGGGGATGAAGCCTTTAGTAGTGCACATTTTTATTTATTTTTTAATTTTAACTTTAATTTTTTAGAACAATGTTTGATCTATAAGTTTGGGTTTTCGTAGTGATTGATTGATCTCCATAAATGGATTTATAGTTTGGGAAAGCCTTTATTATCTAATGATATGAATATCTACCCTTTAACTTTGTTTTTTTTTTTTGCGGTCTTTGTAATCTTGAGGATAAGGAGATTATTTGGGATTCCAAGCCCTAGTTCTAGGGAAGTGTTGGTCTCTTCATACAACCTTGGACTCCTTTTTTTGATCCGATTACGATGGCAATCTCCTTGACTATGGTTTAAGTAAGGATGTTGAACCTTCCACTGCATCTTTATAACTTCCCTTCATTAACATCTATTGGAAATGCAATAGGGAAATTTTATTAGCTTAGTTTAGAAACTGAGCATTCCCTCAATACCTATGCTTGAATATGCGTAGAGATGGACTTTAATATAGGTTTCATGTCAAGATAAACCTAACGGCTCTAAATTATTTATGGGTTCAGAAACTTGACTATGAAAATATTTCATAACATGTTGAGAATAATATTTCATAATATTTCATTTCCATGCTGAGCATGTTATGACATAAAAAAAGTAATCAAGAATTTCCCCAAGTGATTATAGAATAATAAAGTCCATCAAAATAAAAAGAGGCCCAAATGGTAGGAAGGTGATGAGATAAAACATTATACTGTAAACAAGGAGGAAGAGACCAAGAACAAGGAGGAAGCAAAAGAATGTACATAAGAAGCGCATTTCAAAGAGGATCCACCAAAGGAAGAAAAAGACAGTCAAGAAGAAATGCATGTCAAAGAGGACTCACCGAATTCAGAAACAAAGGAGGACTAAGCCCAACAAACCCTTGAGAATTCTTGTTCTTGCATTGAACTCTTAGGAAACAAGACAAGAAATACAGTTTATTGGGCTGATCATGCACATGGAAAAAGTGATAAAGACAAAAGAAATAACTCTCAGAAGAGAAAATATTTGGATCCATTAGAAAAAATAGGTTGGATTCAAGTTGGGGAAAAATGTAGAAACATATCGCCAAGGAGAACAAGAAGCTAGTCAAAGTCAAATCGATAACTAGTAAGAAATGGAAAGAAAATGTATTTAGATATTGGGGTATTTTCGAAAATATTTATTTTTAAAGGGAATACAATTTTTGTATTATGGAGTTCTTGCTTGAGGGTTTTGATTGAGTCTATATCCTCAATTTGAAACTCATAAGAGATATTGACAACATTAAATAAATGTAATGGTTCTAAGCCAGATCCCAACTTTATTTTAATAAAACTCTCTCATTCATCTATATATATATAATTTTCAAATTTCAAATTAGATAAATTGACAATTAGACTAGTTTTATATTAGCATATATGAGTCTATTTTTACCACTATAAGTACATACATATATTTCCATAAGTAAAGACTACCACCATACATTAAGAGCATACACATATCTCTATAAATAAATGCTAATTAAAAAAATTAAACCTCAAATCTTATAATTTATACAATATTTTATATCATTTTTTAAAATTAATAATATTTAAATTAAATATAAGAAATTAGTAATAATTTTATATTTAATATACCAAATTATTAATAAATATATAAAAAATTATTAATATTGGATGTTTTATAACCCATTATTAATATTGGATGTTTCTTTAAATATTTTATAGTTTCTTTTCGTAATTTCGTTTTCCATTGAGTTACTTTGTGATATTTATTAATTTTTTTATGTTCCTGGTTGTTCAATAATCTTGACCTTAATTTACCTTTTATTATATATTTTTATTTTTTCATTTGTTTTAGATTTATATTCGTTAGTTGTTAAGTCTTAACTTTTATTTTTTGATTTTGACTATTCTCTTTCTTTACCTATAACTGGTTGGTCTTTTTCTTTCTTTTTTAGTTTATTTTTAATTTTTTTAAGTCTTTATAACTTTTTTTTGAATAGTAAAAATAAATGAATGAATAAATAATTATGTGGCAAGGCTTTCCTCTTTGAAAACAACTCACCTCTTGTCTTACGTGTCTTCATATGTTCCGTCTGATCTAATGTTAGATGATTCAAAATTTTTCCATCGTTTGATCAAATATCTTGTCATAAATGAAACAACACCGATCTTCCCTCCTTGGAACCATATGAGTAATAAGAGGATTATTGATGCTCCTCGTGGGAAACCCAACTCTTTCCCTGTTGAAGGAATCATTCTTTCCCTCTCTTCTTCGACAACGGTAAAAAGATTCACGATGGTAGATCAAATCGCTTTGGTAGTTTTATGAACAGAGATGTGGTTTGTTTTTTCAAAAGGTCTAATTGGGCGTTTTTTTCATAAATATTTATGCTTTCAGAAGTTCAAATGTTTTTCAAATGGTGAAATACTATATAAAATACTTGTTTCATTGAAAATATATAGAAAGAAATCAATGTTGCATTGAAGGACATAGGAAATCTATTGGTTGTTGAAGGTAGACCCATAGTGTTTTAGACCGAGAACTTGCAAGCATAATTCACACAGGAGCCCATTATCTGAGGTTTTATCTTCTTCCCCTGTCCTGTTGTTTTTTTAAAAACCCCATTATCTGAGGGTTTATCTTCATCCTTTGTCCAACAGTGTTTTAGAAGTCCTCATTATCTAAGATTTTATCTTCTTCCTATGTCCACTTTCTTTCTTTTAAACCACATTTTACTAAAATATTGTAGTAAAATGTCCACTTTCTTTCTTCCTATGTCCACTTTGTTTCTTTCTGACTGGCTCTTGAATAACAGAAGTGGTCAACCAGAGCATTCAAACTACAACAACAACTAGCCCAAGCTCCCACTTTCTTTCTTTTAAAATTCATTTTACTAAAATATTGTAGTTGTTGGCTGGATCTTTAATAACAGAAGCGGCCAACCAGAGCATTCAAACTACAACAACGATTGGCCCAAGATCCCACTTTCTTTATTTTAGACTGGAATTTTATTGAAATATTGTAGTTGTTGACTGGCTCTTGAATATCAGAAGCGACCAACCAGAGCATTCAAACTACAACAACATCTGGCCCAAGCTCGCGAAGAGTTAAATAAAGCAAAAAAAACATTTCAATTATTGAAACAAAGTGTCAAGCATTGCGAGGCCTAAAAGAGGTCAAAATGCTCATTGAAGAAACTTGTGCAAAGCTCAACAATTCTGAAAAAAGGTGTTGGAAATTGCCAAGAATGAAAAAGGCTCAAACCCTCGCATTACAACAAACATATAAGGGAGTTGCAAAGGAGAGAGATAGGGGATGAAAATATAAGCTTGAATTTATTGAAAGACAACACACAATGGGTGTGGTTGTCTTGCTTTCTACTTCTCAAGAGATGGAAAGCGTCTAGCCAAAGTTGTTTGAAATAATGGAAGTTCAAGGGGTTTTGCAGATTCACATATGCCTTTGTCATTAAGGAACTCACAAGTTTAGGACTGTGAATCAAAACACTTTATTACTAAATGCAAGATGTGGGGTTTGTGCCTAATTTTTCATCATTTTTTGTTGTTATTGCTACCTATAGAACCCAGATTCTTGCTCTTTCTTCTTCGACAGCAACCAAAGATTCACCATGCGGTAGGTTTTCTAAACAACTGTGTGGTTTGTTTTTTTGAAAGATGTATTTCGATGTAGGTATCCTTGCTTCTTCATATTACAGAGTATAATATGCCAGTTGAAATCTTACTTAGGCTACTCTGCTCTTTTATTTTTCAATCATTTAACCAAAATCTCCAAGAACTGACAGTCAACCTTGCCAAAAAGTAACTGTAGTAAATGACTGGGATCAGTAACAAGGGCTAAAATATAATAAAAATAATCTAATTGTGATCTATTTAGATTATTCACAATCCATCCTGAATTTTCTCCTCTTTTTCTCACTCTCTCAACTTTGGTGATGAGAAGGCAGCTGAGAAAACTGTCAACTCCCATAGCACTTAGATAAAAGGAAATTCCCAAGATTCTTATGTTGTCAAAAACCTAATCAAAAAAATATTCCTGCAGCCCTACCAATGTAAAAAAGTATGCTACTCAAAGCAAATAAAACTAAGGAATTAACCAAAAGACATTGAGAGGGATTACAATCTTAGGGGTGTCAAGCAAGCCATGGGTACTTGCACCATTATTGTTGCTTAGTCCAAAATCCTAATTTCATTCCAAACAAAGGCATATATCAAATAATGAACCTAACATCATTGAATTTTCATTTTAACATTATAAACTTCTCAAAAGACCCAAACACTAGGTAATCCTTGCAGCTCTTACTATTGTAAAATATGAACACTAGATACTCTGTTTTAGTCATTACATAGGGAAGCATTTACATTTCTAGTAGATTAAATAGTGAAATGAAAATAAATAAATAAAATATTGAAGTGAATATGAAGGTTTTCACATTGGGATATCATGTTGTTAGTAAATTTCCTCTGAAAATAAATTTATGCTAGAATCTAGACAATTGCTTTTAAGAGAAATTTACCAAAATAAGAAATTCCATCTCAAACTTTAGAATTATATAACTTACTGAAAAGTTTTTGTGTGAGATAACAATTGGCCCAAGCTTAGGAAGTGTTAAAAAAGGAAAAAGAACATGTAGTAATTATTGAGACTATAAAGGCCCAACATTGCGAGACCTGGAAGAGGCAAAAGAGGCTTGCTGAAGAAACTAGTGTAAAGCTTGAGGATGTTGAGATTTTTGTGTATTTAGGGTATTATCATTTGTGATCTAGGTCCCAAATTTTGTGGAGGGACTAGAGTACACTTGATCTATAAGACCCATAAATGGATTTGATAAATTTCAAGTTATGTTCAAGTTATTCAAATAATTAATTATTTTTAATGGATTTCATAAGTCTAACTTAGGAAAATAAAATAATTAAAGTGAATTAATTAACACATGTGCTGAAATTGTATTAAGTCACATGGATCAAGTAGTATTTTAATCTCAACCATTGATGGATGATTAAATCTCGACCGTTGAAGGGTTCAACAAAAAAGTATAAGAGAAAGGCTTGAGGGTCAGTTGAAGACACACAATTTCTATAGAACTGAGGAATAGATCTGGAATTCTAGGGTGGGTTTGCTAAGAATTTCCTGTGGAATTTCCTACAGTGAGGGGTAGTATTGGCTGAGGGAATGATCTGATTCCAAGAGCCAAGAGACAAAAAGAGGCAAGAGGATCAGCCAAAAGGACAACACAAAGAGGCTTCAAAGCCACGTAGAGTAGCAAGGACAGCGCAGAGACAACACTGAGGTAGTTAGGGCCACGTTAGGCTGATGCTGGCGAATTAGAGGCAGCGTAGGGTTAGGGCCACGTTAGGCTGATGCTGGCGAATTAGAGGCAGCGTAGGGGTAGCATAGACCATCCTAGGATGACGCAAACCCTCTTAGAGACACGCAGAGGCTGACCTAGTCCCTCTAGGGAAACGCTAGGGCTTCAGAAGCAACACTGAGCATTTGTAGAGTCAGATCTAGGCTAAGTCATGTAAATCTCGTTTGAGGGTGTGGATCAGTCAGATATTTGGCACTAGATATTCAGGTTAGCTGCAGATTTTATATCTTTTATTCTCTGTCGGGTTTTCCAAGGTTGGAACCTAGATTTTTTGTACTCAGAACTACTTAATAATAAAACCCTCATATCTCCTGAATCGATTTTCTAGCTTTGGGTTTTTCCGGGGACTTATGTCCAAAAATCCATGTGTCACTTTGTTGCATGAGTGAATTATTCAGTAAATGATCTGCATGTGTAGGTTGTAGTTGTGTTTATTTTCGGTATTTGTTGAATCTAATCAATGGAGCTAAGTTTTATAAATTAAATCAAGTGGGAGGAAATAAACCAATACACTACAGTAGAATTTTCACATGGTGTTAGAGCGATAGAAAATCAAGTTGAATCTCTAGAAAATAGCTAAATAATTATTTTTCTACAGGGTGGCAGTAGAAGCAGCAGATTTGGAAAGGGCATCTTGACAGCAAGAGAAAGCAGATCCAGAAGAAAATGTTGAAGCTGTAGAATGCCTCTAGGCTTATGTAGACCCTCCCCAGGGTAGCGTAAGGACTACGTCACCTAGTATGAGGTTACACAGTCCACTTCTAAGCCACGTTGGGACTACGCTGGGCTAGCCAGGAGGACGTTGTTCAGTCACTTCTCTTGTTGCAGAATAATTCAACCAAGTTCTGGAAGCAGTGCTGGTGGGGTAGAGATTCTGCAGGTGCAGAATTATGCCTAGCTAAGGAAACAAAGGTGGGAGGAAGACAGTTATTCAACAGATCTGAGATTCGATCAGGAGGATCAGAGAATACTGTCCATTTGAAATTTGGTGGAAGAATTTCAGGAGGGAAGTCAGTTTATTCAGATCTCAGAAAATATCGCTCGATATGGACTGAGTGATCAAGACAGATTGGATGGCATGTCCAACTATGTCATCTGGAAGGTCATAATCTTCTCAGTTCTGGATGAGTATGGTCTCAAATATCATGCAGAGAAAAAACTTGTTGTACCAACTGATGCATATCTACTTAATAAGTATGAAGAAAACCAAGCACAGACAAAGCGGTTGATCATAGACGGAGTAAAGGACCACGTGATTCTGCATATTTTTGGTAAGAATACAGTAAATGATATGTGGAAGGCTTTGGAGGTGATGTACCAAGGAGGCTTTCTGCAAAGAAGAATGCTTCTTGAGAATCAAATACAGATGTTCCAAATGATGAAGGGCGAAGAGATAGATCCATTTCTCTTCAGAATCCGAGCTATTTGTGACCAGCTAATTGGCATGGGTGCTTCTACAGAAGAAGGGCTCCTAGTGAGGACAACCTTAATGTTGTCTCTGAATAATGGGAAACATTTGTCTAGATAATTATGGGAAGGGCAATGTTACCATCATGGGTAGATATGTGGGCTATTCTCTGCCAAGAGGAGATAAGGAGGATCACCAAGTAGTATTTTAGTGGAGGAAGTGGGTCAGCCAAAGTAAAGAAAGAAGAGGAGGAGGATGCAGCCCATTAATCAAAGGAAAATAAGCAAGGGAAGAAGAATAAGAACCTCTCCAAGGTCCAGTGCTTCAACTGTGGTGATATTGGTCATTTCACAAATAGTTGTCCTAAGAAGAAGGAAAAAGGAGCTTCTGATTCCAAGGCTGCAACAACAAATGAAGATGGCTCTGATGATGATGTAGCCATGGGTGCTCATGCACCTCGAGAGAAGAGGTGGGGTGACATGGATATATAGAGTATCCATAGATGTTTGGTGGGATCCTTGAGTCAACCCTACTCTTGGATCACATACGAGCTACGAGAGCCTTAAGACAGTAGCGAGATGAGTTAGGAGATGGTTGCAGATGACCACATTGAAAATCAAGAGGGAGCTGTAGAGCTGAAGAGGGAGTAGCGTGATGCATAGGCAGCAGTAGCGCGGAGGTAGCAACACAAAGAGGTTGATGGGAATTCAATAGCGTAGAGAAGCTGGGCTCATGTAGTGCATTTTTGCAGCATGACTATGTCTCCAGAGGGACAACATGTTTCAACATCTAGGGAGCTTCAGTGGTGGAGGAAAACTTGACTTGTCTGTCAAAAATTTGGGTAGATTTATTTAGTTTCTTAATTCTCAACAACTAAGATGTAGTGCAACAGTTATTAATGGCAGTTCCATGGGCAGCATGATGCAACAATTTGAGAGGGAGCTGCAGTACATATGTGGCAGTGGCATGGGCAACAGTACAGAGAGCAGAAGTGTAGTAGATGAAGGGCAACAGGCCAAGCATCAACAACACAGACCAAGTACTCAAGATATTGTAATGCATGGTGTGATGTATTTCTAGAGTACACTTCTGATGCTAAGAGGGAGTGTTGAGATTTTTGTGTATTTGGGGTAGCATCAGTTGTGCTCTAGGTCCCAAATTTTGTGGAGGGACTAGAGTACACTTGAACTACAAGACCCAGGAATGAATTTGAGAAATTTCAAGTTGTGTTCTATTTATTCAAATAATTAATTTTTTTTAATGGATTTCCTAAGTCTAACTTAGGACAATAAAATAATTAAAGTGAATTAATTAACACATGTGCTGAAATTGTCTTAAGTCACATGGATCAAGCAGTATTTTAATCTCAGCCATTGATGGATGATTTAATATCAACCATTAAAGGGTTCAAAAAAAATTTATAAGAGAAAGGTTTGAGGGTCAGTTGAAGACACATAATTTCAGTAGAACTGAGGAATAGATTTGGAATTCTAGGGTGGGTTTGCTAAAAATTTCTAGTGGAATTTCCTACAGTGAGGGGTAGTATTGGCTGGGGGAATGATCTGATTCCAAGAGCTAAGAGACAGTAAGAGGCAAGAGGAGCAGCCACAAGGACAATGCAGAGAGGCTTTAGAGCCCTGCAGAGCAACAGGGACAATGCAGACTCAGCGCTGAGGCAGCTAGGGCCACATTGGGATGATGCTGGCCAAGTAAAGGCAATGCAGGGGCAACGTAGACCATCCTAGGGTGATGCATGCCCTCCTAGAGACACACAGAGGCCGATGCAGTCCCTCCAGGGAAACGCTAGGGCTTCAGAAGCAGCGCTGAGGGTTTCTAGACTTAGAATGGGCTGAGTCCTGTAAATCTTGTTTGAGGGTGTGGATCAGTCAGTTATTTGGCACTAGATCTTCAGGTTAGTTGCATATTTTATATCTTTTATTCTCTATTGAGTTTTCCAATATTGGAACCCAGATTTGCTGTACTCAGAACTAATTAATAATAAAACCCTCATATCTGCTGAACCGGTTTTCCCGCTTTGGGCTTTTCCAGGGAACTATGTCCAAAAATCCATGTGTCACTTTGTTGCATGAGTGAATTATTCAGTAAATGATTTGCATGTATAGGCTGTAGTTGTGTTTATTTTTGGTATTTTCTGAATCTAATTTCTGGAAATAACTTGTATAAATTAAATCAAGTAGGAGGAAATAAACCAATACATTGTAGTAGAATTTTCACAGAGGATTCTGGAAAAAAGGCTCAAACCCTCATGTTACAACAAGTGTCTAAGGAAGCTAAGAAGGAGAGTGACAGGGAATGACAATCTAAGCTTGAAGTTGTTGAAACACATCACAAATTGGATGTGGTTTCCCTGTTTTCTACTTTAAGAGCTGGAAAGGGTCTGGCCGAAGTTGTTCGATATAATGGAAGTTCAAGGGGTTTTTCTTGACATATGCTCATATGTCTGTCATTCACACACTTGCTAGTTCAGGACTTCTAAATGAATCAAAACAAATTATTACTAAAATGCAAGATGCAGGGTTTGTGACTAATTGTTCATCATTTTATGTTGTCATTGCCACCAATAGAATATTGGGTCGAGCAACATTGGTAGAGAAGATGATTGAAAATATGGTTAAAGGAGGCGTGGAGACATATGTTTTTGTTTATGGTGCCTTGATAAATGAATTTTCTAAAGCTATATGTTTTAATGCATGGCCTCTTAAATATTAAGTGCACTAACTAACTACCTGCCTCTCAGAGAAAACAATATGGCTTAAGTAAAAACTAGTATACCTCCAAATGCTATGTAAAGGAATGCAAATGCAATTTGCATAGGCTAGAGACTTTTGCATACAATAATAAAGTTTTGTTTCTGCAAATATATTTAAAAGTATAATTTGTAAAAATCATGAAATGTCACAAATTCAAGGAAAAAAATATTCCTGCCATCACAAATTCTATGTTCGCTTCCAACATTACAACCCTAATTTTACAGCGAAACAATGCAATAAAGTGGCCTAGTTCCATCATTTTCATGGTTGAGAAAAGGAAGTAATGAATTGAAAATAAAACATGAGTTTGAATATAATCATTCATTGACCTTGTGGCATCTACAAAGTTCCATGAATGATTCTTCATGGCCAACTTTAATTTTCACCTTCAGCAAAAAATGGATTCCTTTACTTACCTCTGGACAACATGAACAAGAACCAAAATAGATATGTACCAACTCCCAAATGATATGGAAATCCCCAGTTATTACTTCAAAATGCATTAACGATGACATTATTTAATTGCTAAACACCATAACTGGGAATTTATATATTAATTTGGATTTGGGACGTCTGTGTTTGCATATAACACCTCCATTTCAAACAGAAAACTACACCATATTCCTCAAGACATATGTGTATAGTTTTTTTTGTAAGAGACCATCATTAAAAAAAAGCTGGCTAATTTCATAATTTTAATAATGGATAAATTGGTTTCAACGTCCCAAAATCATTCATATAAAAAATAAATAATTATTGATGCTTTGTCCAAAATCCTAATTTCACTCCAAACAAAGGCATATACCAAAGAATAAACCTAACATGACTAAATCTTCATTGTAACATTAAAAACTTCTCGAAAACCCCAAACACAAGGTAACCCTAACAACTCTTCACTGCCATAAAATCTGAACACCTGATACTCTGTTTTAGTCATTACATAGGGAAGCATTTAAATTGCTAGCATATTAAATAGTGAAATGAAAATAAATAAATAAAATATCGAAGTGAATATCAAATTTTTCACAATGGGATATCATGTTAGTAAATTTCCTCTGAAGACAAAGTAAAGAAACACGTAAGCTCGTTTAAGTTTGATTTATCTGTATTATGGGACTGGAAAACTATTTAGTTAAGTCTTGATGAGTAATTAAAGAAATTTTTTATGCGTGTATTTAAAGAACCCAAAAAAATGATGAAATGAAGCTTTCTTTGTAAGCTCCATGAAGGATGGGATACAAGACAACTGGAACAAGAACATAGGACGGTTAAGAGCAACGACCAGGAAACTAGCCTACCTGAACCTTCCTCATGAGATTTTGTTAAAAGGAAGGAGGCCGAGAGGGTAGGGGTACCTAAGGCATAAATAGAGAAAATAAGAAAATTTTGTTATGGATTGGGAAAAGAATCCGAGAATATCGGTCATCGCCAATTGCTCGGAGGAAGGACCATGCCTGGTTAGGAACAAATGGCTTTAATCCTAAATTGGAGCCGGTTTTAACTCCCAAGTGTGCAATGGATCAGGGGAGAGACGCAGTGGTGACTGGTCTCATTGGTTGGGTGGTGTATCCCATTTGTCGTGCGAAATTGTGAACATGTATACTTCGAAACAAATAAGTATGTAGAATGGTTAATTTTGATAGGTTAACTATTTGAAGGTTAATATGATAATTAGGAATAATACTAAGAAAATAGTAAGCCCTGTTCATTGTAAAATATGCTTTTGTTCTTTAGAATTATAGTTATGAATTTGTAATGGATAATTAAGAAAAGAAAATTGCATGAAGAGTTATCTGGTAGTAGTTAACTATATTACTAGCACCAAATACACTTATAATTCGTTAGGAGAAAATATGATCGCTACCTCTAAACCTTAGTCTGGACTTTCTTTTCCAAGGAACCAACTAGTTCTAGATCTTACTGATTTGAGGCAGATCAGAATTAGGAATGGGTCTGTTATTGTGAGAGGGGGTTCCTGCTGAATCGGGCGGGGGGGGGTGTTACCCTACTTAGGATAGAAAATGAATTATTATAAAGGAAATATATGGTGTTTGGCAATTCCATGGCTCAACCATTATTTTTATTATACAAAGAATAGAGTAACTATAAATACTACAAACCGATGACAATATAAAGATCGAAAATGACAACAAACTAACTAAGTCCTTTATAAACCCAATGAATGGAGCCTGTAGTGAAAAGCTATAGAATTATAGACAACATTAGCAAACCACCAATTGTTTTATTTTCAGTTGAAATTACCAAAGCCTCGATAGAATGAACAAGCCTCATAATAATTCTACAAAAAATTTAAGACGAAGGCATCATACTAAAATTAATACACACATATGTTCATTAGAGACTGATAATACACAATTAAAATTTTTTCAAACCCTCGAAAGAGATCATTCAGATAATAAGAAAAGTAATCTTACGCAAGGAGCACTACCTTTAAATAACTGGAGACGAACAACCTCTGACCAAAGGTTTAATTTAAATCTTTAGATTTAAAAAGAACCATTTCGTGCGAGAAACACTAGTGGTTATGAGAGATAGAAACCGCTAGAGAAATTCTTACAACACGTCCTAACTGCCGTCAATGACCATGGACACATAAAATCCTTCAAGTGCAGGATAAATACCTGAATATCCAAGAATGAGAAGTCATGACTACTTTGTTTAAAACCCAAATCTAACCTCACGCTATGGAAGAAGATAATGGTACATGTAATTAACAAAGAAAAACTTTTTAATCTAAGGATGACACCATTTATATCCTAAAATAAAATATAGGGTGCATTATTACCTGAAGGGATGTCCGAGTTGACTTCCTCGCTTCCCTGACATAACAAAACTAGAGGGTTCAGACTCGACAACATAAGTTTAACCTTTTGTAAAAGTGTACAAATTTACATAGAGGAGGAATAAACAAGATACAAAACGATACCTTTTGGAATTCACCTTAGGAAACTGACCGAGAAACTGGAATGAAAAGTGTTGGGAGGAAACTGTTCCAACCCTAAAACAATAACCTGTCAAAGTTGAGAGCAGTCTCGAAAATTTACATTTGGTATAGAAATCAACCGATACCTGAAGCAAGATCACCATAAGGGCTAATGAAAAGACTGGTGTGGAAGTTGCAGAGCTTCTGCAACCTTGGAGACGTCAGAATGAGAGCAACCCTCAGTGTAACCAGGTTAGAGAGTCAATTACCTTAACGAAAAGCCATATTAGTTGTCGATTCAAGTCTTGGCATCGTGCCCGTTGATTTTCGAAGGGATATTGAGGCAACAATGACACTTGGAAAAGGATCGATGAGCTTCGAGAACCTTCATGATTAGTAGGAAGGGGGAGTCGATTCACATAGCTAAAAATTTGGAAACCCCATCCTTCACATATGACATATATAAACACAATTACTGGTGGTAAATGCCAACATATAATATTGATACATATAAATCAAAGTTACCGAAGGTAAATATCAACACATATTATTGACACATAAAGAAAAGCTGCCAAGAGATGATCACTACCATGATTAACTCTATATGCTATATTATAAGATTGATAGTTGAAGTTACTACAAGTAAAAACAAAATTTATGGTATCTATATGTTAAGAATGTAGGGTAGACACATTAAAAATGGCTTAAGAGAAAATTAGAAAGCTCCAAATCCTATGTAAAGGAAGGAAAATGAAATTTGTATAGACTGGAGCCTTTTGCATACAATAATATCATTTTGTTGCTATAAATAGAATTCAAAGTATGATTGGTAAAAATCATGAAATGTCCAAATTTAAGGCATACTTTACCTGACCCAGAAATATTATTAGGAGATATTTCATTGTTTATAAAGGTATGGTTGATGAGATATAAGTAGTATTCACTAGTAGTTTTAGAACATATTATTTTATATCTCTACCTAATAGGAGAACATTTCATATCTCATGTAGGTGTCAGAGGCTTTGAAAAAACATCAATACATAGAAAACACTAGGAAATGTGAACTTGCTTAGCAATTATTAGTGCCATTGGGGTACATGATCAATGGAGGGGCACTCAATTATAAAAGGTTACCCTAGAGGAAATAGCATTAATATTTCTCTTTTACTCAAATTGGGCTACATTTAAATCTCATAACATATCACATCACTCTTCATCTATGATATTTTTTCATATGCTATCGACTTACGACGTTTCCTTTGTAACATTTGGTGCAATTGAAAGTAATAATATTAATAATACTAGTTTATTCTAAAATATTCCTTATTAGTAAATTATACTTCTTGTTAAAAATCTAACCATTAGAATTAATTATCTCTACATGGTATTCTACTTATTTAATTTGATGCCAAGATCTGATTCTCCATCTTGTCGTAACGATAACTATTTCTCCATCTTGTCATAACAATAATGCAAAAAATATTCCGATGTAATTTCTATCAAAAGTATTTCTCATTATTTAACTAATTTTATTATTATTATTAAAATAACATAAACTTTGATTGAAAACTTCTTTTGGAATAATCACATATCAACTATTAGGTGTCAATTGTCAATGATTGGAACCCACCACTGGAATTTAGTTGTCATGATGATGAAACTATTCTCCACCTGGTCATAACAATTACATACAAAATATTCCGATTTAATTTCTATAGAAAATATTTCTCATTATTTAATTATGATTTTATTTTTTATTAAAATAGCATAAACGTGATTGAATTTTTTTTGGAATAATCACATATCAGTTTTTTGGTGTCAATTGTCAATGTTTGGAACCCACCATTGGGGTTCAGTTGTCATGGTGATGAACCTTAGTTGACACCAAATATTTGATATATGATTATTCCGAAAGAAATTTTCAATCTTTATAAATCACGAAAAAATAATTACACAAATTATATATATATATCTATATATATATATATAATCAAAATGAAATAAATTACATTAAACATTAATTTTTTATTTATTTACTTATTTATTTTTTTAAATTAATTAATGATTTTTCAATTTTTATTATATAAATATTTTAAACTCGATGTATTTTGAGAAATCACTTACTCATCATCATGAGGCATTCTAAAACAATAGAGAGCGACATTGTAAATGGTGTACATGTGAGCGTTTATGTGTGGAAAATTTTAATTTGAGGGGAGGGGATGTTTATGATAAATAAAAAGAGTATTTGATTAAATATATATTTTTATATTATTTAAAAGTTTTTAAAAAAGTATGCGGATTTAACCAGGGGTGTTTATAGGGGAGGATCTTTTGGGATCATGTTGAGTAATAGAAAATTAAGTATGTCTCGGTCTTGGCAATGAATCTAACATCATGGAAAAGATATATGGGCTTCTTCTAAGTCTCCAACTTGCCAAAGAGAAAATAATCTCCAAGATTATAATTGTTGGGGACTCCCTCATAACAATTCAATTTTTGAAAAAGGATACAACTTCAAAGACTAGTAAGACAAATCTCCTCCTTCTAAGAATTACGAGTAACTTGGGTTCCTTTCAACATAAAATCGTCCATCATATTCTTAGGAACCAAAAATCTCAGAGGATAAACAAGCCAATCAAGCATGCAACCTTAGACAGGGACAAACAAATATTAATGGGAAACAAGGTTGGAAAAAAATCCCATGATATAACAATGATAATGCTAAATGCATATGTGTATTCAACACATAAAATCACTAGAACCATTAAGGAAAATATTGATTTGATAGATCATATCGTGTGCATTAATTTTCCCTTGGTTCAATCAATGATATGTGAGGTATTCATTATAATCAACGAGAAAGTCTCTTGGGTGGTAGAGTGGGGCTAGCCTGCAGGCCACACGCCTCCTTGTACATCGAATAGGGTGATATTACATAATAGGATCCGACTCATAAAATCCCTCTGTGTGCATTTCAAGCTCAAGTATTAAAAATTGATAGATTCCTCACTCGCACATGAAGGAAGGATGGTGCTTGTTTGAGTGGTACAAATATTGATATACTCATTCATGGAGGAAATTAATGATCTAATCCAGGTTCTTATTTATGTAATATAGGCTGAATGTAACTGGAATAGAGTTAAGGTTTGGCTTTCCCTCCTCAGTGACTGGGGAATCTGATTGAGCTCATAGGCTTTGGACAAGATATTTGTGTATAGGTCTAACTTAGCATGGGTTGATTCCTTGAAAGTGTCTCTCGCAACCGAACTTTCCCATCGGGGCCTATCAAGGAAGGAAATAATCAGTTGTTTGCGTGCAAGTTTTGGAAAATTATAGAGGCAATTGACCCAATATTTTATTACCTGAGCAAGGTGTAGAATAATGGTGTAGAAATTGCAAGAAAATTTCTATTGCTAATGAAATTGAACTGAAATCAAGAGACACAAACTTCTTTGACTATTCCAGGGAAAGGAAAACACATGATAGAAACACATGCAATTACATGAAACCATCAAAACACAAGGAACACAATGGTTTTACATAGGAACCAAACTGGGAAAAAACCCCTTCGCTGCTTTCCATTAATTCATATGAGAATATGGATCAATTACAATGCCTTTCTTCAATCTTGAAGCACACTCTACACTGAAATTGTGATCTCCTGGTCATTGACCTTCTCTGACCAAAAATTAACCAAAATAGGCCTCTATTTTCCTCCTATTTCATTGCAAAATCCTTGAGGAAATTATCCCCTAAACAATAGGATAATTTCCTATTTCCTTGTGCAAATCCTGAACGAATTGATCACCTACTCCAATGAAAATCCTATACACTCAACTAGTATACAAAATATCTTTAAAATTGTGCCTTTTTCCTCCAATCAACTAGGAAATTCAAATTCCATGCATATCTGGGACTGTTTTTATTAAATTTATTAGTTAACTGAGATATCAGTGAGTTAACAACTGTTATAACTTCTCAAATGAACTCCTACTGACTATACGAAGGACTAGATCTCAGATAAGTGAGTTTGACTAACAATAACTCCACTAGATTGCTAGATTTTAACACCCATACACAACTGTACTTCTTGCCTACAAACTTGAATTTACTAATTTAAATAGGAGAAAAATCCATGTCACTTTAGCTAACTGCAATCCAAGTCATCCTGTTGATGTGAATTGAATTTCTCCATTTGACTAAGGCACAATTCCATTGAAGGATTTTCTTGCTACAATTTCAACACTACCTCTTAGCAAGAAAATGGTTCTGCACAACCCCAATCCTACTCCTATAATAATAAATGTAAAAAAAAACACCTCTCACTATTACTATTTTTACTACAAAAATGCAATAAGAAGAATCCAAAATATTGAATCAACTGTGTCTACGAGCTACAACTGTCTCATGAGTCTCTGACTAATACTAGCCTTTAACTGTCGCTCGAGATCTGACTGCATCAACTGCCATTAATACTTCTTCTATTGAATACTGTGGGCACCTATAGCAAGGGTAATGATCCACTGGGAGAGTATAATGCAACTATTGTTTCTCCCTTATGGACCCTGCCCAAATATTTGCAACTCTGGGACTAAGGCTCTACATCGCCCCATCTCACTCCTAGATGTATAGATGTATGCATGGTGAAATATACCTCTAGCTTGTAGATATTTTTAACTCGAACACTATTTTTTTTTACTTTTCTAGTAGAAGCATGCTTAAAATAATATTTCCCCTTACTGAACAACATATCATATCCACGGTCTTCAAGTACAACTAAAAAAATTAGATTTTTATTCAGAACATGCACATACATTATATAATTTAGGTGAATATGGGAGTCTGTCTCTCTCTTAAAGGTAACAATACCAATCCCTTTGGTACTATACCTCCCATCATCTCCAAGTTCTATGTGTAATGGTATGTCCTTCTCCTCTAGTATGATGAAGAACTCCTTAGATCCTATGATATGAAATGAGACTCTAGAGTCTAAGTGCCATACATTTTCTCATACTTTGTTTCCATGCAAGAAATGAGGTTGAAATCCAACTCAAATTGTGATTCTAAAAAATCTCCTCTTGCTCTTGCTGTAGGCTCCTTACAATATTTCCTGTGTGGAAACTTGGTTGCATAGTGTCCATACTCATGGAAGTGAAAGCATTTAATTTTACCGAAGTATTTCTTCTTTCCATGGTTCTGGATAGATTTTTCCTCACCTTGGTCCTTCTTTCCTTTTTTATTCTTTCATTTTCCAAATAGAGAAAAATATTCTTCCTCATCATATCTGGATGAGACACCATCTCTAGTGTTTCTTCTAATCTCCTCCTGTACCAAATTAGACCAAAGTCTCTCCCAATTTGGTAGCTTGTATCTTCCATTAATTGAATATTGGTAGTTGTGCCAAGAATTCATAAGGCCAAGGATAAGTTCTAAGATCACAAGCTCATATGGTGGCACAATCTCTCCTACTCCTCCAAGTTCATCTCTAACCTGAGTGAATCTAGACAGGTACTGAGGAATGGTTTCATTTTTTTGTATGTGAATGCCCTTGATTTTATCTCTCAATGAAAATTTCCTGGCATCATTGCTTCTATGGAATATATCCATGATATTTTTACACATTGAAAAAGGAGTCTCCTTTCCATGAAGGTTCGAAACCACATGATCTCTGGCACCCTCCATAATAATCTTCCTGGATTTTGTTATGTATTTCTTCCACTAAGAAAGTGTTTGTGCATCCGACGCTGTTGGTTTTAGAATATCTATTTGTGTATATTACCATACTCCATTTTCATCAAGGAAAAATTCCATCCTGTCTTTCCAAGTACAAAAATTCGAGGTGTCCTCCAATGCATAATCAAGCCTCAATCCATTGAAGAACATTTTTCCTGCATAGAAGAAAATTATTGCACCACAAATATGGTATTCGAAATTTCTTTGAGATAAGATTAGAAAATGGTTTCTATGTAGTCCTCAATAACTCTGATACCATGTAGAAATTGCAAGAAATTTTCTACTGCTAATGAAATCAAACTGAAATCAAAAGATATAAAATTATTCTGCTATTATGCGGAAAGTAAGACACACAATAGAAACAAAACAAAAGGAACACAATGGTTTTATAGGGTAACCCAACTAGGAAAAACCACTCCGCTTCTTTGCATTAATTCAGATGAGAATATGGATCAACTATAATGTCTTGCTTCAATCCGGAAGCATACTCTACACTGCAATTATGATCTCTTTCTCAATGAAATTCTCTGACTAACACTTAGCCACAATAAACCTCTGCTTTCCTCCTATCTGGTTGTGCAATAATTGAAGAAATTAACCCCTAAAAAATAGGAGAATCCTGTATTTCCCTGCACAAATCCTAAAGGAATTGACCAACTTCTCCAATGAAAAACTTGTACAATCAGATAATATACACCAATATATAAAGGTATTCATTTTCCCTCCAATCAGATAGGAAATTCAAATTCCATGCATGACTAGGAATATTGTTGGTAAATTGAAAAATCAGTGAGTTAACAATTGTTATAACTACTCAACTAAAATCCTACTGACTCTACTAATGACTAGAGCTCAGTTAACTGAGTTTAAGTAACAATAACTCCACTAGATTGCTATATTTTAGCAATCAACCCATGGAAAACTTTACTTATATCCTACAAACTCAAATTTACTGATTTAACTAGGATACAAAGCTATGCCACTCCAACTAACTGCAATCCAAGTCATCGTGCTGATGTGGAAATTCAAATTTCTTCATTTGAATAAGGCACAAGTCAAATGAAGACTTTTCAGGCTATAATTTCAACAAGTGGCTCATTGCTCCGCACAGTAATTGGTCTTCTTCATTTTCCTTGGCTCTCGAGGGAGAATTTGGTAACTTTCTCTCTTTGGTGCTTTTCATTTAGTCTTTGGTATTATCCTGCAGTGATTGATATTCAAAAAATAGTTTGTTTGGCATGCAATTAGGATTTTGAAATTTACCTTGATAATGTTAAAGTTTAGAATTATTGGAAAGACCTAATGATGGACAATATCAATGGTGAAAGTGGAGGAACAAGATCCTCAAAGTGCCACCTTCACCTACACCTTCCTATAAATGAAAACATAGACTATCGTTGTCTTCTACAACTGATCCTCCAACTCTCCCTTATTATTGCAGACCAATTTGAAAGGATGCATGGTTTCCAACTTAAGGTCAACAACCCATTATAGAACTTTTGAGGTCTAAAATGGGTCTCCTAAGAAAAATGTACAACCAAAATATACTTTATAAGAACCAATAGGATGTAAGATGATGATGTCAATGATGGGGGATGATTTACCATTTTTGTGGTAAAAAAGTACAAAGATTAAAAAATAATAAAATAATAAAACTACTTTTTCAATTTGTATTTTCAACTTATCTCCCTAAGGGTTTGCTCAAATTTCGATCGGGAGTACTCGTTGGATGAAAAATTTAATTCCTCATCCAAGGAGTACTCATCTTTCATACTTTCGATGGACCCTACTACACGAAAAATGAGAAATGCAAGAAAAAACATGATTGCAATCATGTTTTTCATGTATTTCTTACTTTTCGTGTAGCAAGGTCCATCAAAAGTATGAAACATGGGTACTCCTTGGATGAGGAATCAAATTATGCATCCAACGAGTGTTTAGACTCGAAATTTGAGTAAACCCATAGAGAGATAAGTTAAAAATATGAGTTGAGAAAGTAGTTTTTTTATTTAGTCCCTTTAAAATTTGATGATGTAATCTAATCTTATTTTATTATTTCCACTATTATTTTACAATTTCCTTAGGAGGCCCATTTTAGACCTCAAAATTCCCCTAATGAAAATGATGAAATAGATGTTCTTTGTAGTTAGTTTGAGAACCTATCTTCGGCTAACCCATTCTCAATATATCTGTCTTCATATGTAAATGAAGATGCATATCAGGTGGAAGCTGTGTTAGTTGACTCCTCATTTGGTGAATGACAAAATTTTGTAAAATTGTTTTAATCCGTGGTCAATTTTGTAGGCTTTATAGTTTCCACCATGCTAATAAGATGTATTTAGAAAATAGTTGATATGTTAGTGATGTAGAAACTCTTAGTTTATCTTCTTCTATCAAAGACTTAGATCTTATAACTTGACTTAAGCTCTCAAATTTTGTTGCCTGAACACATATTTTATAAAAATCTCTACTCATTAGTGTTAAAAAAAATATGTGGAGTTAATTTATATTTTAAAAAATTAAAATTTATAAATATTTAAGTTTTATGAAATATTTGGGAATTATATTTAGCTTAGGTGACACCATAGTGTATTCATGGTTGGATTTATATCTCTAAATTTTTAAATTGGTGATATTTTTATTATAGAGCGTCTTAATAAAATGCCTTTCACCAACTACTTTACATCCCATAAGTGAGTATTTAATTAAAAATTATATCAAAAATATATAATAAAAATTAATTATAATTCACATATGATAAAGTATAATAATAATACAAATATGAAAATTTATTTAAAAATTAAATAAGTTGAAAAATTAAATTAAATTAAAAAATTATGTGAAATTAAAAGGGGAAAATCTGTTTTTTTTTAAACCAACCCAAATTGATCTTAACTCTAGATTTGCCAAGTTCCAAGAGGGATAAAATATCTTGAGGTGTAAACCTCTTTTACAGTGAAAAAAAAATTGATACATCTGTGGTAGATCCAAAGTTAAGATGGATCTAGGTTGGTTATAACCTATTTCTATTTTTTATTTTTTATTCTATATTTTATTTTGACTAAGTCAAAATGTTTACAAGATATTACAATACATCATGTTACAACATCTCTCCCATAATGAGTCGAAGAGCACCTCTCAAAGCAATAAAACATTAATAACTCAAATTTAATAACTTTTATCCACATATATATAAATATAAATATAAATAACAACCTAGATCCATCTTAACTCTGGATCTACTAAGCGTTGGGAGGGATCAAATATTTTTTCACTCTATAGCTGTGGAAACTAGTTCCCATTGGCTGGGAGGAACATTCTTTTACCACTATGGTTCTCATAGCAGAAAAAAATAATTAATCAATTATGTGTTGTGTTAAAAATGAATTTTCTATATAATTGTGTAAATATTTTATGTAGAAAGGAGCCTTGTGCTCGGAAAGGAATTACTAGAAGTATAAGTTCCTTTATTGTATTAATAATCTTTTAAATGTCTTAGAAGGGTTAGGATAGTATGCACTTGGTGTGTTTATTTATAATTTCGATGATTGGAGAGCTAGGTTCTCTCTAAGTACTTTCAGAAGTATTGTGTGATGTATTTAGCAGGAGCTAAGACCTAAGACAATCTGCACATGGTGTAGTGATTTATCATTTGATGATAAAAGTGTTGGTGCTTTCTAAGTACTTGTAGAAGTACTCTGATTGAAATATAACCCGACCTTACATAATTGATTGATAGTTAAAATTATTTCATTTGATTGAAAATGTTGTGAATAATATGATTACGTTGGATTTGTTAGTCATAAATTACAGGGTGCTTTCCATGGACTGTGGATGGGTTGTCAAACCATTCTTAGAGAACTTGCATAAAAGTGACCATGAATTTCAAGAGTAATTGATAAGTAATGGTAAGTTGATATAAATATTTAAAGATTTTGTTTTATATTTTATGAATTTGAATATTGGGGAAGTGATGGAAAGTATAACTTGCATATTTTTGCACTTATAAATGCCTATGACTATTGATAAAAAGTTACTGTTTTTCTTATTTGTTTTTCTTTGAAATTTAAATCCTTCATTTTAAAGGGGAAGTATTCCCTTTTTGGTGGTTTATATTGTTATATCATGAGTAATAATTAATGATAAACATCGAGGATGTTGTTTAATTCAAGGGGGGAAGTATATAATATCCTGAAAAATCTCAATGTAACATTTACAATTTATGAAAATATTATTTTTAAATGCCCAATTATTTTATTGATTATAGTCACGAATTAGTTACAAAAAATAATTCTTGACATTCGTCAAAACTAAATGAGGATGAAAACAAGAGGGGAGGGAAAGCATGTTTGAATCCCTCATTGTTCAGTTTTTCGCCTTGTATTCTTCCTTGTGAGGTTACATACGTTTACTCTATGAAATGTTATATATATATATATATATATATATTTTCCGTTTGTAGTGTTTGTATTTAAACTGTGGCTCTGTGTGGGTGGTGTTTCTTTTTATTCTGTACTCTTGTGTTCACTCACAGAGTAGTCTCGAGAGGATTCAAATAAAAGAGGCATGCTAAAATGCAATGAGGATTCATTGAGAGGACTGCATTGGGTCTTCATTGCAAAGGGCGTGAAGAAGTCCAAGTTATGTTACAAGGCTGCTTCCAAACCCAATTAAAGAAGAGTCCATTTTTAATCACTCGTGGGATGAACAAATGAAAAATAAATTTAACATATTTGAAAGTTTATTATGTGCACAAAAAGGCATAGCTAATCATGTTCATGTTCTTTAAACTAAATTCGTTGTTTTGGTAGGCAGACATATATTTTATTTTTTTAATGTCCTTGCAAAGTGTTGCAAAGTTTCTGAGCATTAAAATATTGAGTTGTCTTTAATGAGACTTTTTGAAAATCTTTCCAATTTAATTTTGCCATCTAATTTGTCTAAAATCTAATAGGAGTTCATTGAAATCACAAGTTTGATGGGTAAAATCTGCACAATCGAAGTTCCCTAGGGGGTTTTCAGGGTGCTAAATCCATATATGTAGTTAAAAAAACCAGTTTAAATAACACAAATCAAGATTTCACCTCAAATATTTCCATCTGATTCTGCCCAAAAAATCCACCATAAAATCCAAAAAGTCACATTAAAGACAACTCCTTAAAATATTGCAGGGATATATGCATTCTTGACAATTTTTTTTAGTTTATGCACAATAAAAGATAACTTAGGGATGCTATTTTCCTTGGAAAAAAAACATACGTGAAACCCGTGTTATTGCCTAAATCTACCTCAGGCTGAAGGAAGGTAGAGTCTAGGGTAACATCAAACCACGCTTAATCTGGTAGCTAGCCCTACCAGATCAGGAGATGACTTGAAATAAAGGCTGATTTTAGGCTAGGTATATATTTAAAAGGGTTTGATTTTTTTTTGGGGTTTTTTTGTTGGAATCAAAGGGAAAGGCAAATTTTGGGTCCGGGAAATGATCAGTTTTGCAGAGGTCTGAATGGGGCAAGAAAGGAAATTGTTTTGACACTTCAAATTTGAATGAAATGGATAGCTCAGACCGGTGAGAAGTTGAAGAGGGCAAGAAGAATTCAAGAATCCTCTTTAGATAGTTGAAAACATGGAAAATTAAACAAAACTTCAAGGTAGAGCACTACAAATCTAATGGATTCCACCTTTATCACTTATTTGTTTAATTTAAGAAGAAATGAGAAGGGAAATGATACATATGAAACTTCAGTAAACTTACAATCACAGAGAGAAACACACCATCAAAACATAGAGCCACATGGATCCCAAAGAGTGCTGCAAACCCTGGTTTATTCCTTTGCCAAAATGTAGAGATGAAATGTACAATGAAGCTCAAGGCAACCCCAAGTATCCAACCTCTGAAAATGACTGAGAAAATACAAGACATAGACAAGCCTAACTCATTCCCATGCCTCTAGGGGTCGAGCTCACAAGTTTAGGAGCTGTTTCAACAAGATCTAAACTAAGAACTGGAAAATAGGCAATGAAACAGCTTGCCTCTATAAGATAGGAAACTGTTTCATTCAGTTACATTTCACTTTTTGGTGAATGAATATACTTGGATGAGTAAAAATGTGCCAAAATTACATCAAAGTCATGAAATTATATCAAGTTACATCAAGAGTTTCACATTTAGAGATAAAAAAGTCAAACTAGCCAAAACTAGGCGAAAAACTGAGCTGCTGAGTGAAAAAGGAGCCAAAATTCCCAATGCGTCGTGCTTGAAATCTCTATACGTCGCGCCACTTTGGAGCTGATTTTGAGGGCCTTCTCGGAGTCCAAATTGAGTGCAGGATAGCTCGTTGGAAATCTCTACCTATCTACTTTCCAACCCAAGTGGAATTTATGAATTTGGTTGCCATTTTCTCCTCCAAAAATGAGTTTTCCCAACACTGCTTCCTGTGTGTCCAAAAAGTGGCAGAAAGGCCATTTTTAGGGTGTTTTTGACCCTTTAGGCTACCCAAAACTTGTCAAAATCTTTAGGTAATGGGTAGGAATGCATAAATTTTGATGAAAAATCTAGGAATACAAAGTTTTCTTCAAGAGGAGCTGCCAATTATAAGCGCGCGCCAAGTGGCGCTACGCGTCGAGCAGGAAAATCTGTGTTAAGGCCAAAAAAATCAAAATTTGAAAAAACTGTCCCAAATTTCTTGAAATTTGGGCTGAGTGTCCTCCATCATGCACTTATGCTAGCCAAGGAAGCCTCAGCCAAAATCTGAAATCTATCTTGTCTTTTCCGACGCTTTAATGCCCTCTTTAGCTTTGCCTTCAGGATCTTGATTTCGTGCCTTGCAATCATGATTTCTTGCCAAATAATGGTTCGCCATGTGCCTCAACATGTTTCTTTTCTTTGTTAGCTTTCTCCAACAGCTTTTTGTCTCCTTGGTGCATGCAATTCAATTGTAAAGTCATTGTCTCGGTCATAAGAAGTATCCGTCTCCATGATGTCCAAGGTCTATATTGTCTTGAATGAAAATGAGAATTTGGTGTCTTTGATTTATTGCCAAATATGTGGTAATATGGTGGGGAATATGGAGGAGTAGGGTAGTAGGAATAATGAGCTTCTATCAAGTGCAACTTGCCATTTGAAATCTGTGATTTAGGGACAACCACTTAAGTTTGGAGAAATTTCACAATTGGGATGGGGAGGGAATGGAAATGGGTAGGAATGAGTAACTAGGGATATAAGGTGAATAGGAAAATGGGACTATGGTGAGAAGATAAACAGTGAAGAGGGGAAAAACAAGGTGGAGAAATGGAAATATTTGGTCCAAAACAAGTTTCAAAACCCTAAAGGAAGCAAATCCTCAAACAAGATAATAGGGTTTGGTTTTTTGTGTTCAATTCCTCACAAAAAAAACCAAATACCTATTCATGGCAATGGAATTATTGCATGGACTTACTTGGATAAATATTGACCGAGTTAGTTTGATGAGTTGGAAGAAATAGCAAAAAAATTGTTTTCTGCCATGTGCGTTGTGTGCCTAACCCAGTGCGCCGCGCCTCCCTGATGCATCGCGCCTGTGTAGTTTTTACACTGCGGCAGCTGGCCCAATGTGCCGCGCCTCCCCAATGCATCGTGACACTCAGCCTATGCGTCACACACTGAAACTTTAACACAATTTGCCCTCAAACTTCTTCCTTCGCTCCTCACGGGTTCTCCTTTGCTCACTGTTGTCTCTTGGCATGCAAATGGATTCTTGAAACATAAAAATCATATTTATACCAAGGACCTTGATTTTTCATTTGAAAAACCCATTTTGTAATGCTGCAAAATTTGAAACTTTTCAAAAGAACTCTGTTTTGCTTTCCTTTTTGCTTTTGGACTGAATGATGAGCTTTTTGTCTGTTCTTGCAAGGAATGAATCTGTTGGAGCTCGACGAAGGTGACTAGGGTTTCCAGTGAAAGTATTATTACAACTGAGAAAACTGGAAATGACATTACATTTATACATAAAATAGACTATTTTTCTTCAAAATAGAGTTTTGAAGAAAAAACATTATTAAGCATATGATGATGAAAATTTTAGCACTGAAACCTTATTTTAAAATTCCTCATGTGCCTACTGACCATTATTAGGCATTCTGAAGACCTGATTAATGAAACCCTAGACCTAATGAGACTAAAAACCCTAAAATGACTCTTTGCAAACTATGAGACCAACAACGACTGTAAATGATTTTAATGAGCAGAAATAGGCCAGCAGGTATAAGACATGAGGGACATGAGCAAAAATTCACTACCGTCATATGATCCATTCTCCTAATGGAATGCAGCTGACTGGACTGAGTGAGACACCTAAAATGAAATGCAACAAGAGAATTTTGATCACTGACAGAGGGATGAAGATACCGACACTAACAACCCGCACACAAAAAGATTAAAGAAATCATGATATTTTTCATGAAAATAATGATATTTTTCTTGGAAATAAAAGACACGTGAAACATACACACAAAAATATTAAAGAAGCAATGATATTTTTCATGAAATTAATGTTATTTTTCTTGGAAAGAAAACACACGGAAAACCTGCACACAAAAAGATCAAAGAAATCATGATATTTTCATGAAAATAATGTATATAAACTTTTCTTATGAAAAGAGAAAGAAAATAAGTTATTTAAATATAAAAAAATGCTTATGAGAGAAAATTAGATTATTAATTTCCTTGGAGATATTAATATGATTCCTATAGAATCTTAATAGGAGTATGTGCACAATAATAATATCAATTATATTGAAATTGTTGAAATAATTTTCTTGGAAAAAGAAAATATTTCGCATGCATTATTGTATTAAATTCTTGGAAAATAGAAATGTGTGGGTATGCACAAAGGGATGGTGCTATGCATTAGACCTTCGAAGAAAAAAAATTATTTAGTGCATGTACAAAGAACAACCAATGTTATATATAAATATATATTTACATGTAGGGAAAAAATTAATTGTGTTAGAATTATTGAAAATAAAACACATGTTTAATGGATTTTATGTTTAAAATCTCCTTTTGAGAACACAGACATGTAATATTTTCATGCACGAAAATTGAACTAATTAATTTATGTTTCTTGAGAGGAAATAGGTTCCTTTCATGCACCAAAATAGAACTATTGTGTTGGATATTTCTTAAGAGGAAATAAGTTACTTGCATGCACGATATAAAAGTACTATGTTTGATATTTGTTGAAAGGAAATGTGTTATTTTCTTGCATGAAAAATATAAATATTGTATTTGATATCTTGAAAGGAGATATGATATTTTCATCCATGAAAGGCACACCTAAGATGATGGATTCTTTGAAAAAAATTATGCATGGAAAGTATATAATTATTGTGTTATAAATTTTGAAGAGAAACATGAATTTGTGTTCAGAAAAGAATAATTATTATGTTATACCTTGGAAATGAAAACAAGTAAATGCATGCAATAAATGCATCAGTTTTCCTTTGGAAAAATACATATATACGCACGCAAGAAATAATAACTAACACATTATTTTTATTTTAGAAGAAAGCATGTATTTTTGTGTACAATAGAATTTGTAAATCACTGTCTTGATAAAGATGCTTTTGGAAAAGGGACTTGCATTTGTATGAATGATAATAGTATCTATTATGTTAACTTTCTCTAAGGGGTCATGCATTTGCATACATAATAATAAAAATAATAATAACTATTGTATTGGAAAGATAACTTAGTTACATGCACAAAAAAGAAGCTGGGGGGTTAGATTTCTTTAAATAAGTTTTTATCTATCGGAAAACAAAGCTAAGTTTTCTAGTATCCTTTAAATGAAAATGGATAAATGTGTGCTGGTACGATAAAGATCATAGTAATGTGGTATTCATTTTGACATGCTTGATAATTATTTTATTATACTTAATGCATGGGCATTGCTGTTAGAAGAAGCATGTTGTAATATTAGATTTACATCTCATATATGCACATGCATAGATGTTAAAAGGTTTCTTTTAAAGACTAATTATTGTTTAATTGATGCTTTATCTAGTCATGGTATCAAATCTTGTTGACAACAACAATGACAAGAAACGATAGTGATTTTTGAAGTTGATAGATTATGTTTAACATTGTGGTAGATAAAAAACTAATGGTCCTTGCAGATGAGTACGAGATGTAGGATGGTCCTCTGATGGAACAACTAGGCCATAAAGATATAAAGAGTGGATATTTTTGCATCTCAAGAGATTTGATCCTTCTCTATGCTTGGTATAGTTAGAGTTAAGATGGGTCTAGTCTGTCTTAATTTACCCCTTTAAATAGGCTATATTCCACATAAATACCATGGGTTCTCATTACCATGGACATTTTTATTTTAATTATTATTTTATTTTTATATAGTTATTTTAATTTTTGATGGAGTTAAAATGTTTACATTACTTACCTTAGTTTATTTATTTATTTTTCTTTTTATGTAATTTGACTTAATCAAAATGTTAAACATTACATTACAACATCTATATCATCTCATCACAATAGCAATAATTTAACTAGTACAACCACATTAAAAATATTAAAAATATTATTGTGGTTGATATAGTGGAAGGCTTCAGAAATATAACAAAAAAAACTATTGAAGCATGAATAATACCTTAGCAATGCACACATTTACCTGATTAACCATGTATAAAAAGGTTATGGGTCAAATTTAACTTTAGAGAAAAAAGAATCACATATCTTATTGTAAAATGAACAATTTTTCTAAATAAAATTTGCTTATATATAATGAATGCTATAAATAATATGAGGAAATTCTCATGGAGGAACTTATTAGAATTGGAATAATCTCAAATCCCTAAGCAATTGGTGGGTAGGGAGCTACCATACATAATCCATTTTTTATAATTAATTAAAAGCAATGGACCATTATTCTAAATAATTTTTTCTTATATATAAATGAATCGTATAACTTGTCATCGAGGAACTTATTAGAATTGTAATAATCTCAAATCTAGATCCAATATTATAGAAGTATAAGTAATATCCATAATGTATCAATCATTACTGGTATAGCTTAACTCACTTAGTATGTACAATTTCTCCATAATAAGTGGAATAGTATGTACAATATCGATAAGATGTAATAGAGTCAATATAGAAGTAATACACATACTTTACATAGCTAACTTGTATCAAAACTTACGCATAGTAGTGATCAAGTGAATATGCATAATATATGTAAGGCTCTAGTGTAAGTTGAGTTATAAAGATCATAACGCTTGTGATACTAGATTATGTAAGCTAAGAGTGTAAGCTAAGTAAGCATCAACATGCTTAAGTTTATGTGAATACAGGCGATCCTACTAGTATTGATTACTCACCAAGTGTCATTATGATACTCTACCCTACTAATTACGTAAACATCGATAATGAGTATCATCTTCTCTTGCTCTTAGTTAACCCGTTTCCATGGCAATCATGTATCTACAATAGTTTAAACGAAGACCTTATATAAGATAGATGTAACTATTAGCATGGTACTAGTAATAAGAGTTGAACACTTATACACCATACTAATGTGATATGTGAAATCACCAAACTGTTACGATTCAAATGACATTCATACTTACCTTATCATAGATAAACACAATGCTAATGATTACTCGGTAAAGGTAGTGGATTATCCCTAATAAAGGGAATAGTAACAAAAATATTCCTATGATTCCATTAGTGATATTTAAAACATACTTGTTTACTTTGTATTAAACCTCATGAATAAGAAAAAATATATTTTTAATAAAATTTCTTGGGTTTCATGTATATTTAAGAAGGCTCATAAGCACCAAGATAAGTGTAATTACTAGTAATATTGATTCCATATATGTTAAGACACTACAAGGAAAAGACCCTCTAGCGGATGTTTTTAAGGAACCCCACAGAAAAATACCCCATATATCCATTTCTAGCAGAGGTTACTAATGGAGGTTGGTAGGTGGAGGGTTTTGCAAATGTTTTACGCTCGGTGTGCCTATCATTAAACATCACACCAGTGCTCTTGAAACTCGAAAGCACTGGTGCGCACAAAAAATTGGCACACCGGACATGTGCACTCCGTACACACCCGCCCGATGCGTCGTATTATTGTAGAGCACCGGTGTTTCACAACTCTTCCGTTTCGGTGCATTATAAAACACCGCGCCAAAACCGAAACTGCCTGGTGCGATATTAAGAAACCGCACTGGTGCATCATAAAACAACATGCCAAAACACAAACCGACTGGTGTGTTCGTAAGAAATAGAACCGGTGTGCCTATAAACCACATGCACCAGAAAAGGGTAAAATAAATAAAAAAATTACGGCAAAAAACCTGGATTTTTCATTTTTCAGTTCTTTTGAGCTCTCAATTACCGGTGCACTCTACCATATAAAGCCCTGGTGCGCACAAAACACTGGCACGCCGAACACCGTGTGCAACGTACACACCCGCCCAAGGTGTCCTATTATGGTAATGCATCGGTGCTTCACAACTCTTCCATGTCGGTGCATCATAAAACACCGCGCCAAAACATAAACGTGTTGGTGTGTTCTTATCCAAGAGCATCGGTGTGCCGATAAAACACACACACCGGAATAGTGTTAAATAAAAATAAAAATTACGGCCAAAAAACTGATGCTTTACGACTATTCCGCACTTGTGCTTTACGAATATTTGGCCCCGATGCCTCATCAAAACATCACGGCAAAACTGAAACATCCCAGTGCGGTGTTAGGGAACTGACCTGGTGCATCATAAACAATGTGCCAAATCTGACACCGCCTGGTGCGGTTGTAAGTAAGCGTACCGGTGCGCTTATAAAACCTCGAGCATCAGAACATGGTTAAATAAAAAAAAATTATGGCCAAAAAACTGCATTTTTCACTTTCCTCAGTGCTCCAGAGCTCTCAAGCATTGGTGCCATTTCCCCTTCTCTGAGCTGCCCTGACATCGGTGCTCCCATTTCACGCACTGTTGCTGTGCATTGGCCACCAATATCCAATTTTAATTTTGAAAAATGGTGGGAAAATTTTCTTTTGCAAATTCTACAACCAATATGCCTCCTCGACGACGAAATGTACATGTATTTTTCAAGTTTTTCCATAATTAAGCTTTTTAGTGGATTAGAGTTTGAAATAACCTTAAAAATAACAATTAAAAAAAAAAAATTGTCGTGCGATGCGCTCGAGCCGTTCGGCTCGCACTGGATAGCGGTGCTTCTTGTAAAATTTACAGGCCTCACGTCACCAGTGCTAATAGTATCTGCACAGTTTTCGGGGCAGTACCGAAAGGCGCCCCGCATTATTTTAAATTAAAAAAATAAAATGCGGTGCGCTCATTTAGCTAGACACACCGTTGACCATGGGAATAGCAGTGTGGTGCGTTGACGGAATTATTCGCCCGGGAGTTTGTCAGCGCACTTCATTTGGCATTTCGAAAGGGTGAACGGTGCGGCTGCGTAAAAGACCACACCATCAACTATGTAATTGTCAGGAAGTCGGTGCGCTGACACGACTATACACTCCAGGGCATATATTTCAGTCAACGCACCACTATTCTGATATTAGATATAGTCAATGGTGCTTGAAAAAATTTCAGCTGCACCAAGGCTGGTGCATTGTATTTCATTTGGGGCACCGCCACTGGTGTGCTACAAACACAAGCCGCACCAGAACTGGTGCGTGACTATTTTTGTGGCGCACCGACTGGTCTGTTTTTTTTTCCAAAAAATAAATATATATGTATATTCCTAAATACATGTCTGTTTTAATAAAAAAAATTATTTAATATGTCAATGATTCAGAGAGAAGAGGACGAACAATGGCAACAACAGGAGGAACATTATGACATGATTCGCCAGTGGGAGGCACGAGAGAGGGAGAGAGATGGATACCCTTGCCCTATTACAACAGATACCCAGGGGATCCTACGACAGGTAGGCCTCCTCAAGTTTTATGAGGAGGCTACTTCCCTAAAGGCCCATAGTGTGTTTTTGAGATATCTTATCCGCAGGTGGAACGCCCACCAACATGCTTTCGAGGTTGGTCCTGACCAGTGGTACACACCCACTGAGGATGATATTTATTTTATTACAGGACTATCGAGGAGAGGGGTGGATTTTCCCTCATTCCCAGAGGTTCCAGCTGGTTCTGTAGCAGGGAGTCAGTTAGTTTACTCCCAAATATACATTGGAGCACATGTACTGTATCCTTCAGAGTTTTAGGTACCTGGAGGTCAGTTACGTATAGGTGCATTTGGTAGACAGGACGTGCAGTGCCTCTCACTTATCATTTCGACCATTTCGCACAACACCAGTGAAGGGCAACACATTAGTTGCTCACTTTTATATTATGTTGACTCTTTAGTATAGGAGCCACGACTTGTCAATTCTGCCATTTTTTTGCTATAGTTTTTTATGGCCTTAGATAGATGTCGTGCTCATGCACAAGGGAGGGTCAACTTCCCTTCTGCTTCAGAGCTATTTTGTTTATTTTTTGAGATATTTCCAGAGATGAGGCCTAATTTTTTTCGACAGCCTCGTAGGTGAATGTTGGAGGCCCGGATGCACATGTGGGGGAGGATGATGCCCAAGAGGGGAGATACTATGTTTCCAGCCAGGATATCACATGATGCACTGGACTTACTAGCCAGTGTTGACGATCAACTGAATCCCTTCATTATGGTCCCATGTCCTTATGCTGGATTAGATTGGCGAGGGTGTGCCAACATCCTCTTCACAGATGATGATCCGCCAGATGATAGAGGTAATATTAATGTTTTATTTATATTTATTCTAACATGTTATTTAACTTGTTTTTATTAAATTGTGTAATGAAATTGTCTAATTATTGTTGTGTACTTGTATATATTTTGTAGACATTGGCTCTTTTGATGGCGAGGAGATGCTAGAACCACCACATGATCTAGGTGTGAATCCTGATGATGATCAAGACATGGTTGATGCCAAGGATCATGATCAAGATGAGGTCAGTGTAGAGATACATCCTCTTGTTGGTGCACCAGTACTGCCTTTTACTAGGCGTGGTCGACCTGAGACCAGATATAGGATGGAGTTAGGGAACCAACTCAGTGCATTGATTATTGAGGTGAGAATCAGGCATGCTCATTACAGAGACATATAGGCTGATGATAGGCTATGACGGATGTGGAGAGGCATGTCGCGTGACATGTACAGCCTGATGCAGCATGTCATATGAGCTACGACAATTGTTATGCGACTGAGGAGGACTGTTGCACGTTATAGGCGTAGTCGAGCCATGACACTTGATGGACAGTCAATGAGCAGCGGATCATCATCTCATGATCGTTCACCTTGCGCTACGCCTGATGAGCATGAGGCTCCACTAGCAGCATCTAGCAGTCATCATGGAGATGAGGCTAGACCATCGGCCACGTCCAGTCAGCAGCCTACAACATCCATCAGTACTAGTCATGATCATGAGCAGGTTGGACCATTGACCGTCGAGGCTGCACTATTGACTGAGCAAGCCTCCACTACTACTGCTTATATTGATGTTCATGATCATGAGCAAGCTAGACCATCGACCGTCGAGGCTGCACTATTGACTAAGCAAGCCTCCACTACTACTTCTTATATTGATGTTGTACTACCACTAGTTGATGCATCCATCAATACTAGTCATGATCATGAGAAGGCTCGACCATCGACCGTCGAGGCTACATCATTTACTAAGCAGGCCTCCACTTGTACTTCTATTGATGTTGTAGTACTACCACCAGCTAATCCATGAAATTTATATTACAGTTGTATATTTTTAACATTATTCAGTTATATATATATATATGGTCCATGTATTTTATGTTAATGTTGCAGTTGTACTTAATTTACATGTTGGTGATCATTATGATGTGCATATTGTTAGGTCATGTTAGATAAGTTCATTTAATGTTCAGCTTGCAGATAGATGTGTATATGTGATAGCATGAGTTATTTGACATGAGATGTATATTTGATGTTTGTATTGTAATGATGTTAACATATAATGTTAATTTGATGTTTGAATGTGTTTTTTAGTCGAATATGATGTTTGTACGATGATTATCATGATTTTGATGATGTTTATTAATTAATTTAATATTAAATGACCATGATATTTATTAAATATTATGTCGTGATTGTAAATGAAATTTTAATTTTAATTGTATGTAAAATTGTATTTGTATTTGTATTTGTAATTTTAATTGTAATTGTATGTAAAATATTTGATGTAAAATTTTAATTGTAATTGTAATATTTAATTTATTGTGAAATGATTGTAATTGTAATTTTAAATGTAATTGTATATATGAAAAATTGTAAAATTGTAATTGTATGTAAATTTCTAAAATTGTAATTGTATCTGTAATTGTAATTCTATGTAAAATATTTGTAAAATTTTAATTGTAATTGTAAATGCAATTCTATGTAAAATTGTAAATGTAATTCTATGTAAATATAATTGTATGTAAAATTGTAATTGTAATTGTAATTGTAATTGTATGTAAAATATTTGTAAAAATTTAATTGTATTAATGTGAAAATTTTAATTGTATTAATGTGAAATGATTTTATTAAAATATTTAAATTTGTAAATTTGCAAATAATTGTAAAATAACAAATCTAGAATAATATGAATTTTTGTAACATAATAAAGTTTAGAAAATAATGAAAATAAATTCATGTACTTTAAAATTATCATTATTTATTATGATCTTACATACAAAAAAAAAGAACTTTATACAGTCCGGTGCACTTATCATCATAACACACACTGGTGCATCGTATTACTTAGACGCACCGGTGCTTCACAACTCTTCCGCACTGGTCATGAATAAACGCAAATAAAAAAAGCGCAACTCTATTTTCTTTAAGTGAAAAAAGTGGAAATTTGAAAAATGGGCAGCAAAATATTTTTGAAAATCTAATTTCATAAAATAATTCTTTAAATACTAAACACTTTTCATTATTTCACTATTTTTGCTAAAATTTTCAGCCAGATATTTGTAGGAGACACACCTGGAGCAAGAGAGCACGAGGGCACTATGGAGCAGTGAAATACGTTCGAACATAAGTATTCAGACAATCAAAAACCAAACCTCTGGCGATTCAAAACCTGTATCATAGAATTTCTAACCATCTCGTGATTAAATTTGACTTTTTTTTTTAAATTTTTCTGCAGTATATCATTTGTACCATAAACCCTTCATTTTTTTTGTTTTTTCCCTTTCTTCTCCCTGTTTCTGTGATTTTAGAATTAGGGTTTTTCATTTTAGATTGACATCCAACCCACGGGACAACTTGCATAGTCGGATCCCAATCCATTCGGCCATTGCGTGAATTTTTGGAAAAAAATGGATTTTTCTTTATCGGTGTACCCTGCATACCCTAGCGCACTGGTGCGCTATATTATAAAACGCACCGCGCAAGTTTTGTGTAATAAAAAAATTTGAAACAATTTTTCTAGATCAGTGCGCCATATCTGAAATAGGGCACCGACGCTCCATTTTATGAGGATAGCACCGTACGGTCCATTACACTATTTTTACGGTGCATTTATAATACCCCACGCACCCTACGGTATATTATGCTGTTTTACGGTGTGTTTTTAATACCTCCACACACCGACCACGGTGCGTACCTCATGAAAGGTGCACCGGTGTCAAGAGATTTATTTTTTACTTGAAAAGTTGAGAATTTATTTATAAATATATTAATGAATGATATGGTACAGGTTTCAGATTGATAAAGAAATGAATGACAAGAAATCAAGTAACAAAAATATTGATAACACATCAAGAAAAGAAAAAAGGCAAGTTCTTTGTAAATTATTTATAAAAAATATTATTTTTGAACTATATGTAAGTTTAAATAATAAGTATTTTTTACTGTGTATCATGTAGATCCAAAAAATGACAAAGCTCCATATGATTATTTCTGATCTAGGACCAGAAGAGCGTAAAAGCTTAATGGAAAAATATCAAAAGGATGAGTTAGGTGAATGAAAAAATACTATCGATCCAATATGAGTTTCTTTTTTTAATTATCATTAATAATATACTTAAAATTATTAGAAAACATGTGTCAAAAAATCTATTAATTCACATCTGTTTAATGTTCTATAGGGACCAACAACTTATAAAAGGAATGTTATTCTAAGAAAAGAAAAAAAATATAGAACATGCAAATGAAAATCAATTTCTCCTTAGCTCATCTAGAGTGATGCTAGAAGTTAGCAAAAGGGGGAAAAATTTATACAAACGTTTGAGGGATCTAGTGGAACGAATGTATAGATGTTCTTTCCACTTATAATACAAAAATCAATCCAATGATTCGAAGAAGAAAATTTTATCTAAACTACAGGAAGAGTTTCTATTGAATTGGTCAATGAGACATGTCAGACTTTTAATAGCAAAAACGTACAACAACAAAAAAGAAGGAATGAAAAAGTAATATTCCTTTAAATGTTTGTCTAGAATTATTTATAAATATCACTTTTGTTATATTTATTTTTCATATAACAATATAAAAATTAAATATTTTATTGTCATGTTAAATTTTCAAGAAGATTATGAAAATCTCAAAAGATGAACGAGCTGACATCAGAAATATGCCAGTAGGAATGTCCAAAAAGGTGTATAAGGAGATGGTCAAAGAAATGGACAAAATTGCATCGCAAGAGGGGCCATCTCAACAACAATGTGCTTCAAATGTAATATGTAATCATTGAATTTTTAGATCATTAGGTACAATAAATAAAAAATTTAGCATTAAATATTAATTTTCAAGAATTTTCTTGCAGAAAAGAAAAGAAAATGGAACCCATTCAGCACATAAAACATGACGATAAGGAAGAAAAGGGTTGATCTCTAAGTTTGTGAGTAATTGTTACTTCCTTATAACTACTTAACTAGATTTCATTTTTTTATTTTTTAAGTTGTTTTACAAAAATCATCATTGAATGTCTTCAAACATGTGCTAACATAAAAAGAAGAACCATCAGATGAATTGGTTGAAATTGGGTTAAATATGTGTTGTGAGTATATGTTGGCATATCAGAAATTAATTGTGGAATTTGTAAGCATCTATCGATCTTGTTTTACTTAGCTCCATCTATAATTATTAAAACAAAAACATATTTTATATTAAATATATGATTTGCTATGGGGTATAAAACTTGTAGGAAACAAAGTATGGAACTACGCCAACAGATAAAATTTTGAAAGATGGCATGGTACATGGTTTTGAAAGAATGTGTATAGTTTATGAGTCAATTGTTGCTATGGCACGTCTTTCTTATTTTCGATTTACATTGATGTATATTATTTAATATTGTGCAATTTTCATTATTCTCACTAATGTATATACACTCATTTCAATTTATTTTTATGTTTGTAGATGGAAGGTGAAGAAGAAGAAGACAATCAACGTCGTGAACAAAAAATTCCTAAAAATAACCCAAGTCATGGAAGTAGCTCTAGTAGTGACAACAGTTCAAGCGAAGAATGATGATCACTATGTTTGGATATCAAAGCAAGGCGTTTTTTTTAAAAATATATATGTCTGTGAAATCAGAAATTTTGTTTAATGTAATGGACATAGTGTCCCAATTGAAAGACAAAGGGATACCAATAATTGTCCCATTTTGTATGATAAAGACTATCTTATTCACACACACACACACACACACACACATATATATAATCATAAAATATGTTTTAATTTATTCTATTGCGTTCTCCATTGTCGTTCTCAAATGCACTAATAAAAATTTAATTCATAAGAATATTTTTATAAGATATATATGTGTCAACTTTTGATGAATAATGAATTTTTAAAAACCATAGTAATTATGATATGATATAAAAAATTAATCCAAACATCACATTCAAATGCATTAATAAAAATATAATTAATATGAATATTATTATAATTTTTGTCGACTTTTGATGAATAATGAATTTAAAACAATCACAATAATTGGACTGTCTCAGGTCGATGTTTCTAAAAAATACAACATGAAAACTGGTGTGTGTCAGTAACTATACACCAATGTGTTTATGTGTCCATACGCACTAGTGTTGTTGTACGATCTATGGGCACCACACAAATACTGATACCAGTTATAAATATCGGTGCGTTTGTGTGATACTACGCACCGGGGCGTTTACATATCTATAAGCACCGATGCATTTTTACGATCTATGGGCACTGTACGAATACCGATACCAATTATAAATCTTGGTGCCTTTCTGTGATATGACGCACCGGTGCATTTATATAAGTATACGCATCGGTGCGTTGATATGACCTATGGGCACCGCACAAATCCCAAGACCAATTAGAACGGCCCAGTGCGTTGTATGACCAACACTATGCCCTGTGCGGTTTTACACCTAAACATCCTGATGCATTGGACTGAGACCACCCCGGGGCGTTGTCTACATGTACACATCGATGTGTTAAAGTTAGAGTAGCGCACTGATGAAAAAAACATCTGTAATAACCTCTGGCCACCCATTTTTTTTAGTTGTGTTGAATTTCCGTTAAAAGCTCTGCCAAAGCCTCTGTAACCATAAACGGATGTTGTAGCAAATGCTTTTTTGACAATTTTAGCCAAATTTATAACACTAAAAACCTCCTTTATAACCTCTACTAGAGGGTATTTTCCTTGTAGTGAGAGCTATTAGCATACCTATAGTACTGTTATTTATTCACTATTTCAGATTATTCTAGCTTATCCTGTTGATTAGGTAAAATAATCACATATAAACATAATACACCATAGTTTCCATTATATACACTGTATAGATAGAGTGCATTGAAAATCGTAGTAATCTCTAAGCTATAAGCATCACCCTAATCAAACGTTTTGGTTACATTGTAGAAGTGTATTCCATGGAGATCTTAGTGTTTACTGTTTCCATATGGATTCCTAGGCTTGATATATGTAATCAAAGAAATGATAGTCATCATACTAGTATTTCATGTACAATATATCATAAGCAGGTTTCAATGGTAATCACTCACTTATCTAGGTTAGTTACAAGAGTAATACATGCAATGAGAATACCTATAATATATACTTACTATGTGTTGTTAAGATATGTTCAAATAGATGTTTCCATAATAAGGATGATATAACATGTATGCCCTGAATAGTGATATTGTACTAATACGAGTAATATGTTGTGTGATAGATAGGATGTAATCTCATACATAATATGTGATTAATACCGATACTAACGTGCTTTGATCTAACTAGTAACTAAGGTTTTATCTATGATGAAACCATATTTTACATAAGCTATGTACTGAATCGTTATACTTACAACAATAATATAGATTTATTAGGTGAATATGGATTCAATCTAACTATGAACATGAGCTTGAAGCATGTTGAACTGGTTATGGATTATAACGCTTTCATTACTCTACTGGTATCCTATCATTTCCTTGGACTTTGGTTCTTTCAAATAAGATATCATTTAATATATCCATTCAAATTTATATTATTTAATATATTCAACCATATTTGGAAATAATGGCGGTTTTAATAATATCCATTAAAATTTTATCACAAAATTTTCTTCTTTCAAATAAAATCTCATTTAATATATTCAACCCTAGTTCAAAATAATGTTTTCATACAATTAACGATAGTTAAGTATATTTGTTTATAGCCAAGTAAAGATGCCAATATCATATAGCAACATGTAGAGGAACGAGAGGGAAAAAATACAGTCTTACTTCTTTCTTTGCGGGCTTTGCCCACTAATTAAGGCAGATTCATTTCCTATTCTGCCTAATGATTTGGATTTACCCAAGTAATATATTCCAATTCATTGAATCTTTCTTTTTCAATTTCTAATTTCTGGCCAAGCTCAACTAGCTTTACTAAACATAGTGTCAATTTATACTACTAATCATAATTAGAATCTTCATAATAAATAGTCCTCCAATTCTGAAAATGGAATAGAGCCATAACCTCCTCCTAATGAGAGAGATCCTTTCTCACCCCATCAGTCTAGGATTCAACATCCATAATCAGTCTTGTCCATGTCTATCCTTCTTATATTATCTATGTCCCTTCACCACTATGTCCTTTGGATGGACTCTCTTCTAGAATAAAACCTTGGTATTGAAACCATAATACAAAATATCTTTTATCATATCCATTCTTTAGAATAATGACGAGATGGCAGTCCTAATCCTTATGGCCACGTATCTTATAATTCCTTAGAAAATAAGTCATAAAGAATGGTCCTGAACCTTGAGTAATGTAGTCCTATAATTAATGGAAAAGGAAAATATATGAAGAGTTGAGTATATGCATACATTCCATGATTCCAACTTTAACATATATTCCATTAAGGAGACTCTTTTCAATCCAACTCCACACAAATGTTTGTCATTATTGTTGAGGAATAATTCATATCTCTAACTTTTTCATACATGGTGATGAACCTATCCAATCCATTTTCAATGGCCCTCAAATAATTTTCATAGAAAAGGTAAGGAAGTTTGTCGTGTTGACCTGTGCATGGATGGAAGGCCCAACCTGTCTTGTTAAGGCTCCTATACTTTATGCATGCTACATTCTGGGGAAATGAACACTTTCCCTTGAATCCAATTGATAAATTTATGACCTGATGGAATGTTTTTTATATTAATGAAAATAACGGGAAAATTACAAATCAAATCAAGGTCTAAAAGGTTACATTATTCACATGCTTCTACAACATTCAAAAATTAGATTGATCTAGTCAACCTTACAACAGTCGTGTAACCTTAAGGCCTCCAACGATCATACCGGTAAGACTGATAAAAGTATCAAACATAACTTATATAATCCTTTTAGGCATGCAAGCACTTATAGCAATAAAGAAAATAGTTCCAAAAATATATTATTATCTGTTCAAAGAATATTCAAAGACACAAACAAGCACCTTCTCTATGTTTATTTGATGAACCCAGTCCCACAATAGCAATCTTCCCAATGGAAACTAAAACATAAAGAAATAGAAAGAATCATCCAGCTCTCAATATAATGTGAGATGATAATTTGACATAGGTCTTTCATCTATTTGATAACCTTCCATTGTTTCTACCAGCATCTCTGTCCACAGAGACTTCAAAGCCATAGCCAGAAGGTCCTCAATATGCTCTAATTTGTTTGATGCAATAGTCCCAAAAGTATTCCCGGTGAGAGATAAACATACATACATTGAAATATATGGATCTCAATACACTTTAAGTGAAAAAATGAAAGACGTATTTTATCAAACTGTATATAAAATTTCCCTTTCCTGAATGTAATATGAAAAATAACACAAGTTCTAAGCTTAAAGAAAAACAACACACTAGCCTAGATTTACCTGTTCACAACATGTCTGATGAAGCAGTCCATATAGACAGTCATAGACAAAGTCTTCTAGAAATAGATAAAGAATATAACATACTTCAAAACATAGCCATGTCTAGGTGGACTTATGGAACTACACCATATGAAGACAAACACACATGACTATTCTTCCTGCATTTGAAATACTCCATGAGACTGCTTCTAAAATTAGATGATTTCTTGAATATGAGTCTTTACACAATGTCATTACAGCCCTGTTTCACCCATATTGAAAGTGGCAATAAGGTTGTTGTTATAGGTCCTACCAATGTGAAAGGACTAAGTGGCTATACCATGATGGGCTCTCAACATGCTTTGAGCAGTCCCTTTGTCTACACAACACAGAAACATGCCATCTACAGATCTATGGAAAAATAAATTACCCAATATGACATACTTAGAGGCTTCTAATATAAATCTCGTCTTTTTGTGACTTCCAAGATAGGGAGGGAAACTCTCATTCTGCAAATAAGAAAAAATATAATAATATCGAGGATGATTATCAACATCTACATTCTCACAATAAATAGAAAACAAATCAGATAAAGACTCATCATCATTTATACAATCTTCATTAAGTTGAACATTCTGAGCTAGGTGGAGAGCCAATCACGCCCTTTTACATTGAAAAAAAATGTTCTTGTATCTTAGTTTACCAATGAGAAAGCTTACCTGAGAGAAAGGTATGGGAAAACAGAAATTTGAAAGCAAACATAGGCATTTTTTGGGGGATTATGATATATTTCTCAAGGCTGTAGTGTTTTTTCCAATAAGAAAGTAGAGGAACTTCTCTATGGTCTTGAAAAAAGAAAACTCATCACTAGTCTAATCATTACTAGTCTATAGTCATCATTTAAGAATTGATAAAAATCTGCCAATCTAGTTTCATTCCCATGTGGATCATAGCTATCATAGAAGGGAGAACCCTTAAAATAAACTACCTATGATTTGGGATGACTACATGTCATCTACCATTCAACAAATTAAACATTTTTTCTATATTTACTTGAAGATATGCCTAATATTTTTGGTTTTCATGTCACTATTTTATTTGGATAGAAAGCATGAGTATATGGTCTAAAACAAAGATGATTTTAAACCACACAACCACTCTACATACGAATATGGGTTTACCACACAAGTACTCTACATATTCATTTGAAAAATATTTAAATCCTCAATAATATAATTTCCAAAAATTTTCAATTAGCTTCCTTAGCATTTCAACCACAATATTAAAAAGTATTTTGGGGTTGCAGTTGTTGTAGATATGTGGAAATTATTTACTTCAAGATATCCCTCATATTCTTGGTTTTCAGGTCACTATCTTTTTTGGATAGAAAGCATGAGAATATGGTAATGGGTTTACCCACAAGCACTTTACATATTCATTTGAAATCTATGTTTATACTTTTCAATTACATGCCATGCACCTCCAAAATTAGTTTTTTATTATACACATCATACACCTCATAGGTGTCCACTATCACCTCACCAACTATAATGGATAGGATGTGTTGTTACTCATTTTCATTGGTAGTAAACTATTATAAAACTTAAATAGTTAAATGTAGGGACGGTCTTAGTGTTTTTGGAAATCATGTACATGTCATTTCTCCCATAAACTAAGGTATTCACGATAAATTTTCATTTAATAGTTTATCGAATTGGTTTTTTTAGGGATAAAAAAGCCTAGTAAACATGGTTGAAAAATGGACATTATGCATAAATGTTTCTTGTTATCCCAATCCAGGGAAGGAAATGATTAGATATGTGCTATGCAATATTGCGAAAAAATAATTCCTCTAAACGAAAATGAATATATCTAGAAGAACAACAAATAATCAATCATATTATATTGCATTAATAGAAGGCTTGGGAACAACAAGGGTGTAATATTCATAATTAGCTGATAGCTAATTAAGAATATTAAATTTTGCCAATTTTATTAGGTGAATAAAAGGGTGAAGGGACCCATAAACCCAACAGTTTGAATAAAACCTCTTTTACAAAGCTAGTGTGAACAACACAACATATTGTGGGGCCAAGAGGCCAAGAAAGCAGCACAACATGTGTGAATTCCAAGGGGCCAAGTGATAGCGCAAATAATGAGTGGACCCAAGGTTGTTGGGGTTTCACAAGAATAAGAAGGGGTTGAGGGTAGCCATGGAAATCATTCTTGATGATTTCGATTTTTTGGTCTTTACAAATTGAGCACACTTGAGCTATTTATCTGAGTCTGTAGTATTGTTTAGCACAAGGGTGTCTTCGAGCGAAGATCCCAACCTCATCCTCGAGGGACTTCGAGTGCCCACCTAGGAGAGGAGTTTTTTAGGAGACTTAATTCAGGAGTTTCACAGAGCTTCAGGAGAGGATTCCTACTATCCGTCGTGAGCTTATTTTATTATCCAACATAAGGCCACTTGCATCCCCTCTATAGCAATGCAGTCACTCATTGACTTACGCAGTCCAGTAGCAGAGAGATCCAGGAGAGGGTGAAATTCCATATCATTCCCACTTGGAATCTAGTGAAGTGTTCATCCATTCAATAGTTGAGATTTGGGGAGTAGTTACAGACATTTTCTCTTTCAGTTCAGCCCATAGCTCGGCACACCCAACAAAATTTGAAATTAGAATAGGGCCAAGTATAGAAAGGCCAAATTTTAAAGATTGGTGTTTGAAGATACGAGCAAGAGGATCTTGATGATTATTTTGCAGAGTACCAATCTCATAGGTAGGATTTTAGAGACCATCTAACTTTCTGGGAATTTTTTCAACTAAAGGATAACTGTAGACCCTGCAGCCAGAACCGAGGAAGGGGGTATAACACGCAGAGATTAGAGTTACAAAGTACCAATGGGAGGATACCTTTTTCCAAGTATGATGGGTCCACCGAGTACATGGCTCGGGATTGGGTGGAAAGGTTGGATACCTCTTTCCAGATAATTAATCAAGTAACAGAGGGGACATTCATTAGAATGGATGACTCGCACTTGGAGGCTGAGGGCATGCAAGATCATGGGCAGCATGTGGATATACCCAGTGTGACACAAGAGTCACCCTTGTTGGAGATCCATTTGGTAGCTCCAGTTGATGCCTTAGTGGAGAGAATAGAAAATAAATTCATAGTGCCATCTATTGATGAGGTGCCACCCATGGATGAGGTGTCTCCCATTGTTGATGGATCCATTGATGAGGTATTCAGGGCCATGTAGATTTTCTAGGTGATAGTAGCACACAAGAGGTTGATGAAGTGTCTGGCATCATATCCACCATTGATGAGGATTCAACTGGCATAGAGGAATCTAAATCTGTGATAGAGTTTCCGGACGGTTTACCATTGATTTTTGAGGATGATATGCATGATGAGATATATTTAGAGGTACAGTTAGTGGTTCATGTTGAGCCCATGGTGGAGGACGATGAGCAACCATCCTTAGAGTTGACCATCGATGAGGAGCAATCAGATGCATCAGTAGTCAATTGAGATGTCAGACTTTAATGTGGCAATCCCCTTCAGGCATACATCGATGGGGCTTGTGGCATTATTGGGCCACCTCTGTATGTTGGTGAGAGAGAGGCCATGTTACCTAGGAAGATTACATGGATTGGCCAAACTAATGAGGTGGGGTGACACAAGTTGCATAGGGCGCAACACTCGTGGGATGGAGGACCTATTTTGCATATGGTTGTTCATGCATTTGATACATTTCTCAGGGTTGGATGACAGGATATTATGAGTTGGTACCCGACGGAGTGGGCTAGTCTGATGGAGTCGGTTATAGGCCAGAGTGACAGTCAGCAGGCATGCTCAGGCATCAAGGGTACTAGGGCCGTAGGTCGACATTAGGATCCAGGTGGGACTACCTACCATTTTGCATATATGCAGATTGATTATGGCATTGGTGGTATCTTAGACTCAACGATCAAGCACACACATTTTCTAGGGAGGTTTCAGTCAACATCACCAGCTAGTTAGTTTGCAAGGGAACTCCATGGGTTATCTGGTTATGTTGTGTGTGCATGGAGTCACGAGATAATCAACACACTTTGGTAGGAGATTTTTGGAGGAGGTGGCATTGGTCGGCCACCGGGAAATGCGTTGTATGGGGTTCAGGATTCTCCACAGTTATGCAGGGCACAAAGGACATGGAGGAGCATAGTAGTGGTGGCATCGATATTGGTACCTAGGGAGATTGACTTCTTAGGTCCCTCGAGGAGGATTTGTAGGGGAGATCCATTCATCGGAGGGATGATGCGAAGGTAGAGGTGAAGATGACATTCGGGTGTGGACTAATGCATATTGTCTTAGCTTTTGGCCATCACATCCAGGGATGAGTAGGAGCATACAATAATAGGCAGTGGCCTATAGAGGAGCACAAAGATGCATGGTTGTTTGTTGTAGCATGTTGGGGTGCGTTTTGGAGCAGGGGGAGAGACTCCCATCGCACTGAGTACACATAGGGAGTGCCAAGTATAGTGACACATGTAGGATACGAGATGATATAGGATGTTCCAGCAGTGGCATGGGGTATCTCGTGGTGTATAAGGATAGGTCGCAGGGCACAGTGGCATGTCATTGAGTATAGGGAAACTTGGTGGTATGCAGTGGAATATGGTGCGATACATTGGACTCCTGAAGCATTGTATCCAAGGGTGCTTATGGACAGATCATTATATGGAGACATTGCTCTCTCATTGATGCATTGGGCCTTAGAGATATTGACGTCTGACATGGTAACATTATTCCTGATTGCATGTGAGGAGTTGGGCCACTTAGGTGTACCTGGGAAGATGAGGATGTGTATATCACATCATGGTGGATGCACTAGGAGAGTGGTGGATGCATGGGCACATATGGGATGCCCTATGGTACATGGTGGCATTGGCATCTAGTGGTGCATGGAGTTGTGCCATAGATTTTAGTGCTATGCAAAGGAGTGTAGGGGTACATATTTGAGTTCAACAAAGGATGATGATGCATGACAAGTGGTTGCAGTGTTTTCGGTATAGAGATCCCCAGACGAGGAGATCAGAGACACTATTGGGTTTGGAACACTCATATTTGGAGAGCGATTTGACCACAATGTCGACTGTGAGATTCTATTTATCACTCTCTAGAACTGCACACTGACACGATGGCCTTGGATATCATCTTTTAATTCTCACATCACGAGAAAAAAGACCCTAGAGGATGGTAGGAGACAGTTGGTTGATGGGACACTTTGTATTGTGATGAGCGAGATGAGGATAAAGAATGACTCATATCACTCTTGGTTTGATATATGGAGGAGCACTGAGGCCTACGTCACGTGGAAATGCCAATTTTCCTTGTTACTGATCCAAACAAATGTTGACAGTAGATGGACAAACATTTATATCATGTAGATGTTAGGGCAAGATGAGCTTGGCCTCCATGGAATTTTTGGCCATCAGCTTCTAGGAGAGGAGGATATAGTCTTTACATGATGAGAAATATGTCATAATGAGAGTGGTGTAACGTCAGCATGGTGGCACCCTTCTAAGTTTGGCATGGGATTCGGGCATCACTGGATTTCATGGTTTAGCTACCCTTAGGGGTGATCTGGTTCATATAGTGGGAGATCATTTAGATCTTCCAGTGGGGTTTAGTGATTCTTTGATGGCATGTGGGACTTCACTGGCATGGAGTGATGATCAACATGGGGAGTTTAGGGGAAGCTCGTGTAGCGAAGGATTTATTTCCACAGGAATCAAATTTTATCTTTCGGTTCCCACCCTTGGAGTACATGAGATGGATGACTTAGTAGAGAAGTTGCATATGAATACATATATTACTTTATATGATTGTGATGCTCTATTTATTGATGGTATGTAGAAGGCTTCTGGTACCTGTATCCGGTTGGATAACGAGTGGAGCAAGGTGTGCTTCACATTGATTAGGATGGCTTGGGATGCTAGTATTGAGAGATCTCTTCATATCAGGGTGATGCAGAGACCAGGGATGATACAATGGTGCATCTAGGACCCTTGAAAATTTTTCAGTGACCGTGGGAAAGTGTCAATTAGCATTAGGGGAATTTTTAGGTCTAAAATGGGCCTCCTAAGAAAAATGTACAATCAAAATTCACTTTATGTGAACAAATCAAATTTTAGGGGATGAAATCATCCCTAATGGTTGAGGTGGCATTGCTTGAGTTAAAGGTACTTACTTGTTACATTCTCGATGGTGCATAAAAACTCATGATTAACCATGGTAGTGCTCTAAGTACTTTTAAAGTCAAAGTAAAGTACTTGTAATAAATGTCATTTCACACTTTTTGAATAAAAATATATTATTGTCATTTCATATTTCTTGAAAGAAACAATGCATATCCCTATACATTTATTATATTATATTATATTATTTTTATATAGTATATTAATTACATGGTATTATACAATTTAAATAATATAATTTTTAATTAATAGGATATAATATAATTTATAATTTATAAATTTATATTTATATTTTATTTTAAGTTATTTAAGTACAAAGGACAAATGTATTAGTTGTTCAATGATAATGACTTTTTCTTGAAAGGCTCATTCTTATTTATAGTCACATCAATACAATTTTTTTATTAATTTTATTTTGGTACAACTTTTGAATTGAATTTAACTATGGTTACATGGATTGTGGTGCAAAAAGTGAATTGCAAATTCATAAATATTATTTTATTGGCTTAGCTATTATTTTTTTATTTCCTTAGGAGGCCCATTTTAGACCTCAAAATTCCCCTAATGAGAGGATGTTTGTTCAAGCATTGCTTGAAGACAAGAAATATTTGGCGGAGAGGACTGTAATATTCCTAATTAAATGATATCTAATTACGAATATAAAATTTTGGCAATTTTGTTTTCTTAATTTTAGTAGGTGAATAAAAGGGTGAAGGGACCCATAAACCCAACAATTTGAAAAAAACCTCTTTTCTAGAGCTAGTGTGAACATCGCAACAGCTTGTAAGGCCAAGAGGCCAAGAAAGCAACACAACATGTGTGAATGCTAAGGGGCCAAGAGATAACACAGTTAATGAGTGGACCCAAGCTTGTTGGGGTTTCACAAGAATAAGAAGGTGGTGAAGGTAGCCATGGAAATCATTCTTGATTATTCTAATTTTATGATCTTTACGATTTGAGCATGCTTGAATTGTTTAGTCATTAGGGGAATTTTGAGGTCTAAAATAGGCCTCCAATGGAAAATATACAATCAAAATTCACTTTATGAGAACCAATCACATTTTAAGCGATGACATCATCCCTTATGGTTGAGGTGGCATTTCTTGAGTTAAAGGTACTTACTTGTCACATTCTCAATGGTGGATAAAAACTCATGGTTAATCATGGTAGTGCTCTAAGTATTTTTGAAGTCATAAAGTAAAACACTCATAATAAATGTCATTTCACATTTTTTGAATAAAATATTATTATTGTCATTTCATATTTTTTGAAAGAAACAATGCATATTCCTACACAATCTTAATGTATTTACACATTTTTTAATAAATATTATATTTGTATGTTTTCAAATATTTATTTTTAAATTATATATTCATCTCATTTTATTTAATATTACAATTTTAAATTAATTATAAGTTAATATCCATACATACGCACATATATATGAAATGAAAATAAATAAAAATGTAACCTTGTAATTTTAGGATAAATCAAATCTATAAATAGTATCATTATTATATTAATAGCAATACAAACATATTAAATTTAAAGAAAGAAGACATTTTAGTTTTGTAGGATGAAAATAGGTATATTAATTTTGTATGTTGAAAAAAAATATATTAGGTTCAACATAGTTTGGGGCAAAAAAAATACTAAATTTAAATTTATATAAATCTTATATTATACTTATAAATATAAATTAAATTTATTTCAATATTTTTTTTCTTTAATTTTAAATAAAACTCAAGTCATTTCACTATGATTATATTATATATTATATATTATATATTAGTATATACAATATTATAAAAATTACTATAAATGTTATAGAATATATATTATATTAATTTTTACTTAATATATATTTTTTTTTATGTTATAAATAAAATAAATTCAATATGTAATATAAAAATAATATAATATAATATAAAAATACTATATTAATTATATGTTATTATATAATTTAAATAATATCAAATTTAATTAAACAATTAACAATTTATATTTATATTTATATTTTATTTTAAGTTATTTTAGTACAAAGGACAAATGTATTAGTTGTGCAATGATAATGACTTTTTCTTGAAAATTTCATTCTTATCTATAGTCACATCAATAAAAAAAAATTTGTTAATTTATTTTGGTACAACTTTTGAATTGAATTTAGCTATGGTTACATCGATTTTGGTGCAAAAAGTGAATTACAAATTCATAAATATTATTTTATTGATTTAGCTATTATTTTATTGTTTCCTTAGGAGGCCTATTTTATACATCAAAATTCCCCTAATGTGAGTCTGCAGTGTTTTTTAGCACACGGGTGTCTCCGAGCAGAGATCCCAACTTCATCCTCAAGGGACTTCGAGTGCTTGCTTAGGAGATGAGTTTTTGAAAAGAATTCATTCAGGAGTTTCACAGAGCTTCAGGAGAGGATTCATACTATCTGTCATTAGCTGATTTTATTGTCTGTCATCAGCCTACTTGAAACCCCTCTATAGCAATGTAGTAATTCAGTGACTTACATAGTCCAGCAACAAAGAGATCTAGGAGAGGGTGAAATTCTATAGCATTCCTTCTTGGAATCCAGTGAAGGGGTCAACCATTCAATAGTTGAGCTTTGGGGAGTGTTTGCAGAAATTTTCTCTTTCAGTTCAGCCCATAGCTCTGCATACCTAGCAGAATTCAAAATTAGAAGAGGGTCAAGTATAGAAAGGCCAAATTTTGAAGATTGAAGTTTGGGGGAAATCTTTCTGGGTTTTTCTAGGTTTCTTGAGTAGAGTCCGTGGTTAAAATCTCAGAATTTTCTAAGTAGCAGATCAACCCATTTATGAAATCCCTACTTAGCTAGCAACTATAGGAGCTAGGCAAAAAAAAGGGCATATTTTGAAAGTTGGAATTAGAGGAAAACATTTCTAGGGTTTTCTGGGTTTTAGGCAAGGATCACCTTCCCAAATTCCTAGAATTTTCTGAGTAGTGGAAGCAGCCCAACCAGTGGTCTGACATTGGCTAGCTGCAACATTTCGAGCAGGACAACACAGAGGAAGAGTCTAGCAGCATCAACAATAGAGAAGTGTTTTAGTGTGAAAAAAATGAGGGTCATTTCAACTAGCTTCAGCCAGTTAGAATGTTATCTATTTTTGGCAGTGTTGCATTTTTTTCACCTCCAGATTTAATAAAATGGCTCAACAATTTTTGGCTCTTTTTTGGCGTTTTTAATGTGTTTTCCATATTGCTGTAATTTTAGTCTATTATTGCTTGTATTACTGTCATTTTTTCATTTGCGATGTTACATAGGGAGTATGGATCCAATGGAATTATAGTTTTCACCAATTCTGAACTTGTGTGCAACCATATAAAATATGTGTACCAAGTTAAGAAGGAGAGGCTAAAACATCTGCATGGAAAAGTAGACCATATTGTTAGAAAATTTCAATCATTTAGTATAATAAATTTTACAAATGTTAATAAGATGTCTGGTGATTTATTGTATGGGGAAATGCTAATTCAAAATTCTTCTCTCAAAGATGAATTAGTCTTGAGACACTCTCCATCAAAATTTATTGATGGACATTGTAAGATATATTTGATATGTGTGTGTTTTTAGTTAAAAATGTGTCATTTTTAATGACCATGTGTTTTTTTCAATTATATTTCAAGTTTTCTCCCACTATGTAAGCACAACTTGGTGAAATTCGTATTTTAGAAAATTTGTATTTAATTTTCAAAATGTGCACCCAATATGTAAGCACAACTTGATGAACTTCATGTTTTAGAAAATTTTGTATTTAATTTTCAAAATGTGCATGACTTCAACAATTTTTTGTTTAAATAGTAAAGTGAGTTTTACACATCAATTTATGATTCAAATTGTGCTCCAAAATTTGTGTAAATTACATCAAATTTTGGAATTCTTTTGAAATCTTTTGAAATAGTAATTTTAAATGCACGAGGTAAATTTTTAAACATCATGTATCTATGTATTTTTAGATATCCATATATATCATGGATGATCATTTTCCAAGTGATTATTTGAGGCTTTAAACATCATATATATCTATATATCATGGATGATCATTTTCCATGTGATTCTTCAAGGCTTTAAACATCATGTGTATCTATGTATCAGTAGTTATCCACACACACACACACACACACACATATATATCATGGAGGATGATCATTTTCCATGTGATTCTTCGAGGCTTTAAACATCATGTGTATCTATGTATCAATATCATGGAGGATGATCATTTTCCACGTGATTCTTCTAGGCAAACATCAATAGAGTCCCATGCCTCTACGAGAGAGGGAGATCATGGATCGGGGGATGTCCATCGTGTTCATGGTATTTATATTAAATGTGAAAGTTTTTAAATGATATTTGAATATATAATATTATCCCCATACATACACGTATACATATGGAATTGATTTTTTATCAATTTAGCGAGTTAAATTAATTTTTAATAAATTTCATTTTTTAGGAGTTCAAAGGGAAAGAGTATCTACTCAATCAACAGAGGGTCATGGTTCACATAATCGTGGTATGGTTCACGCAATCTACTCTATCATATGTATGTATGTATGTACATGTATGTATATTTGAATTGATTAGAAATTATATATTTTTTATGAAGCTTTGCTCTCGTCGTGTGAGGGTGGTGGTGGTGGTACACATTTCCCTACTAGCCAATAAATAGGTGGTGGCCAATCACGTGAGGGTGGTGGTACACATTCCTCTGGTGGAAAATCAATGGGTGGTCATGTTGGTTCTCAACCATCTCCGGATGGGCATGCTGCTGCTCAACCATCTCGAGGTGGCCATCAATATGAATATATTAACATGATTATTAATTTTTTTAAATATTTATATAATTTTTTTAATGGTCAAAAAATAAATTTGTATAAATTTTTTCACATGTTTTCTTATTTATACATAATTTTATATAGTGATGCAAAGGGTGAAAATGTTGCTTGAAAAAGATGTAGACCAGATTGTGTAATTCAAGAATAAGTTTTTACACCAACCACGACTTATCCGTATGAAATTCTCGATTATTTACCTTTGGAATCAAACATCCAACAATGCACATTTCAAAATTGCGAATATCTTTATTCAAAATTGATGAAAGATCTTGAGAGTTTGAAAATCCATACAAAGAGTTGAGAAAGCTTAAAAATGGTTACACACTCTCTAAGAACACTTGTAGATGTTTACAAAAATCTTGGGCCAACCAACGATACATTTGTAGAAGTGATGAGGAAAATAAATGAAGCAGTAATGGGTCCCGATACATGGGACGATAGTGAAAACAGGGATAGAAAAGAAATGGAAAAATCTCTGTTTAATTTAAAAGAAGAGCTGAAAAGAAAGATGCTGAAGGTGCAATATTTCAAGCACCCTAATATAGCCTACCATTTTTACGATAAACACCTTGCAGCCTATGGAAGAATACCATGAAATGACGAGATTCCTTTTTATTTTGCAAAATTATTTTATGTAGAATTATTTTTGGGAATGAAACCCAATCATAATGACCCTCCTCCTGATTTTTTTAGTTCTTCGAAAGGTCGATTATGTGACCATAAGGGGGCTAAGCGTGATATTGAGTTTCCTTGCCCCAAGCCACCTTTGGTAAGATTACCTCTTCATGTGGAAACTTTGTGGTTAGATATAGATGCCACTTCTCAAATTAGTCGAAAAGTAAGGGATGTTATCACAGACAACATTCAGAATGGACTTTGTAGAATTGACATTGGTCTGAATCGACAAAGATAAAGAGATAATGTACGTGTTAATTTTGTGTATAATACAAATGATGAGATAGAAAACATGAGTATTGAAGAGCTTAAAACATATGAAAAGCATTGTCACAATAGTTGGCAGGACTTAATTCTTCATGAGGAAGAGGGCATGGGATCGATATGTGTTAATGGTTAGGGTGGATATTTTAATGTAATTTGTAATGTGATATATATATATATGTGTGTGTGTGTGTGTGTGTGTGTGTGTGTGTTATTCTAACATAAATGTATCATCTGGTCACCATTTGCAGTTTACACGCATGTTGAATTTTGATAATATCACAATCCAATGTTTAGGTTTTGTCAATCCAAATGATATTTTGGGAAATGTTAAGTGTTTTTTAAGAGTTCATGATGTTTATGTACAATTACTATTCTATTATTAAATCGAACTATCATGATGTGTATATTTTAAAAGAAATAATTATGTGTACACATGTATATAATTAAATGTTAATAGATTATTCTTCTGTCTGATGTTTTCACAATGGAGCCATCCTCTTCTTCCCTGTTAGGAGATGTGCCAAATTATCCACTGTCACAAGTATTAAATTTCTCATTTATGTTTCAAGTTATAAATTGAAGTACAAGTTTCATTAAAAAATGGGATAGATCTTGAGTTATTTTACAGTTTTAAATTTTTTGAATTTTAGATTTGTGGAGATGATCTATGTTCTCCAAGGACTTTAGCGATGGAGTCGATGATGGGGATAGGAACATCCAAACAATTTGAAGAAGTTTCTAACATTTTTTTAATTGTCCAACACGGGACAATGGAGGGGGAACTACATGAGGTATTCCATGAAACTTTAATTGTTTATTTTTCATTTTGTTTGTTTTATTGAAGTTCTACATTCTGATTCAATTTTAAAACATTAAATTTTAATATATATATGAAATCAGGGGCAACACGGGACTATTGAGGGAGAACTACATGAGGTATTGTATGATTTTTTTTTTTCAATTTGTTTTTTTTATGAAGTTACAAATTCTCATTCAATTTTAAAACATTAAATTCTAATTTTAATACATGTACATAAATTTCTTATATACGTGTATAAATATGCAATTACACGTTGTGTAGGTTCCCCATTCTTCAGATGATAACACAAGAAGGTTGTTGGAAAATACATTGTAGCCAAATTCTATATTTAATTGATGCACACAACATTTTATTTGATCTAGTGTTTTTATAGTACATGTTATATTTACTTTTCTATATAACTTGATACTTGTAACACTTATACATTGTTATATTTATTTTTATTGAATGATATATATTTTGGACATATTTTACATTTTGGATGGTTGAAATACATTTACTTTTATTGAATGATTTTAAATTTTGGATAGTTGTTACATTTTGGCATGTGATCACATGTTGTTATAATGTTAACTTACATGATCTTAGGTTATGTTTTGTTTTTAAAACTTGTTTTTTTGTCACTTGTTATTTAAAATGAATCTATATTGAAATTGAAAATTACAAAACACATGTGGTACATGTTATGCATTTGAACATGTGTTAATTTTATATAATTAAGTGTAAATGTCTATTAAAGGTGATATTTAGGTACATTTTGCATGATCATGTGTCATTTAAAACAATCATATATGGTTTTACATATTTAAGTTCATGAATGTGTAACAATAATTGAAGTACATTTGCATTTAGTTGCTACATTTTGCATACATGATCACATGTTGTTATAATGTTAACTTAGATTCAATCTTAGATTATGTTTCATTTTTAAAACTGAAGTTGTTTTGTCATTTGTTATTTAAAATGAATCTGGATTGAAATTGAAAATTACAAAACATATGTGGTGTTGAGAATTTGTATGGCTGGAGATTTATTCAAAATTCTCTTCTTGATAATTAATTGTGAGATTACTTGAGTTACTTCTATCTTATCTTTTTTAGCTTATTAAATATTTCATCAAGTCAATTATCAAAAGACATGAGATACAAGAATTAGGCTCCTAGAGCAAGGGCAAAACCTCTCCCTCTTGGAGAGGAAAACCCACGAGAAGTTTTTCTTATAGATTTCAGATGACAAGTACCATGAACCAGACTTATACCCTTGACCTATTTATGCATCCAAGACCTTATACTTACTTCTTTGATGTCCTTCAATGTTGGTCCTTCTTCTCTTCACCAAGTTGCACTATTCTACACTAGTACTTCCTTTGAACCTTCAGTTGCTTGAGATATACATAAGTTGTAATGAGGAAAGTAAATCACAGATTTACTTTCCTTCTTTCTTCTACTTTCCAATAGCTTCCTCTCTTTGCAGACCACTGTCTCAATCATACATGAACTTGAGTTGGATGCTAATATCACACTTTATCAAAAACTTCACTTTGGAATAGTTTGCAAGCTATCTTTGAACATATCCACGCTTGAATACTTCTCTTATACTTGGATAGGTCCACACTTCAGGATGATCACATGATCATGCTTATACCCTTAGACAAATCCGCACTTCAAGATGCTCATGTTCATGCATATAGACGGATCTACACCTCGGGAATATGTTGTAGCTTTAGGATGATCCAAACAACAACACCTTATGATCCGCACTGCAACAATGTTGTATGTAATGTAATCTGTAATATCCCAAAATAGGAAACTACAAAAATATGGAAATAAACTATAAACACCATAAAAATAGACATAAAAATTGAGTCATTATATTAATCAAGAGGTAGAATACAAGTACAACAGTGATAAAAAATAGTAACATTGAAGCCGACAGAGATTGATAGAGTGACCCTCAAGTCCTGTCACTAAGAACACTCGTCACTGCTCACTACAAGGAAAATAACATCTAGAGAAGGTTATAAAGGAGGTTTTTAGTGTTATAAAATTGGCCAAAATTGTTAAAAAAACGTTTGCTAGAATGAAGGTTTTGGCGGAGCTTTTAATGGAATTTCAACACAACTAAAAAAACTGGGCAGCCAGAGGTTATTACAGATGTTTTTTTCATTGGTGCACTATTTAGGTGTCAACGCACTGGTGTGTTTCATCCAGAGGTAAGCCCGGGGTGGTCGAAGGTGCATGCAATGAGCCGTAAATGTCTAAAATCACACCGGGCGCACTGTAGGCGATACTATGCACCAGGCCATTATAATTGGTATTGGGATTTGTGCAATGCCCATATTTTGTATCAATGCACCAATACGTAGTATTATAGAAGCGCACCGGTGTGCAGTATCATACAAACACACCGATTGTTCTAATTTGTATTGGTATTTGTGCAGTGCCCATAGGTCGTTGAATCACACTGGTGCACAGTCTCACATAAAAGCACCGGTGTGCAGTATCGCACAAACGCACCAAGATTTATAATTGGTATTGGTATTTGTGCGGTGCTCATAGATCGTAGAAACGCACTGGTGTGCTATATCATACAAAAACACCGGTGTACAGTAACTGACATGCACCAGTGTTCATTTTGTATTTTTTAGAAACATCGACCTGTGACAATGCAATTATTGTGATTTTTAAAAATTCATTATTCATAAAAAATCGACACATATTATAACAGTATGCATATTAATTAAATTTTTATTAATGAATTTGAATGTGATGTTTGGATTAATTTGTTATATCATATCATAATTATTGTGATTTTTTAGAATTTATTATTCATCAAAAGACGACACATATATTATAACAATATTCATAAAAATTAAATTTTTATTAGTGCATTTGAATGTGATTTTTGGATAAATTTGTTATATCATATCATCATATTTCATATCTCTTCATTATAATATTTAATCATCTGTAAATTTAATCAGTGGTGTTACATTTCAAAGCAACAATGGATAACGCAATGGAATAAATTAAAACACACACACACACACACACACACACACACATATATATATATGATAGTCTTTTTCATACAGAATGGGATAGTTATTGGTATCCCTTTGTCTTTCAATTGGGACACTATGTCCATTACGTTAAACAAAATGTCTGATTTCACAAAATAATATTTCAAAAAAATACAATGCCTTGCTTTGATATCCAAAGATAATGATCATCATTCTTCACTTGAATTTTTGTCACTGCTCGAGCTACTTCCATGACTTGGGTTATTTTTAGGAATGTTTTGTTCATGGTGTTCATTGTTTTCTTCTTCTTCACCTTCCATCTAAACACATAAAAATAAACTGTAATGAGTGTATATACATTGGTGAGAATAATGAAAATTGCAATGTTAAATAATATACATCAATGTAAATCGAAAATAAATGACGTACTATAGCAAAAATTGACTCATGAACTATACACATTCTTTCAAAACCATGTAGTATGTCATCTTTCAAGATTTCATTTGTTGGCACAGTTCCATACTTTGTTTCCTACAAGTTTTATACCCCATAACAAATCATATATTTAATATAAAATATTTTTTTATTCTTTTAATTATAGATAGAGCTAAGTCAAACAATATTGATAGATGCTTACAAATTCCACAATTAATTTATGATATGCCAACATATACTCACAACCCATATTTAACCCAATGTTAATCAATTCGTCTGATGGTTCTTCTTTGTATGTTAGCACCTGTTTGAGGACATTCAATGATGATTTTTGTAAAACGACTTAAAATATAAAAAAAAAAATCTAGTTAAGTTGTTATAAGGAAGTAACAATTACTCACAAACATAGATATCAACCCTTTTCTTCCTTGTTGTCCTATTTTATGTTCTGAATGAGTTCCATTTTCTTTTATTTTCTGCAAGAAAATACTTGAAAATTAATATTTAATGCTAAATTGTTTATTTGTTGTACCTAATGATTAAAAAATTCAATGATTACATATTACATTTAAAGCACATTGTTGTTAAGATGGCTCCTCCTGCGATGAAATTTTGTCCATTTCTTTGACCATCTCCTTGTACACCTTTTTGGACATTCCTACTCGCATATTTATGATATAAGTTCGTTCATCTTTTAAGATTTTCATAATCTTCGTAAAAATGTAACATGAAAATAAACTATTTAATTTTTATATTGATATATGAAAAGTAAATATAACAAAAGTGATGTTTATAAATGATATTTATAAATAATTCTAGAAAAAAATTTAAAGGAATATTACTTTTTCATTCCTTCTTTTTTGTTGTTGTACATTTTTGCTATTAAAAGTCTGACATGTCTCATTGACCAATTCTCTGGAAACTCTTCCTTACATAGTTTAGATAAAATTTGGTTCTTGGAATCATTGGATTGATTTTTGTATTGTAAGTGGAAAGAACGTCTATACATTCATTCCACTAGATCCCTCAAACTTTTGTAAAAGTTTCTCCCCCTTTCGTTAACCTCCAGTACCACTCCAGATGAGCTAAGGAGCAATTCATTTTCATTTGCATGCTCTATTTTTTTCTTTTCTTAGAACAACATTCCTTTTCTGAGTTGTTGGTCCTTGTAGAACATTAAACTTATGTGAATTAATATATTGTTTGAAACATGTTATCTAATAATTCTACGTATATTATTACTGGAAAAACAAAAACAAAAAACTCATATTGGATCGATAGTATTTTTTTCATTCACTTGATTCATCCTTTTTCAATTTTTTCGTCAAGCTTTCACGCTCTTCTGGTCCTAGATCAAAAATAATCTTATCGAGCTTCGTCATTTTGTGGCTCTGCATGATACAAAGTGAACAATACATATTAGTTAAACTTACATATAGTTCAAAAATAATATTTTTTGTAAATAATTTACAAAGAACTTGCATTTTTTCTTTTCTTGATGTGTTATCAGAATTTTTGTTACTTGATATCTTGTCAGCCATTTATTTATCAATATGATACATGTACCATATCATTCATTAATATATGTTATAAATAAATTGTCAACTTTTAAGGTAAAAAAAATATATCAAGAAACCGGTGCGCTTTTCATGGTGTACGCACCAACGTCGGTGCATGGTGGTCTTATAAACGCACCGCCCAAATAGTATAAAAAACCATACGATGCTCTATGTCAACAAGGGGCACCGGCGCATTACATGTTAACCACCACACCGATTAACACAGACAAAATAATAAAAATCGTCTAGTGTTAGTTTTTGTAGCATATGGTGTCGTGGAGGGTGCATTGTGGCCTATTATTATAAAGGCCCCGCATAAACAAGGGAACACCATATGGTGCTCTCTGTGAAATAGGAGACCAAGTGCATTATATGTTACATGGTGCACCGATTAACACAAAATAAAAAAATTGTTCTTGCCAAACAGTACATGAGCGGTGCGCTATAATGAAATAGTGCACCTGTGCCCTATTTTACATATGACGCACGGATTAAAAAAAATTGTTTTAAAATTTTTTATCAAAAAATACGTGTGTGGTGTGCTTCGATAAGCCAGCGCACCAGTGAACTAGGTTATGCAGGGCACACCGATTAAAAAAATTCTTTTTTTTAAATTCACGTAAGGGTCGACATGGATTGGAATCCGACTATACAAGTAGTTTCGTGGGTTGGATGTCATAGGCCTATATATATAGCAATACAAACCCTATAAATCTAAAATGAAAAACCCTAATTCTGAAATCATATAAATAGGAAGAAGCAAGGGAAAAATAAAAAAGAATGGAAGGTTTAAGGTAAAAATGGATTTTTTTTTTTTTTGAAAGTGAACAACAAATTGAAATTTTTTACTTACTACGTCAAAAATACTGCATAAAATGTAAAAAAAATAGTAAAATTTAATCACGATATCATTTTAAATTCTATGCTACTGGGTTTGAATCACTAGAGGTTTGGAATTCTGGTTGTCTGAATACTTCTGTTCGAAAGTATTTTTCCGCTCCATAGTGCTCTCTTGCTCTCTTGCTCCAGGTATGTCTTCTGCAAATCTCTCGCTAAATTTTTTTACAAAAATATTGAAATAATGAAAAGTGTTTAGTATTTAAAGAATTGTTTTATGAAATTATATTTTTGAAAATATTTTGCCGCCCATTTTTCAATTTATCGCTTTTTTTTCACTTAAAAAAAATAAAGTTGCATTTTTTTATTTGTGGCTTTTCATAACCAGTGCGTCAATTAATAACACTGCTCCGGTGCGTCAGTTAATAATATGATACCGGTGTCGAGTAACTAAAACCGCACCAGTCCAGTTATCTGTACATAAGCACCGATAACAATAAGTCCATTTTTAAGGCACCAAAAATTACTTTTAGGTGTGTGCACTAATATTTTTTCTTCATTTTGCTAAAATGCAGGGAGAAAATATCATAATTATATCAAATGGAAAATTCTTCAAAATCTAGCTCATTCCATAATATTTCTCGAAGTCCATCGCAGAGTTCTCCCTATCCATCTCGAGACATAATATTTACTTCATATTTTATTTATATTTTCATTATCTAATTGAATTTATGTTTTTTATCCATGTTAATAAGCTTGATAAAATTTATAATGTATACAAATTGGAGGTTCATGCAGATTCAGAATCAAGTTCAGATGCACAAAATAATTAAACAGCTCCAAAACGTCGAAAGATTTTATCAAGAGCAGCATACCGCAAGGCGCATTTAGTAGATGAAAATGGACAGCCGCTTCACCCTGCCAATTGTAATAATATTGCATCTTCTAGCCACAATCCTAGGAAAATTATGGTAATAATAATTGTTTGGTATATTAATGTAATTATTAATTTCAACGTCAAACAAATTAATCATGGATTGTCAACATTCTTACTAATTGATATCATAGATTTTGTACTAATCATGTTCGAATATATTTTTTGAAATTATTAGGATTCTAGTGATGATGAGCGACCTACCTATCATCTTCTGTTGCACCCCATGACAATGTCAAATTGAGAGAAGGCTGAATTAAGAGAAAAAATCAAAGAGGAACGATACCAAGAATGGTTGAATCATCCACTGATTCAATTCCCACTACATCTAGATTCACCAATTAGGAATGAATACATCAATATTAGTTCTTCACAAGCTGGAAATGGAGGCATTCAAATAGAGGTTGGTATGGATGACTAATTAAGGGATACAACTGCTATGGGGACAATAATTTTAGATGCATTCCAAAACGATGATCAGCTAGGGGATGATGCTCATATCGCTGACACATTTTTCGAAAGCCTTAAATTTACTTCAACCACCCCTCTCTTTGGACCTGGTGGTCAGTCAAAGTCTACCCAGTTGGGGACAACAATGTTACTATACAACTTGAAAGCAAAGTTTGGCTTGTCAAATGCATGTTTCTCAGAAATTTTGACGTAAGTTACCATGAAGTCCTCCCTTATATAAATTTGAGAAATATAATCACACAATGAACATTACAAATGGTCAACTTTATGAATGTTAATAATTATATTGGCATTAATATACATTTAATATTTTCCATGATGATCACCAACTACAGGTTATTCAAAGATAAGGTTCTTCCGAGTGATAATGTCTTGCCTGGTAGCTGCGAAGAGGCAAAGAAATTGTTGAAATGTTGGGTGTTGAGTACATATCATATCATGCATGTCCAAATGATTGTATTCTATATAGAGGAGAATATGCAGAAAAAGAGATATGTCTGAAATGTGGGCATGACAGGTATGATAAATAAAAAAAGAAGGGTAAATCATGTGGTCCTCAATTTAATATATTGAGGCACATGCCTATCATCCCAAGGATTCAAAGGCTCTTTCATTGCAAAGAATTAGCTATGTTTCAGGGATGGCATGCCTGACACATAAGTGATTTGAGATTTATGCGAATCCCAATTGATTCAATAACCATGAAGCATATATATGATACATGGCCCAAAATTTTTAAGGATGAAGTACGAAGTCTACAACTCAACATAGCCATGGATGGTGTCAACCCATATTCCCTCCAGAACACTAACTATTCTGTTTGGCCCATAGTAGTTACCAATAACAATATAGCCCCATGGTTGTCCATGAAGAATGAACATCTTATGTTGGCTCTCATAGTCCTTGGTAGAAGACAAGTGAAGAATATGGATGTCTACTTACAACCACTGGTAGATGAAATGAAGGAATTATGGGATGGGATAAATGTATATGATGTATCAAGACCCATCGCAACAGAGAGGAGTTTTACGTTGTATGGCATATGTACTTACACGACACATGCTTATCCAGGCTTAGGATTTTTCTCTGGTAAATTACATGTTTATTGATATGTTTATATACGTAACCATATTATTTCACATATTAGTTATTTGATTCGTTGTAATTGTTCTGATCTTCGTGATATTCTTTAACGTGCCATGCATAGAAATTATATACAATAATCTCGCAAGTCTTGTAACAAAAGGGTATTTTGGATGTAAATGTTGTGGACATTCTCTGAAAGCTAGATGGTCCAAGGACCTACGAAAGCCAGTGTATAATTTCTCCACGGTATTCCTCCCAGAAGAACACTCTTACAAAAGAGCAGCATCCGCTTTCAATGGTAAACGAGAGAGAACCCAAAGGCATCTAATAATGACACCAGCTAAATGGCTTAGAGAATATGAGAGAGAGAAGGAGAAGGAGTTCATAGAAATGTTTGATTCAAATGGGGAGCCTATGTTCGATGATCTAGAATTATTCGACATCTATGTTGAGAAATTTCCCATTGGGATGAAAAGGAAATCTATCTTTTATAACCTCCTATATTGGGAGAATCTTAAGATTACCCACTTATTAGTTCCCATGCATATATTTAAAAATGTTTCATCTTATTTATGGAGGCACATATCATCGAAACAAAGTGACACATTAGTTGTTAGGAAAGATCTTATTACTTCAAAAACTAAAAAGAAACATTGGCCAAGACGATTAGAAAGAATAGGATTAGAGGTAGGCACTGGTCCCTCTAATTCATAATATTTCAAAGAAGGTGATGTCCCATAGATTTTAAAAAAATATGATCTTTCTTTAGCAAAGGAAGTTATAATGGGTGTAAGGGTGCCATCTTCATATGGGTCTTCACTATAGCGCTGCTTCACCGTGGATGACCATTTGTCAAGGTTGAAATCGCATGAGCATTTGAATCTTCTAAGAGTATGTATAATGTCAAAAGCATGAATTTATTATTTGTTATATTAATAGATTTTACCCCATGCGGGGATCATAAAACATAACTAATTTCTTATATTATTGCACGTGTTTATAACTTTGTAGTGCCATTATCCTTTTTTTATGTGTGGGTGTGTGAAACATGAATTCCCTCAAGACCTAGGACATGTCATATCTAAATTATCTTCATTTGTACGTTGGATCACGTGAAAGGAGATTCATGTGGCTAGCATTCCATGGTGGCGTCAAGAGATAGTTGAGATTGCTTGTATGTTTGAGAAGGAACTACTGACGAGTTTCATGGACTTGCAGGTTCATCTTCTAATCCACCTAGTAGATGAGGTTGAATTAGTTGGGGTGGTTTCTTGTCATTGAATGTTCTTCTTAGAGAGGTACATGAAGAAATTGAAAGGTTTTGTTCCACAAAGGGAAAAACTCGATGGGTCTATGGTAGAGGGGTACATATTGTATGAGTCTTTCTATTATGACAATGAGTAAATCATGCAGATCAACAATATACCAGGTGCGATGATTTAGGACGATGAAAGGGATGAAGACAAAAGAGAAGGGGAGCTGCTCCAAACGAATGGAAAAAAACACTTGATAAAGAGTAAGAAACTTATAATTTTTCAAATTTACACAAAGTAAATATTCATTTTGAACTTCGATATAATGTATGTTTTGATCTCTATGTATTATATAATGTCAGTTTGATTTCATCAATGAATGCAGAAATTGAAGCAATCAACAAATTCGTTCTTTATAATTCCAGAGCGACACAATTGTGGGTCACATTGTACGAACAAAAGAGGATGAAATGGGATAGTGACAAGAAAGAATTCAGATGGTTGAATGGTAGAAGTATGCTTTATCCCGACCCTTTAAAAGAAAATATGACAAAAATATGCCCCAACAGTTGGGTTGTTGATCGAGGAGAGCAATATAGTGCAGCAGAGTTTCCCCACGTCTTTGAGGATGCACACCAATTATGTAGGGATTGGGTGCAGAAACTTGGTAATAATATATTTAATTTAGATGTACATTTGAAACTTAATAATGCACCTTTCAAATGTAATTACATATATATTTCATATTTTAACTATTGGGTTATTATAAGACACATGACACTATGATGTTTTAACTTTTTTATAGGTGCATATGTTCTCGTATATGTGGGAATATGGACACCATTTTCGCACGAAAAATACCGATGATGGACACATGACACAAGACTTTGGAGTGGAAGCCGAGTTCGATCAATCTAGTCGATCTAACCACCGTGATCAAAACCTAGTATGAGGGACGTTAGGTTACGTCAGAAAGATAAAAGAGATCATTGAAGTGGATTTCTCTTCTTTCCAATGTGTTATTTTTAGGTGCAAGTGGTGGGACACCTTTGATCATAATAATGTAAAGAAAGATTGCGATAGTAGGGTGATATGTATCAACTCTAGAAAGATGTGGGATGAAGCTAAGGAGCCCTATGTTTTCGCCAAACGCTGCAACTAGGAGTTTTTTTACCCAGATGTGTTGGATAGGGATTGGTGGTTCGTATTGAGACATGACCCTAGATCAAAACATATTTTTGAGAATAATAGTGTTATCATGCCATGTGAGCTGGAAGATAATGAGGGTGATCATGAGAACCAAGAGTGATATGGTACATGTGTAATTTCATCAATATTTATACTTTTTAAGATGGGTTTTTATAAAGAGGAGGACTTAACTACCTTATAACTTATAAGCTGACTCTTTTTTCGAAACATTATAATATGTGTTTTGAATTAATTGGTAATTTGCATTGTGTTAATGTTAAAATCAATATTTCACTTGATAATTTTCAATTATGTTGATCTCAAAAACAATGGTGTACTGTATAGAGTTTTTTTTTTTTTTTGTATGTAAGATCATAATAAAATAATGATAATTCTAAAGTATATGAATTTATTTGCATTAGTTTCTAAACTTTATTATGTTACAAAAAATCATATTATTCTAGATTTATTATTTTACAAATTTAAAAATTTTAATAAAATCATTTCACATTAACACAATTAAAATTTTACAAATATTTTACATATAATTACAATTAAAATTAGAATTACAATTACAATTACAATTTTAGAATTTTACATACAATTACAATAATTTCACAGTAATACAATTAAAATTTTACAAATATTTTAATACAATTATAAGTAGAATTACAATTACAATTACAATTTCAATTACAATTTTACAATTTCAAGTACAATTACAATTGAAACTACAATTACAATTACAATTACAATTTTAAAATTTTACGTACAATTACAATTACAATTTTAAACTTTTACATCAAATTTACAATTACAATTACAATTTTACAAATTTACATATATACCATTACAATTACAATTTTAGAATTTTACATACAATTAGAATTACAATTACAAATTTACAATTTTTCATATATACAATTACAATTAAAATTATAATTACAATCATTTCACAATAAATTAAATATGACAATTACAATTACAATTTTACAATTTGTCATATATACAATTACAATTAAAATTACAATTACCATCATAAATTAAATATTACAATTACAATTAAAATTAAAATTTTACAAATATTTTACATACAATTACAATTACAATTACAAATACAATTTTACATACAATTAAAATTAAAATTTCAATTACAATAGGACATAATATTTAATAAATATCATGATAATTTAATATTATATTAATTAATAAACATCACGATCATGATAACAATCGTAAAAACATCATATTTGATTAAAAAACAGATTCAAATTCACTAACATCATCGTGATCATGATCATGATCATCTAAAAAAGCACAATTAGCATTGTATAACATCATCATAACACAAATACCAAATATACATCTCATGTCAAATAACTGCTATCACATACACACATTAGGGGAATTTTGAGGTCTAAAATGGGCCTCCTAAGGAAATAATAAAATAATAGTGGAAATAATAAAATAAGATTTGATTACACCATCAAATTTTAGAGGGAAAAAATAAAAAACTACTTTTTCAACTCGTATTTTGAACTTATCTTTCTAAGGTTTTACTCAAATTTTAAGCAAGAATACTCGTTGGATGCAAAATTTAATTCCCCATCCAAGGAGTACCCATGTTGGATACTTTTGATGGACTCTTCTACACGAAAAAAATAGAAATACATGAAAAACGTGATTGCAATCACATTTTTTCATGTATTTCTCATTTTTCATGTAGCATGGTCCATCAAAAGTATGCAACATGGGTACTCTTTTGATGAGAATTTAAATTTTGTATCCAATGAGTACTCCCACTTGAAATTTTAGTAAACCCTTAGGGAGATAAGTTGAAAATACGTGTTGAAAAAGTAGTTTTATTATTTTATTATTTTTAATCTTTTTACTTTTTTACTCCAAAAATGGCGAATCATCCCCCATGGTTTACATTATCATCTTGAATCCTATTGATTCTCATAAAGTTTATTTTGGTTTTACATTTTCTTAGGAGGCCCATTTTAGACCTCAAAATTCCCCTAATGATCTATCTACAAGCTGCACATTAAAAGAACATATCTAACATGACCAAACAATATACACATCATGATGATCACCAACATGTAAATTAAGTACAACTACAACATGAACATAAAATACATGGACCATGTATATATATATATATATATATATATAATGTCAAAAATATACAACTATAATATAAATGTCATATATCAGCTAGTGGTACATCATCAATAGCAGTACTAGTCAAGGCTTGCTCAGTCAATGGTGCAGCCTCGACAAGCTCAAATAAATGTTGATCATCACATGTCTGTTGATCTGGTACTGTTGCCTCCTACTAATCAGGATCATCTGTCGGCTGCTCATCGTGATGACTCGACATGGTCGATGGTCCATCCTGCTCATGATAATGAGTACTGATGGATGGTGCGGGCTGCTGACTCGACATGGTTGATGGTCTAGCCTGCTCTCCATGATAACTGTTGGTCGATGCTGCAAGCTACTAATCATCTGGTGTGGCACGAGGTGAACGATGATCATTCCCCTGATCATGATCATTAGATGATGCGTCGTTGCTCGCGGACTATCGATCACGTGTTGCGTCTTGACCATGCCTTTAACGTCAAAGGGCCCTCCTCAACCATGTAACTAAGGTCGTAGCTCCTAGGACATGCCACATCAGGATGTACATGTCACGCGACATGCCTCTCCACATATGTACCAGACTACCATCAGCCTATATATCTCTCATAATGGCAGACCTGACTCCCGCCTTAACAAACAATGCACAGAGTTGGTCGCCCAACTCCACCCTCAATCTACTATCGATCCTACCATGCCTAGAAAAAGGCGGTACCGATGCACCGGAAGGAGCAGGTCTGTCTACACTGGCCTCATAATCCTCGGCATATGCCATATCCTAATCGTCATCAAAATCCACACCTGGATCATTTGGTGGCACAGGCATCTCATCACCATCAAAAGACCCAATGTCTGCAAAATATATATAAGTACACAACAATAATTAGATAATTTCATTAAATATTTTAATAAAAACAATTTAAATAACATGTTAGAATAAATTTAAATAAAATAATAATATTACCTCTATCATCCGGCAACTCATCATCTGTGAAGAGGATATTGGCACACCTTCACCAATCCAAACCAACGTAAGGACAGATGATCGTAACGAAGGGATGATCATCAACACTCGCTAGAATCTCTAGTGCATCATGTGATATCCTCGTACAAAACTCAGTCTCGCCCCTCTTGGGCATCATCTGTCCCCACATGTGCATCTATGCATGTAGAATCGGCCTACGAGGCTGTCGAACAAAAGTAGGCCTCGTCTCTAGAAACCTCTCAAAAAATAAACAAAAAATCTCTGAAGAAAAAGGGAAGTTGACCCTCCCTTGTGCATGAGCACGACATCTATCTAAGGCTATACAGAACTACCGTAAAAAATTGGTAGACCACCTAACAAGTTGTGGCTCCTGTACTAAAGAATCAACATAATATAGAAGCAGACAAATAATGCATTTCTCGTCACTGGTGTTGTGTGAAATGGTCAAAATTAGAAGTGAGAGGCACCTCACCTCTTCACTACCAAATGCAACAATATGTAACTGACCTCCAGAGACTTGAAAATCTAAAGGAGACAATATATCCGCGCTAATATATCTATGGGAGTACATCAACTGACTCCCTACTGCATAGCCAACTGGAACCTCTGGAAATGAGGGAAAATCCACCCATCTCCTCAATAGCCCAATAATGAAATAAATGTCCTCCTTAGTGGGCGCATACCACTGGTTAGGACCAACCCGAAAAGCCTATAGGTAGGCATTCCAACTGCGGATAAGATGTCGCAAAAACACACCATGTCCCTTTAGGGAAGTAGCCTCCTCATAGAACTTGAGGATGCGTACTTGCCTTAGGAGCCCATGGGTAGGTGATGTCATAGGGTGAGGGTACGCATCTCGCTCCCTCTCTCATGACTCCCACAGGTGAACCATGTTATACTGGTCTGCCTGTTGTTACTGTTGTTCCCTCTCTTCTCTCCTTTCACGTCGCTGAATGATGGACATATTAAATACATTTTTTTATTAAATGAGACATGTATTTATGAATATACATATTTGAAAAAGAAAAAAAAATAGTTAGTGCACCACAAAAAATAGGCATGCACTGGTAACGGTGCGTCTTTTTTTGTCGCGCACCGGAGGCGGTGCACTAGAAAATTTGTAGCATACCAGAGGTGGTGCACCTACAAATTTTTAGTGCACCAAACTCCTACCATTGTTCCAAATTCAACGGTGTGGTGGTATAATAGACCGCACCGTTAACTATGGACCAGTGTCGGGAGGGCTGTGCGTTGACCAAACTATACGCCCCAGGGCATAGAATTTGGTCAGCATACTGAAATCCTGACATCAGTACATATTCAACAATGCGGTATTTTACCAGGCCACACCGTTGACCATTTCGAAATGCCATAATGCGATGAGCTGACAAAATTACCTGCCACAGGGCAGATAATTCCGTCAATGCACCGCATTGCCGTTATTCCACAGGGTCAACGGTGCGGTGAGGTAATAGACCACATTGCACTTTTTTAAAGTTTTAAAATAGCACAGTGTGTCTTTTGATACCACACCAGAACCAGTGCGGATGTTGTTAGCACTAATTGCAGTGTGTCCTGTAAATTTATAAGCAACACCGCGACCGGTGTGAGCCGAATGACTTGAGCGCACCGCCCGAGATTTTTTTTTTTTTTTTTAAATGATGACTTTTAAGCTAATTTACAAATTTAATCCACTAAAAGGTTTAATTATGGAAAAAAAAGGAAAATACCTATACATTTGGCCATCGATGAGGCATATTGGCTGTAGAATTTGTAAAACTAAATTTTCCCACCATTTTGCAAAATTCAAAATGGAGATGGTGGGCAATGGACAATAGCAGTGCGTGCAATGGGAGCACCAATGGCAGGGTGCCTCACACAAGGTAAATTTGCATTGGTGCTTTAGAGCTCTAGAGCACTTAAAAGTGAAAAATGCGGATTTTTGGCCATAATTTTTTTTTATTTAACCTTGTTCTGGTGCGCGGGTTTTTACAGTCGCATCGAAGTGGTTTCCTAATACTGCACCTAGCTGTTTCAGTTTTGGTGCGGGTCTTTAGGACGCACCGATGTAGAATATTTATGAAGCAGTGGTGCACTACAGTAATAAGATGCACTGAGCGGGTTTGTACATACCACACTGTGTCTCGGTGTGCTAGTGTTTTGTGTGCACTGGTGCTTTCTCTATTTGAATGCACTGGTGCAGTTTAGGATGATAAGTGCACTGGAAGAAAAAAATTGGCAAAAACCTCCACCTACCAACCTCCTCTAGTAACCTCCACTACAAACATATGTCATGGGTATTTTTATAAGGGGTTCCTCAAAAACATCCGCTAGAGGGTGTTTTCCTTGTAGTGGCTACTCTGTTGGAGACCCTACTATGTTGCCCCTGCTGGAAATGTTGGAAATGTAATAGTTGGCTAAAAAGGGGTACGTAGATAAGGGTGTTCCAGAGCTCAGAGAATGCCAGGATTTGGAATCTGGCCTCTATGATGGAAACCCAGAATAACCCAGAAAGGAAGCTCACCTTGGAAAATCACGCTCCTAGGGCTTGCAATGCATAACTACTGGGTATGCAGATCTATGGCATGAATTGAAAGATAAAATAACTGAAGTAACACTCAATCAGCTCAATGCATGAAGAGATGGCCCCTTCTCCTGATTCCAAAGTTGAAAGCTTGAGTTCTAGCTCCTCCTCTCAAGTTACAGCTGTTGAACTGCACAACTGCTGGAAGTGACTACGTTTTCAAGAGGGATGAAGCTGTATCCTGCTACTAGATGATGCAATACTTCTCACAACTGATGGAAATGGTCTCACCAAAGTGAGGGGATGTTCCCTCATAGGATTCCAAGCTGAGGTACTTGGAACTTCCTTCCTCCACTAGATCTACACTGTTGGAATGCGTTATTCCTACAGGAACTACTGCTGCACAAAGGAATAGAATGATGGCCTGATGCCGGATGTAGAAATTCTTCTCTCGGAAGACTGCAATGGATGCAAAAGTTTAAGGGGTGATCCCTCCATAGGTTTCCCAGCTAAAATACAGAGAACTACCTTCCTCCTCTCAAACCATAAGGTAGGAATGCGTAATTCCTGAAGCTATAAGTGCTGAAGGGAGGGGATGAATGTGGCATAGTTGCCGGATGATGAATGGATTCTCAAAGAAACCTTTCTAGATTAGGCACTCAAATTTCCCCGTGGATAAGGGTGGGATCTCCGCTTGGAGACACCTATGTGCTAAACAACACAATAGACTTAGATAAACAGCTAAAGTGCGCAAAGAAATGTCGTAAACAACAATATAATATCAAAATCCAGAATTCCTTCTATGGCTGCTCTCACCTTCATTTTATGCTTGTGAGCCTTCCCTAGTCTTGGCCACCTCATTACTGCACTGCACACGTGGCCACTAGCCTCCATAAATACTGCGTTGTTCTCCATGATCTCCATGATCTCTGCATTTACTCTCCACTCCCTCCATCATGTGTGCATTTAATGCACCACTTCTTCCATCACTTCATCATTATTTCTCCATGATATTACTTTTATTCCTCCACTATCTCCATCATATTCCTCATTATTTCTCTATAATCTCCACTCTTCCTTCATCAATAAGCTAATCCACTACTCCATAATGCTGATCCACTACCTAATTAACCCACATTCACACAACAGAAGTGGATTTTATTCATCTATTGGGTTTATGGGTCCCTCCACCCTTTTATTTACTTAACTAAATAAGAAAAGTAAGAACTATAATATTCCAATTAGTTGATGGGAAATTTTGAATATTACAGTCCTCCCCACTAAAATGTTGCTTGTCCTCAAGCAACTGCAAAAGTGAATGTTGCAGCAATCCATCTCCCTACCAAGTGGCATCCTCATATGGAAGGTTTCCCCATTTTCTCCATTGTGTTATGTATGCCTAGCTCCATATCTGCCTCCTAGAATGTCTATAATGGGCTCCAACTGTGTAGCTAGATGCCTCTCCTCATCAATGAGTCCCCAAGTGGCAACCATCTATTGTCCAAGAGCCTCTTCTCTGCATGATATATATGAAGTGGAGTGGTTCCTTCCCCAAGTGGAAAGTCCCAACTCATAAAACATCTCTCCCACCCATGCTACATGGAGTAGGTGGTGTCTCTCCATGCTCCAATCCTTGGCCCTTGTGGCCTTGCTTACACTAAGAATTATCTCAACACTGTGAAAAATAGGAAGTAGAGACATATGGGCTGACATGTGAAATGTCAGACCATACTCTCCCAATAGCAACCACCATAGCAATGCCTCTTACTACCATTCCACCTCATCATCATACCAATTATGGTGGGCATACTCTCCTAACAGAAGCCAATGCAGCAATGCCTCTTGTTGCCATCCCACACCATCATCATGCAAGGTAGGGGAGAATGTCAATCCATATTCTCTTAAGAGTAACTAGAGCAACATTGACTCTTGTTGCCACCTCACATCATCATAATGAAAATCATGGAGAAATGATGCATTGATTGACATGTAGAATGTCACATCATACCAAAATAACCAGGCTTCCTGCTGCCACCTATGACTGTCATGAAAAGCCCCAAACAATAGTACGCCCATTGAAATGTGATATGTCATGTGATGGCCAAATTTTCTCAAAAGTAACCAGTGCAGCCATGCCTCCTGCTGCTGCATGACACTAGTACTATGCAAGGCATGGATCATCCAAATGTGAAATGTTGGGTGGTAACCATACTCACCCAAGAGGCGCCAGCGCAACTATGCTTCCTTCTACCACATGTCATAGATCTCCAAGTAGCTTTTTAACCACTTGCTTATCATCCTCATCCATCCATCCAACTGTGGGTATTGACTCATATCATCCTCCAGTTCAGTATCCACCCAATGGAGAATACCATCCTCCCCAATCTGATGACAATATTTTCACTCCATGATATGTCGAAGTGCATCCTCCTTGAGGTCTCTCCATGAGAGCCTCTCATCGATGGCCCGATAGAACCTATGAGGTTATGAATATGTTGTATGCAGAAGCTTCTCTTTGACCTGTGATATGCTCATCAAGAAGGCTCTATCCTGATAATGTAAGATGTTATCCATCACAAGATTTCTATCATCTACCATCTACCCATCCAATGCTTCATAAGTGAAGCAGTCATCGGAATGCTCAAAGAATAATTGGGCCCCCAAATCATCACTGCTCCTTAGTGACACCATGATAGTGAATTTACTGACAAATTTCCCTCTCCATACATAATGTTGAACTCATAGTCCTGCATTGTACTGATCCACCATTGATGCCTCTTCTGCTGTTGCTTCTCCTTCTCAAAAAGATGTCAGAGACCATGGTGGTTGGTCTTCACCTGAAATCTACTGCCAATAAAAAAATGTTAGAATTTTACCAATGCATGCATAATGGCTAATATCTCTTTGTCGTAAATAGAATATGATATCTCATGTGACAATAACCTCTGATTCTTGAAATTTATTGTATAACTTCCCTGCATTAGGAATATGCTAATCCCATCCTCTGAAACTCCACAATCCAACACAAAGTGTTTTGTGCAGCTCAACAATGTAAAAATGGGATATTTATACATCTCCTCCTTGAAAAAATCAAGGGTCCTCTACACAGTGATAGTTTTATACTCCAAATCAGTAAGGTGCTCTAACCCTTGATCATGAAATTTCCCTTATGGCATGGCTCCAAAAATCTCAATCTGAGGTGTTGAAATAATATGGGGTGGAAATTTTTGCAAACCTTGGATCAACTGATACTTTGGAACATCTTGCAAAGCTACAAGAGTTCCTCCAACCGGTGCAATTTCTTCTCCAACTGCTGGTGATGGTGATGGTTTCTCCTCTACTGCTGCACCAACGTCGGTCTCTGCTTTCTCTTCCTCATGCATCTACTGAATCATGCTTGGTACTCTCAATTTCAAGCACTCAGGACCATCTTGCAAAGATGCAAGTGCTCCTCCTACTTATGCAATTACTTCTACTGCAGCTGGTGGTGGTGGTTGTTGCTCTTCTCTCGGAGTAACAGTGCTGAAATCTTCCTTTTTCTCCTCATATACTTCCTCATCAATGTAGAAAAATGTCTCAATGGGAATTTCCTCCGGTTTTCTTTTGTCAAACCTCTCTACCAACCTTTGAGTTAAGTTTTCATATATAGTCACTCTTTCATTCTCTATATTGTTGAACCACCAATCATTTGTTTCACCCTCAAGGTGCAGTGATGCAATCTCAATGGCCTCCCTTTTCGCTACTAGGTGTAGCTGGAAGAAATCATCTAACTCCTTCATCTAAGCTTTTTCCATGCTTGTGAATGACCCATCAAATGTAGGCAGGAAAAATGTATTATGTAGGTTCCCTCTTCTTCTATTGCTTTGGGGTCTCTGGTTCTCTTTAATCTGGAAAAATTGTTGGAGAGTCAGATTCTCTTTTAATGCTCTATATTGAGATATGTACTCTGCAAGATAATTACTTAAAGTCTCATGCTCCAAATATCCCCCATCTCCACGCCATTCATTTCATTCTGCAAGGAAAGTAGACATAGTGTAGTGTTATGGAGCTTTCTACACCGCTGGTTGCTTATGTTGCTGATGGGAAGTGCTCAGGCCTTCCCCATTCTGAAACCCTCTTGAGGTTTATGTTTTCCTTTCCCTTCTCATTTCTTTAATGTCTATGGAGAGATCGTGCATATATCTGAAGAGAAGTGTGGCAAAAATCATTCCCTTCGCCATTGTAGACCTCTTCTAAGTCTGCTTCTTCTTCTGATGTCATAAAATGTAGTTCCCGCAAGCTAAGCCAAAGATCATGCTCTGATACCACTGTAATATCCAAAAATAGGAAAAGGCAGTAATACAAAACACAATAACTAGAAACTACAACAAGATGGAAATAAACTGTAAACACTGTAAAAATAGATAGAACAACTGAGTCATTTTATTAATCAGGAGGTACAATACAAGTACAAAACTGCTAAAAAATAGTAACACTCAAGCCTACAGAGATGGCTAGAGTGACCCTCTAGTCCTCTCACTGAGAACACTGCGTAACTGTTGCTCTGGTGGAGACCCTACTGCACTGCCCTTTCTGGAAATTCTATAAATGTAACTTCTGGCTGAAAAGGGGTGCGTAGATAAGGTTGTTTTGGAGCTTAGAAAATTCTGGGAATCGAAATCCATACTTTATGATGAAAACCCATAATAACCCAGAAAGGATTTCTGGATTGGCTAACCTCGGAAAATCACTCTCCTAGGGCTTGCAATGCAGAACTACTGGGTATGCAGATCGATGGCATGAAATGAAATTTAAAATAGCTAAAGTAACACTCAATCAGATCCATGCATGAAGGGCTGACCCATTCTCCTGATTCCCAAGCTGGAAGCTTGAGTTCTAGCTCCTCCTCTCAAGTTGCACCTGTTGAACTGCATAATTGTTGGAAGTGACTACGCTGTCAAGAGGGATGAAGTTGTAGCCTACTTCTAAATGATGAAATACTGCTCATAACTGATGGAAATTATCTCACCAAAGTGAGGGGATGATCCCTCACGTGATTCCAAGATGAGATACTTAGAACTTACTTCCTCCACTGGATCTACACTGTTTGGATGTGTAATTCCTGCAGGAACTCCTGCTGCATAGAGGATTAGAAGGATGACCTGACGCCAGATGTAGCAATTATTCTCTCAGAATATTGCAATGGATGCATAAGGATAAGGGGTGATCCCTCCACAAGTTTCCCAGCTGAAATGCTGAGAACTACCTTCCTCCTCTGAAACCCCAAGGCAAGAATACGTAATTCCTGAAGTTGTAAGGGCTGAAGAGAGGGGATGAATGTGGCATTGTTTCCGGATGATGAATGGATGCTCAAAGAAACCTTTCCACTGTAGGCACTTTAATTCCCCTGTGGATAAGTGTGGGATCTCCAATCAGAGACACCTGTGTGCTAAATGTTGGGTATGTGTTATATTCTTTCCACAATTAGTCGCACCCGTGGGGTGGGTCATAGGGGGGAGATAGCCCCCCCTATACATTATTTCGGGTGTAGAAGGGGGGTCATAGGGGGGGGGGGGGTGATGGCCCCCCCTGTTCAAGGTCTCGGGCAGCGTCCCAGGAAAAAAAATTTGGACCCTATTTTTAGGTGGGCGGACCCGCCCATGTTTTTGTGCATGGGTTTGCACATGGTTTTGGGGCATGATGGTTTTCGCCCCTTGGTATTTTGTAGATATGGTCAAGGGAACTATGGTTATGTTTTAATCCAGGGTTAATGGATTGGGGTTTATGAATGCTTCAACATGTATATATATGTATTGTAACACTAAAAAGAATATAATGAAAAATCAAGCTTGTAGTCCCGATTTGGGATCCAGGGGAAAATTCTCTGTGTATATTTGTTTTATGTTTTATTCTATCGCTATCGTTTATTTTCTATTTTTAAGATTCGTTTGCAGAAAATTTATGTGCAGGTTTAAAACCTACATTTGGTATCAGATTTTTTTCAACTTCAAGGGGATGCCTTTTCTTTTGAGGGTTTTTTTACTCGGGCCTCTAGTAGACCCTGTTCAGTGGGAGATCTGCGGGATCAATTCTTGCAGTGAAAGATGGTAAGCAGTGGAAAGATATAGATCGAGAAATTTAATGGTCAGAGTTTTGAGTTTTAGAATCTCAATATGGAGGATCTGTTGGTGGATAAAGATCAGTGGATCGCAGTAGATCTGGGTACAAAACCAACGGAAATTTTAGATGAATACTGGAAGAAGTTGGATCGGGAGGCAAAGAGCACAATATGCTTGTGTATCTCAGATTCGGTATTGTTGAATGTATCTGGGGAAGCTACAACAAAGAATTTGTGGGACAAGCTGTACCAATCTAAGTCTCTGGTGAATAAATTGTTCATGCGGAAAAAATTGTATACCTTGAGGATGAAGGATGGAGACTCGATGATAGAGCATCTAAACGGCTTCAATACTGTAGTAATTCATTTATCATATGTTGATATTAAAATCTCAGATGAAGATAAGTGCATCAGTTTTTTGTTTTCTCTACCAGATTCATGGGACAGTCTGTTTATTGCAATAGCAATACAACTACCTTGAATTTTGATGAAATTTTCTCAACCTTGTTGTCGGAGGAAATGAGATGGAGAAATATGGAGGGCTAGAATGGATATGTCTTATTTGTACAAGGAAGGTCCCAAAACAGAAAAAAATAAAAAAATAATGTTTTGAGTGGGAGATCTAAATCTAGAGGGAGATCTAAATCTCCAGGTAAGTTTGTAAAGGTGTGCTGGAAATGCAGAAAGGAAGGGCACTACAAAAAGGACTACAGATATAAATCTCTTGAGAAAGGAAAGGGATCTGATGATTCTCCTTTCACAGAGGCAAAAACCACCTCAGATGAAGGTGGATGTGTATTTGGCTTCTTCTTCAAATACAAATGTAGATCATGAGGCATGGTTGATTAACTGAGGTGCATCCCTTCACTTCACTCCCCATAGGGAGTGGTTCTGTGAGTATGAGAAATATGACGGTGGTGATGTCTTCTTAGGGGATGATAGGAAGGCCATAATCATCAGATGTGGACAAGTCAAGCTGAAGCTGTAAGGTGGAAGGATTAGAACACTTCCTAGTGTTCTGCATATTCCTACATTAGCGAGAAATCTAATTTCTGTAAGCAAGGAGGATGATGCAGGTGTAAAAACTGTGTTCGAGAAAGATACCTACAAGATGGTTCGGGGAGCACTGGTATTAACGAGGGGAGTTCAGATTGGAACTATGTACAAGCTTCAAGGTAGCACTATTATTAATGGGTGAAAATTTTTTGTGGTTCCTGAAAGTGCAGCGGAAAGCCTAGTGCTCTTTGGAGTAAAAACTATGATATGACATCAAAAGGTTAGACATATTGGAGAGAAGCACCTTCAGATACTGCATGGAAATGGTATGGTAGAAGGTATGTCTAATTTCTCTCTGGATTTCGATTTATGTGAACATTATGTATATGGGAAGCAGAATCGAGTGAGTTTTCCTTCTGGTGCTAAGAGGGCGAACAAGATATTAGAGTTTGTCCACTGTGATGTGTTTGGACCTGTTTCGGTTCTATCAATGGGTAATTCTATGTACTATGTTTCATTCATAGATGAATTATTAAGGAATACATGGATATATTTCTTGAGGAATAAATTTGAAGTCTTTGACAGATTTAAAGAATTTAAGGCTCTGGTGGAAAACCAGACAGAGAATAAAATAAAGGTTTAAGGATAGATAATGGTGGAGAGTTCTGCAAGAAGGAATTTGAAGAGTTTTGTAAGAAGTGTGGTATAGCACGAAAAAAGATTACTCCATACATGCCTCAGCAAAATGAAGTTGCTGAAAGAATGGACATAACGTAGATGGAAAAGGGAAGAAGCATGCTCAGTGGTACCGGGTTAGGATAGGAATTTTGGGCAGAGGCAGTGGAGATTGCATGTTACTTGGTTAACAGATCACCTTCATCAACGTTGGAGGATAAGACTCCACATGAGGTATGGACTGGTAAGAAACCCTCTCTTTCACATCTGAGGGTATTTGGATGTGATGCATATGTACGTATTCCAAAGGAGAAAATTACCAAGTTGGATAATAAATCTGAAAGGGGCATCTTTATTGGGTATAAAGATGGTTTAAAATTTTACAAGCTTTGGAACCCAGAAATAAGGATGGTATTGTACAGTCAAAATGTGGTGTTTATAGAGGTGAAATATGTTGTTAAACATGAATTCCTACCGAAAGAACCTAAGAAGATATAGTTTGAGCTAAAGGAGGATGAATCAGACTCTAATATAGAAGAATATTAAGAAGAGGAAGATCCACAAACTCCAGCTATGAGAAGATCAGTTTGCGAAAGAAGACAACCATAAAGGTATAGTCCATCTGCTTTTTGTTCAAGTTTTTCTTTAACTATCACTGATGATGATCCCAAAACTTTCAAGGAAGTAGTGGATTCAGAGGATGGAAAACTCTGGAAGGAGGCCATGGTTGATGAAATGGAATCCTTGCGCAAAAATGAGGCATGGGATTTGGTGGAGTTTCCAGTTGGAAGGAAGCCCATTGGGAGAAAATGGGTGTTTAAGAAGAATATAAATGTAGAAGGAAAGGTGGAGAAATACAAAGCTCGGTTGGTAGCAAAAGGTTATTCCCAGGTGCCGGGAATTGATTTTGGTGATATTTTTTCTCCTTTTGCCAAGGTTACTTCTATTAGATTACTTTTATCTATTGTTGCTGTATTTGATTTTTAGGTAGAACAGATGGATGTGAAGACAACATTTTTTCACATGGATCTGGAAGAGGAGATCTACATTAAGCAACTTGAAGGATTTATGGTGAAGGGTAAGAAAGAGCTTGTATGCAGGTTAAAAAAAGTCTCTGTATGGGTTAAAATAGTCACCAAGCATGTGGTATCAAAAATTTGATACCTATATACACGGACTTGGCTTCACCAGAAGCAAAGAGGTTCACCGTGTTTATTTTAAATTAATTGGTGACTGTGCTATTTATTTGGTCTTGTATGTGGATGATATGTTGTTGATTGGAAATGACAAAGAAATTATCCAAGATTTGAATACCCAATTGTCCTCCAAATTCGACGTGAAGGATCTTGGTGTTGCAAAATATATTTTGGGCTTGGAAATTAAGAGAGATTGGGCAAGAGGAAGCTCTGGTTAAACTAGATGAAGTATGTTGAGACTATATTGCAGAGGTTCAATATGTAGGATAGTAAACCGGTGAAGGTTCCTATTCCTGTAGGTGTAAAGTTGTCTATTGAACAATGTCCCAAGACAAAAGAATAATATGAGGATATGTCCTGTGTTCCATATGCAAGTATAATGGGTAGCCTGATGTATGTAATGGTCTGTAGTAGACCAGACATTGCATATGCAGTGGGAGTATTGAGCAGGTTTGTGCCAAAACCAGGGAAGGAGCATTGGACAACGGTGAAGTGGATTTTCAGATATTTGTGTGGCACTAGTGATTATGGTTTGTGCTACCAAGGAAGACTAGGATTGGACATAGTTTTAGACATCTGTGGCTTTGTTGATGCAGACTAGGCTAGAGATCTGGACCAAATAAGATTTACAATTGGGTATGTGTTTAGCCGATTTGGAGGTGCAGTTAGTTGGATGAGTAAAAAACACTCTGTAGTGGCTCTTTCAACTACATAGGCATAACACATGGCATCCACTAATGCAAGCAAGGAAATATTTTGGTTGCAGATATTGTGTTCAAGTATGGGGTTGGTGTAGCGAGCTATAAGGATAGACTGTGATAGCGAAAGTGCAATTTTCTTGGCTAAGAACCATGGTTATCGTTCAATGACAAAGCACATTGATGTTCAATATCACTTTGTGAGAGATATGGTTGAGGATAAAAGGGTGTTGTTGGTAAAGGTGGACCCTTCAAATAATGTTGCAGATGCATTGATGATGTTTGTGAGCACTCAAAAGTTCTCTTGGTGTAGAGAAACAATGGGTGTTGCAGAATTGAACTAATGACTAAGCTCTCCTTTGGCCCCCTGCAGAAAGAAAACCACAAGTGGAAGAATGTTGGGTATGTGTTATATTCTTTCCATGATTAGTCGCATGCACGCGGGTGTGGGGGGAGGGGGGGGGTCACAAGGGGGCGAAAGCTCTCCCTGTATGTTACGCCAGCCGCAGGAGGGGGGTCACATGGGGGACAACATCCCCCCCTATTCAAGGTCTAGGGCGGTGCCATGGGAAAAAAAAATTGGAACCTATTTTTTGGTGGGCGGATGCACCCATGGTTTTGTGCATGGGTTTGCACATCATTTTGGGGCATGATGGTTTTTGGCCCCTGGTATTTTGTAGATATGGTCAAGGGAACTATAGTTTTGTTCTAATCTAAGGTTAATGGATTGGGGTTTATGAATGCTTCGAAATGTATATATATTTGTTGTAACACTAAAAGGAATATAATGAAAAATCAAGCTGGTAGTCTCGATTTGGGATCCAGGGGAAAATTTGTGTGTATATATTTTTATGTTTTATTCTCTCGCTATTGTTTTTTTTTTAAGATTCGTATGTAGATAATTTATGTATAGGGTTAAAACCTACACTAAATAGCAAAACAGACTTAGCTAAACAGTTGCAGCATGCAAAGAAATGTCGTAAACGAAAATACAATATCAAAATCCAAAATGCCTTCTATGGCTGCCCTCGCCTTCATTTTATGCTTGTGATACTTCTCTAGCCTTGGCCTGCCTCATTACTGCGCTGCACATGTGGCCACTAGCCTCCATAAATACTATGTTTTCCTCCATGATCTCCATAATCTATGCATTTACTCTCCACTCCCTCCATCATGTGTGCATTTAATGCACCACTTCCTCCATCACTTCATCATTATTTCTCCATGATCTTACTTTTATTCCTCCACTATCTCGATCTGTTATAATTATTGCTCTATCAATCCACCTCACTCTTCATTAATCTTCATCACTATTCCATAGCTGGTGATCCTACCTAACTAACCATATTCACACAAAAGAAGTGGATTTTATTCATCTATTGGGTTTATGGTTCCCTCCACCCTTTTATTTGTAACTAGATTTTCAACTTATCTCCCAAATAAAGGAAATTGTCTCTGTGTCTGATTTTTTTCCTTGGATGAGGAATTAAATTTCGCATCCAACAAGTACTCCCTCTCGAAATTTGAGTAAAAACTTTGGGAGATAAGTTGAAAATATGAGTTGAAAAAGTAGTTTTTTCATTTTTCCCTCTAAAATTTGATGATGTCATCAAATCTTATTTTATTATTTCCACTATTATTTTATAATTTCCTTAGGAGGCCCATTTTAGACCTCAAAATTCCCCTAATGTACACTTTTCAACACTCCCTCTTAACTAGGGAGGTATTCATATAGGTACATGGTCACTTTCAAACTGAAGAATCTCATGAGAAGAATCAGATTGGTAATCGCATCTATATAGCATCATATCAACCAATATTGTCCTAGTGCAAGGCATTTACTAACAATCCCATCTCTCAACGAGACAATTGGATACAATTATGGTGAGATACATGACTTATAAACACCATATTAATTGTCTCTCCAAGGTACATACCCCACCCAAGTGTTCCCAAGTATGACCTTCTTGGACTATTCTTCTCTTGGGTAGCTAGCCCTAAAAGAATATCAGTCCTTAACTACTCTTATCTTGAATGCCCTATTTCATTCTCAAAGAGTATAAAATGCCAGATGATTACTCAATCCTCCATTATGTATTCTAGGTGAAGACCAGAATGATGTGTCTATCCATTCTATCCACATGGCCTTCACTAAAACTTATGGTTGTTAGTCCTGGTCTAGTACATGAAACATGTATTAGAGAATCACATATGTCACTCCCTCTCAACAGAGGAAGGATATACTTCAATTTTCTTCTAATTAAGAAACTTACCACCAGGATCCCTCTCGACTAGGGTCCTGTAGCGGCAATCCAGCTACTCATGAATAATTCCTCCCCTCGATGTCATGAATTTTGATATTGAGGAATATTCAACTTTTGGCTTCATAGGGCACAAATCATCAATCACTTTCTGTCACGAGTCATGACCACTATCAAAAATTGATTCATCAGCCTTTCTCATCTGGCCCACCATTACGCCATGCTTCTTTCCTTCAAATCATCTCCAAGGATCATACCTCCTTTCTCATGATTATCAGCCCTGCAAAAATTTATCCAGATAAGCATGTACATATGAAATTTTAAAACAAAAGTTACCTCAGTGATGATCTTTCACCATGCCATCTTCCTGTAGGTGTCAACATCCTTTATTTAGATTGACACATCTCCTAATGATACGTTTTTTCAAGGGTATTCTTATTTACCAGACTTTTGTCAGAGTTTACATATCCTCCAAGGAGATCTCCTACTCACATCTTCTTGGCTTCTGGATGATATCTGCCTCTTGACATGGTTTCATTTCATGATATTTTCCTTTCTACACATCCTTCATTCCCAGGAACTTACAAATTTTCCAGTTTCTCATTCATATACAATGACCTCATATTCCATGAGGACATATTATGTTGATTTCATCTATCAGTGCACCGAGAGATACATCTTCATAGATCATACTTCTAAATATGGAAGTCTATTACTTGCAACCATATGACATGACTTCATAACATCCAGTGTCATCATATAAATATATACATACCTCATACCTTTATCAATTAATTCATCCTGTAGCAGTTTTACTCGAATGAAGAGTTTCATTCCCTTAACCTGCTTCATCCATATGTAATCACATCCTATAATTTTGTTTCCATGATGACCCTTGATCCTCATGACTACCTTCCATCAATATTGTTATCAGAGAGGTTTTCCTGGAGTTGCTTCACCAAAATCTCCTACCATGATTTTATCATGATGTTATAATATAAATTTCTTCCTATCATACTATTTTATAACCAAAAAAAATAACTTATAGGAGAATATGATCTCAATCATAGTGGATATCCCTCACTTCTTCTTTGTTAGATTTATTTGCATTAGGTTCTTCTCTTATATCTGAGACATGGGCTTTTTCCTTTTTCCTCTTGTTCTTGTCATATTTAGGATAATCTATTTTATAATGCCCAAGTTCATTACATCCAAAGCATCGTATGTTGTCCATATTCCTTCTTCTATTGTGAGGGCCAAATGTTTCAAATCTTCCTTTCTTCTTATATGTGGCTACAAAGGCTTGATTCCCTTCACTTGGTCCTGTATCAGCTTTGGATTTTAGTCTTGTTTCCTCTATTTTAACTAGAGACCATAAATCATGGAATGGAGTGGCTTATTTCTTCTCGTATAAACTTGAATTGTAGTTTCCCAATTCCTCTGGTAGAGCATTAAACACCATTGTAGTCATATAATTGTCTTACATTACTTCTCCCAGTTCCTGTAGTTGATCTCTTATTTGAGAAATCATCTTAAAGTATGGAGTGATTCCTTCTTCGAAAATTTCATTTTATATAATTCTTGTCTCAAAGAGATTTCTTCTCCTGCAGTACTCACAGAGAATAGCTCCACCAGTTTCTCATATATTTCATTAGCAGACATTAGTTTTGATACATAGGGAATGAGTGAGTCCTTGATGGATTCTATGAGAATCCTCTAGGCTCATATTTCTCCCTTCATGTATTTGGTATGAGCTGGAGCATATTATTTTGGTGGTTGAATTTTCAATCCATCAATGTAGTCCATAAATTCATCTTCAATTAAATTCAAATCTTTCCTCTTCTTCCATGTGCTAAATTTTGATGACCCAACCAGCTTGTTTCTTTCTTTACAATAATTCACCTTGATAGATTTAAGTAAGGTCATAGATAATTAGTTGAGTAGAGTGGCTTGAAGCTTCCTTGATGATGAGGAAGGAGTTAGAAGCTTCTTCTAAGATAGAAATCTTCAATCTAGGTTTTCTTGAATCCTTGATGGCAAAGGATGTCTTCAAAAGATAATATCCTCTTCAATCAATTTCTTGAATGGAAATATTTGATGGAAAAGATTATTATTTTGAAAAGTTGATCCTTTGAATGAGATGAAGATCTTTCTTGAATATAGCTTGAGATTCGTCCTTGCAGAATGATTTGAATTTTCACACAAACTTTGATTTTTGCTTCCTGGAGTGTCTCTTCGTTGTCAAGCAGCCCTTGAGTTCAACACCTTAGCTTTGATACCATGTTAAAAATTTGTAGGGATGGATATTAATTCAAAATTATCTTCTTGATAATTACTTGTGCGATTACTTGAGTTACTTATGTCTTCCCTTTGTTAGCTTATTAAATATTTCATCAAGTCAATTATCAAAAGACACAAGACATAAGAATTAGGCCCCTAGAGCCAAGGAAAAACCTCTCCCTCTTGGAGAGGAAAACCCACGAGAAGTTCTTCTTATAGATTTCAGATGACAAATACCATGACCTAGACTTAGACCCTTGACATATTTATGCATCCAAGACCTTGTCCTTACTTCTTTGATGTCCTTCAATGTTGGTCCTTCTTCTCTTCACCAAGTTACACTATTATGCACTAGTACTTCCTTTGAACCTTTAGTTGAATCTTCATTTGCTTGAGATATATATAAGATGTAACGAGGAAAGTAAATCATAGATTTGATTTCCTTCTTTATTCTACTTTCAAATAGCTTCTTCTCTTTGTATACCACTGTCTTAATCATACATGAACTTGAGTTGGATGCCAATATCAAACTTTATCAACAACTTCACTTTGGAATAGTCTGCAAGTTATCTTTGAACATATCCACACTTGAATACTTATATTATACTTGGACATGTCCACACTTCAGGATGATCACATGATCATGCTTGTACCCTTCGACAGATCCACACTTCAGGATGCTCATGTTCATGCATATAGATAGATCCGCACCTTAGGAATGTGTTGTAGCTTCAGGATGATCCAAACAACAACAAATTATGATCCGCACTACAACACTGTTGTATGTAATGTAATCAATTATCAAACACTTCAAACTTCGCACTGAAAGCCCATCAATAAATCCGCACGGAACCTTACCACGGGAATCCAAAAACTATTTCAAAGATGATTGAATTCTTACTTATCAAATGAGTTGTAGGCCATGCAGATATATATATATATATATATATATATATATATATATATATATATATATATATATATATATATATATATATATATATAGAGAGAGAGAGAGAGAGAGAGAGAGAGAGAGAGAGAGAGAGAGACTTACTGTCTTTTAGGCCAACCAACACTTTGGCATGTAGGCCCACTTATCATTTATTTGAAGGCCGACTTGTAACATATCATAATAGGTTAATTTTCAATGTTGATGTAGATCTGAATTAAGCCATTGATTCACATTTTTTTTACTAGGTCTTGGAGCATTTATTAGACTATATGCTTCATATACAAATGACACATATTACATTTATATCTAGAATACAAAAAACTAGATAGACATCAAGAAGAATTCTACTAACCTATAATAAACTCTTTCTCATGAAACCCATGAGGCAAGTACAAATACATTTTAATATCTTTGTCTTCTACTTTACATAAATTCATAATTACATAGTCAATATGAAGACCGACCTAGTTATACTTTTCAACACGTGGGACATGTTATGCATTTGAACATGTATGAATGTTATATAATTAGGATGTCTATTAAAAGTGATATTTAGGTACAATTTTCATGATCATGTGTCATTTAAAACACTCATAGATGGTTTTACATATTTGATTTGATGAATATGTAACAATAATTGAAGTGCATTTGCATTAAGTTGTTACATTTTGCATACATGATCACATGTTGTTATATAATGTTAACTTAGATGATCTTAGATTATGTTTTTTTTTTTTTTTTTAACTCAAGTTGTTTTGTCACTTGTTATTTAAAAAGAAGCTAGATTGAAATTTCAAATTACAAAACACATGTGGTACATCTTATGCATATGAACATGTGTGAATGTTATATAATTAGGATGTAGATATTAAAGGTGATATTTAGGCACATTTTTCATGATCATGTGTTATTTAAAACAATCATATATGGTTTTACATATTTAAGTTCATGAATATGTAACAACAATTGATGTAAATTTGCATTTCATTGTTATATTTTGCATGTGATCACATGTTGTTATGTTACTTGTTATTTAAAATTAATCTAGATTGAAATTGCAAATTACAAAATACATGTGGTACATATTATACATTTGAACAATATGTGAATTTGTTATATAATTATGTGTATATGTCTATTAAATTTGATAGTTAACTTTTAATATAAAGTCGTAAATGAACATGTGCATAAAAATAAAAGTTATAAAACATGACAATGTACAATTTGCATGGTGTGAGTGTGGTTTGATACTTTTAAAGGTTAAATACATATATTTAAGTTCATGAATATGTATCAATGAAAGAAAATTTTCATTTAATTCATACATTTTGCATTTGAAATCATTCTTATAATTTTAATATATAGTACATATAGACACATCTAAAAACAATCATAAAATTGCAGGTGTACATTGGTGTGTCTAAAACAATCATAAAATTTTAAAATTGCATTAAAAAAAATGGTACACAACATTGTTTATTAATGTACATAGAAAGGCTATTATGGATGTTAGTTGATAGTAAACTTTTAATATATAATAAAACTGGAAATTACAAAACACGATACACATTTTGCATTTTAATGAATATTATAATTTTCTTTAGATGTCTAAAATAATCATAACTTAAAATTTGCATTATATCAAATATGCTAGATACATACATTTTGCAATAATGACACAAAATTAAGTAGCTCGTACCAGAGAATGTATGAAATCATTTAAGGCCAAAGAATGTATGTATGTGTACATGTATAAATTACTTGTTGTGTGCATGCACAAACACAATATCAATATAATCAAATCCTCAATACACTTTTACTTTTACATAACAACCAATACACATATAACTTCAAGTATCTTAATACATTATTAAGAATGTACAACTTAAGAATGCACAAAAAAAAGTGCTAAGAATTTGTACTTGAGTTTTGTAAGTTCTCAAAGATGAATCCAAGGAGAAGAAATTGTTGGGAAATTAAATCAAAAAAATTCTAATGGAATGCCATCCTTCATGATCCGTTCATGGTCATCTTTTTACATTTTCCATTTCTAAACTTTCAATTTTTTCTTTTATTGAACTTCTATCAAATTTATGCGTGTTTCACACACCAAGTGACTATATTGACAGCTTATGACATTAGGTTCATAGTATTTAAAGTAAAAAATATTCTGACTTTGATGAGTTTGTTGGAAAGAATAACCTTTCAGTATAATAGACCCTCTATCATATATAAACTCGTTATCATCATAGGCTTGTAATAATTTCATCTTTCGTTTAGTGCAAAACATCCAATAATAATTGACATTTTCTACATTGTTAGTAGGTGCAACTACAACAAAGACATCTCATGCAAAATAAAACAAGTACATAAATTTATATCATAATTAACATGAAATATTAACTTTAAAATTAACAGTTGTACTTGATTTGATTGTCTATTTATAGATCTTTATCATTTGAAAGCAATTGAAATGTTACCTTCTCTAACAAGATCAAAAAATCCATCACCCTCAGATGATACTATAATCTCCTCTAATTGCATCTCTTTAAAGTTTACAACAGACATTTTCCCCTTTGTATTTAGTTATGTATGTTGCCAATATTTTACATACGTATTGTTTTCACAAAAATCATTGGATTTTGTGTCATCTATGCAAAAATGACAAAAACAAGAATATTTCTTTTATCATATGCAAACACATTTTGGTACTCCTTTGATTTAATTGAATGTAATTTTTGAGTCCCTTTTATTGTTTCTGAGTCATTTCCAATCGATCTATCTACATCTTGGACTAGAATATTCCAAAAAGATCTATATGGAAAATTCAAACAAGAATATAAATATGTTATTTAAAATACAATTTATATATGATCAAAGATAATCATTGTGATAAATAATTTTTAAAATTAGAAAATCAATAAAAATTTGATAATATATATATATATATATATATATATATATATATATACATGTACATTAGTACTTCCCTTGACTGGTTAGTCTCATGGCTTAGTGCAAAAATGCACCATTGAACAAATTGTTCAGCTTAGACAAGTCGGTCTGTAGAGTGGTCCATTTTATATCTTCGAAGTGCTTGTTTTATACATGCCTCTACACCATAATGTTCTCCTTTTCCATGACCAGTCTCAAATAAATTCCAACAATGTTTAGTGTGGGTTTTCATATGAAGACGACACAACCAAAAGAATGATCGTGAAGATTTGAATTGACTTGCGCATCCATCTGACCATATCCAATGTTCTTTGAATTTTATTCCATGGCCTTTTAATGAGTCATAAATCTTATCAAAACAATGTTGTACAAAATGTGTATCATGTGTACGATCATCACTGATATAAAAGTGATATTCTTTGATAACATGTCGATTTTCACTGGTGCTTTCTATATGATCAATTTTATTTAGCGTGTCTATATAGAATATGGTAGAGCATAGAGACTTGGTCAGAATGATAATATTCACTCTGTATTTCATTTTGTGCAAAAAATGTGTAATTCTCTGCAAAATCAACTATTGACAAAATGGTCCCTAGTGGAAAAAATCCATGGGATTTTTTGAATTGCAAGTCCTGCCACCGAGTTCTATGGGAATTCTTGGTGTATTTATAAATTTTGGCCTCAAAATTTCTCAAAAACTCTATCACAAAAATTTCTTCTTCTTGTAAATCAATCCTTTTAGTACTTGTAGTACTACTTGAACCAATCGAGTACGAATATATTCATATCTCTTCCATTTCACTTTTATGTTAGACAATGCCTGATCATTTATATCAATAGGATATTTGTTGTGAAATAAATTCAAATTTCCACAATGATCACATTTTTTACCACCAAGACATTTCTTTTGGTAAAATACTTCATTGCTTTCTCTTGCACACAAAATTTGGGATATGAAATCATGGATAGTGGAAGGAGGAGGTGAATTTTTCCAAAACGTTTTACCAAAATTAAGGAATGTGTAATAATATAACTGAAATTCCACATGATAACGACAATAACAAGTGTCGCGTATAGTGATAGGTTTAACATACCATGGCTTTTGTTGCATAAAATCTTTGATTGAGTAGCGTTGAGTTTTTAGTCTGTAACTAATATGTTGAGAAACTTGACACCTAACTCAATAAATTATTTTGTGCTATGATTTCAAATAAGGAAATAATATGCTATGATGTCATTAGATAATTTTACAAGTTTTTGTTTCATAGTAGACGAGATTTAAGAGTTATTTACAAAAAGTAGTTGCTTTTAAAGGAATTAAATGGTAACCTTAAACCATGTGCATGCTTATCCAATGTGAGTTCAACTAGATGAGTTTAATTTTCAATTATTTTAGAAGTTTTGACCCAACATCCTTTAAAAAACTAGTTAGCCAATCCATCAACATTTTTTTAAACTAATTTGTTGGAGTTTAATATTCATTTGAATCAATTGTTCTGTTAATTCACTATCACTTGTTTCTTATTTATTTGATGGATCTCAATGTTTATTTATTCGTATTTTGTCTTAGAAATTGAGTTGGTCTTTTTTCTGGTACATTTTTCAGTTTTGTTTCATGCATTTTTTAATCTAAATACAATTCTTTTTAATCTCGAGAATGTGAGATATATGGGCTTTTTATAGTGCATTTTAAGTTTTTTTTTATACATGTTTGATTTAAATATGTTTTTTTTAAATCTTAGCAATGTAAGATGTACCAGAAGAAAAATGTTTTGATGTTTATCAATATTTATCAATGATGTAAATTTACATATTTGCACCAATTTAAACAAAAAATAAATATCATATATTATACTATAGGTTAGCACAACCAAATTGATAATTGTGGTTGATATACATCATTATGCATATATCAGCCACATGCACAACCACATTAGTAAATGTCGTTAATATACGTCGATACACATATATCAACCACATTAATAATTATTAGGTATTTGATAGGGATTCAATATTAATAACTTTTAATATATAATATAACAATTAAATTTTATATTATAATCATAAATATATTATAGTCATAAAATATTAAAATTATAAATATAATAATTAATATTAGGGTTTTAATATAAGTATTCAACTAGGTAAGGTTCGAATAACATTGAAACCCTATATTAAACCCTAATATCAAAAACCTATTATTATAAACTATAATATTAAAAATCTAATATTATAAACCTTAATATTATAAAGCCCAATATTATAAACCCAATATTAAATCTTATTATTAATCCCAATATTATAAACTCAATATTATAAACCATAATATTAAACCGAATATTATCAACCCTAATATTAAACTTAGTATTATAAACATATTAAACCCAATATTAAAACTAATATTATAAACGAGATATTAAACCCAATCTTATAAACCCTATTATTATGAACCCAATATTAAACCCTTACATTAAATCCAATATTATAAACCCTAATATTAAGCCTAATAGTATAAACCCTAATATTAAACCCAATATTATGAATAAAATATTATAAAATCTAATATTAAACTCTATATTATAAACTTAAAATTAAACCTAATATTACAAACCCAATATTATAAACCCTAATATTATAAATCTAAAATTAAAAACCTTAATATGAAATTCAATATTATAAACCCTAATACTATAAACCCAATTTTATAAATCCTAATATTAAACCCTAGTTTTGTAATTTCACAATGAGATTTCGAATAAATTTCAATGTAATGTAACATTGTTATAATGATTATCACATTGATTGTCACATTGCGACAATGCTTGTCACAATGCGACAATGCTTGTCACAATGCGAAGTTGGATAAATTTATGTACCATTCCAATGTCACTGTTAAATCCTAATATTAAACCTAATATTATAAACATTGACATTATAAAACTTAATATTATAAAACCAATAACATAAACTGAAATATCAAATCCAGATTATAAACCATAATATTAAACCCAATATTAAACCTAATATTATAAACCCAATATTAAACCTCATATCAAAACTAATATTATAAACCCAATATTAAAATATTATATTAAACCCAATAAGAAAATCTAATATTAAGCCTAATATTATAAACCCAAAATTAAAATTAATCCCAATATTATAAGGCTTAGTATTATAAACCTCAAAATTACAACTAATATTGTAAATCCTAAAAGGAAACCCATTATTAAACCCTAATATTATAAACCTAATGTTAAACCTATTGTTATAAACCCTAATATTAAACCCTATTTTTTTAATGTCACAGTATGACGTTGAATAAATTGCAATGTAATGTAACATTGTGACAATGATTGTCACATTGCGACAATGCTTCTCACAATGCAATGATGGATAGATATATGTACCATTCCAACGTCACAATATTAAACCCTATTATTAAACCAAATATGAATATTATGAAACCTAATATTATAAACCCTAATATTACCCTAATTTAATATAAAACCAATATTAAATTTGATATCATAAACCTTAATATTAAACCCAATATTATAAACCTATTATTAAATCCAAGTTTATAAATCGAATATTAAAACCTAATATCATGAACTCAAATATTAAAACCAATATTAAACCCTAATATTAAAAACCTAATATTATAAACCCTAATTTTAAGCCCAACATTATAAACCCAATATTATAAATCCTAATATAAAACCTTAATATTATAAACCAAATATTAAACACTATATTATAAACCTTAATATTTGACCCAATATTATAAAACCAATAGTAAATATCATATTATAAACCTTAATATTAATCTCAATATTAAATCTAACAATATAAACCCAATATTAAACCTAATATTATAAATCCAATATTATACACCTTAATTTTAAACTTAATATTATTAACCCTAATATGAATCCTAATATTATAAACCCAATATTAAACCACGAAGGCTTCACTCGAGGAGAACTACCATCCAATGTACATTCATATTAGGGGATATATATTGAGCAAAAAATAACATAATATATTAAGCATACAAGGTGTACAAAATAGAGCTCAAAGTTAATAAAAAAATATAAAAGGGTATAAAAAATGTTAGATCTAAGATTTTTTTGATCCATAATGTAGATAAATGTCTTTTGGATTAATCACATCATTCGTATTTGGTCGACGTTTCGAACCAAATAATGTGGTTCATCCTCAAGACAAGGTGAAAAATGCTATTGATCTTTAGGAATAAATAATATGGATACATAATTACCGAGAGATAACTATTAAAAATTAGCCATTAGTGAATTAGTTAATTAGTTATTAAGGTAAATAATATTCAAATTAGTTGTTAGGGAATACATATTATTTTTTTATTTATTAAATGGGTTAATTTTAATAATAATAAAAAATTGGTTACAAAAAATTATTTCTAAATAAAATAAAGGGGTGATAGGAGATAATCTATTTTAATTAAATAAATTTATAATAATAAAAAAAGAAAGGATAAAAATTATTATTTATTTCTTATAATAATTCATAAATTAATTCAATAGAGGCTAAAAGGTTAAGCGGGGTTACAAATTATTATTTATAAAGGTTAAGAATAGTCATCAAATAGTAGTTATTAGGAGTATATATTTTAAACCTACAAATTAATAGAAAGAATAAAGTCAAAGGGTTTAGAATATGATCAAAATATTATAAATTAATAAAGAAGTTAGGAGTTTATTTATTCATTTGAAAAAATTGTTAATAATAAATATATAGGTTTAAGGATGGTTAAAGAATATTAATAATAACTAAAGAATTTTCTAGGGTTTATTATTAAAATAAGGAAGTAAATTAGAAACATAGGAGAAAAATATAAGGGAACAATAAACAAATAATGTGAGGAAATAAACTCAAAGACCTAATGCAACAAGAACCCAAGCGAGAGGGGATGAATCACATGGAGAGAGCCAGAATCCAACTCTTACTCAATTTCCAACCATCATCCCTGTATAGATTCCTAGCATGCCTCTGAATATCAATAGCCTCTCTATCTCAATAGCAATGACTCTGGAGGCCTTAATACAAACATGGTGACAAGAATTTTCTACATGTTCACCTAGAGCTAATGTGCGTGAACAAATGTGTCTAATGTGTGCAGCATGATCATGGATTCTTTGTTTAATGGACCAACCCATTTCTCCAATATAGGGAATAACACAAGAACAAGGATCCAGATAAACCCCTTTTCATGTCCTTAGGGTCAACCAGGTATTTAATAGATCCAAGAGAATTTCTAATGGTATAGTGAGGTTTGAACGGAGAGGAGACATTATTATTTCTAAGGACATGGGAAATCTTGTCCATGGTCCCTTAGATAAATGAGAGATGAACCTTGGAGATAGGATCCACGTGAGTGGTTTTTCCTCTTAACCCTTTACATATTTTTCAAAAGGCCTTAAGGCCTTGAGTTATACTATACCCATTATTTTCAAAGACATCACTAAGATGGGATTTTTCTGACTCCACATGGCTATCATTAGAGATTCTCAAAGCACGAGTAGCAAGAGTGTTAAGAACACTAAATTTCTGGACAGGAAAATGATGAGAACAAGCATGAAGATAATTTTCTGTGTGATTTTTCTTGCAAAAAACTTGGTGAGAAACAAAACCATCATCCATTCTAGAGAGGATGATGTCAAGGAAGGGCAGGCATCCGCCCACCTCCACTTCCATCGTGAACTTGATGGAATCTGATTGGGTATAAAAAATGTTAATGAAAAATGGATACCTATGATATCTAGTGAAAGTAGGGTTTTTCAAATTGGGAAGGTGTATTGGGTTCATATTTGAAGGGGGTTAAATAATGTGATTTTTAGAGGTATTTTCCAATATGCAATCAAATTAAAGGTATTGTTTAGTATGCCAGGAATACACGTGATATGTCATAGGTTTATTAAGTAAAGCCCCCATGTATTAAACCCTAATATTATAAATTATAATTTCTTCAAGAGACACTCTCCAACCTAGTATGGTAGAGATTTGGTAATGTCTTGTCTAGTCTTGTTTAACGTTGCGTCTTAGTCATAAAAATAAAAATTAAATTAAATTAAAAAAACTAATAATTAAACTAAAATAGTTAATTTAGCATTTGTAGTCTTCGGATTTTAGATTTTGAATATAATATTTTTAAATTTTTAATAAAATTATTTATTTTTTATTAGGTTAAGAGGTGCTCTCCAACTCAGTATTCTAGAGATGTGTAAGGTAACGTAATGTAAATATTTTGACTCAATCAAATTAAAATCAAAATTAAAATATCGTAGAGGTGTGTAACTTAATGTAACCTAATTTAACCTTATGTAATGTAAACATTTTAACTCGGCGAAAATAAAAATAACAAAATAAAATAACCTTAACAAAATTTAATAATAAAAAAATAAAAACGACCCATGGTATTAAGAATCTATAGTATCGACACATGGTATTCATGTGGAATATAACCTATTTAATGGGGAAATTAAACTAACGCAAATCCATCTTAGCTTCATGTTATATTTAAATACATAATTATATGTAGAAAATGATGGCATTGAATCCATGTAGCCTGTAAAGGTAAAACTCTTTTATGGATATGTTCAAATTGGGAATTTAAATGGATATGTTTGGCAGCACTATGCCTTTTTTTATGCTTTGTTTCTATCGTTGAATGGATGAATCCATAATGTGCATGTATGCATAGAAGATTTAGAGCTTTACATTTCATTTGTTGGTTAGGACCCTTCACCTGACCTCCAGAACCTATCATTTACAGTGCTACACCTTCTTGAAAGACATTAATTATGTCATACATATTATAATTTAGGGTTACAACCTCAAGGTTCTTAGTTGGATTCGTTATTTTAAGATATGTAGGGTCCTGGGCAGCGGATCTAGCCCGAGAGCTTAGATTGCATGCATGAGAAAGAGGCTTGAGATGAGAGAATACATCAAATATCCTCGCAAGGGTTTTTCTTCCCTTGTATGAGAGTAATACATGAGTATTTTGAAACCAAACTTCAAATTTTTATATTTTGGGGGCTTTGTTCAAGGTGATTCAATGTTTTTAATAAAATCTACCCTCTAATTTTACAGAGTTGATTCACTAGAAAAACCATGATATGGGAAGAGAATAGTATATGATTTATTAAAGTGGATTTATTCTGTTGTGTATCTCTACGTTGTCCATGAGAATGTGAATATTTTGTACTTTGTTTGATGCAAATACTCTATGCACTGTATTTGGAGTCATCTCTCGCATTGCCCACATGATTGCGGTGAGCGAACAAAGGACCGGAGGCTGTAGATGATTGTGGCCTGCCATAAATGGCCTGACTTACTCATCATATTCTTGGAGGATATTCAATGATTCAGGAAGGTGTTTTTAAGAAGAGTAGGATTCAACAGTATTGCACAACATACAAAACAATAATTGCTTCTTCATTCTAATTACTTCTTTGATAATCACTTTAATATAATATGTTAATTTATGTGTAATAATGATTCTATAAATCTTTGATGGATCTAGGATGGTAAGTTTAGAAATAAATAAGCTTAATTATGAAAGTGAGTTATGGTGAGGGGAGGTGGTGGGGTAAATATTAGGTAAAATGTAATTATTAAATTTTATCTAATATTTTTTCCTACCTCCCACTTTTTACTAGGTTATATTGGGTAAAATATAATACTATAATGTTACATTTTACCCAAGGTTTCCCTTCATTTGGTCCACTTCTTATTGTATTTTTTCTTTATATTTCAATTTTAAAAGTAAAAAAAATCAACTATAAAATGAGGAGGGGCGAGGGAAAATATTAAGTAAAATGTAATATTTAGGCTGGGGGATTATGTGAAATATTAGGTAAAATGTCATAATATTAAATTTTTATTAGCATTTCCCCCACCCCTTGCCACTTTTTATTGGGTGGGGGTGGTAATAGGTATTGGGTAACATATAATACTATAATAGTATACTTTATCCAAGATTTTGCCTCACGTGGTCCACTTTTAATTAAAAAAATTCTTGATATTTGAGGTTCATAAGTAAGCTTAACTCTTATGTAAACATTTGATCTCAATATGGTAGAGATGTTGTAACCTTTAAAAAATTGACTCGGTAAAAATAAAATAAAATAAAAAACATAAAATTAATATTAATATCAATATTTATAATTAATAATTAAACCAACCTACACCATCTTAACCCTGGATCTATCAAGCACCAAGAGGGATGAAATTTCTTGAGATGCAAACCTCTTTTAAAGTGAAAAGAGATTTGATCCCTCTTGGTGCTTGGTAGGTCTAGAATTAATATGGATCTAGGTTAGTATTAAACCCAATATTATAAACACTAATATTAAACCCAATTTTATAAAAACTAAAATTAAACCCTAATTTTCTAATGTCGCAATGTGACATTGAATAAATTCAATATAATATAACATTGTGATAATGATTGTCACATTGCAATAATATTTTTCACAATGCGACGTTGGATATATTTTTATACCATTCTAACACCAGAAAATTAAACCCAAATATTATAAACTCTAATATTAAAGCCAATATTATAGTATGATCACAGTCAACTATTTAAACACTGATTATCAAGGTTGTGTAAAGTTTGACTATGTTCACTAATATGGTTGATTGTTTGGCTCTTAATGTTAATCAATATTAATGAAAATAGATTATGTTTGACCAAAGATGAGGAGTGTTGACTATCAAACATAGTCGAACATTTTCAACAACATTACTAATGTCCAATCTAATGTTGAGTAAAATGCAATGTAACTTAACATTGAGACAATGATTGTCACATTGCAACAATGTTTATCACTATGAGACATTGGATAGATTTTTGTACCATTCGAACATCACAACATGTTTGATTATTAAAAACCTAATATTAAAACCCAATAATAAAACCTTATAATAAAACACAATACTAGAACCTAATATTAAAACCCAATACTAAATATAATAAACATAGGGTTGACTAAGTTTGATCATGGTCAATTATTTAAACAATGACTATCAAGGTTGACTTTGTTTAACTATGTTTTCTAATGTGGTTGGATATGTTTGACTATTAATATTAATCTATAATAATAATAGGTGATTATGTTTGACCAAAGTTGACAAGTGTTGACTATCAAACAATATTATTATTATTATCTATAATTGAATATGGTTGAGTTACGTTGGATGGGGTGATTATGAGTGAAAAAGGTTGACTATTGTTAAATATGGTAAACATAGGGTTTACCAAGTTCGATCATTGTTGGAACTTTAAACAATGGCTACAAAGCTTGAGTTTGTTTGACTATTTTAACTAATTTGGCTCATTGTGCTTGACTATTAATATTAATCAATACTAATAATAGATGACTATGTCTAATCGATGTTAAAGAGTGTTGACTGTCAAACATAGTTAAACATAATCGAACATAGTCAACCACATTAGTAAACTGATATGTTTTAAACCATATTAATATTAATATTATTAAACATTTTTAAACATTGATTATGAATTTCCATGGTATGCCTATGTTATCATGTTATCATGTTAACTCTGGTTATGTCAAGCATGATATTTATGGTTAACTATAGGCACTGAGGTTAACTATGTGGTTCACTATATAGTTGGTTGACTATATAGTTGGTTAAATATATGTTTTAATATTTAGATTAATATATTCTTAATTTGTAAATTTATATACTAATATATTAATATATTAATGTATAGTTATTATTATATTATTATAAATAAAATAATTTTTAGATTATATTATCAAGTTTGTAATGTTATTAATAAAATGATATTAATAATATTATTAATGATATTAATTTATTAATAATATAATATATTATTATAATATGTTTTTCCGTGGAAAATCTAGGAAAATCAACCTGAAGACGTCCCGCTAGCCAAACTAGCAAGACCTAACTCCAAAGGCATTGAGGAGAATTGACCCATAACCTCCAAATGGTGAGGTATTTAACAATACCAATTGAGCTAACCATCAACATTTATTTAAATAATAATAATAATAATATTATTATTATTATTAATATTATTATGATAATCATAATAATATCAATAATATTATAAATTTTTTAATGTTAATATTATTATTATTTATATTAAAATAATAATAATAATAATAATAATAATAATAATAATAATAATAATAAATATTGTTATTATTTATTATTATACTAATCTAATATTATTATAATATTATTATAAACTTAAAGTAATATTATTATTATTAAAAGTAAACTTAATATTATTAAACCTAAATCTAATATTATAAATTTATTACTATTAAAATTAATATTATTAAACCTAAACTTAATATTATTAAACATAATTTTAAACATAATATTAAATTTAATAAACCAAACTTAATGTTAATATTAATATTAATATTAAACTTAATGTGGTGAAGTTAATAATATGCTATGGTGGATACAAGGTCAAGATATATTCTTAACACGTGGCAAGTTACGAAGTTGTTTTGATAAGTGGATGATTTTTTAGAGCAATTCCTTATGGAATGACTTGTCTTGGTTAACCACTAATATCTATTCATATTAACATAGCATCGCATAATTAACAATAAAGAGGAATCCTATTCAATGACTTTGAATAGAGTATAGGTTTGGTCAATGACTATAACATATCAATAGGTTTAGGTTAAGGAAGGAAAGTATATCAATAAGGATCCAACCCTACATACATGTGACCTTTATGAAGGAATTTAAATATGTTGGGACATACATGTGACCTTTATGAAGGTATTTAAATAGGTTGGGAGCATTGTCAAATAAGGAAATTGATGGTGTCTTTTTAGAAAAGTTATATTTGATACTTACTAGAGAACTATCAACATAGGTGGTGTGGTTGATATATGCATAAAACATCGGCATTTTACATTTGGTTTTTTTCTTAATGTTATTTATTTTATAATTTTATGAAAAAACTATATTTACATAAAAATGGAAAATCTATATTTACATAAAGATTGATTAATTATCTTTCACATTTTTCTTATATTTGAATAATTTTAGCAGTATTGAAATGCTTTAATTTCAAAAAAGTTTAATAAACAAATAAATTGAAAATGAATTCACATATATTTGATTCCCACACAAATTTCCAATAAATTAATAAATTTCAATATTAGTAATTTTTTTATTTATTGTAATGTAGATTGAAGTTAAAAATATTTTCAATTCTTCATCTTATAGTAATATACCTTTTAAGTCTTTACAAATAATTGTTAAATAAATTTAAAATACACATACCTTGTTAGAATTTAAAATGTATTTTTATAACAACTAAAAGCAACTATTCATTTGTTTAAATGATAATTAGACAAATTTACTTATCAAAATGGAATATTAATTTAAGCCATTTTATAACACAATTAAACTAATCATTTTTTTGACAAATTTTCTTATATAAAGACAATGTAAATGACAACCACACAAATTCACTTATCAAAATGCAATATTAACTTAAACCATTTTATAGCACAATTAAACTAATCATATTTTTGGACAAATTTTCTTATAAAAACACACTGTAACATTAAAATATTCTACCAGCTTAGATCCATCTTAACTTCGGATCTATTAAGCGCTGAGAGGGATCAAATATCTCGAGGTGCAACCTCTTTTTGAGTGCAAAACGTGAGGAAAGGTTTGCATCTCAAGAGATTTGATCCCTCTCAGCGCTTGATAGATCCAGAGTTAAGATGGATCTAGGTTGGTTTCAATCGTGTGTGGCCAAGGAAAATATATCGAACATATGATTAATTTTATCAATAATATGTAAATACATCTAATATCAATATAATCATTTTGTACATACTAAATATGTCTGATATTTATCTGGTCATTTTAATTTTAAAATTTTTTTAGTTACCTCAATTTGTTGAGATGATAAATATCGTTAATAACTTTAACGATGAAAAATGGTGAAATAAAATTTTGAATGCAAAATGACAATTTAATAGTGTTGAATGATAGAAAATGTGAATAATAAGAATGCAATCAATTACAAATAGTCTTCATTGTGATCAATCTCAAATTATTTTCTTCTACTGTTCTCATTGTCACCCTTATTAGTTTTGTCATCTTTTCATATCGATTATATGAAAAGGACAGTTGAAATCATAAACCATTTAAATATTTAGCTTGAACTATTGTACTAAACATCATACATTGTCTCTCTTTCTCTTCAATATTAATAGGTTGAATTACTATAAAAAAAAAAATCAATGTGCATTGTCAATAATTTTGTGTGCTTACACTGAAATCAATGCACAATGTTAATCGAACCACTTTAAAATTAATGTACCATCAATGTATATCCAATTACATTAAATCAGAAATCAACGACTACACTGAAATCAATGCATCTAATGCAGGTAATCAAATAAGATTAGAAATCAACATCTACACTGAAATCAATGTATCTAGTGCAAGTAAGAAAATAAGATTAGAAACCAACATCTACACTGAAATCAATGCATCTAGTGCAAGCAATCAAATAGGTTTAGAAATCACCATTAACACTGAAATCAATGCATTTAGTGCAAGCAATCAAATATGATTAGAAATCATTAAATCAATGCATTTAGTGCAAGGAGTCAAATATAATTAGAAATCAACATAGAAAATTTTAGGGGATAATATTCGCAGATGGGCTAATTTTCCAAGTTTTTTCCAAAAAAATTATTCGCCAATTTCCATTTTTTATAAAAATGATTCGCCCAAATTTTACAATATAAAATTATCTTATGTTAAAAATCGCCAAAATTATATAGAGGGTATATATAAAATCATTATAAATTTGAATAATGTTATAAATACATCAATAAACATTTTATAGTTTACATTTTAGGGACTAGTGAGATTCGCCAATTTTTTAAACTTCAAGATAGTTTTCTATCCTTAAAAGTTTTCCTGGAAATCAACATCTACATTGAAATTAATGCATCTAGTGCAAGCAATAAAATAGGATAAGAAATCATCGTCTACACTGAAATCAATGCATTTAGTGCGAGAAATCATATAGGATTAGAAATTATCTACATTGAAATAAATGCATCTAGTGCAAACAAATAAATATAATTAGAAATCAACATCTACACTAAAATCAATGCATCTAGTGCAAGCAATCAAAATGGATTAGAAATTACCATTTACAGTGAAATCAATTCATCTAGTGCAAAGAAGCCGCAGGGTCATAGTGTAGTGGCCAACAGACGCACTGTTAAGGCGTTCGTGCTGTTAAGCAGGTCACGAGTTCAAGTCTCGTCTTATCCAGGTATCGCTCTTGCAGGCTGGGCAGTTCCCTGAGAGGTTATAGTGGTAGCCAGGGGTTGGACCCCACGCCACGCATGTGAAAGCTGCCTGATGTTGCCGATCCCTCTGACTAACAAAAAAAAAAAAATTTCATCTAGTGCAAGAAATATTCTTCCCTCTTTCCCCCCTCGAACTACATCTCTCTTTCCCTCCCTCTCTCCACTCTCTAACATCCTCCCTCTTCCTTCCTCTCTCTCCATTTATCTCCCACATCTCTATCTCTCTCTCTCTTCACCCTCAAACTATGTTACTATATCCCTCCCTCTCTCCATATCTCCTTCTTTGTCTCTTTATCTCACCCCAAAACATACACACTCTCTCTTCATCTCTCCCTTGTCACTTAATCCCTCTCTCCACTTCTCACTCTCTATGTATTTCTTCTTCCCTCCCTCTCCCCCCCTCCAACTCCATCTCTCTATCCCTCCATCTCTACTTCTATCTCCCTCCCTCTCTCCTCATGTCTCTCGTCCTTCCTCTTTCTCCCTCTCTCTCTTTCTCTTTTCCCTCCAATTTTCTCTCTTCCCCCATCACTCTCTTCCTCTCTCTCAAGTCATATTTCTTGTCCTTCCTCTCTCTCCCTTTCTCTCCTTCCTTCCTCTATATTTTCCTCTCTCTCTCTCTCTCTCTCTCTCTCTCTCTCTCTCTCAACATCTACACTAAAATCAATGCATATAGTGCAAGAAATTAAATAGGATAGGAAATCACCATCCACAATGAAATCAATGCATATAGTGAAATAAATCGTCTTCCCTCTCTCCCCCATCTAACTCCATCTCTATTTCCGTCCATCTCTCCACTCTCTCATATCCTCTCTCTCTTCCTTCCCCTCTCTCCCTTTCTCTCCCATGTATATATATATATCTCTCTCTCCCTCTCTTCACCCTCCAACTCTGTTACTATATCCCTCCCTCTATCCTTCTCCCACCATTCCCTCCATCTCTCCCTATTTTTCTCTTTATCTCACCCCCAAACATACACACTCTCTCTCTATTTCTCCCTTGTCACTCCCTCTCTCTCTCTCCACTTTTCACTCTCTATGTATTTATTATCCCCTCCCTCTCTCAACCTCCAAATCCATCTCTCTATCCCTCCCTCTCCCCTCCTATCTCCCTCCCTCTCTCCTCCTCTCTCTCCTCCTCTCTCTCTTCCTTCCTCTCTCTCCCTTCCTCTCCTACCTCCCTCTCTCTTCACCCATCTCTCTCTCTCTCCCTCTCTCTCTTTTTTCTCCAATCCTCTCTCTTCCCCCATCTCTCTATCTCTCTCTCTCTCTAATCATATCTCTTCCCCCATCACTCTCTCTCTCTGTGTCTCAAACTATGTTACTATATCCCTAACTTTCTCCTTCTCTCTCCTTCTTCCTCCCTTCTCTCCATCTCTCCTTATTTGTCACTTTATCTTTCCCCTAAGTATAAAAAATATCTCTCTATATCTCCCTTGTCACTCCCTCTCTCTCTCTCCACTTCTCACTCTCTATGTCTTTCTTCTTCCCTCCATCTATCTCCCTCCAACTCCATCTCAATATCCCTTCATCTCTCCTCCTCTATTTCAAGTCCTCTCTCTCTCTCTCTCTCTCTTTCTCTCCCTCTCTCTTCCTCTCTCCCCCTCCATATTTATGTATCCCTCTTCCTCTCTTACCCTTTTCTACCTCTCTCACTCCTCTCCCTCTATCTCTCTTCATTCCTCCTCTCCCCTCTCCTTGAGTTTATCCCCATATCTCCCTTCTCACTCCCCTATCTCTCCACCTCTATCACTCTATGTCTTTGTTCTTCCATTCCATATATATCTAGAGTTAATATATATCATGATATATTAATGTATATTATAATATAACAAATTTAATATTGTATTAATCCAATGTTATTAAATATAACGAGATTAATATGAATATTAAATTTAATAATAATATTATTATTATTAATCTTTTAATATTAATATTAGGGCTAATAATATTTTTTTTGGCATGGTATTAATAATAGTTTGGCCCATATATATTTATCATGCCTATTTATACCTCTTTTAAATATTGATTTATTTATTTACCATACTTCTTTTATAAATATGGTATTTATGCCATGGTATTAATAATAATTTGTCCCATGGTATTTGGCCTATAGGCTTCACCTAAATAAAAACTCTTTTTTGAGTTCTTGTAAATATAAAGAGGTTTATGGAGTAAATATAAAAAGAGACTTTATTTATTTACCATACCTTTGGAGTAAGTATAAAAAGAGGTTTTATTTATTTACCATACCTCTGATTTATTTATATTTTTATTTATTTATCATACCTAAACTTCTTTATAATTTAAATTTATATTATGTTTATACATAATAATAATTAGGTTTATTTTTAAATAGGACCTACATTAGATCAAAAATGTTAAATTTTAAACATTATATTTACTTTTACATGTTTACATTTTTAAGTGGGATCTACCCCATCTTAAGTTATAGAGATAATACATAGTTATATTTTAATAATTAATTCTAGCCTATTAACAAGGTTAAAAACATATATATAATATAAAGACTCAAGTTATATATAATTTAAAACTCAAATTAATGTTTTAGCATCGCATTTGAACTTTCATACAAAAGAAGATCTAAGATCTAGTTCTACATATTTATGATATGTAAATCTCTTAAACATGCTATATTATTCATGCTATCTTATTAAGGGAGAAACTTCATACTCTAAATATAATTATACTAAATTTCAAACATGTTCATATGCTTGACATAATGTTGAAATACTTTCTTGCAACTATATATATATAAACATTTTCAGTTTCTACCTTTGCTCATTCATTGATACATGATGCATAGCTTCGACCACTCCTATATAGATTTGTCCTAGCTTACTTTTCACATATTTTCTAGTGGATGAAACACATGCAATGCCAACGAGAGAGTGACGCAGAGTACGCTCTTCAAAATGTTTTCAAGGATCTTTATTTATAATATGAAAAAATCTTGCACATGTTTTGTTATTAATCAAATGGATTATATTTTATTTATTACACTGAAGGTGTTCTCTTTGCTGGTTTTGGCTGGGAAACACTGTTCATATCAGCCAATCCCAGCAATCCACATCTGCTCAAGATTTGCTCTTTTGCTCTGTCAAAATTTGACACTTGGCGGGCATCCTACCTCCTGCTGTCCAATCTTTCGCTTGCCCGTGCTGTTGTCATCTCGTTTGCTCGCCTCCCAGGAGTTGGACAACACACCTTCGGTGTCCTCCGGCTCTTTTTAATGAGCAAGTACTAGTAATACCTATATATTAGAATAAGCAGACGAGTAGTGCCTATCTTATATAGAGAACATTAACGATCAAATGTCAAATTGATAACCATAACATATCATCTATACACAAAATAATATGAGGCAATAAGTGAGACTGAATAAATACAGAAAAAGATGAGCATAGAGAAAGAAACTCTATAGTGTATATTTTTAATTTTTAATTTAATTATCATTTTACCATTGATTTCTAGGAAAACAACATCTATATATGCCAATTAGATTAGGAAGAACAGGGATAAAGGATGAGTTTCATGAACTATGGAAGAAGGATTTAGTAGCTTGTCATTATGTTTATGATTTTGTTGCCTTCCATAAGTCGTTATTGCCAACTTGGTCGCGGTCTAGCTATTTTGAAGAGTTTGTTTTGTTGGTGTTGACAATGAAATAAAGCCATTTGATAAGTGTTAATGAATGGATGAATCAGAATGGCAAAGCAATAGAAGCAACAATTAATGCAATGAAGCGGACAACAGGAGCAGACGAAGAGTAAATGGGGCGTCCCCAAACCCAATCATGAAAAGATGATAATTTTTAAAATATTAAGAGTTAAAACGGACAAGATTGTGGTTTCAAGTTAATTTGAACCCTTTATTTAGCAAGACTACTTAAAATACAAATTCCTACGACCGCATTAATCCTGCACTTCGAAATGATAACTCAATATTCAACCCAACCCTAAAGCAGTCCAGTAATGAAATGAGATTATATGAAATTGCTGAGAATAGAGTTACAAAAAGTAGCAGAATATGGTACCAAAATGCCGTAAAAAAGCCATGCCTTTGTGGGTTAAAGGCATGAAAACGTTGGGTATCTTTATGTTGATTGCGAATTGGTTAAATAATTCACTTTGTTTATGTTTCTCGCAGATGAGGTCAAATAATTGGCCCTTTCATGTCCATCTAAATATTCTGAGAATCTTCAATAAACTTATATTTTGGGAAAAATTGTAGCAAAGACCATGTTTTTGTAGTTGAAAGATGCCATGGATTTGTAGAAATCTAGGCCATGGTTTTGCTGTAAAGTTGGTTAGAAATTTATTGTTTTAAAGTCACAAATTTATAGTTAAAAATTCCGTGAAATCACTGCGTAAATTGACCAATTAATTCGTTGTTTTGGCTATAACAATGAGTAAGAAAATATCCAGGGAAGCTAGTGAGTGGCAAACGGTGGAAGCAAAATAAAAATAAATGATCGACGCTTCTCTGGATTGCGATTGTTGCAATTTTAATGTGTAATTACATACACTGCGGTGGGCGTAGGAGTCGGGGTTGTTGGAATTTAATTCCAACTGCAACATAAACAGCTGGACGGAAAATCTGATCGCCGCAGATATTTTAGCAAGGCAGATGGCTGAAAGTCAAGCAATAAATTTGCAGAATTTATTGAGCCTGCAGACAGCCGATTTTATTTACCAAAACCCAGCACGTTAACTCCCACCGCCTATCTGCGTTCAATACGCAGATAAAGATCAGAAGATATTTTGTATTTTTAAATATTATAAGTCAAATATGTTTTTGCTTATAAATATGATGAACAGCAGTTCATTTTAAGGTTAGAAGAAATAGAAGAATTTGTTTTGAGAGTTTGAAGGCAGAGAAATAGACAGAGCAGAGAAAACAACAAGAAAAAGAGTCGTTGTGTTTTTGGGAGCAGCATGCATTCTACAGGCTGTTTCAGCAACTGCGTCTGTGTTTCAACAACTGTCTGACTGTTGCTGAAACACGTGTTTCAGTAACTGTAATCTGTGTTAAAAAACAGAGTTTGTAAAAACAGAGTATGGAGTTTTTAGTTATTCCAGAACTGTAGTTCTGAAGAAGTTTGTAATTTTTATTGTCATTTTTATGGTTAATAAAAACAGAGCTTTTCTCCATCTTCTTTGTCCAGATTTCTCTCATTTCTTTGTGTTGAGTTGAGGAACTTTGCTTCCTCTGTTTTGTTTTGAAATTATCAGAAATTTCCATCATGGTATCGGAGCTGGTCTAGGCACTCAGTGAGTCAAAAACAGAGTTTGTTTTTCACTGTAGGAGCTGTAAGAAGCTTAACTGAGCAGATTTCTCCAACAGAGAAAGTTCTTGCTTGTTTTATTATACAGTCAGTATCTTTTCTTTTCTTTTACAGCGAAGATGGCAGATGCTGGAACTGGTTTGACAAATTCCCAACTGCCACAGTTTAATGGGAAAAATCACAGTTATTGGTCCATAACAATGAAAGCATTGTTTGCTTCTCAGGGAATATGGGAGCTGGTTGAAACTGGCTATACTGAACCTGCAAATGTAGCAGCATTGGCTGCTTTGACAGTAGCAGAAAGAGACCAGTTGAAGAGCGACAGGAAGAAGGATGCCAAAGCCCTCTTTTTCTCTTCCAATCAGTACATGAAAGTATTTTCCCATGGATTGCAGCAGCAACAAAATCCAAGGAGGCATGGGATATTCTCAAAACTGCCTATCAAGGCATGGAGAAGGTGAAGACTGCAAAGTTGCAGATGTTGAGGAGAGACTTTGAAACACTCAGCATGAAGGAATCTGATACAATAGATTCATTCTTCACTCAGGTTATTGGGTTGATAACCCAGGTTAGATCTCATGGTGAAATCCTTGAAGAAAGAAGGATTGTTGAGAAGATCTTGAGAAGTTTACCCTCAAGGTTTGAAGCTGTTGTGGTAGCAATAGAAGAAACAAAGGATCTCTCACAGTTCACAGTAGATGAACTGAGTGCTTCTCTTATGTCTCATGAACATAGACTGAGTAGAGGAACAGATTCCTCTTTTGAGCAAGCATTCAAGACTCAGATGTCTTTCGGCCAAGGAAAAGGTCGAGGCAGAGCAAATAACAGAGGTCGTGGAAGAAGCCAAAACAAAGGCAGAAATAATCCTGCAAGCACAAGTGGAAGGAGCTGCAATCAGAATCAAGATGAAGGTTCAAGCAAACAGCAAGCTCATGGACAAAGGTATGACAAATCCCAAGTCCAATGTCATTATTGTAAGAAATATGGGCACTATGCCAATGAATGTAGGAAAAAACAAAATGACATGAATAGTAGGCATAATGCTAATTTTGAAAATGAAGAAGATAAGAATCCAAAGATTGTGCTGTTAGCATGTAACGTTGCACAAGACAAACAAGAAGATTTTTGGTTCTTAGACTCAGGTTGTAGTAATCACATGACTGGAAATATTGCAATGTTTGCCAATCTGGATGAAAATGTGAAATCTGAGGTAACAACAAGAACTGATAGTAAGATATCTGTCAAGGGTAAGGGCAGAGTCAGTATCCGAGCAAGAAATGGAGAACAGATGATTGTGCCAGAGGTATACTATGTACCTGGTCTGAAATGTAATCTTTTGAGCATTGGAAAGCTCATTGACAAAGGTTACAATGTGTTCTTCAAAGATGATATGTGTACAATCAGAGACATACCTCCAAGTAAGAAGATCATTGCACAGGTGCAGATGACCAGCAATAGAATGTTTCCTCTCAAACTCAGGGCAGATTTGAAGGAAGGAAGAACTATTGCAGCTGTAACACAAGAAGTCTTTCAGGAACAAATGAAATATGAAAATTGGTTGTGGCATTTGAGATTTGGACATCTCAATTTCGGAGGCTTGAATCTGTTGCACAGAAAGGGAATGGTAAAGGGATTGCCATTGATCGAGAAACCGGACAGCCTTTGTGAAGGCTGCATCTTGGGCAAGCAACACAAAGAAAGCTTTCCAGCAGGAAAGAGTATAAGGGCAAAAGCACCATTGGAAATTGTTCACTCTGATGTGTGTGGACCGATGCAAATACCATCATTTGCCGGAAATAAATATGTTTTAACTTTCATTGATGATCACACCAGAAAGACATGGGTGTATATGCTGAAACAGAAGAGTGAAGTGTTTGAGAAATTCCGCCACTTCAAAACTCTTGTTGAGAAACAGTGTGGGCATTATATCAAAGTGCTCAGAACAGATAGAGGTGGAGAGTACATCTCCAAAGACTTTCTGCGTTTTTGCAGAGAGAATGGCATACAAAAGCAGTTCACCACGAGGTATACACCTCAGCAAAACGGTGTTGCAGAAAGAAATAATAGGACTATTCTGGACATGGTCAGGAGTATGTTGAAGGCAAAACACTTGCCGCATGAGTATTGGGCAGAAGCTGTCACTTGCGCAGTTTACATCTTGAATAGATGCCCAACTAAAGTTGTCATGAACAAAATACCAGAAGAAGCATGGAGTGGTCAAAAGCAAACTGTCACTCACATGAGAGTATTCAGCTGTGTAGCATATGCACATGTACCGGATCAGCTAAGGAAGAAGCTTGACAGTAAGGGGGAGAAGTGTGTTTTTATTGGCTACTGTGATGAGTCAAAAGCATACAAACTCTATAATCCATTGACCAAGAAGTTGATAGTAAGCAGAGCTGTGCAGTTCATTGAAGATGAAGCTTGGGATGGAAGTTTAGAGAAGACAGTGAATGTGAAGACAATTGTGTCTCATGAAGAAGAAGAGGAAGGGACAGCAGCAAATAACCCTTCTTTGGTGGCTCCTCCTCCACCACAGCAAGTACAACAAACCACACCACAAGCTGGAATTCGAACAGCCTTGAGAAATCAAGGAAGTGCTTCTCCAAGCACACCGCAGGGATCAGAAATACCCTCAAGTTCGGATGGAACTCCAAGCACACCAAGAAGACCAAGATTCAGAAATCTGAATGAGATTTATGAACAAGGAGAGGTAAGTAACAATACCGGTCTGAGTTCATTATTCACTTTATATTGTCATGTTGATGACCCAGTTCATTTTGAAGATGTTGTAAATGAAGATAAATGGATTGAAGCAATGAATGAAGAAATTGGTGCAATTGAGAAGAGTAAAACATGGGAGTTAGTGGACCTCCCTGAAGGCAAAGATGCCATTGGAGTTAAGTGGGTCTATAAGCCCAAAAGCAATGCTGAAGGCAAGATTGATAGGCACAAAGCAAGACTTGTTGTGAAAGGCTACAAGCAGCAACAAGGCAGAGACTATGATGAAACCTTTGCACCAGTAGCAAGGATGGAAATAGTCAGAACAGTGTTGTCTATTGCGGCACAACACAAATGGAAGATTTATCGGATGGATGTTAAATCTGCATTCCTGAATGGAGTGTTGAAAGAAGAGGTTTATGTTGAACAACCTCTAGGCTATGAAGTTGAAGGCCAAGAGCATAAAGTCTGTAGACTGAAGAAGGCTCTTTATGGGCTCAAGCAAGCTCCAAGAGCATGGTACAGCAGAATAGATGCTTATCTGATTGAGAATGGGTTTGAGAAGTGTGATGGTGAACCCACACTCTACATAAAGGAGAATGACGGTAAGATTCTTATTGTTGTTTTATATGTAGATGATTTAATCTTTACCAGCAATGATGCTTCTCTCATTGCTGATTTTAAAGCAGTCATGAAAAGTGAATTTGAAATGACTGACTTGGGCTTCTTAAGATATTTTCTTGGAATTGAAGTAGACCAAAGTGAAAATGGTGTTTTCATTTCCCAAGGTAAATATGTAGAAGCAGTGTTGAAGAGATTTAACATGCAGAACAGCAAGGCAGCTGTGACTCCAACTGTAATGGGGTTGAGATTGACCAAAGAAGACAGCAGCAAGGATTTTGATCCAAAATTGTACAAAAGCATAGTTGGCAGCCTCATGTACTTGACTGCAACTAGGCCAGACATTATGCACGCTGTGAGTTTAATCTCCAGATTCATGGAAAGACCGAAAGAGACTCATTGGCAGGCAGCCAAGAGGATTCTAAGGTATGTGAATGGAACGAAGGGGTTTGGTATTTTATACTCCTCTTCTCAAAGTTTCATGTTGACAGGTTACACTGACAGTGATTGGGCTGGAAGTGTTGATGATAGGAAGAGCACATCGGGATATGTGTTTCATATGGGATCGGGAGCCATCTCATGGGCTTCCAAGAAGCAACCAATTGTGGCTTTGTCTACAGCAGAGGCAGAGTACGTGGCAGCAACAGCAGCAGCATGCCAAGCAGTGTGGCTGAGAAGAGTTCTCAGAGATTTGTGTCATGAACAAGAAAAGGGCACAACCATTTACTGTGACAATAGCTCGGCAATAGCATTGTCAAAGAATTCTGTTTTTCATAAAAGAACAAAGCATATAGACACCAAGTTTCACTTCATACGTGAATTGGTTAACAATGGTGAGATTGTTTTGCAGCACTGCAGAACAGAGGATCAGCTAGCTGACATCTTGACAAAACCATTGACAAAGAAAAGTTTTGATCATTTCAGAGAATGCCTGGGTATGGTGAAAAACCCAGCAGTTGAAATTAAGGGGGAGTGTTGGAATTTAATTCCAACTGCAACATAAACAGCTGGACGGAAAATCTGATCGCCGCAGATATTTTAGCAAGGCAAATGGCTGAAAGTCAAGCAATAAATTTGCAGAATTTATTGAGCCTGCAGACAGCCGATTTTATTTACCAAAACCCAGCACGTTAACTCCCACCGCCTATCTGCATTCAATACGCAGATAAAGATCAGAAGATATTTTGTATTTTTAAATATTATAAGTCAAATATGTTTTTGCTTATAAATATGATGAACAACAGTTCATTTTAAGGTTAGAAGAAATAGAAGAATTTGTTTTGAGAGTTTGAAGGCAGAGAAATAGACAGAGCAGAGAAAACAACAAGAAAAAGAGTCGCTGTGTTTTTGGGAGCAGCATGCATTCTACAGGCTGTTTCAACAACTGCGTCTGTGTTTCAGCAACTATCTGACTGTTGCTGAAACACGTGTTTCAGTAACTGTAATCTGTGTTAAAAAACAGAGTTTGTAAAAACAGAGTATGGAGTTTTTAGTTATTCCAGAACTGTAGTTCTGAAGAAGTTTGTAATTTTTATTGTCATTTTTATGGTTAATAAAAACAGAGCTTTTCTCCATCTTCTTTGTCCAGATTTCTCTCATTTCTTTGTGTTGAGTTGAGGAACTTTGCTTCCTCTGTTTTGTTTTGAAATTATCAGAAATTTCCATCAGGGGTGAGGGAATGTGCGCCGCGGCTTTTCCAGTGTGCTGCTCTCAAGCCTAAACCAGTCAAAGAGGTGCAGACTGCCCGCATTTTCGTCCGAGCTTTTGAAATGTTGTTGTAAGAAAGCTGGCGTTGGGGGGAGTTGGTTTTGGTGGAGCTGTGAAGAACCTGCCGTAAGCTGATGGTCGACGAGGGACCTGAGAATCAGTAGTAAAACTCTTCTGTCTGCATTCAGGTGAATGTGATCATAGGCGAGTTTGTGGTTTTCTGATGTTTTGGGCTTAGTATTGGGTAGTTAATTGTGGCGTATTCGATAGTAGATGAAGCTATGGCGTTAATGATGGTAGGAACAGCGTGTATACTGTACAACTGTCTGTGGTTTCTGGGGGGTGTCTTCTAACGCCATTATCCTTTGAAAGGTCTGATATGGTTGTCTAAGGGTATAGGAGAATATGTCATCAGATGCTTTTATGATATCCCAGAGTATTTTGCTGGGGATTGTAGCACTTGTCATTCTGTGAGCCATTGTTTCAAACCATTTGTGGTCTGTAGTGAAGATGCAGAATGCAAAATACAGTAGATAGGCCTCCTTCTTTGGATGATTCAAGTTCGGTGGTGAACCTACTTGCATCTTTTCAGGTTAACTGGACCATTTTCTGGCACACCTGGCTGGATTTTGTAAACATCTCGCGACCATGCAAGGGCTTTGGTATTCATTTATGCCATCGATGGTGGCATTGCAAGGGACGTTTATGCTGTTGCTGTTGTGATTTGTGATCTGCAGGATACACAACTCTGGTATTGCAGTGGATAAATTCCTGTGTGTATAAATTCTCTTTCTTAGCTCGTCAGAGATTGCAGTGGAAGAAAGTTGGCCGGAACAGAGAGAGAGATTGTGTGTTAGCTTACTATGGCTGAGCAAGAGGAAGCAACCCACGAGAGTTTGAGCTCTTTTCTTTGCAACGGGGAACGTGATTTCTTGATCAGAAATAATGGGGACAAGGTATGACTGTTATACTTATACAGTCTCTGATATCATTTATTTCGCTGCAAAATTGCATTTTTGTATTGAATCCAATGTAATCTAAAATAATGGAGACAAGGTATGAATGTTATACTTATACAGTCTCTGATATCATTTATTTCGCTGCAAATTTGCATTTTTGTATTGAATCCAATGTAATTTGTATTGAATCCAATGTAATCTACAGGTGGAAGTTGAAGAACTGGAAGGGAAACATGCGGGTCTGTACTTTTCTGCACATTGGTGTCCTCCATGCAGGAGTTTCACCCCCGTTTTGTCCGAAATCTATACAAAGTTATCGGAGAAGGGGGACTTCGAGATTCTCTTCGTTTCTGCGGATCTTGATGAGAAGTGATTCAAGGAATACCACCATACCATGCCATGGCTTGCCCTGCCATTCTCAGATGGTAATACAAGGAAGAAGCTTAATCAAACCTTTCAGGTCGATGGCATTCCGTGCCTTGTTTTTCTGGACAGAGAGGGCAGAGTTATAATGACTGAAGGTGTGGAGATAATTGAAGAATATGGGGTTGAGGGATATCCATTCACCGCAGAGAGATTTGCTGAGCTGAGGGCGAAATAGGAGGCCATATGGGCTGCACAGACTGTGGATTCTCTTTTGATGTTTGATGAATGAGATTTTGTCCTTGGCCATGGAGGAAGAAAGGTGGGTGTTTTCCCTTTTTCGCTTGTGTTTTTCCCTGCCATCAAGTCTGGATTTGGGTTCTTTATGAGAATGTAGATATGAAAGCATGTATTGAATTGGGCTATTGAACTTGAAAAGCTAGAGAATAGAGTGTGCAAGTCTAATCAATACATGCGTTGAATTGGGTGACTGAGTTTCATGCAATCATTGGATGTTGTAAGGGTTTAGGAAAAATAGATGCACAGATTTTATTTCATGATGGTCTCATTGTCAATTTGGGTTTTTTCCAATAGGTTCCGGTAGTGGAGCTCGTGGGAAAAACTGTGGGTCTGTATTTTTCAGCCCACTGGTGTGGTCCGTGTAGAAATTTCACTCCACAGCTTGTGGAGATATATAATGAACTTTTGAAGAAAGGGGAGGCCTTTGAGATTGTGTTTCTCTCGAGTGACACAGAGGAGAAAGACTTCGAAGAATATTATGCCAGCATGCCATGGCTGGCTTTGCCATTTGGAGACAATGCTAAAAAGTACTTATCTCGCTACTTCCGAGTTCAAGGTATCCCAACCTTGATTATTTTAGGTCCAGATGGGAAAACAGTTTTGACGGATGCAGTGTCCCAAATACGAGAATATGGAATTAGAGCTTACCCATTTACAAAAGAGCACCTGGATGAGCTTGAAGCGGAGGAGAAAGCCAAACGAGAAGCACAAACCCTGGAGTCACTCTTGGTTTCTGATGAGCGCAACTTTGTGATCAAGCATGGAGGTGCCCAGGTGAGTTACTAAGGTCTGCTTACTAGCTTCACTATTTTTATGCCATGATTCATGAATCATACCACTGAAATAAGTTCCTATTTTCATGATGTTCTCATTGTCAATTTGGGTTTTTGCCAATAGGTCCCGGTCGTGGAGCTTGTGGGGAAAATTGTGGGTCTGTATTTCTTAGCTCACTAGTGTGGTCCCTGTAGAAAGTTCACCCTGGAGCTTGTGGATATTTATAATAAGCTTTTGAAGAAAGGGGAGGCCTTTGAGATTGTGTTTCTCTCAGGTGAAAAAGAGGAGAAAGAATTCGAAGAATATTATGCAAGCATGCCATGGCTGGCTTTTCCATTTGGAGACAAGGCTGAAAAGAACTTGTCTCGCTACTTACGAGTTCAGGGTATCCCATCCTTGATTATTTTAGGTCCAGATGGGAAAACAGTACAGGGAAATGCAGTGGGACTTATACGAGAATATGGAATCAGAACTTATCCATTTACCAAAAAAGGCTGGATGAGCTTGAAGCAGAGGATGAAGCCAAACGAGAATCACAAACGCTGGATTCACTCTTGGTTTCTGATGAGCGCAACTTTGTGATAAAGCATGGAGGTGCCCAGGTGAGTTATGGAGATCTGCATAGTACTTTCATTGTTCTTATGCCATAATTTATGAATCACCCGTAGTGTTAAACAGTTAAGTGTGTGAATTTGTTCATAAAAGTATAAAATACTTTCACAGAGAGGGTCTCCATCTCTTAGGGTTTGAATTTGGGTCTTTTTCATGGTGGATTCTTGTTATCAACAACTAAACCACAAGTTGACATGGACTCATTTATATGGGTGATGCTGATCCTTTATATGTTTTGATTTTTGTAACAGGTCCCTGTAGTTGAGCTTATGGGGAAGACAATTGCTCTGTATTTCTCTGCCCATTGGTACCCACCTTGCCAAGGTTTTACTCCGAAGCTTGTAAAGGTATACAACGAACTCAAGGAAAGAGGAGAAGCCTTCGAGATTGTTTTCATCTCTATTGACAAGGATGAAGAGGCCTTTGAAGATTATTACAAAACGATGCCATGGTTGGCTCTTCCATTTGGAGATGAAACTAAGAAGGATCTCATGCGGCTTCTCCGTGTCAGAGGCATCCCATCGTTGATTGTGGTGGGTCCAGATGGAAAAACTGTGACAGAGAATGCTGAAAGTGCAGTGACCACATTTGGAGCCAAGACTTATCCCTTCACTGATGGTCATCTTGAAACGCTGCAGAAGGAAATGAAAGAGCTGGCTGAGAAATCACCCAAGGAGATAAGGTACAACCAACATGAACACCCCCTTGTATTGACAGAGGCGGATGCATTCATTTCTGATGCTTGCGAAGAAGATAGCACTAGATGGTCCTATTATTGCAAAGATTGTGACTACTATGTTCACCTGACTTGTGCTTTGAAGGATGAAGGGGATGTGATGCAAGAGGACAAGGGTGAAGACACAGATGTTGCGATTGATGAAAACTGTAAACCCGAAGGAGTTATTTGTGATGGAGATGTTTGTTACAAGGTGGATGAAGCATGAAGATGATATTAAAGGTGGCTTATTAAATACCATATACTTCAAGCTCTTCGATTGATTTTGTGTTTGAGAACGCCTTGTTATCATTGGATAGATTGATAGATAACTGAACTCTGTTGAGTGAAGGTCACCTATGGTGTCTCGATAAATCAATTGAGTACTTCTTATTCATCTTGTGGATTCCACCATGGTAGTTCATTCTGCAGTCGAGTTGTCATACACGAGTATATAGTTATGGAGTTTTCCTCCATGTTGATAGTTATGAAGGGTTTCCTTAGGTTCAATTTCTCATGTGATATTGTAACTAAGTTGTCTAGTCGAGTTGCCTCTCAAGAATATATATTTGTGAAGTGTGTTTTTGGATGTGGATATTATTAAATGGTTTGGTTCTTCAACTGTCGAGTTATTTGGTAACTAAGTTATGTAATATGTCACTTGTCTGTTAGTTCTAATCACTTAAAAATCAATATTAGTTCTAATCACTTAAATCAATATGGTAACTTATTGTCTCATAATTTTGAAAACAATTATAGATTATTTATTATTTGTTTTTTAAACTTTATTTGTGTTTATTTTAACCTATTTAAATTTTTTTCATTTTATATGAGTTAATGTATAAGATGGAAAGATAGTAAGTCAATCAAAGTTAATGATTGACTTACTGCATGGTGCTTAATATTTGTCACTTATATGTGTCTTGTCTGGTCACTTGGTGGATGTGCTCAAGTTGACTAGTCCATTCCATTCCATACCGGATGGTTCACTTAGAGTGGGAAGATCATTGCCTTCCCTAGCTATTTAGATCATTCATTTCCTAAATATTTAGTTTACAAGTTAGCCTTGTCTGCATCCTTAAGTCATCCAACAATATGAAATGTCTTTGTTCACAAATAATAAGAGCAAGAAAAAGCTCCTTTAGATTTGTATGTTCATACCATGAGACACAACATTCCTACTCATTCTATATAAAGCAATTGGAATGTTCATCCCTTTATTCATTCTATTTGTTTAGGCATGACCAAACATTCCATATGTTTATAGTAAGACTCAATCTACAACAAATATTTTAGTGAAGATATCACAAAATAGATGGTTTTTTGTTTTTTGGAACAATTTCCATATGATAATATATATAATGCCCACAAATGTAGAACTAAAATTGCATTTGTAAAAACAACATATATATATATATATATATATATATATATATATATATATACATATATATATATATATATATATATATATATATATATATATATATATATATATATATATATATATATATATATATATATATATATATATATATATATATATATATATATATATATATATATATATATATATATATATATATATATATATATATATATATATATATATATATATATATATATAAACAATTGTCAAATCAATTGAATTGAATAATTACAATTGATCATAGTTATTATTCATGAATATTTATAAAAAAATGAATGGACCTCATATCATCTCACCTCTACAAACATCATTCACATTCACATGAAATTTATCTATTACACTTTTTAATTGGTATATCTTTTTATTGTTGTATTTTTGTGGGTTGAGTATATTTGTATGAGCTTAGGATGATAAGAATCTATAAATATTATAAATAATAGGTTGAATATATTTTATGAGTTTAATGGGAGGATTGATAAATTTAAGTAGTGAGTTGAATGTATTTTTATGAATTCAGGATGAGAATGATTAATAAATGTAAATAAAGATTAAATTTTGATAAACTTATGCAATAAGATGTCTAAAAAATTTCAATAGATAATCCATTATCTCAATTTAATTAATTTAATAATTTATTAGTGATAATCCATTATCTCAATAAATATCATGAACGACTATATCATTTTAGAAGGGTAGATAATTAGTTATAGAAGGATCAACGTGTTCGTGAATCATCAAGGTTATAGCATGACGTTTTTTTGGGGCGTGTTAAAAGTTTTGTTCTATCTCTTAATACGAGAGAAATATTAATATAATCATAAATAATATAATTTTAATAATTTTTTAATATTATATATATATATATATATATATATATATATATTTTAATTTTTATTATTATATATTTTAGATATGAGGGAGAAATATATATATTTTGAGTGAGGTTAATGATAAGAGTATGTATTTACTTGTAAAAGATTATAAGTTTAAATTGAAAGGTAAGTAGAGTATATATGTTTCTCTAAATTTTTAGGGGAATTTTGAGGTAAAAAATGGACCTCAAAATGAAAATGTACTAACAAAATCAACCTTAAAAGAATCAATAAGATACAAGATGATGTCATTCCCCAGGGTAAATATTTTTGGAGGGAAAAGAACACCAAAATTTTAATTTTATTTTCAACTGATCTCTTTACAGGTTCACTAAAATTTCAAGTGTGAGCGCTCTTTGGTCATTCACATCCAAAGAACACCCACAATTCAAATTTGAGTGAATTTGTAAAGCGATAAGTCGAAAATACATTTAAAAAAATGTTTTCTTTCTTTTCTTTTAAAACTTCATAACTCTTATTTTATTATTTTTACTATCATTTTATTATCTTCCTTAGGAGGCCCATTTTAGACTTAAAAATTCCCTTAATGTTTAACAATAAAATCATTGGGTGGAGGTAGGTCTCTTCTCCCACAAACAGAGGGGTCTCATGCGCCAAATTGACTTGACTACGACCTTAAAACGATATATAAGTTAAATATTGTGATTTTTTTTTTTTTCATTAGGTTTAAATCACAACTAGAACAATGAGGTTTGTTTTTAATAGGTTAAATATTAGGAAAGTGTTAAAGTTACAAAAGTTAGGTGAGAAAGTTTGGATCATTTGGGAATGGTAATATTGAAGCTTATATTAATAAGGGTTATTAAAAAAGCAATGGAAGAGGCTTAAATAAAAGGAAGTAATCATAGTACAATGTGGTGTTCGAGACTTCATATTTCTCATTCTGAAAATATTTTGTAATGACAGGCATTCTGGATATTTGGTTTTAAATTTTGAATCAACATTGTAAGAGGAGGATGATTAATGGAAATGCTTGTAAATTAGACTGTATGAGTAAAATTTTATGTGTAAGCATTTATTGTTTTTGGCAACATATTTCCTTTGGCAATTTTAAAAAGGGTTGAACATCTATAATTTGTAAAAAATTGAACACCTATAATTTGGTAAGGGGTGAGATATTATTTTGTATTATTTGGAAACATCTTCATTAGAACTAATGATACGATATTTTTTGTTTGTTTGTTTTATTTAGGTATTGATGGAATTTTATTTATTTATTTACTTTTTGTTTTCTTTAAGCACATTAACTTATGAGGGAATATGTTATTATTAGACATCAAATTATGACAAAGAAAATATTAATATCACACATTCATCAACTTTACAAGTTCTTTGAAATACTTTTAATTAACAATAACCCATTGGTATATAAGGAGAATATGTCACTTAAGAAGAATTGAACTATAATGAGGAAATAGAGGGTATATAAGGGGAACAAGTCATTTAAGAGAATTGAACCATGATAAGGGAATCACATTACCTTGTTTAAATTATTGACTGGACACATAGCTTTTGATGAACACATATATATCATAAAAATGTAAGTATCTCTAAATACCATATTTATAAAAATGTTATCAATATCTATACACTAAACAATGTAAATACTTTTAAATATTTACACTTGTATTAGAATTAACATCAAGTTTCTAATAACAAGTGTAATATGCATGGTCACTCTTAGTACTTGCTTTTACAAGAAGTAATTGCTTTTGCAAGAAGTATTTGATACCTAAAGTAAAAATAGTAAAGAGCTAAAATTACATAAATCCCATCTTACAACAATAAGACAATTGCATTTAGACCAAAGAATGTAATAGCTTTTGATGCATTTGGAAATAATTTTGCAACAAACATTTTGGTCTTGTGGTATAGACAAATGCTTTTCACAATGGATGAGTCGTATTTAAGTTTCCAATGGATTTCAAATTAATCTTCTCCACCATCTAATGTTTCATTCTCCTCAAACACATTTGACCAAAGGATGGAGATAAAAATGTTGCAGTGAAATTTGAAATCACAAAACAGTTTGAGGCATTTGCAGAAAGCACGCCAATTCTGCTACTGAATGAAAATGTGCTTATGTATTACAGTAATATCAAGAAAATTTACTGTTTTCCAACATAACATTTAAAAGTAAACCAAAAATATCCATTAACTACATCACCGAATTCCTGATGTTCTCTTTTCATTTATATAGAAAAAATGAAGTACATGTACACACTTGCAGTTTATCAGAAGCTAGAATAATTTTAAGCTCTCCTAACCCTAGCTAGGGAAACCAATATAACCATAAAAACAAAGTGCTCCACACTGGGAATCACATGTAACCAAAGCTGGCCACTCCACTATGAATCAGTATGTCGGACAATAAACAAAAAAATGCAGTTTCTATCACAACTTTTTTTCTGAAGCCAATTTCTGTGTTGTCTCCAAGTTCTGTGATGTTAATGACCCAATCATCTTCGGATAGAGGGGGACCCATTGAAGAAGTTTTTGTGTCTGTAACATGACAATGCACTTTTAATCAGAGAAGATAATAAGATGTCAAGTAATAAATGCATCAGAATACAGAGAAGATCAATTAAAAGTCTCGTCCTAAGCACCTTGACTCATCTGATAAAAATAGTTATAGTGTGTCTTTGAACATCCTTCTTCTGAAATCACATTAATTTGATGTTCCTGCCCTGCAAACATTCCAGCACTACATTAACAACATGAACAATAGCCAGTGCTAAACGTAAGGAGCAAAGACAATGCAAATAAACATGGAAATTCACCAATTTCCGTGATGTCAATGGCCCAATCCTGTTCTGGTCGAGGGGGGCCCAATGATGAACCAGCTGTGTTTGTAAGATGACAACACAGTTTCCATCAGAGAAAAAAATAACATGTCAAATAATAGATGCATCCGAATACATAGCAGATCAATCAGCAATATTGTCAAATGTACCTTGACTCATGTAATCAAAAGGTTGATTGTGGGTCTGTGTACATCCTTCATCTGTAATCACATTAATCGGATGTCACGACCCTGCAAATGTTACAACACTACATTAAGCTAAAAGAAATAGCAAGGATCAAATACATTGCAACAAACTTGAAAAATCGACAAAGCGATCTAAACATAGCAATAAACTTGGAAGATCACGAATTTGATCTAAACAAACTGATATCGTCTCCCTATAGAACTCACTTGGAACAGTAGAGGAAGCCTTGTTGGAGGGAGGATGACCACGCCTGTTGAGGTGTGGAAACTTAAATGGTTCATCTTCGGATGCAGAGACATTCAAATCAATATTCAAGGTGACATTCCTTTTCCTTCTTTTTTTTTTTGGACTAAGGAAAATCTTCTTCCTCTTCAAGGATGACTCATAAGCACCCAAACCACGGGCGAAGTCATAATCCATAATATTAAGATTATTAGTGTCATCCAAAATTTTTTTAGCCAGATCAATCAATTGTTTTGTCTTTCTCATAGTAGAAGGAGGAATATTCTGAATCAGGTCTAGATAACCAAACAACTCCTCTCTCAACACACCAAGTTCTTCAACATTGTCATCTTCAATATTGGTTGGGATAGTATCTGCAGGAAGGTTTGGCGCCTCTATACTTATCTCAAAAGGGGCATTCAACTAATTGGGTGTGGTATGAAGATCCAATAAAGGGTCTAAATCCATCAAGGAGGAATGAAACCAATCTACCTTTCTAGAATGCTTGCAAATGTTGCCCCGAATAGACCATGGACAATCGCAAGTGATAACATTTCTGCGATGAAAAATGATAAGATATTCCTTATCGGATTTTCTTTGACTCCTTACCCAATAAGCATGAGATATGCTCTCATGAGGCCTGCAATCACTGTTTGGAATTCTTCTAGCCTTTTCCATTGATGATTCAAGTTGCATCTCTTTCTTATGGTTGTTATAATATCCTTCTTTTTTAAAAATTGCCTTGAATCGATAACATGGCTCAACATTGTTGGGTGTGTGTTATATTCTTTCCACGACTAGCCCCATGCATTGTACGTTGCGCCGGGCGTAGCAAGGGGGTCACAGGGGGGGCGGTAGCCCCCACTGTCGGAGTTCGGGGCAGCGCCCCAGCAAATTTTTTTTTTGGTATGTGGTCCCACTCATATGCGGACCCACCCATGTTTTGTGCATGAGTTTGCACATGGTTTTGGGGTACGATGGTTTTCGACCCCTGGTATTTTGTAGATCCGGTCAAGGGAACTACGGGTATGTTCTAATCCAGGGTTAATGGATTGGGGTTTATGTATGCTTCGGCATGTATATATATGTGTTGTAACACTAAAAGAAATATAATGAAAAATCAAGCTGGTTGTCCCAATTTGGGATCCAGGGGAAAATCTATGTGTTTATCTGTTTTATGTTTTATGCTCTTGCTATTGTTTATATTTTTGTTATAAGATTCATGTGTAGATGATTTATGTTCAGGGTTAAAACCTACTTTTGGTATCAGAGTTGTTTCGGCTTCAAGGGGATGCCTTTGCTGCTGAAGGTTTTTTGCTTGGGGCTGAGGTAGACCCTGTTCAGTGGGAGATCTGCGGGATCGATTCTTACGTTGAAAGAAGATGGTGAGTGGTGGGAAGATAGAGATCGAGAAATTTAATGGTCAGAGCTTTGAGTTATGGAAGCTCAATATGGAGGATCTGCTGGTGGATAAAGATCAATGGATCACGGTAGATCCAGGTACTAAACCAACGACAATGTCAGATGAAGACTGGAAGAAACTGGATCGGAAGGCTAAGAGCACAATAAAGTTGTGTGTCTCAGATTCAGTATTGTTTAATGTATCTGGGGAAGCTACGGCGAAGAATTTGTGGGAAAAACTTGGGACTTTGTACCAATCTAAGTCTCTGGTGAATAACTTATTCCTGCAAAAAAAGCTGTATAACCTGAGGATGAAGGATGGAGACTCGGTGACAAAGCATCTGAACGCCTTCAATACTGTGGTAAGTCAGCTGCCATCTGTTGATATTAAAATCTTAGATGAAGATAAGTGCATCAGTTTATTGTGTTCTCTACCAGACTTGTGGGACAGTCTGGTTATTGCAATAGGTAGCAATACAACTACCTTGAATTTTGATGACATTGTCTCAGCCTTGCTGTCGAAGGAAATGAGACGGAGAAATATGGAGGGTCAAAATGGAGATGCCTTATATGTACGAGGAAGGTCCCAAAATAGAAACAAGAATAAGGTTTCGAGTGGGAGATCTAAATCTAGAGGGAGATCTAAATCTCCTGGAAAGTTTGTAAAGGTGTGCTGGAAATGCGGAAAGGAAGGGCACTACAAAAAAGAATGCAGATCTAAAGCTCCTGAGAAAGGAAAGGGATCTGATGAAGCTCCTTCTGCAGAGGCAAAAACCACCTCGGATGAAGGTGGGGATGTGTATTTGGCTTCTTCTTCAAATACACATGTAGATCATGAGTCATGGTTGATTGACTCAGGTGCATCCTTTCACTTCACTCCCCATAGGGAGTAGTTCTACGAGTATGAGAAATATGATGGTGGTGATGTCTTCCTAGGGGATGGTAGGAAGGCCAAAATTTTCGGACGTGGAAAATTCCAGTTGAAGCTGCAAGGTGGAAGGATTAGAACACTTCCTGGTGTTCAGCACATTCCTGCATTGGCCAAATCTGATTTCTGTAAGCAAGATGGATGATGCGAGTGTAAAAACAGTGTTCGAAAAAGATACCTGTAAGATGGTTCACGGAGCACTGGTATTAATGCGGGGAGTTTGGATTGGAACTCTGTACAAGCTTCAGAGCAGCACTATTATTGATGGGTGCAACAGTTTTGCGGTTCCTGAAAGTGGAGCGGAAAGCCTAGCAGACTCTGGAGAAAATACCATGCTATGGCATTAAAGGCTTGGACATATTGGAGAAGGCTTTCAAGTACTACATAAGTAATTGTGGTGAAGAGTATATAATTTCTCTGGATTTGAGTTACATGAACATTGTGCCTATAAGGCAGAATCAGGTAATTTCATGGGGTATAAGAGCAAACAAGATATTAGAACTTGTGCACAGTGATGTGTTTGGACCTGTGTCAGTTCCATCACTGGGAAAGTCTGTGTACTATGTTTCATTCATAGATGACTTCTCAAGGAATACATGGATATATTTCTTGAGGAAGAAATCTGAAGTATTTGACAAATTTAAAGAATTTAAGGCTCTGGTGGAAAACCAGACAGAGAAGAAGAAAAAGGCGTTGAGGACAGATAATGGTGGGGAGTTCTGCAAGAAGGAATTTGAAGAGTTCTGTAAGAAGTGTGGTATAGCACGGCAGAAGACTACTCACACACCTCAAACAAAGCATAGTTGCAAGAGATGACAGAATATTGGAAAGGCAGAAGATAACTTAGTGGTACCGGGTTAGGACAAGAGTGCTGGGCAGAGGCAGTGGGAGATTGCATGCTATTTAGTTAACAGAGATCACCTTCATCGGGTGTTGGAGGATAAGACTCACATGAGGTATGGATTGTTAAAGAAACCCTCTCTTTCAAATTTGATGGTATTTGGATGTGATGCACATGTACATGTTCCAAAGGAAAAAAGGACCAAGTTGGATAATAAATTTTAAAGGTGCATCTTTATAGGGTATAAGGATGGTTTAAAAGGTTACAAGCTTTGGAACCAAGAAATAAGGAAGGTTGTGTATAGTCAAGATGTGGTATTTAGAGAGGTGAAGATGTTGTTACATAGATTCTAGGAACACGAGAAGATAGATTTTAGACTAGGTACAAGATCGGACTCTGTGAGAATAAGATTCAGGAAGAGGAAGAATACAAACTCAGCTTACAGGAAGAAGATCGACTGGAAAGAAGGTGTGAAGGTATAGGTCCATCTGCTTTGTTCAAATTTTTCATAACTATAGCGATGATGATCCCCGAACTATCAGGGAGGTAGTAGATTAGGAGGATGGAAAATACGGAAGGCTCAAGATTAAAAATACGGAAGGAGGCCATGGTGATGAAATGGCATCCACTTGCAAGGAATAGAGACATGGATTTATTGGTGGAGTTTTCGGCTGGAAGGAAGCCCATCGGGAGCAAATGGGTGTTTAAAAAGAAGATGAATGTAGAAGGCAAGGTGGAGAAATACAAAGCTCGATTGGTAGCAAAAGGTTATTCCCAGGTGCCGGGAATTTATTTTTGTGATATTTTTTCTCCTGTTGCAAAGGTTACTTCTATTAGATTACTTTTATCTGTTGCTGCTGCATTTGATTTTGAGATAGAACAGATGGATGTGAAGACGTAATTTCTTCACATGGATCTAGAAGAGGAGATCTACATGAAGCAACCTGAAGGCTTTATGGTGAAGGGTAAGAAAGAACTAGTATGCAGGTTGAAGAAGTCTCTGTATGGGTTAAAACAGTCACTAAGGATGTGGTATCAGAAATTTGATACCTATATACGGGGACTTGGCTTCACCAGAAGCAAGGAGGATCACTGTGTTTATTTTAAATTAATTGGTGACCGTATTATTTATTTGGTCTTGTATGTGGATGATATGTTGTTGATTGGAAATGACAAAGAAATTATCCAAGATTTGAAGACCCAACTGTTCTCCAAATTCGACATGAAGGATCTTGGTGCTGCAAACTATATTTTGGTCATGGAAATTAAGAGAGATCGGGAAAAGAGGAAGCTCTGGTTAAACCAGAGGAAGTATGTCGAGACTATGTTGCAGAGGTTCAATATGCAGGATAGTAAACCGGTGAATGTTCCTATTCCTGTAGGTGTAAAGCTATCTGCTGAATAGTGTCCCAAGACACAAGAAGAAAATGAGGATATGTCCGTGTTCCATATGCAAGTGAGTGGGTAACGATGTATGAAATGGCAGTACGTACTAGACGGAGACATTGCACATGCAATGGGAGTATTCTGGGTTTATGTCTGGGGAAGGAGCATTGGAGCGATATTGAGGCGGGTTTAGGATATTGCGTTAGTGATTGTAACGTAACCACCAGAGGACATGGAATTAGAAATAATGGACACTCATGGTTTTTGTTGATGCAGTGTTCATTGGACCCTCTAAGATCTCTGGTGGTATGTGTTTAGCCTATTTGGAGGCGCAGTCAGTTGGATGAGTAAAAGACAGTCTGTAGTGGCTCTTTCAACTACAGAGGCAGAATACATAGCAGCCACTCATGCAAGCAAGGAAGCAGTTTGGTTGCAGAGATTGTGTTCAAATATGGGGTTGGTACAACAAGCTATAAGGATAGACTGTGATAGCCAAAGTGCAATTTTCTTGGCTAAGAACCCTGCTTATCATTCAAAGACAAAGCACATTGATGTTCAATATCACTTTGTTAGAGATATGGTTGAGGCTAAAAGGGTGTTGCTGGTAAAGGTGGACACTCTTAAGAATGTTTCAGATGCATTGACAAAGTCTGTGAGCACTCAGAAGTTCTTTTGGTGTAGAGAAACAATGGGTGTTGAAGAATTGGGCCAATGACTAAGCTCTCCTGTGGCCCCCTGTGGAAAGAAAACAACAAGTGGGAGAATGTTGGGTATGTGTTATATTAACACATTAGCTGTCTGTATGCCTGCCTTTGAGCAACGACGAAATTAGCGGCCCCAGCTCGAAGTCAGGAGTAGCCCTTGATAATTTTTGGTATACGATCCCACTCATATGCAGACCCACCCATGTTTTTTGCATGAGTTTGCACATGTTTTTGGGGTATGATGGTTTTCGACCCCTGGTATTTTGTAGATCCAGTCAAGGGAACTACGGTTATGTTCTAATCCAGGGTTAATGGATTGGGGTTTATGTATGCTTCGGCATGTATATATATGTGTTGTAACACTAAAAGGAATATAATGAAAAATCAAGCTGGTTGTCCCAATTTGGGATCTAGGGGAAAATCTCTGTGTTTATCTGTTTTATGTTTTATGCTCTCACTATTGTTTATTTTTCTGTTATAAGATTCGTGTGTAGATAATTTCTATTCAGGGTTAAAACCTACAAACATTTTTTAGGAGAGTGTATAATAGCCAATCCATTCTATGAGAACATTTCTTTCGCTTATCACATATAAATGTTGACTTCAGGTAACCATGGTATGATTCCACAACATTATTTATCTCCTGGTTTGTGTGAGGAAAATCTCTGCAGCCTTTAACCCACATGCCTACATGGAAAGACTCAATTAGTAAATATAAGTTGTCCAACATAAATGACAAACATACAACACAGAAGGAATATTATGCAAACTTACGAATCTTGTCACCGGCAATCCAAGTCTTGTATAAATAGTCCAAAAACTTCTGCTCAGTTGCATATTTGATGAAAAAAGAATTGATTGCATCATCCACTTCATCAGTACAACAATATTTCATGATATGGACAAGTTCATTTAACATATCTTTTGCTTTCTCTGAGCTGCTAACCAACCGATTAACATTCTTGAGCCATGCCCTCCTTACGTGCCAAATACACAAAATCACTTCACATTTCATGATTCTCCTGCAACATTTAATTCATTTTTAGAAATTCTTAAAACGAATGCAATTCGAAATGTCAAATAAGAATATTGATGTTACCTCAAAGCAATGATTTCAGCCATAGCATCATCAACCATGAAGGCGTTGACCCTCCAATCGGGACGAGTCTGAAAACACCTAAGCATGAGGCTCTCTAGCCATACTTGTATATCTTGTGATGTATTACGTGACATCACCACCCAGGCAACTGGTACCCCGCATTGTTGCTCATCAAATACTGCAAGCGTGTACAATCGATACTGTCATTTTAAATGAAATGAAGTTAATTTTAACATAAATGATTTTATTGAAGCAATCATTGGAAAAAAACTCACCCCATATTTGTTTGTACTGAATGTTGAGTCCATGGCTATCAAACTATTGTGGGATAACTTGACCATAGTTTCCAACATCCATTTTGTTTTTATTCCAGCTATAAAATGGATGTCTATGCCATTGGGCTTCTGGTAGAAGAATAAATCATCCTAGTTTCTTTGATACCAAAGATTCACACTCATTTTATCTTTTCTATGCAAATGATAACTTTCTTTCATTAGCCGATTATAAATGTTTACAACGTATTTTCTGCGTAAGAAGAAATCCCTATCTCTGGATGTAGCATCTATGTCAAGATATTTCTTTATATGTATTTTACAAACAGAGTCAATTGGCAGTTTAAGAAAATAACAGCTTTCTAAATAAGAAATCATGTCCTTCGAAAGTCTTGGCTTTCTCTCAGTAACATCATCACTCAAAGTGTTGTCTTTACCATGACAAGGCCATCCTTGCCCATCTTCGTGATCATACTGATTGTATGTTATTACTGCTATGTTGGGATCTTGAACCATAATCTTTACAATGAAATGGCATTAACATCCCCTCTTTTTGGCAAATGACTTCCTTCCTTTTCTCTTCCATTCTTCTCTCTTGTCAGCTGGACCATATGAGCAATGATAACTACAAAATAAATTACAAGAATGTCACCAAATCTGGTAAATATAAAGCATATTTAATATCAACATCTAAACAATGTAGTTCTAAAATACTTACAACTCATACTGTAAGGATTTTGCGCTCAGGCATTTGCTTTGTAGACGCAGGAAGGAACATGGAGCATCCGGATTCGATTCCTCTCCTTTTTTAAAATCATCAACTCTTTCTTTGGGAATTTTTGCAACACGGTCAATATTCATGTTTTCTTTGTATATTTTAGCCCAAAATAAATCTTTACTAGAAAAAATGAGTTTGTCTTTTGGGTCTCGCACCTCAAGAGCCATGACTGACTTCCATTTCTTTTCCATGCTGGATGACTGTCTGCAAAAAAATGTGAAAATATATTAAGGAGCTGGAAATGATGAGAAGGTGATTTGTACATATACAACAAGAAATATAGTAATTGCATTTTCATGAAATGATGTAGTGGAAAATGATTTCTAGTACTCCTCTAAGTGTTGGAAAATCATTTTCCAAGGTGCTAGAAAAGGCAAGTCTCTGAAAAATTGATTAGATGCAGCCTCCTTGAGGAGGGTCTGCCTTTCTAGCTACTTGCTTTCATAGTGAATGCACATTAGACCTTATAAAGTTTGAGAGGAAGTGGTTGAGTGATTATCTTAACCATCATATGATGTGATGTGAGTCTGACCGGTTCTTGTCCACCTTCATCACATTTTTTCCACGTGGCTGAGACCGGTCCTTATGAAGGTCCACGTCAAGTGCGGATGTCTTACACCGCTCCTATGTGCTCCAAATTGCCGATGTTTAACACCGCCTCAACAACTGCATTATTTGTGAATGTTGTATGCTATTTTTCATTTGATAGGAAGAGTTGCATACTGTGTTTCTGAGGATGGTGTTTGACTGTGTAGGATCTGAACTATATAGAAAGAAATATATCTAGATTTTCTTCATCATTGGAACTATATACAAAGAAATATTCAACATCTGGATCGGAATCAAAAGTAAGTTCCCATTCTACTGGTTCATATGACGATTTTAATAGATTTAGCTTAACGCCGCCTCAGCAACTGCATTATTTGTGAATGTTATATGCTATTTTTCATTTGATAGGAAGAGCTGCATATTGTGTTTCTGAGGACAGTGTTTGTCTTTGTGACCGTGAGAGTTCGGGCCGAAAATTTTGGGTTTAGAGATAAATGCTGATATCTCCATACCAAGGATCGAGGGTACTGATAAGAAACAAATATTCATCCGCGATCGGATATTCTGCCACAGTTTCTGTGTCAGTACTTGGGAAGTCACACATAAGTTCAGCGAACACCAATGACTTCGAATCTCCTTTGGGTGAATCGGGTAAAGTTATAATAGGAGAAGTCATCTTGGAAGATTTATTCTTACTCTTGCTAGTGCTAACAAAACCAATTCACCATCAACGGCATGAGAGCCTCAAGGAGTTGTAGTTAACATGAAGGTCTTGGTAAATCAAGGATTTTTTCATACGGAGTACCTGACTGTGTATATACAAGGTCAAGGTACTGAGCTTGAGCAATGACTTGCTCTTATGTAACAATGCCTCCTTTGGCCACATCCTCAGTAATTTTGGGCAATAATGATTTGATAAACCATTCAGCCAAAATTTGATCCAGAATGAAGACTTTCACCAAACGTCTCCTACATCTCCATTCATGAATGTGATCGGATATGTACATAGACGTAGACTGTTTTAATGAGGTTAACAATTTCGTGCCATTGTCGTATCTGACAGGCAACTAAAAATGGGTTAAGAAAGCAATAGCTAGTGCATTAAAATTATTAAATGAGCCTCGTGGTAACTCAATGTACCATTTGGAAACTAGACCAATGAGAGTTCTCTAAAAAAGATGTAATCGAATTGAATCATCGATTAGTGAATTGGATGCACACCAGAGGTGATAATTCATAACATGAATAGATGGATCTTCTCCTGAATTACCTTCAAACTTTGGAATATCACTGGGCAACTTATTAGGCATCGACGGCCAATACAGAAGATAAAAAACGGGATCATTCGTAAGGCGTGATAGATCAGGTAAATCTAAAGTTGCTATGAACGGTAACCGACGACTAGGGTCTTGATAACCTTGTGTGATCAAACCAGTTCTAGGAGGAGGATATACAAGATATCCTGGAATTGGATTTGCATTGGGAATTGTGTAACCTCCTGGATAACCAGGATTAACCGGACCAAACTGGGGTTGTTGAGGTAGTTGATAAGTATACCCAGGATACGACTGATACTGATATGCTGGATTTTGTGTAGCATGTCCAAATTGATACTGCCCCACTGTGGCACAGATACTTGAGGAATTTGTACTGATACAGGGGTAGTAGAAACAGGAGTTGCAGATACTCCAGAAATAGGTGTGGTAGGCTGAACATAAGTTGTAGCAGCAGCAACATATTGAGGCAGAGTCTGAGGTGTACTAGGCCTAGGCTGCTGAATAGAACCGAGTGTAGAGACTTGAATGGTAGGCTATACGGGTTACTGAGTTGGACCAGAATCTATGGGCTATCCAGGTTGATTAGGTAACTGCACATTGGGTTGCATAGTCTTTTGAATTTGAGATGGATCCCACACCATATTAATTCCAGGATATTGACCCATAGAAGGTTGTGCATATGAAGGACCATAACCAGGTTGAACATAGGGTTGATAATTAACTGGAAAATTTCCAGCTCCTTGTAATAATGGTTGACCTGAAGGAGGTTGAAAACCTTGAACTGGGTACTGACCTTGAGGTTGATATTGACTTTGAGGAATGTACTGAATCTGGGGTCGATATTGTCCCTGAGGTATGCATTGACTCTGGGGTTGATATTCACCTTGAGGTATGTACTATCCTTGGGGTTGATATTGACCTTGAGGTATGTAGTGTCCTTGAGGTTGGTCTCCAGGCAAGAAATATTGTCCTATATTTTGACCTCCATGTGGTAAAAAACTACCCTGAGGTTGCCCCCTAGGTGGTAATTGACTACCTTGAGGTTTCCCCCCAGGCAGTAACTGACTTCCTTGAGGTTTCCCCCCAGGCAGTAACCGACTTCCTTGAGGTTGAGGATTTAAAATATTTCCAAACATCATATAAATTTGTTCTGTGTTCAACATTGCAGTGTTTGTTCCATTCACACCAGATGATAACATTTGTTAAATTGGTTGAGGAGCTGCTCCTGAGAAGGTACCAGAGAGTGACTGGTATCCCCGAGGAACAGCCGAACCACCAGATAAAAATGTTTCTGGGGATTCAGAAAACATAGATGACTCACCCGACATAGCTAATGAACATTGATAACCTCTCGGTGTAGGGTAAAAAGGATTACGGGGTGGTGAATAAGTAAGACCTGCGTTTTGTAAAAAATCTGTTAATGATAAATACCAAGCGTCAGTTCTAAAATGACTGTAGAATATTGATTCACGCTCCCTAAGATTCAAAGTTTCTTGGGTTTCAGGAAGATTTACGTCTTCTTCTAGACCTACAAGTTCTTCAATACATATGAGATTAGAAGGAAGGTTTTCGGTAATGCGATGTCTTACCCTAGGTGAATCAGGATCATTAGAAGTCGGAGTAACAAATACTGAAGATGATTCCAACACAACCAGTTTAGTGTCTGGCTCAGAAATTTCAGGTTCTTTAGCTAATTCACTGGTTGCAGAAGCAGTGTCGATGATTTCGAAAATTGAAATTAGCTATTGAATATATTCTGCTGTTTGAGGTTGATTTACTTCATTATAATCAGGATGAGTAATTATGGATGATTCTCCTAGTTCTGTTGATCTAATTCTACTGATAGTATGTGGTACCAGAGCTTTCATTCCTTCAAGTTGGCTTGGTGTATACTCGGGGATTTTCCCCTAAAGTCTACGCGATTGTCTTGGTAATTCAACCACGATTAAAAATTATTAATCACATGCAATCAAAGAAAATTTCAATTAAAACTCCTAAAGTCACTAAGGAAACAATCAAGTGATCAAACACTTATAAAATCTAGGAGATCAAACCACACACAAACAGTAGATTCCCACACTAAAAACACTAGTTGGTGATGAAATCCAACATTGTAGTAATTTAATGCAGAAATGGAGGTTGAAACAGTTACCCTAACAACCTACTTTATGAAACAGACCAGTGCAAGTTTCTCCACTTAAACCATCTCGAGTGAAGATAACCCTCCGGAGAGTCCAAGTGATTCTAGTCGATGTCTGCTCCAGGTACAGTGGGATCTTTCCTCCACCGTCACCTTAGGAAAAAATCTTAAATTTTATGGCCACTATGGTCACCAACAGGAACAAATATACCTGGGGGAACAATCTACGATCCGATATACGCGCAAGGGCAGAGTAACAAAGCTCAATCCCCTTGAAGGCTCCTTGACATAATCCAAGGTATACTAACAAGTGACCCCAGACTCCTTGACAATGGTCAATCCGAGGTTTACCGTTGTTAATACACGCACATTTTCTATCATTCCCAATGAGTTGGAACCGATCACCTCACTGGTTTAGATAAGATCTCGTGCTTGACTCCTTTAAGAGAAGCTTCCTAGAGCATACAAGCTACTATTGGATTTTTCCTACCGCAAGATTGACTACTTGTTTGTTTTAATTGTCTTGGAGAGTTAATTACTCCCTACTCCAAGACACTAGCCTAAGCTATGTTGGTGAAAAGAATCTTAGAAATATAAAAATTACTAGATTGATTTTAATTTAAGCGTTGCTTTTAATAGGTTGTTTCTTAGGACAATAGGTGCGAAAGTGAAACTTTGATGATATGTAGTGACCCGACTCAAAACACTAAAAGTGCATCTATTATGAGAAACAATTCATTTCCTTTCAATGAATTCTATCTAAAAGAAAGAGTTGAGAGATGTAATCTTTTAAAACAATTCTTTCCTTTAAAACAAGAATATATGAAAAGAAATCTTATTTCACGAGAACGCAAAATGACCAATTGCTCAAAAAGAAATCCCTTTATTATTCAAGATCGAAACTACAATCAAACATTCTCCAAAAGAAAACTACAATTCTAGAAATCTAGAAATAACACTCAAAACTAAAAACACTAATTTCGAGATCCCTAAGAATATGCTTGACACAAATCTTTGCGATATCTTGTAATACTTTCTTAATATGATTCAAGAAATTGTCTAGTACTATCTCCACAGGAAGATCTTTTCACCAAATACTACATTATTAGAAGGGAGTCACCCAAAACAACAAGAAAGAGACCCAAAATGCTTTGGCTAGAGGAATGACTTGGAGTAAGCCATAGGTTGCTGCCTTATTATTTATCATTTTCCCCAAGCCCCATGAAAACTCTAAAACTTTGATTTTCTAGGACCATAAATGACCCCTCTCTCTCCTTCCACCCCTAGATTTCTTTGTTGTAGTCTAACCAACCTGCAAATTTGCCCACAAAATCTTGGAAATTTCGGCAATATTTTCATAAAATTTCATAGGATTTTTTGTAAATTCAGCTTACAACTATCAAACTTCAAGATTTTGGATGCCCTAGAGATTTTTTATGGTGTTGAATCCATTTCCACCATCAGAAACATGTTTCAAACACAGCTACTACAATATTTTTATAAAAAAATTGATCAGATTCCAACCACTTTTGACCATCCAAGCAATTTCTTTGCCTCAATAGACAACACCAATTTCTTTTTAATATACCATCAAACTTAAAAAAAAAAAACTTTCCTCCACACTTTTAATTCCACTCCATAAAAAAATATATAAATAAAAATTTAACAAATTTCACAATAAAATAACCAATATAATAAAAATTTAATAAATTTCACAATAAAGTAACCAATATAACTAGATTTTAACTATCTTTGCGGAATCCAATCCATCAAACTTTCGTAAAATCATCTCCTCTTTAAAAAAAAAAAAAAAAAATTATATCAAACCGTGATTGAGAGACCTCGGTTACCTTAAGCCTAACCTTTCTAATTCAATTGAGATAGAGAGGTTTGACTTTATAAGTTTAGTAAAGTTTTATTAGTTTTATTTAAAAATATATATTTTTTATTATAAATATATAGAAATTTTAAATTGAAGAAAATAAATAAAATTTATTATTTTATTATACATTAACAAAAATATTAAATAAAAGTAATAACTTTTAATAAAACATAAAAATGAAAAAAAATAAAAATATATATTTTACTATACATTAATAAAAATATTAAATACAAGTTATAATTTAGAATTCTATAGGAATACAATTACAATATTTCAAAGTAAATAATATATTTTATAAAAAAAAATAATAAAAAAAAATCATATATTTATTTAATAGTAATTATTCATAGATTTGTATGACAATAATAGTAATGGGCGAAAACAATTATATTATTTTTTATTATTATCTTCAATTAATTTATTCTTTTTCCTCACATATAATCGGTGAGTGACATAAGATCTTTAGAATGATTGATTAAAACATTTCTCTAATTACATGACCATTGTGATTAGCCTATTTTATTCAAATTGTACATTATTATTTTTGAAAAGTAAATTATCCTATGGGTGGAAAGTCGTGATAAAAGAGTAAAAGGTCAAATTGGGTTTAGGAGATATCATTAAATTGTGGGCATGTGATAAAAGAGTAATATTCCAATTTGGGTTTAGGAGATATCATTAAATTAAATTGTGGGCCTCTTCTTATCCCTTTTGTCATTTCATTGATTTAAAAAAAATGTTTGACATTGACAAACCTATGGAAGAGGTTGGAAGAGACCATGGTTCCTCTTGCGTTGTAGAGTGACAAGGTTGTATGAGAATATTATTACCAAGATTTGGACCATGAAGGGTTGTTCATAAGAAATTAACTAGAGTATCTAATTCAACTAAGGATGTCCCTTGTCCCCTCCCCTTTTTGACATATACATTGATAAACTAGAAGAATGTTTGGAAGATGTAGGTTGTGTCGACTTCATGCTTACTTACTCATATAGTTATAATTCCTATCATTTATGTTTATGATGTTTTTTTTTTGGAAATGAGTCCCTATAATCTTGACAAGTAACTAAGAATCCTTCAAGATTTTTGTGCCAAGATGGGTATAATTGTTGATACTAATAAAACAAAAGTAAAGATAATCAAATCTAGAGAGATCACATGTAGTATGATACCTTCATATATGACAACAATTTGGAGGAAGTTCCTTTATGAAAATATCTAGAATTGATATCCATCACAAGGTCAAATGGAATTATAGCATTGAGAAATGATAAATAGATGATGGAAACTAATATAATATGAGGTGATCAAGATAAATTTTCTAAATTCAAAATTATGTCAAATTTTCAGCTAGTGAAGAGAAGAAAATAAACATGGTTAAAATAAGAACAAATTCTCATGGGTTACATAGTATCACTAGGCATTGATCAATTACACACTAGATTTTGTGACACTAAAAAGGTTGAAGATGAAAATAATTTTTTCTTACATTATCCATCTTATACTCACATTATATATAAATTTCAAAATATTAATCAGATCTACAACCTTTACCTTTTAATTTAACAAAATTATGGTGATTTTGAAAATGTTCTTTTAATGTTTTTTCAACATATAAATAAAACCTCAAATCACATTATATATAAATTTCAAAATATTTATTACACCCACAACCTTAACTTTTTAATTTAACAAAAACATGATGATTTTGGAAATGTTCTTTTAATATATTTTTTTAGCATATAAATAAAACTTTAAAATATTCTAAACACTTATCTTATAAGTATGATGAATTGTTTCAGTGTTAATAAACAATAATCATTAATCATAATGGTGATATCAATTATACGAAAAAGGATTAGATTATATGTATGTGTCAAATAGGTTTATCTCCAATAGTTGAGCGAAATAATTTGGATGCAACAAGCGGCAAGTAACATGAACATTTGTGGTATAAAAAAAAAAACCTAACATTTGTGGTATAAAAAAAAAAACCTATATGTAAAACATTTTACACATGTAATCTATTTTCACCACAAACTCATCTAACAAACATCTTTATTTATTCCCTCGATATTATATTTACTCAGTCTCACTAACATGTTCATCTATACAGAGATAAGATAACTTTAACATGCAATTTATTTCCACCACAAACACGTCTCATGAACATCTTTATTTATTCACTACATATTTTATTTACTGTCTCACTAACATGTTCATTTATACCAAGATAAGATACTAACATGTTCATTAGCACCTATGACCTCACATTCATTATCAAATACTTGTAAAAGTTTATTTAATAAGTCTGAAGAAAATCTTTATTTATTCACCATATATATATATACTGAGTCTCACCAACATCTATATAATACCAAAATCACTTGACTCTCTCCAATTTCACTTTCAACAAACTGTGAAATATTTAAATAATAAATAGAATGACTTTTAAAAGTTTTTAAAAACATTTATGTACCGAGTCTCACCAACATTTATTTAATACCAATACCAAGATCACTTGACTCGCTCCAGTTTCACTTTCAACAAACTGTAAACTATTTTAATAATAAATATTAATTAACTCTAAATATTTTTAAAAACATTTGTTTATCCTTTCAAGTAATTTGATTACCATTTTCCCCACGAAGCGGAAAAATGCCAAGACTGAGTAAACTTTGAAATCTGCGAGTTCATCACCTCATCATCTCCATGTGAACTTGGTTGAATAATCATTTTCATAATGCCCTAAACATGAAACTGTGATGTCCTCACCTTAAAAAATTCGATTTCCATTACTGTCCACACGAAATAAATCACGTGAACCCCAGCTAATTGCAGAAAGCAATCCTTCCTACAAAGCCTTAAGCTAGACAATACCATTGTTATTCGAGTAATGGACTCAGTACCAGTTGCATCCTCCAAATACAGCTATAGTAGAACTAGCGGCTGAAAACCTAGATAATATGTTAAATAAAGGGCTAGCTAAAGAGAACGTCAAATAACTATCATGTTGTAACATCTTCAATAATTATTTTTATTGTAAGAAATTTTACTGAGTAACGAATTGTAAGCGGAGTTTTACTGAATAATTAATTTTGTTTAAAGAGAAATACAGTGGGGATAAAAATAAAGTTGATCCCAGAGCGTGTAGGAAAAACATTCGGACAACGAAACATGTCAGTCTCGAAGGTTTCTGTCTCACCTCTTTTAATCTCATTTTTCTCTCTCAGCTGTTACATCTAATCTTTACAGTGTCTAGAAAACCCTAACAAATATCTGATTTTCTTTTTGTGGAATAAATTACAAGCTATTCTTCAAATTACTGAGTCATTTTTTAACCAGGCATGATATACTATTCCCCTCAAAAATTTGTGTGAGAGAAAGGACCTCCGAGCCATCTATTTTAACAAATAGCACTCAGCATGAATTCACAACATCTATTCCACAAAAAGCAAATACTAAGAAAGAAAGAAAAAAACAACCAGCACCTTGAATGAGATTGAACTTACTTGTTGCTCACAAACTTGTAAATCTTGCCTATTTTGAAGTAAATGATGAGGGCGACTTCAGAGTAGAAAGCTGCAACTTTTTTTTTTTTTTTTTTAGCAACCCATCCTTGTGTTTCAAAAAAATAGCATGGCACTGACTACGGTTTTGCATCTGTCAGAGGGTCCGCCTTCTGACTGAGTGTTATACGCACTAGAAAATGCATGTGAAATTGAAAATGAAAATTCCCTCCCGCCGAATTATCCAGTGCAGCATTGATGGAGGTAGGTGGCCAGGGGTCATGGGAGTGGTGGGTGGGGGGAGGAGCGGCGCTAGGGGGATGGGTAGTGGAGTCGCCGTTCGCCGTTCGCTGCCATCGCGAGCTGGAGAGGCGGGGTCCACATCACGCCGGAGAAAGGTGGAGTCGCCAGAGCCAGGGGATTGGGAGCTTGCATGTGTCGATCGAATGGCGTTTCCAACGGCATGTGATAGATAGGAGGGAGGGGTCGCGGAGGAGGTGTGGGAGGGGCGATCGGAAATTTGTCACATCAGCTCTCGATTCATCGAACGAAAGACTCCTCCCTTAGTAGGTATATGGGTGCCTCGAAGGTTGATCATACGAATTTGGGTTGGTGAACGTCCATTATGGGAGTTATTATCCATAGTTGGCGTTGTGTCTGATTTTCATATTCAGTACGCTTGGTGGGTACAGAACTAAATACCCCTCCCTCTTTGAGCACCACATCATGCTCACGGTTCCTTCTGCCGTATATCTTGTGCACCATTGTGATCTTTTCTATTTATTGACCTCGTCGAGGGTGTTTATCTTCTGGGGGTTTCTCTGCCTAGTGGATCTTTTTGGAACATGTGTGAGGGTGTATCGGGGATTATCCTTGTGGGCTGACACTTTTTTTTTATGTGTTGGAAGTACACCATCTTTAATCTTTGCTTTTTCCTGTTTATTCTCTGATATTCCAAATATATCTCCATGGGTGGTGTTGACACGATGGACGGTCCGATAGAAATTCCCTCATATGACACTTCGACGCATGAAGCTCTTATTGTAGCCACGTTGTTGGCGAGAGAAACCACGTGGAGAATTCTAACAAGTAGCAGAGAAGGAGGGTGGCACACATCTCTTCTGATCTGAACATAGCTGGTGTTGGAAAGGATCATTACGCCAAAAACGTTTTGTTGGCATCAGGTTGTGATGAGAAGGGGTGCATGGAAGATGCACAGGATAATGGTAGAATGATTGGACATAAAAAAGATAGATGCTACAAACCTGCTAATGTTGTAAGGGAAGTGAACCTGGAGTATGAGGGTTTATGGGGCAGGGTTGCCAACTTACAGAGGCGAGCTCTTATCGAGTGCTGGTTGTTTTCTGAGATGGGGGAGGTTGACATGATTGAGTGGGTCAAACTATTTTGGTGTCCAATGTTAGGATACATTTCGAAAGTCAGTAAGTTAATGGGCAACTGGTTTAGTGTTCACTTTCTCCATGAAAACGGCTACAGAAGGGTCATGGAATGCACTTGGGTTTGCGGCAGGAGCTTTATGCAACTCCTGCCATGGTATCTGGGCTTTAACCCAGTTATTGAAGCCCCACAATGTAAGCTTGTATGCGTGAAGCTTCCCGACCTTCCGCTTGAGTTTTGGACCATTAAAGCTCTCAGGGAGATCGGGAATTCCATTGGTATTACTATATATATTGATCCTCGATGCATTGGCACAGTTGACAAATGTATAGCATGGATACTTGTAGAGGTTTCTTTTCAAGGTGGGTTGCTGGGGGATGTCGACTTGAAATGGGGGAAACGAAGACATCATCATAGGGTTGACTACTGGGGGTGCCGTTTCGGTGCCTCATTTGTCACCATACTAGACACATGCAATGATCTTGTCCTCACCGACACAGGGTGATGGGGCGGCGCGGAAAGCACACAATGAACTGCTTGCGGGCAAAAGCAGCGTTATTTTCATTGGGCTCGGACATTCCGGGTAATTCTATACCTTCCTCTTCTGATAATGATAGAATTGGTCCCTCTGATAAGGAAGCTACCTATTCTCCCCCGCTCTCACCCTTAGTTATTCCTAGGTCTAATGATCAACTGAAAATCCAGGAGGCTATCACTCCCCCACCATATAAATCCTTATCATGTCAAATGGTTGGGCCTATTGGCGATCCTCACGGCAGATGTGTCTATGATAAACCTGTTTATCATCCGAACAGTCTGCGCACTACTAAACCTTTAGTCACTCACCCTCCATGCCCTCGCTCGAATGGGTGTCTCCTCATTCATCACATGATCTGGAGCCTAATTCTCATGACTTTCCTAAGAACACGGTTGGTAGTGACTTAGACTCGATCCTCCAGAACCCTATGCTTGATCTGGCCACTCTTACCGTTTTTGACAAGGCCCCTCATGATGGTCTTCCCTCCATTTCACTGACATCTGCCTCTAATATCACTGTTAGGAAAACTTTCAAATCTAGCTCGAGGCATTTTAGAGTTTTCCACAAAACCAAATCCATATTATAAGGGGAACTAACTGATCTTCGGGATGTTCCTATCACTGCAATGGATGAATTCCGAGCTCTTAGAGAAAGCAGCCCTGATGGTGTTCTGCAATGAATTGTATCCTCTCAATTGATATTAGAGGGATGGGCGACCCGACTAAGCTACTTCGCCTGCGTGAGATGATTGCTGATTTTCATCCTTTTGTGATTTTTTTTCAAGAAACTTTGTGTGATAGATCTCTGGCTATTAAAATATCTCTCAGCATGTGCCCAGGTTAGAGAGATGTGGGGATTGATGCTATTGGTCGGGCTGGTGGTATGATAGTTTTGTGGAACTCGACTATGGTGAATTTACAAGTGTATAATTTTTTTGGGGGAATATTCCTTCATGGATCCTTTCGAGGGATATATGAACATATATCTCTTATCAACCTTTACAGCCCTTTCCAGAATTGTGCTGCATTCTGGGATAGAATGGAACTTTCCAGGATCTTGGCTACAAAAAATCTTGTGGTGATGGGAGATTACAACTCGACTCTGGAAGCAAATGAATCTTGGGGAATGAAGGCTCAGAATGATCCTCTTACGGAGAGGATTGGGAAGTTACTAAATGATTTTGGGTTGATTGATATTAAGCCTACCCCAGTGGTCTCGACGTGGAGTAATATGCGCAAAGGATCGGAATACATTGCCAAAAGGCTTGATCATTCTATGATAAAGTTGTCCATATTACGGCTCATGGGTAATATGCACTCTCATGTCATTTCTTCCTCTTTGTCTGATCATATGGCTATTATATTATCTTGGCACCACGAACCAAAAATTGAGGGTTTTCCCTTTAAGTTCAACAGGGTGTGGCTTCTAGATTTGGCTTTAATAATCTTGTAATGGATTTCAGGCGATCGGATGTTCCAAGTGCAGGTTATATGGGTTGGGATAAAATAGCTGACAAGCTTAGGTGTCTTAAGATCTTGATAAATAAGTGGGAAAGGGCAAAGAAAAGGGCACTTAGAGAGGAGTTTCAGAATATTGAAGACAATATATCCAATATTTATAAGGACATGTTATAGGACCCACCAAATTACCTTGTATATTCCGCATTCTAAGAGCTTGAATCACGGAAATTAGAAATCCTCACAATTCAAGAAAGAACTTGGAAACTGAAGAGCAGAATCCATTGGCTGAAGGAGGGTGATTTGAATACAATTTTTTTCCATAAATATGCAAATGGTTGCCAGAACAAGAATGCTATTTGGGAGATATAGGCTTCGGATGGAACTACAAAATATATACCAAAGAGATCCAATTGGAGGCTCACAAATACTTCTTTGAATTCTATAAAGAAGATTTGGAGATTGATGCTAATTGTCAGACATGGGTTCTTGAGCACATGCCCAGTATGTTTGATTGGGCAGCTAATGTTCCTTTGGAAAGTCATGTTACAAAGGGGGATATAGAAGAAGTTCTCAAATCCTTCACCAATGACAAAAGCCCTGGACCAGATGGTTGGTTGGCTGAATTTTTCCTTCATTTCTGGTGTTTACTGGAGGATGAGCTGCAATTAGTGATTGAACAGGTTCATACAATGGGATTTTTACCAGGTAACATGAATTGAACCTTTCTAGCCATGATTCCTAAAGCATTAGATCCAAAATCATTTGCAGACTTTAGACCTATTGCTTTGTGCAATGTGATCTATAAGATCACTTCGAAAATCATTGCCAACCGAATCAAAGGGGTTCTATCCAATTACATTTCGGCGAATCAATATGGGTTCTTGAAAGGGAGATCAATTCATGATGTCGTTGCTATCGCATGGGAAGCATGCACACGATTCATGCTCATAAAAAGGAGGCTTTGATCATGAAGATTGACTTACACAAATCATATGATACTATCGACTTGTTTTGCTCAAAATAGGCCTCTCTATGAGTTCTATTCGCTGGATTATGGCGTGTATAAGCTTTGTCCAATATGCTATCCTTATCAATGGTATGCCCACCAATTTCTTCACAGCAGGAAGGGGCCTTAGACAGGGATGTGCACTGTCTCCACTCATCTTTATTCTCATTATGGATGGGTTCAGTAACCTCATGAAGATGGAAAAAAATGTAGGCTATTTTGAGGGCCTCTCCTTCTCACCCACGGTATGCATTACTCACTCTCTCTTTGTGGATGATTTACTGGCTTTTGGGAATCTTATTAGAAATCAATGGTTTTATTTGCACTTTATTCATATCCGTTTTGGAGCTGCCACGGTCCTGTGCATCAATAAAGGGAAATCCATCCTTTTATATGATATGAGGGATATGGATGAAATTACCTTCATTGCTAGATTCTTAGGAGTGCAAACAAGTTGTCTTATGCAGGGGCTCACCTACCTTGGATTCAGACTAAAACCATGTGCTTATAAAAACCCATATTGGCTTTGGCTGATCGACAAATTTAGGAATACAATTATGAAATAGACAAACAAGTGGCTCTCTCTCGGGGGTAGATATATTTTGGTTCAAGCTGTTTTATCTAAGCTTATGGTCTACTGGGCTCATTTGTTATACCTTCCGGCCTTCATTGTACAGAAACTAAATGCCATTATTTCCCATTTTATATGGGCTAGTGCGACTGACAAGAAGAAAATTCGTTTGTGTAAATTATCTGAATCTCAAAGCCAAAGAGATTTGGTGGTTGGGGCGTATTAGATCTTCGAAGTTTCACCAATGCTCTACTAACAAAATCCATGTGTCATGTATTAAATGGCAAAGGGGCATGGTCATCGATTATCTTCTATAAGAAAATACAGGGTGATCCCCTTCCCTCATTGTACCGTGGCTACATCTGGCCTGTAAACAATGCATCAATGATATGGCATAGCTTCACAAGGATTATGAAGATTCTGGGTAAGCGATTGGCTTGGAGCTTTGGTGGCGGACAAAATATCCTTATCGGCATTGATCGAATTCTGGGGATGAGTTCGACCATTGGGCATTGGCTCGGTATTACTCCATAAGCTTAATCATAGACGCATCTTTTTTTGGTCAGTTCTCATTTCACAATGGGAACTTGGAACTCCGATTTCGAAATCTGCACTTGCACTTGGTCTACATGGTCCGGATTCAGTTGCATGGGATAGATTAAAGAGCATACTACAAGGCATGGATTTTTCTTACAAAAGAGAAGGGGACAAAATCATTTGGGGTGGCATTTAGTGGGATGGTTTCATTCAGGTTAAAGATTTATATTTACATATCATCAAAGAACATGTTGGGGACTGCTCCTCGTCCTTGTTTCATCAGGTATGGAGGTGGAATATTCCAACTAAAATATTGTTATTTGGCTAGTTTCTCTGGAAGGGGAAAATTCTGACCTGGGATTCCCTAAAAAATTATGGATTTCATGGGTCGGGGAGATGCCCATTTTGCCACAATCATGAGGAATCTATATTGCACCTATTTTTCTCTTGCAAGTCATCTCTTCGCATATGGGGACTATTTTTTGTCCTCCTAAAGGACCCAAACTGGAGGCCTACTGATTGTGTTGACGCCATCATGGTGTGGGCTGCCTCTAATGGTATTTATAAACCCTTTCCCTTTTTTTTTCTGAGAGATTTGGTGCACCCAGAATCGATTTATCTTTCAAAATATACCTGTCAATATCCTGAGGATACATGAAAACATCATGAGTTGGATGGGGATCCAACCTATGCCATCTTCGCATGTCGCTGACTTATCTGTTTGTGGCCATCCCCATCAAATCTCTCTTCCTGTGGTTTACTTTTATGGGGTGCAGAAGGACAGTTTATGTGGTTGTGGGGCATGGATTCAACTTGCAGCTGGGGATCTTTATCTTATTTACTGGAATGGTGGTTAAGGTACCAACAATAAGGCAGAGCTCATGGCCTTGTGGAGTGGGATTATGGTGGCTTTTCATCTACAATTATCCTCTATTCATGTATAAGCTGACTCTAAGTTCATTATATATGGTATCAATAGTAAATGCAGGATGCAGGGACAACACCTTAGCTGATGGACTGAGCGAGTTTTACATATCATATCTAAATTTTAGTCATTCTCATTGCAACATATCTTTCGAGAAAAAAACATGAGGGCTGACCTACTCTCTAAAAAAGGCTTGGAGGTACCCTTCAAGTCCTTCCATATTTCACACTACAGAGCTTCAATCCTAGAGACTTATCTTATTCCTCTACCTTAATTTTTGGTTTTGATTTGCAAGCGAGCCGGTATTTGTCTACAACAGCAAGCGAGCTTGTTTCGAAGTAGATGGATCCTGATATCAATTTTTTTTCAAGAATTTTTGCTTATTGTTTTATCACATGTTGGCATTCTTCTTCTTTCACAGGCGAGTCAGTATTTCTTTACAAGCGAGCTGGATCCTTTTTTGTCTCTTATATCACTTGGTTTTCATTATGTTGCTTTCCTGGCCAACATCATGACTGATCACTGTGCTCTCATATGGATATTTTTGTCTTTCCCATTTTTGAGTATTTGATGTCATTAGACTATAATCCTCTGGGTTCTCAGCTTTCATAGATCCTATGGGTCTATCATCAGTTTAATTCATAGTAGCTTATAGACTATGCCTTGGCTTTCTCTTTGTGAATTGGATTGGCCTCATATTTTGGATTGAGTCCTCTTTATGCTTTTGAATGGTTGGGAGAAAAACTGTTATTATCCTGATCCGTCTTGCTTGCACAGGACTTATTTATGATATCTCTATGTAATAGTCACTTGTACTATTTTAATAAAACACAACGTTTTTTCTCTCTTTGAAAAAAAGGAAAAAAACCAAACTACTCCACCTAAAAATATATACTCGCCAAAACCTAAACATAAAGAAACTAAGTTCCATATTTCATCATATGAGGAAAACTAAAGGATTTTTCAAAGGTTGATCACATCACGATCCGAAGACCATACAATTGCTATAGTAAACATTTAGCATACTTGTTCTATGGCTTGAAATGCCATATGTCACCTATGATCTTCGCCTACCCAATCGAATATTTGCTTACAATCTTGGCATATCAAAATATCAGATTTCACTTGCAATATTCGCCTTCAAGCCCATTCTTTGACTATATTTCGCCTCCTATCTTCGACCGCAACAAGCATCTGTTTGTCAGAGCACCTACATCAAACAGATAGATCGATGCAAGCATTAAAGCTCACAACAAATTTAGCTTGAGTACTTCTAAATTTTTTCTTTTTTTTTGTAGAAGAAGAAAAAAAAGGAAAAAAAATAGAATATATTTTAAGAGAAAAATTGCAGTACATATAGTCTATATAGTCCAGATTATTATCTATTTAAAATATGATACCCCATGAAAAATTCATATAGACATGATGGTGCCAAGTGGGAGCAGAAGGCACGACGTGGAAATACACCATGTGGGCCACACAGTGTAAATACGATGACACATGGTGACAGTCGTGGACGGCTCCACCCACGCCGAGTATGACTGCATCGAAGGTGGATAGCAGACAATGGGGACTGTCAGAAGGATGTGGGGTAAAACGCCGGCGCGAAAGGAAGAAGAGTCAGGTTAAAAATCTGTTTGTTCACCACATGATCATTGTTGAGAAAGTTACGAAGGCATCTGGTAAGAGGCAGGTGAACAGTTGAAGGAATTGGAAACTTCTCTGTGTCGTCTCCTCGGGTATGTATCTAGCTTCTTCTTCAGTATAATAGTCTCTGTGATGATGAAAATCTTTGGTTCGTATACTTTGATTATGTGTTCTTCGCTTGGAATGAATGTGTACCACCCTGGTTCTGTAATGAATTTTTCCATGCAAGTTGTTTTGTCTGAGTGGAATTTGACATCGCTTGCGAAGGTTGATAGTCCCTACCAGTCTAATTATTTAGTTTTAGTGTTGTATGGAACCCCTGCTCTGGTTATCTCTCCCGATTCTATCATTGTTCCTAATTTGGTTGGCTGTGTTTTTTCCCATTTCCTGGGCATGGAAAATGCAGGGGAGGTGGTGGTTCAAATATTTTGGGAAACCTTGTGCCCTGAATTGCTCTGTCAGTCTAATTTCCTTCTTTACTTTGCATGCTACTTGAACAGTCATTTATGTCAAGATTACAATGCTTTATATCTATTTCAGACCGTTGAATGCCAACTTCATGGCTCTGCATATCAGTTTCACATCCCTGTTTTTTGATTTCATTGTTTTAAAAGTCCTTTTCATAGTCCTACCTATAATTTTCAAAATTCCACTAGAAAATCTTGTAGCTCTCATGGTCAGGTTGAAAACACTGTAGGCTAATTTCAAACCCCTTCCTATCACTGTTTCAATTCCACAAGGCAATTCTCTGAAATCGCATGCATGTCTCTCAGTGAAAATTTGGGGGTTAGAGGCTGAGTTGATAATGTTAGTAAAGTTATGGGAAGCATGGGGGTTAGAAGATTTGTAGATATTGTTAGTAGAGTCAAGGAAAATTTGATCAACATGTCAACTTTTGGATTGTTATTTGGGGGGGTTAACTCTATTTTCCTCTGGGCTTGCATGGGAGAAATTGTTCAATTTATTGGTGTCATTTATTATTTGGTGTCTGTCTTTTTGTTTGTGATCAAAGCTGAGAAGGGGAAGTATAATAATAATTGGAAGGCTCTGGCATGTTCGTGAGGCACTGGTTCTGCAACTGTTGTAGTTGAGAAGAGGGTAATACCCTCAGGCCAGTTTGAGAGGATTTTACTGGCTCCAAACAAGTAGGATATTATTCTAAACTATCTTTTTGATTTAAATACTGTCATTTTGTCTCCTCCTGAAGGTCTTCCTATTATATCTCACTCTCAGGCCATTGCACGTCAAGGGAGAACCCCAATGTGGATATGGATGAATGCTTAGTTTCTGGGAGACCAGTTCCAAATAAAAATGGTTAAAGCGTAGTCTGGAAGAAGGGAGGGCAAGGATAAAGGTAAGGCCAAAGTAGGGCCATGCAGAAGGGGAAGGAAATCCGGGAAGGAAATCATGGAGAACCTTTTCTAGGTATATGGTGAAGGGGCACCTGGCCATGTCAAATATTTTATTTCTGGATGGGAATAAGATCTTAAAACCAAGGTAGAGGAAGACATCCATGAGGATGAGATGGATCCAATTTTAACTGATGCAGTGAATACCAAAGGTATACTGTCGCTTTTTAAGCAGTCTATTCATATTTACTAGACTATGAAGTGTTTACTCGCTAAAGCAATTGTTATGATTCAAGAGATCGGAGGAGATTCGAAGGTTGCCTCCATTTTAGCAGAAATTTGTAGGGACATCTAGGAGATTCACCTCCAGCGGCATCATCAGAATGTCTGCCTTGGACGAATAGATAGGAAACTTCAGTACATGAACCAAGTTGACATGCCCAGGTCAAGTATCAAGGACCCGACACCCATTGAATCATTTGATGACTGAACTTAGTGGATTCTTGTTTTTTTTTTTTATATTAACATTTAATTTTTTTATATGTCAATAGATGTTAATATAGACAATAGACCTGTTAAGATATCTAGAGACAAATTCAAACTCTTTCAATTTTGGTTGGCTTATAACACTCTGAGATGGCCAACAGACCTGGTTTCCTACAGGTAGGTTGAAGCCATCAAGTATATATACTAATGTAAACTACAATTTTGTTTATATGAACGAATAGAGAGGCACTACCAAGTTTACAAAAAAAAATGTCATCTTTCAGCCAATCCACCTAACATGAGAGAGACAATAAAAAAATTGATAAGAGTTTCAGCCATATACAATAAAGTATTACAAACCAAAAATAAACATACACCACCAATCCTAAAAAGATGAGTAGTATGTAAAAAATTGAGGCCTAAAAACTAGTAGCTCATAGATCGATTTCACCCTCTTCAACATCCTTGTCTTCAACACAGATTCTGTAGTGTAGAGAACATGAAGAAACCAATATTCCTCTCTTTGATAATCCATCTGCCACTTAATTTAATTCCCTGTGCACATGCTTGCAAGAGATATCCACAAAAGATTGTTTTAGTAACCGTACACATGCTTGAAAGAGATATCCACAAAGGACTATTTCAGTAACTTAATGTGATCTAGCGAGTTAGCCAAATTGGGAGGCTAAAATGTAGAATGCCCAAATACTTTTTCGATAATGGTTCTCGAGTCCCCATAATAGTAATGCTCTCCAGCAGATTCCAACTAGAAAAGTACATTAGTCCCCAAAGGGATAAAATTTCAGCTATGGAATTCATACCCTACCCCATGCGAGAAAAGAAGATAATGTATCTGTAGAATTATTCTCAACCAAGCTCTGCAACCACATCTGCCAGTCTAGGCTGCACCATCGAAAAAACCCACTGGGAGAGCCACCTACAAATGATAAGTCATCAACCTGGACATTTTATTAGCATGTTAAAATCTCCTCCCATTTTCCAATCACACCAAAATGCATAAATAAATCCTAAACAAATTTAAAGGCATGTCCTCGAAGATCAAGAAATTTATTGCATGTCATGTCTCCCATGATAAATACATGCAAAGTGTTTTGTATTTACCCCTCTTGTTAAACCACCATTGGTAACAATATTCAAGGGAGTTGAATGGACAAATACAAAGAGTTGAACATATTTCGATAACTTAACCACCCACAACTCTTTAGCCTAAGGAATTGTATGAAAAAATGTAATAAGCTCTCGTGATTATGCTTACACAAAGAACACCAACCAGTCCTTGGAATCCTCTTTTACATATATTATCTCAAATAAAAAAAAAAAATTTCCCAAATGATAATCTTCAAGAGCAAGTCCTAACTCCAAGCTTTCCTATACAAACACAAATGAATCAAAAGATTGATCCTACATGAAATATATTTATATATTTCTAAGCTTATCACTAATCCATTAGGTATAGCTCCATTATAGAATAAACTATCGCCGCTAGAATTTCTAATTAACTCAACAAACTGAAGATCATATACAAAGCCACGCCAAAACTAGGAATCATATAAACAATTCCTAAAAAAATTCCTTAACTTGAAAACAAAGTAGAAATTATATTTTTCTATGAGATCAACTATAACCTTATGGCTTACATGTCACTTCAAAATAAACAACTTTTTTTTCAGGAGAAAAAAAACGCTGATTTATATTAAAATATAAAACAGTACATATGCAACATGTAATCTCAGCTGATAAATGAGTCTCAGCGAGAAGGTCATCATGTAGCCCAAATAGATGTTGCTCATGAAGTGAGGCAGTGAAAGAAATTGTGGGCATCCCCATAACCAGGGACAGATCAGTCCCCATACTTATAAACACATACATGGACAAAACAAAATTGGAGATTACAAATAATGAGACTTATACATATTATCTCCATGAGAAGATTCATAGATAAGAAAAAGCTGCCTGAATAGGATCTGTTATCTTTCCAGTTCGAATGGATAGTCTAGAGAATAGACAGTGGCATTGGAGGAAAACTTAGAGGATTTTAGAGCCCATTAGAAATAGCATTAGCTGTAAGGTCCATTCAGATCCACCATATAAGAAGTTATCTCGCTCGCTTGCTATATGAATCTCGCTCGCTTGATAGAAACGACATATAAACAACTTACTTGAGGAGCCGTTTAAATTTGTTTATTTGCTTAAAATTCAATTACTTAAATATATAAATAAAACAACTTTAAATATAAACTTCGCCCATAGATTTACTTGTACTTGATTAAATATTTTAGTACTTTTATTTATTAAATATTGTATTTATTTATTTTAATTATTAACATGGAAATAAACACTACTTGATATTTTGCATAGCTGTGGTTGGAGTTATGATCATTAAATCAGTGTTGTTCATGCTTTCTGAACCGTTTATGATATGGTAAAGAAATATATTTTTGGTTGCAATTGGATTAATAAAGTTGATATACTACTGAGCCTTCTTTTAAGTGTCTCGAAGGAGGATGGATACTTCGCCTAATTTTAAATGTAGAGAATTTAAAGAAATGGTTGAAAGTATGTATTTTTTCTAAAAGGTTATAGGTTTAAAGAGAGGTAGGGTATGCATGCTTTTTTAGACTTAGGAGTCAAATCGGTGGGGGGTGAGTCCCTTGTCCCACAAATGAGGTGATCTCATACATCAATTTGCTTTCCTAGACTTAGGAGTCAAATCGGTGGAGAGAGGTGAGTCCCTTGTCCCACAAATGAGGTGGTCTCATACATCAATTTGGTGTCTCTTAGCCGTGACCTTAAAATTGGATAATAATTATTATTATTATTATGGAAAATTATTAAGTTCAGAGGTGCATTCTAAAATTCATTATGTACATGTGTGATTATATACATACTCAATGTGGAGTTGACATGTATCTATTTCAAAATAAAAATTAAATATATTGTAAATAAAAAAAATATGGCCTATAATAAAAAAGAAATGAATATAAATATTTAGTTCCTTTTAATTAAAAATGTTAAAAAAAATCAATAATCCCAGCTTTACTATTTAGGTGGTTACAACCTAGAATGAAGGAGATGTGGTAATTAATATTACAACCCACTATGAAAGAAACTTTGTAAAAATATTTCACCTATCAAAACCACAAATAAACTATTTCTATGTTAAATATTTAGAGAAAAAAAATAAAAAATTAAATTCTTATGTTTTCCTTCTAAATATTTCAATATAAAACTTAAATAAATGGTTATAAAATATATTTCTCTATATATATAAAAATAAAAAGTAAAATTATCTAGTATATGACATTTAAAAAAATATTAATAATAATATAAATATTCAATATAGGTCATAAATAAAATATTTTACTACGCAAGGTTAGTTAATATTGCTCTAATGTCATATATATATTCATATGGTAAAACAATTATAAAATATTTCAAGTATCCTTGCTATTTTATATTTTGGTAATTTTCAAGTATATTTAAAGGTTATTTAGTCTAAAATCTAGCAAATATTTTCTGAGATTGCAAATTTAAGTTTTGTATTATACATAATTCAAGTGTGCAAGGAGTCTTTCAAGGTATTTTATCCATTTATGCATTCAAAAATATAATTTAAACAATAAAAATTACAGAGTGTGTGTATGTATTCATGAGATTTAATCCCTCTTAGAGTGTCACACCTCCCAACATTTAACTTTTACTCAGTTAACAAAATTTACAATCCCCATTAGAAAGGGTAAAATAATATCTTTTTCAGAAAAAAAAATAATATCTTTATTTAATAAAGAAAGGGATACTTTACATTCTATAGCCAGTACTTCGTCAATTAACTTTTATTAAATGATCATTAAATAGAAAATCTGAAATCTGAAATCTGAAATAATTCATTAAGGCCAATGCCTACAACAATTTATAACCGGTTATGTTACTGTACAGAGATTAATTGCATACATCACGTTAGATTTTGCAACATACATGACCTCCGATGTTTAATTTATTTTAATGAACTGTGTGTCGTTGGTTGTACTTATCCGTTGATTTTCGATGTATGTTTTTAAGCCTCATTACTATGGTGAACTTCGTTGGGGTGACTACCCCCAACCCAGGTGAGACTACCCACACCACTGAACTGGAATTAAGGCTGGACCCTGTCTGGAATCCTCGGTATGCCTCCAACTGTCTCCTCGGGATGCAGGGTTGTTAGATAAATCCACAGTCCAGATTTTATGTATATGATCAAATTCCAGGAAATGTTCGGTGGACAGGTTAGCACTCAGTTCTGTAGCTAGAAATACAGTAATATAGTTGGACTTGCACAGTTGCTTCGTTTTCTCTGCTCCAGTTGGCCCTTATGCCTAGGGTTTCAACGCTCCAGGTTCTGTATATATACATTGTCTATTGTCATTGCATGGAACGACTCGACACTTAGTTTATTGGGTTTTTTTCTCCTAAATTAAGGTTTCGGTTGTCCACCCAAAGCATCTATCACCTTGTTATTTTTTAACAGTTGTAACAGAAATGTTCTGGCATTCACCATGTTTTTGATGTTTAACTTAATTAGGTATACCCAGTTGTAGATATTATGTTCTGGATTTTACCATGATATTTGCATTATTTTTTTAAATATAAACGATGCTCTTGAATTATTCTTTGCTTGAACTGGTGTAAATAATTAAATGTAGTTACATCTTGTTTCCAGTTATACAGAATGGGTTTTTAGACAATTACTGGTTTAAATAAATAGGCATAGTTATAGTCTTCTTAATATTTATCAAGTGGCATCATGGTACATTAATTTACATTTTGTTTTTCCCCAGTTATAATTTCTTTCCTAGGGTGAAAGAGAAGAGAATGCTTTCCTGGTATCAGTTACTATGTTGAAACCAGGAACTAACTCTTCATTGTTCCGGGAAACCCTTTGAATCTTAATCTGTCAATTCTGAATATACAACCATAAAAGTGAAATATCCCTGCCCTCTTCCTGTCGAAACTCTGAAATCACTTCCAATTTATATTTTTGGTTTCATAATAATCCTACCACAATGGGAGAATTAAGAAATTTAGTTGTAGTTACTAGTTTGGACAACTAATATAAGATTTAACAACTAGGTTTAAATATTGATAGTGAATAATAAGGACAGGTTGGATAATAACTTTTAGTAGACCTATTCACCTGCAATTTATACACAATCTTGTGGTTCCGAGTCTTCAGCAATAGAGCCAACGTCTACTTGAGTCCATAATCCATTAAATAAATCTTTCCAAAATGCATATATAAATTTCACATCTTGGTCTGAAATCACCACCTTCTTGTGTACTCTGAAAATATATTTCATGAATATGTGGGAAATTTTAACCATTTTGAAAGTCGATTGTACTAGAATAAAATGAGCAAACTTACTTAATCTTTCTACCACCACCATTATCGAGTCATTCTATTTTCTTGTCTTAGGTAGACTCGTGATAAAATCCAATGTAATGGTTTCCCATTTCCATTCAGAAATGGGTAGTGAGTGAAGTAGTCTTGCGGGATGTTGATGCTATGCTTTCACTTGTTGACATTCAAAACACTTAGACAAGTATTCAACTACCTCCCTTTTCATTCCCAACCAAAAGTACTCCTTCCTCAAGGAAAAGATTAATTTTTGGTATCCAGGGTGGGCAGTATAAAGGTTTTTATGATATTCATCCACAATTAGTTGTTTGATACTGGTTTTGTTAGGAAAACATATCATGTTTCGGTATGTCAACAGATTCTCCTCATATATCTCATACCCTAACTGTCGTTCATTATTTTTTGAATATTTCACTTGTTGTGAAATAAACTGATATTATGGATCTTTTTGGGTTGATATTTGAATCTTCTCTTTGAAAGAGGTTCCAACTTTACTGAACGATATTTTATAAAAAAAAATCAGTTTCCTACTCAAGGCATCTTCCAATCAATTTTATATTCCTTTAAGGTGCTTAATCTCAAATTCGAATTCGCTTAGGAAGGAAACCCATCAGGTTTGTCACACATTTAAAGTGGGTTGTTTAAAGTAATTTTTTAGACTACTGTGATATGTCATTAATATGAATCTCTTCCCTAGTAACCACATTTTCAAGGCATGTATTATAGCTGTCAACTCCAGATCGTAAGCGAAATATTTTTGCTCATGTTCCTTTAGTTTCCGAGGCTTATATGCAACCACTTTTCCTTCTTACCTGAACACTCCACCTACACCCTCATTGTAGGAATATGTACAAACAATAAAATCCTTGTTTGGATCAACAATTCTCAAAATAGGTGCAGTTGTGAGAAATTTTTTTAATTAGTCAAAACTTTGTTGACATCAGTTGTACACTTAAAAAAATTTCCTTTTTTTTGCAGGATGTAATGGGATATTCCACCCTTGAAAATCCTTCAATAAATCATTTGTAGTAACCCTCCAAACCCATGAAGGATCAAATATCTATCACATTATTTGGAACACACCATTCCATTATAGTCCTTATCATTTCTGTATCCACAATAATCCTCTCTTTGGTTAAAATATGCCCCAAATATTGAATCTATTCTCTATAAAAATCACACTTGCTATATTTTTTGTACAATTGGTTCTCCCTTAAGGTTTGCAAAATGACATGTAATTGTTTCCTATGCTCTTCCATATTATGAGAATAAATTAATAAATCATCAATAAAAATCAACACAAATTTATCCAAATATTGATGAAAAACACTATTCATGAGGCACATGAAAGTTTTTGGGGCATTGGTTAATCCAAAGGGTAAGATGTTAGGTCCCTATATTACTAGTATAGCCCCTTATTGTTGTTAGTGTAACCCCCTTATTGTTATTATTGTACCCTTGTACCCCCCATTTTGTTATTATTGTGCCCTTAAATTATTATTCTTAGGTCGGCTAGGATTACATTGTGGCCCATTAGGATTACATTATGGCCCCATGGACTCCTATATATAGAAAGGAGGTTTTGTAAATTGTATCATCCAAGAATTGTTCATTCATGTAATGTATTGGAGGTTTCCCCCTCGAAGTGGCTTATTTCTAAGGTGTTGATATCTCTTTTCTTCTATTTTTGGAGCTGGTTTCACAATATTTGGTATCAGAGCTTTGGATTCTAGGGTTTCGCTGCTCCAAATAGGTCAGTGTGGCATTTTCGCTATAACTTTTTTTCTACGAAGCTTCAGAAGTTGAAATTTTTAGGGTGCGAAGCCGAAATCCTGAGGAACATCGTCAAAAAATTTCAGAGCTTGGTTCGCAACATTTTCGGAGATATGATATGTGGAAGTTAGGTCTGTTTTCAGGCTCCTAAACAGGTCATCGTGGAATTTGCGCTATAACTTTTTTTCTACGAAGGTTCAGAATCTGAAATTTTTAGGGTGTGAAGCCGAAATCCTGAGAAAAAGCGTCAAAAAATTCTAGATCTTGGTTCGTAATATTTTCGGAGATATGATCTGTGGAAGGTAGTGATTTTGCAGGCTCCAAAATTTCTTCTCAAAGAGGTGGTCGTGGGAAAAGATTCATAACTCTCTCTCTAAGCATCGGATTGAAGTGTCGTAAAAAGTGGCCATAAGTACATGGACTATAGTTTCTTGGCTATCAATTTCATAGCCGAAGGACAAAATAGTGACACATGGAAAGTCGTACAAGTTCACTCTGCTAAACCAGTCAAAAATTGGGTCATTGTGGGAGGTTGGAAATAACTTTGTCTTGAAGAATCCAAATCAGATCAGACCTGTGGCATTTGAAAGAAGCTTCAGAGGGCTACTATAGGGCTAAATTTTAGATATTGAAGATCCCCAATTACAGAGATAATTCAATTTCAATATCGAGCTCCTCAAAAGCAAGTAAAAGGTGTGTATTTTTTTCCGAATTGCATAAGTCTTGTTTGAATAATCAAGTTGAATTTATTCCAAGGGCATATTGTAGAATAGATATCAGTATTGGATTCTAAAATGGCCCCTAAAAAGAATTCAACACCCATTAAGCCTTTAGAAGGCTCTACTATGATTCATGAAGACGAAGAATGGAAACATGACATATCAAAATTACAAGAGCAAGTGCAACAAATTTCGCTCTCGCAAAGAACAACAAAAAATGAAATGGAAGTTTTGAAGAAAGGCGTGGAAACTAAGATGGATGGTTTAAAGAAAGGTGTGGAAGCTAAGCTGAATGGTTTGGAAGCTAAGATGGATGGCATGGAAGTGGTCATGGAAGCTAAGATGGATGACATGAAAGACAACATGGAAAACATGAAGAATGATCTAAAAGCATACATGGAAGGCTTGATGACAAGCTTAAAACAAGAGATGATTCCTAATGGCGGAAATATAGTAGAAGAACCTCATGATGAGAACAAAATAAATGTTAATCATGATTTGATAAACTCTAATGTTTGTGGGAAGAACCACCATATTCCAAAAATGGATATGAGGAAGTTTGATGGAAAGGATCTTGTAACATGGATACTGCAGATGGAGCAATATTTTGATCTCCATAACGTGCAAAACACACAAAAGGTACGCATTGCAACTTTACATTTAGAACAAAATACATTTGTATGGTATCGATGGCTTTGCTCCCGAAAAAAAATTGTCACTTGGTCAATTTTTACAGAGGAAATGATAGCACATTATGAGGATACAAAGAGCAACACCTTCTTTAGCCAATTGATAAATCTCAAACAAAAGGGTTTAGTGGGGCAGCACATTGAGGACTTCCAAAAATTGAATATAAGGGTAACTGATATTCCAGAGGAACACAGGATTGATCTCTTCATAGGCACTTTAAGGGATAACATACAACATGAAGTTCGCGTTCTGGAACCTGATTCATTGGAGAAGGCATTCAGGTTGGCAAGAAAAGTTGAATGTAAAATTATGGCGACAAGGAAGCCTACCACTCAATTCTATAAAGAAGGAAGTGTTGCTACGTCTAGATTTCCACAACCTACAAGGTTGACACCACAACAATTGGAAGAAAAAAAGAGCAAAAGGGCTTTGCTACAGTTGTGATAGAAAATACACTAAAGGTCATAAGTGTGCTGAGAAGAAATTATTTTACATAGATTGTGAAGAGAAGAAGAAAATGAACAAGAAGAGGATATACACCAGGAACCAACCCTAGAAGAGGAAGAACTGAATCTGACCATATCGTGTAATGCACTAGCAGGAATTATCACTCCTCAAACTCTCAAGATAGAAAGACATATCAAGAAGAAAAGGGCAATAGTGTTGATTGATTCAGGTAGCACCCATAATTTTATTCATTGTAAGGTAGCCAAGGAATTAAATTGTTTCCTATACCCAGCACCAGAATGTCAAGTGATGGTTGCAAATGGAGGAACTATAAATTGCTATGGAAAATGCCATAACATCAAGCTAACCATGGGGGAATATGTGCTGACTAGTCCAATGCTTTCCATTCCTATAGGAGGTGCTGATGTTGTACTAGGAGTACAATGGTTACAATCTTTGGGGACGGTAGCTTTTAATTTTCAAGAACTTTTCTTGAAATTTTTTTCAGAAGGAAAGGAAGTCGAATTACGGGGTATTGAAGGGAAGACGGGAAGGATAATAAGCTCTAATGTCATGACAAAGCTTCTAAAGAAAGAACAACGAGGCGTAATTGCACAATTATGCTCACTAGAAGTTCCGACATCAAAATCATCTATTTCTGCAGATCTCCACCAAGTCTTGGACAATCATTCCAAGGTGTTTGAAACTCCCAAAGGACTCCCACCTATTCGTGATCATGATCATGCTATTCATTTGATTCCAGGAAGTGTTCCTCCAAACATCGAGCCTTATAGATATCCTTACTTCCAAAAGAGCGAAATTGAACGTATGATTGCAGAAATGTTAGAGGCGGGTATAATTCAACCTAGTCAAAGTTCTTTCTCTGCTCCTGTAGTATTGGTACACAAGAAGGATGGATCATAGCGAATGTGTCCAGATTATAGGGAGCTCAATAAGCTCACCATTAAAGACAAATTTCCCATTCCTGTGATTGATGAATTATTGGATGAATTACATGGAGCAATTTATTTTACCAAGTTGGATCTTCGTTCGGGATATCATCAAATTAGAATGAAGACTGAAGATATTCCAAAAACAGCATTTCGAACTCATGAGGGTCATTATGAATTTTTGGTCATGCCTTCTGGCCTTACCAATGCACCTTCTACATTTCAAGGGTTGATGAATTCCATTTTCAAACCCTTCCTTAGAAAATTTGTGCTAGTATTTTTTGATGATATACTAATCTACAACAGGTCTTGGAAGGATCATGTTGAACATGTTGACAGGGTGCTCAAACTATTGCAGGAGAAACAATTATATGCAAAAACATCCAAATGTTTCTTTGGAATACAAGAGGTGGAATATCTGGGTCATAATGTATCTCACGAGGGTGTTAAAGTAGACCCTAACAAAATTAAAGCCATTAAGGAATGGAAAGTACCCACAAACATAAAGCAGTTGCGAGGATTTCTCGGGTTAACAGGGTATTATTGCAAGTTTGTTAAGAATTATGGGAGAATAGAAGCACCTCTAACAACATTATTGAAGAAAGATGCATTTTCATGGACTCCTGGAGCAACTAAGGCGTTTGAACATCTTAAAGAGGCAATGTGCCTAGCACCGGTCTTAGCTACGCCAGACTTCACAAAAACCTTTATTGTGGAATGTGATGCCTCAGGAAATAGAATTGGTGCTTTTTTAATGCAGGAAGGAAGGCCCATTACTTTTGAAAGTCGTCCAATCAAAGGAAAGTATTTACAAAAACCTATTTATGAGAAGGAAATGTTAGCAATACTGAATGCACTAAAGAAATGGCGAACTTACCTAATGGGAAGACACTTCAAGGTAAAAACTGATCATGATAGTCTTAAACACTTTTTGGAACAAAGAGTATCTTCAGAAGAGCAGCAAAAATGGGTCACAAAGATGTTGGGTTATGACTTTGAAATAATATAAAAAAAAGAAAAGCTTAATGTTGTTGTAGATGCACTCTCAAGAAAGAATGAAGAGGTGGAAGCATTGGTTTGTGCCATTTCTATTATCCAACCAGATTGGATAACCGAAGCAAGAGATGAATGGAAGAAGTACAAATATGTATGGACACTCATTCAAAAGTTGCAGCAAGATCCTAGTACATCTGATACATTTAGTTGGAAAAATGATTCCTTATGGTACAAAGATCACTTATATCTTTGTAAGAATTCCCAACTAAAACAAAATATTCTTTTGGAATTGCAAACTTCTCCTTTAGGAGGACACTCAGGATTTTTAAAAACTTACCACGGGGTGAAGAAAGAATTTTTTTGGGATGGCCTTAAATCTGATATTCAAAAGTTTGTGGCGGAATGTTTGGTTTGCCAGCAGAATAAAGTGGAAACAATTAAGACCCCGGGACTTCTACAACCTTTATCCATTCCAAGTCAACGTTGGGAGGAGATTTCAATGGATTTTATCACAGGTTTACCTAAGTCTGAAGGAAAGAGTGTCATCATGGTGGTAGTTGATAGACTTACCAAGTATGCACACTTTTGTGCATTATCTCATCCATTTAAAGAAAGTACAGTTGCTAGTACATTTATGGACAGAATTCAAAAGCTACATGGAAGCCCAAGAGTTATTGTGAGTGACAGAGATCCCATTTTTACTAGAAATTTTTGGACGGAGTTATTTTCTTGTTTGGGTACTCAATTAGCTCATAGCTCATCTTATCATCCTCAATCTGATGGTCAAACTGAGATAGTAAATAAATGTTTGGAAGGATATCTTCGTTGTTTTGTATCCGATAAACAAACACAATGGGTCAAGTGGTTACCTCTTGCTGAATGGTGGTATAACACTTCCTTCCATACTGCAGCAAAAATGACCCCATTTATGGCACTTTATGGATATCATCCACCATCCATCACATAATCTTTAAGGGAAAATTCGAAGGTTCAAGCAGTGGAAGATCACATCGAGCATCAACAAGAAGTTCTCCAACTCTTAAAGGATAACCTGAATTTGGCACAAAATCGAATGAAACAACAGGCAGATCAACATCGCAGTGAGAGAAGTTTTGATGTAGGAGACTGGGTATTTTATGGCTACAACCATACAAACAAATGTCCCTCAAGCAAGCTAAGAAGGATAATAAATTATCGCCAAAGTACTATGGTCCTTACAAGGTGTTGCAAAAGATTGGTACTATGGCATACAAATTGGAGCTTCCTGCTTCTTCACGAGTGCATCCAATTTTCCATGTTTCATGCTTAAAGAAGGTTATAGGTGAAAATCTTCCAGTTCAAACAATATTGCCAGAACTTGATGAGGAAGGAAAAATCATATTGGAACCTGAAGCGGTCACGGAAACAAGAACTCGACAGCTACAGAATCGATCAATTTCAGAGTATCTCATCAAGTGGAATAACTTACCCACTGAAGATTCTACATAGGAGGATGAGAATTTTATACAGAAGCACCCAGAGCTACTCAAGCGTTGAGGACAACACTTTTGTGAAGGAGAGGGGCATGTTAGGTCCTTATATTACTAGTATAGCCCCTTATTTTTGTTAGTGTAATCCCCTTATTGTTATTATTGTACCCTTGTAACCCCCATTTTGTTATTATTGTGCCCTTAAATTATTATTGTTAAGTCGGCTAGGATTACATTGTGGCCCACTAGGATTACATTATGGCCCCATGGACTCCTATATATAGAAATGAGGTTTTGTAAATTGTATCATCCAAAAATTGTTCATTCATGTAATGTATTGGAGGTTGCCCCCTCGAAGTGGATTATTTCTAAGGCATTGATATCTCTTTTCTTCTATTTTTGGAGCTGGTTTCACAACATAAGACTACACACTCATAGTGCCCATTAATAGTTCGAAAATTTGTTTAATAAATTTCCTCCTCTTTAATTCTAACTTGATGGTTGTTGGGTATACGACCAAAGTCCCACATTGACTAGAAGTGGGGAGGATCATGGGTATATAAGGATGGAAAAATATCTCCATTGGTATGAGGCCTTTTGGGGTAAAGCCCATAAGCAAAGCCATGAGGGCTTAGGCCCAAAGTGGACAATATCATACCATTGTGGAGATATGTGGTGTCCAGAATCCTTACAAGTGGTATCAGAGCCATGCCAAGAAGTTAGCGAAGTGGATGAATCCTCGAATGCTGCACGAAGGTGGTGGGCCCCGGTAATATCACGATGGGATCCATGGATGAGCTCGGTTAGACAGGCGGTATGCTCTGGATTCTTCATGGACGTGTCTTGGTCCCAACACGGTGAAGAGGAGTTGACCTGGGATAGAGCAAGCTCTCGAGGCAGGTGGTGCTCCATGTAAGGCGTGTGCTTCCAACGCATTGAAGCGGAGAATCCTGGTTGGTAGAGAGTGGACGGATGGATAATCGTTTGAGGGGAGGCTCGATGGTCCTTTGTTCGAGGGGAGGATTGTTGGGTATACGACCAAAGTCCCACATTGACTAGAAGTGGGGAGGATCATGGGTATATAAGGATGGACAAATATCTTCATTGGTATGAGGCCTTTTGGGGTAAAGCCCATAAGCAAAGCCATGAGGGCTTAGGTCCAAAGTGGACAATATCATACCATTGTGGAGATATGTGGTGTCCAGAATCCTTACAATGGTAACCCAAATGCAAATCAATTTTTGAGAATATTGTGGCCCCTTTTACCTTATCAAATAAATCATCAATACAGGGTAGGGAGTACTTATTCTTAATTGTTAACTTATTTAGCTATTTATAATCGATACAAAAGCATAGGGTGCCATCCTTATTTCTAACGAAGAGTAATGGATCCCCCTAAGGTGAAACACTCAGGCGTACGTACTTCTTGTCTAGTAACTCTTGTATCTACATCTTTAATTCAATCAACTCATGAATACTCATGTGATATGGTGTTCTAGACACAAGTATAGTTCCCGAAATAAGATCAACAGTAAAGTCGATATCTTTCGTAGGAGGTAATCCTAATATATCCTCAGGAAAAACATCAGCAAAATCCTGAATTATTGGCAAACTTTCCAGGGTAACAATATTTTCTTTAGAATTTGAAATCCTATTTGTACTGCATAAATTTGGAACTTTCTCCGCATACATTTTGCTAGATGGGAAGCTATAATTGGTCTTAACTTCAGTGGTCTCTTAACTCCCTGTGTATCCTACCTCGTTCCCTCCTCATCTAGGAAACTAATGGTTTTATCCTTATAGTTTATAAAGGACTAGTGCTTCTACAACCAATCCATACCAATTATGATATCATATGATCCTAAAGGAAACAAATTTAAAGTTTCTATTACTGGGTAGTATACCAATTTCATAGGACAATTATCCACTTTAGCTATCACTCTCCTCTTGGCTCCTATGGCTAGCTGAACCAACCATGACTTCTTGAATTTAGCAGTTTTTAATTGAAACTTCTCTACTATCTTAGGACTTCTTTAAATCAAACTAGCCCTTGGGTCAATTAATATAGACACATCTTGGTTAAAAATTGTACCTTCAAACTCCACCATTATGGGTTCATACTCTGCTTGATGGTCTTCCAATGCAGTGTTGATTATGGACAAGCTCCTTACTACTTCCCCTACTGTAGAATCCTCTTGAATCCATGACACTGACTCTCCTTCTTTTATGAGAGGGAATTTTTTGACATAATGCGATCCTCCACATCCCCAACATTGTAATGAGGTTTTGGTTGTTGATTCCAATTCCGGCTTATTTGGTTGCTCTTCAATCTTACCTTCTTTTGGAAATTTCAAATTTTGCTGAGTTCTTCCGGAATTTTGATTTGAATGACCTTTGTAATAACTTGTGAAATCAGTTGTCTTTGATCCTTTGACACTCTGTGAAGATTTATATCCTTTATTATATCTTCGTTTCTTACCGTTGTCCCCCTTATGTTTCGTTTTCTAGTAACATATATAAGCCTTCCTAATGGCCTCATCCATAGTTTTTAGATTGTTGAATTCAAACCTCTCTTTCATAACTAGAGGGAGGTTGCTAATGAACTGTTGGACTTCCAATTTTTCCTCTTGTATATAAGGGACATACCTTAGCAGTGAAGTAAACTTGGTTATAAATTCTTCCATGGGAAGTTGTCTTAACCAAAGATCATGGAACTCCTTTGCTTTTTCATCAAAAAATCGCCCCTTCAATTATTTTTCCTTAAAATGTTTTTGAAAATCCTCCCAAGTGACTTCCTGTTCATCAATTTTCTTACAGTCTTCACTTCCTCCCACCATAGGGCGGCCTTAACCTGTAACTGATAAATTTCTAAATGTGCTCTTAAATTATGATCGTATTCGTAAATCTGTAATTACTTACCCATATTAATTAAACAAGCTTTGACATCTTACTCGTGTTTGCCATCGAATGTGGGAGGCTTAATTTTTTTTTTAATTCTCCTTGTAGTTCGACTTTCTATCTTTTGGGACCCCTATAATTTGAAACATTTTTAGATTCTTCTTCATTGTCCTCCTAGTCATCACTCAGTTCTGGGTGACTATTTCTCTCCCTATGCATTCCAATTCTATCTCCATGTTCTAGGCTATGGTCAGCATGTTGATGATTCTGTCGATCCAATAAAATTTTCACAATCTTTTCCTATTCTTGCATTAATCGTTTGTTGTCTTCCATCAACCTTGCCATTTCATTCTTTAATTCCTGCATTGTTTCAAATAAATCAACATTAACATTTCAAGACTCATCTCCTAACTGTACCTATATTTCAGGATTGGACTCCATGTGTGGTACTGATCTTGTTCCAGTAGTCAATATTATGGGTCATGTTATTCTCACCATGCTAATATCTCTTTACCTATTCACACAACAAAATTCAGGTATGTACATATATAGTTATTTTTACACATTCCATGAGGTCACATTGTTGGAAAGATGATGCTCTCATATCAATTGTCACATCTTCAAACATTCAAAATTCATTAAACATAAAATCCAAAAGCTGAAATAATTCATTAAGGACAATTTCTACAATAATTTATAACCAGTTATGTCATTGTACATATATTAATTGCATACATTGCGTTGGAATTTGCAACATACATAACCTACAATGTTTAATTTATTTAATGAACTCTCTATCCTTGGTTATACTTTTCAGTTGATTTTTGATGTATGTTTTTAAGCCTCATTTCTATGGTTAACTTTGTTGGGTTGACTACCCCCAACCCAAGTGATACTACTCACACCACTAAACTGGAGTTATGGCTGGAGTCTGTCTAGAATCCTTGGTATGCCTCCATCTATCTCCTTGGGATGCAGAGATGTCAGAGAAAACCAGAGTCTAAATTGTATGCAGATGATCAATAGTGTGGGTTCTTTCCAGGTCATTGAGGTAACAAAAACCCTACCTCGGCGTCGAAGAGAGGTCTTTCTATTTTGGTTTCATTTGTGGTGGATGGCTCTGCAATGTTTTCAGCCATTTGTGCTTTGCTCTGCGGGTGAGCCTCCTTTACTTTATCCTATGGATGATATGGTTGTCTGGTCATTAGTTTGTTTTTCTTCTACCTACTGACTCACTAAATATCTTACTTCTGCCTCCTAGACATGGTGTGGAGTTCAACTTTTTCTCTTTGGAAATTTATTTTGGGTCTTCAACGGTTTTGTTCCTTTTGTGAGTTGGATTATGGTTTGTACTAGATGACCTTGGTATTAGGGCAACCTCTGGTTCAAATTCTAGTCCATACATACTTTTATTTTGCAGCGAGGGTCAAAGACATCGCTTCCCTAATTAGGTACCTTTAACTTAAATTGCTGAACTTACATTTAGTTTTTTTTTTCTCTTTTTAAATTCCATTTTTATCTAAGATTCAATAACCCCGCTCCATTCTTTGGTTTTAACATGTACCTTTTCGACATTCGACCACTTGGTTCACAGTTTACAGGAAATTCTCGGTGGATAGGTTAGCACTCAGTTCTGTAGCTAGAATTACAGTTGGACTTGCTCAGTTGCATCATTTTATTTACTCCAGTTGGCCTTTATGCCTATGGTTTCGACGCTCCAAGTTCTATATATGTACATTTTCTACTATCATTGCATGGAATGACTCGACATTTAGTTTATTTACTTTTTTCTCTTAAATTAAGGTTTCGGTTGTCCACTCGAACCATCAATCTCCTTGTTATTTCTTAACAGTTGTAACAAAAAGTATTTGACATAGTAATATGTTCCGGTGTGCACCATTTTTTTTAATTTTTAACTAAATTAGGTATACCCAATTGCGGATATTTTGTTCTGGACTTTACCATGATATTTGTGTTATTTTGTTTAATATAAAGTGTGCTCTCAAATTATTCGTCGCTTGAACTGGTGTAACTAACTGAATGTAGTTACATATCATTTGTAATTATAAAGAATGGGTTTTTATACAATTATTGGTTTAAATAAAAAGGCCTGGTTATAGTCTTCTTAATATTTAACAAGTGGCATCTTGGTACATTAATTTCTGTTTTGTTTTTCCCTATTTACAATTTATTTCCTAGGGTGAAAGAGAAGAGACTGATTTCCTGGCATCAGTTACTGTGCTGAAACCAGGAACTAACTCTTCAATGTTATAGGAATCCCTTTAAATCTCAATCTATTAATTCTGAATATACAACCATCAACGTACAATACCCCTTCCCTCTGCATGTTGAAACTCTGAAATCACTTCCAGTTTGTTTTAAGGTTTCATAATAATCCTACCACAATGGGAGAGTTAATAGATTTAATTGTAGTTACCAATTTGGAAAACTAATGTAAGATTAACAACTACCTTTAAATACTGACAGTGAATAATAACGACATGTTGGATAATAACTTTCAGTAGACCTATCCACCTGCAATTTATAAAAAATCTCGTGGTTTCCAGTCTTCAGCAATAGAGCCAAAGTCTACTTGGTCTTAATCAACAATGTTAGTATTCTCGATAAAAACAAACAAATTTCTTTCATACCAGTAAGCTTTGTCTAATATTTCATACCAGTAAGAAAAACAATAATATTTCATACCAGTAAGCTTTGTCTAACCCTTTTGGTGGTCATAGTCATGAGATAAGGAATTTTTTTCCTTCCAACCAATTGAGTTTAGTCCACTTACTGAATCTCCCCCCGTGCTAACCTTGTCTGTAGGGTGCTTTCCTTGCAACTCTCTGGTCCCAACCAAACATAGTGAAAGTATTTTGAGACCAACGGAATTTGGGTATTCCTCTGGCCAACCAGCAGGAAAACTAAATAAACAATAAAGGAAAAATATTCAACAAATTTGCCGCTAATTCCCGCTTTCTTCCATGAGCCACCTAAGGTTCATCAACCCTCTCGATTTCTCTATTTTTCATTTTTATTCCCTTCTTTAAGAGCAGTAGGGTAGGTAACCGTCTGACCCCAAAACTGTTCAACTACACTGATAGGTGGTTTTCAATTACTTCCCTTTCACGTGACCATAAACATAAACATTTCATTTTTAACATGAATTATGTATATTTTTTTAAATATTAAAGTTAGAACCTAATACGGTTTATCAAGTTTTGTTTTAATTGCAGTAAAAAAAATATTTACAATTTATCAAGAAAGATGACATAGCCCATAATAAATCCATGATTAAAATGGATCTATACTAGTATATAAATCCAATAATTATATAAAACCGTGGTCCTTTGAAATTGTATTGCAATAACTAAACAATATTAGTTTTTAATTTTAAATCTATACATGTCACTCAACTTGATTGCTTTTTTTTAAGTTTAAAAAAAATACAATGTGTTGGTATGTAAGAATAGAAGGGATATCACAATATCGTGGAACTTGTTTTTAATAAGTTTAAATATTTCTTCAAAAAATTCAGAGTACAGTGTAGGTTCTTCATTAGAAATTCAAAATTAATAAAAGTGAAATGTAGATTAATTTTTTAAAATTCAATAATAATAATAATAATAATTATTATTATTTTTAATTATGAAGTGTTATTATTAGAGTTGATTGATAAGTAAATCTCTTGTGGATATCATAATAAATAAAGTAATGAAATTATGTATGGTTTATGTCAATTTAAAGTTATTAATAGAAAAAATAGGAGCATATATGAATTATATGCAATACCCACTATCATTAAAAGGGTTACTTTGTTGACATGGTCCATAAAGATGTATTTTTGTGATGGTGGAATTCATTAGAGATGTCTTATTCTTCTTAGCAATAGATGTATGGCATCACAAAGGTCTAATAAAAATTTAGATTAAGTTGATTCAAATGGTTATTAACAAGATTATTAATTTAATCAGAACTAAGACTTCAAAATGATAATTGTAGTTTTGAAAATATATATTTTTTTATAAAACCTATAAAAAATTTACTTTTAAATAGGAAAGTGGTGCTACCATTAGCACCCTCTTTTAAGAAATAAAATTTCAACAATTTTCAACTATGACATTAAAACCAAACATCACGACAATAAAAAATCTTAAATTTCAACATTTTTCAACCATGGCATTCAAAACCAAATATCATGACTAATAAAACCATAAATTCCAAATTTTTTCAACCATAGCATTAAAAATCACATATCATGAGTAAAAAAAACATTAAATTCCAATATTTTTCTATAGTGACATTAAAAATAAAATATAGTGACTAAAACACCCTTAAAAATTGACACTTAAATTAGACAACCATTCTGTCAAGAGCAATTTTTTTAAGCTAAATTTATAAGTCATTTGAAATCTTAGGCTAAGACAACTTGACTCATTGTAGCAAAAACTTAAAAAATCAACCATCAAATAGAAACATATTGCTAGCAATATAAAATAAATAGCACCCCCTTTTCAATGAGCATTAAAATTGCAACATTTTTTTAATTATGGTCTAGAAAATCATAATGATATATAATGGCATGATAATATCACTTTATAATTAAAATATGAACATTGATTCCAACTATTTTTTTTACTTTTCATCAAAATCTCAAATGCTAATTACATTGAATGAAACATAAAATATTTCTCAAAGTTGTTTGTGCATTGTTGATACTCAAAACAAATGAATTATTTATAAATAAAGTATATACTATGACAAACATAGAAATGGCTTATAACTTCATGTAAGATCGTATGCAAGCTAAAAAATTACTTCTAAGTTACCATATAATTATTATATTGATCAAAATTACATAAAATGTTTTATATAATTATTCAATTTGACTCATAAATTCTACCACACCATAAGAATCTACGTCATCTTCAAATGAATGACTGGATGAAGATGTACATGACACGTATTATAAACCAATGTCCTATCTGAGTCTATATGTATCCCAACATTGATGGGTTCAACATATTTCTATCTTGTCACTATTTCTTGTGGTAGTAACCTCTATATAATCTTTGTGGTCTTGGAGTGAAGAGTTCCTTTCTTTGGTAAATTAAAGTGAAAAAAGAATGATAACATCCTCTAATTTTATGAAGTCATTGCAACAAGTATTTATTGACCTTTTTTTTCTTCTTTTTTTGCTGATTTGTTTCTCAACTACCATCTTTGGTTTGTACAGACCATTAGATGGGTGTGTATATATTGCATACCCATGTACCTCAAATGTTGTAACATATTATTTTCTTTAATGATGTTTATAACCTTGGTAATACAAAATGGATAACCATGTGTATCCCCATCTAAAAAAAATACAATCATGCAACCCTAACCTTGTAAAGATATTCCAAGGCTTCATGTTCTGCACTTAATATTCTAGAACTAATAGGAAATTCTCTTTCCTCTACCTGTGAAGACTCAATAATACCTTGAGAATGTTGTTTTTCAACCATGTTTCTTTCCTTATATTCACTTGGCATATATTATGGCCAAATAAATGGGGACTTTAGAAATGTATCTCCATTTTTTAAGCTTGAAATTATGTCACTTTGATCATTGAAAATAGACTCCCACCAAATAGAATCAACAACATCAAAGTACCCATAAGTATCTTTATTAATTTTTTATTTTTCTTAGAATCATTCATAATAATCTACATCTCCCTTATGAATTTATGCATCGTGGATTTCAGCAATTGATTGTCATAACAATACTTTCGATGAAAACATTGGACAATATGGAATGAACATAAAAAATGATAAACCTGATAAAGAGCCCCATTCTATAGTAGATGATTACTCCTACCCATATAAGTGTTTTCCCATCAAATATTTTGATAAAAATTGATGTTGGAAATTAATGTATTAAGTTGTTTAATGCATTTTCTTCGCCTTGTGATCCTAGAATAAATATTTGCATGTCATTAATTTCTTATAATATGTAAAAAATAGGCTTTGGAATGTATGATTACTTAATACATTCAATTAATGTTGGAATTCTCTTAGCATTATTCCTCTTTAATGTTAGTTAAAAACGAATGAACATTTGATTAATATGGTCATGAGCGTGCCTAACAAAAAGGAAACCAACTTATTCAAGTCTCCTTATTCAATAAGCATGGTTAGATATCTAAATACAATTTGATTTTTTCTTTCACGACTATTGTTGTTTATGTATATACCAAAATTGAGAAATTACCAGACCAATAAGCAAGCACATGATGAATTATGGTGATGGTTAGGTTTATATCATTATGGATATTTGGAGTTGTGAAGTAAACCTTTGGAAACATTTTCCCATTAAAAAATACAATACCAACCAAGGGAAACTGAATAAAATTATCCCCCTGTAAATTTGTTGGTTTGCGAAAAAAACAATGGTAGAAGCATTTTCTCTTGGTCCATATCATTAGTTATCAAACTTAAATATTTATTTGGAATGTCATAAAAATTCTTTTGGTTCTTGTATAAATTTTCCCTTTCACTTGATTGTTTATTGCGATGCTATTGAAGTGTTTTGATAACAAAATTTACACATAAGATAAAAAATATTAATAATACATTTTCACTGTTGATAACTATCCAATTATAAAAATAATTTTTATGTACATAACTTCTGTCACCCCTTCATATTTATCCCTTTTTTATTTAAGAGAAGCACAAGTACTAGAGAACCTCATCCTTGACTTCTTAGGAATACAAATATTGTTGAATTATTTCTTCCATATCCTTATAAATATACACATGTAATAAATTTATCATTTCCTTCAACACCTTCTGCATATTATTTGTCTAAGATTTAGATTTCTTATTTTGAAAAATTATTTGGAATATGTATTGTGTCTCTATCTAGGATATATTTTCCATTTTTGGAAAATAAGTCATGCACCCATGACAATTTAGTGTTTGTTAATGGACCAATCTCTTGTATATGATGTCATTTTGAATAAAATGTAGGATCTTTTTCCAATGATGTTTGGATTCTTGATAGATCAAAGTTACTAATTGAATGAAATTTTTTGAAAGCCTTTCTACATAGTAAAAGATTCCCCATGTTATAATCATAACCTATATTTTCAGATATCATCTACCCCACTAAGTAAATTTAACATGCTTTTATTCATTGACAAATATATCTTACTTTTCTTCAAGGCATACTTAAAGTCTATATCTTTCAAGAAATTCATTTGAAAACATTTTCTTGAATCAAATCAATAATGTTACTTGATCATGTGAGGATTTTTTTGTAGACCTTGTATATCTCGAATGATTTTGAATGATATAAAAATATCTACTCCTAGTCCAGGATATAATATTTTTTTGCAATTTCTAAATCATTTAATCATCATCTCTACAAGGAATTTCTTCATCACTATGAGGAATATGATATTCACTATAATCATATTCAAACATTGTTAGGAGATCCAACAAGAGAATGTCAACTATCAATGCCATTAAATTTATCTCTAAGAGGAATGCCTCGATAATAAAAAACAACATCATCAATGTATTTAAAATCCTCACTTGCAAAGAATTATTATCATCCTCTTGACGTTGTGATCAACACCCTCCAAAAATTTTCCTACGCTTGAGTTTTGGAGCCTACTAAGAATCTTATGATTTGTCTTTCCATGGTCCCTTCGTGGTCGGTTGATGTTTTGCAAAGTGTTTAAGTCTTCTTCTTAGATTCTAAGTGTCAATGTCACTTGCTCACACATGCTTAGTCCTTAATGAATTCACAAATGCGCATATTTCTATGCAATCTTAGATAAGCATTACACAACTCTTGAAAGTAAGGTTTGCTCAATAACTATGGATAATGACTGTGGAATCCATAGGTGGAATGTACTGTGCAACTCATGTTGACAGTTAGTGAACACTCTCCATTGACAGTCCCTCTCAATTTAGTTGCAATTGTACTTCTATTTCAATGAGTTTTCTCAATTGTCATTTTGAGCATATTTGTTTTCTCAAGTGTCTCTTTCATGTTCACGACTGTCGTTTTTTATTTCTTTCATTTTCACAAGTGTCATTTTCATGTTATCTTCAATCTGGAAGGTGTCACTTTCAATTTATTTAGCGTTTTCAAGCGTCGTTTTCACATTTTCTTATTGTTTAAAGTGTCTCTTTTGACTGTTTTCACTCATGTATGTGTCACACCTTTTCACATTACTAGAGGCATCTCTAGTGCACTTTTATGAATTATATGGTCCTACATATCATAATAATATGCACTAGACACATTCCTAAAACTTAACACATTTTTTGTTCATAATCGTCACTTGTGTCGCAACTTGTGTTCTAAGTGTTGTAATGTGGCATTTCAATTGTCGTACTTAGAAAAAAGTGTCGCTTTGCTATGGTTTGAATGTTTAACTAATTTTCGCGAGTATTGTGCATTCCCTTGTCTTGTACCAATGGAATTCATGTGTGTGATCCATGTTCAAGCCTTTTTCGAATGCTTTTCCCACCCTTACTTTAATGGTCCCACACTTGATCAGTTCTCTATCTCCTAGACTTGTGCACTGAGTATTACTTAAGGTAATATCATCTGGCTTCACATTCAAGACCTTTAAAATATAATCACCTAAACCTTCTTTCTTGTATCGACTCACTGCACTGATTTTTGAGAAATTCTGCCTTGTATAGTGCATGGAGCATTTCTAGTGGCCCTCTGCAAAAGAAAACACCACCATACAAGGTATCTTCCCTATCACAATGCATTAAGCCTCTTCTTGGGCAAAGGGACTTGCCTTCTGCTACTTGTCTTAGTCAAATGTACAATTTCCTCTTCTAGTGAGCCTTCCTGAGCATAGGGAGCACTTTTATTGAACAACCAACCAATGTTGAAGAAAAATGTGCCTTCCCTTAAGCCTGCGTTTTAGTCATAGTCCATGGCATAGTTTTATGCAACAATCCCTCGACCCTTATCCACTAAACCTGCTCAAGGTGCCAAGACTTATCTTTCCTTGACTCCTCGGTGCATGGAACAAATTTATTAAGTAGTAGGGTCATCCCTTGATCACTATCAAGCTCAAATATGCCCTCATTGTCCCTTACTACCTTGAGCCTAATGCATGGCGTAGTATTAGCCAACAAGTTCATCACATTGTTCCTTTCACTTGACCACTTTGTTGGATCTTGAAGAGCCCCACCTTATAGCGCATGGCACAATTCTAGTGAGCAATGGTGCTCTTCTAAACCATTGTTGAGATCAACTATGCCTCCTCATCAAGCCTTCCTCTTTTAGTCCTCACATAGGCCTATACAAGCAACTTCTTCCATGAGCACAACAGGTATAAGAGAGATCACTTCAAGAGTGATTTTTCCTTTTCATGAGTGATTTTCAATGGCAGGAATACCTCCTCAATATGAAAGGTGATGCTCAAGGAATATTTTAAGGAGAAGAAACAAAGAAGAACTTGTAGAGAAGGAGCACAAAGAATAACCAACATGAAGGCATGAAGCATATTTTGGACCATAACAGAATGAATACATTTTATGATAACCTAGAAGGTCCCATACTTATCCAAGACCCTTTAGAAGGTGAATATGAAGAAAAAAGTAGATATATCATGAATAAGGAAAAGAAATAACAATAAGGAGAAAAACTTGGCATTGTCACATCAACATGATGTCCCATGTCATCAATGCCAAGTCATGGCCTGTACAAGTGTCACGACAATGTCATATGTGTCAATGTGTCTTTCCACATCATTTTTGGATGTAATGATTCAATTAAGAAAAGGAAAATGACAATATGTAATGTGTGGAAGTCCAACAGTCACATGTGGACCAAAGAGTCATATATGGAAAAAAGAGTTAGGAAAATCCAAGAGTCATATAGAAGTCTAAAGGTCATTTAGGAGTCCAAGAGTCATGAGGGTAACTCAAGAGTCATAGGGTATGTTAGTGTCAGTATTTGCATCCTTCCACCAGTGATCATAAATAAATCTTTCATGTCATTTTAGGGGTCCCACTCAGAAATTTTTTATCATTCCACTAGGTCATGCAAAATTTGGTCACTTGGTGCAGATTTTCATCAAAGTTCACTCGTTTCAAAAATTTCATTTCATCACTTGCTGGCTCACTTTTTCATTTGCTGAGAGTCCTTTGTTTCATGAGATTACATCACCTATTTAGTCATGTCATCATGAATTCCAGTCATTCAAGGTTCCTATTAGGTCTTATGGTTTTCAAGGACCAATAACACATAATTTCCATTGCATAATACCAGCAAGTAAGAGAGCGATCTAATAAACTTCTGTTTACCATGTAAAGATGATTTGTAAGGAGTAATTTTCATTTCAAGATGTAATTTTGATTTCAAAATGTAATTTTAATTTTTTATTATGTAATTTTATGTCACTCAATTTGTAATAAGTTTATGGCTCCCAAGCTGCCAACTCATAAGTTCCATATGCCAAAGCATCAAAATGTCAAAGTTTGAAGTATCTCAATCCATCAAAGGATCAATTATCAAAGAATGAAATCATAGTGAAAGGGTATAGTTTCAAAGTTTAAAGGGTGAATGTGAAGAAGGTAAAGTGGGTCCCAAGGCCTAAAACATCAAATCCAACAAGTATAAATCTCACCAAGACATCAAATTCACTCTCATTTGTCTCCCACGACATCGAGATACCACTTCCTTAACTTTCATTTCCAGTTTGGAGGGCAAAAGAGTGATTTATTTAGTGGTGATGCGCTTCTAGACAAGAGGCGATGCACTTCTGTAACTAGCAATGCACGTCTGCTAAGTGTATTGCGCTCTTTGTAGAGAGAGCATTGGGATTCTCTCGAAGGCGTATGCTTATGGAATTTTTTCTGAGCAAGCTCCAAAATTCATCCAAACTACTTCTAACCTACAACAAAGTTTCTCACCATCTCTTGACAAGTGAGACATAATTTCCACCTCCTTTCATTCTTTAAGAGCAGTTTTCATGGTGTTTAAGTTTTCATGCAAAATTTGTAGTTTGTCTAGTTCAAAATCCTATTCTCATTCCCTCATTCCCAATTTGATTCCCTAAGACCTCACAAATACTTCCCACATCACTGTCAAACCTATCCCTACCCCTACATTACTATATCTCTGTCCCTAATTCCATTTTCCCCTAAAATATAAGTCCTAGGCATTTCAATTTCCTAGGCACCCATTACCATGAAACCTGTAATAAAATTACCATTCCCAATTCCCTAAATATTTTAACCCCCCACCACCTCCCTAAGTTTACTAACCCCTTCCCCTATCTTCCCAAATTTTCCTACCCCATTCCAAACTCCCTAAACCTATCCCCATTCCATTTTCTCATCCCTAGGGTTTCTAGACCAAAATACCATGGAGGAGGAAAACAAAGACTACATGGAGGAAGAAGAAAGGGAAGAGAGAAGGCCGCAAAAGGGAGGAAGGATTCTTAGAATTGAGCCCACCAACACTAGAGAACTAATGGAATCTCCCATGACTGTCACTTGTTTCAAGCATGTCGGATGCTTTGAATTTTGTGAAATGATACAAAGAGTCCAACACCACCCTGTTTTGAACAGACTTTTCATATCAAATATTCAGGATAATCAAGTGACCCTTCCTAGTGTCACTTTTAGCATATCTTCAGCAATCATTGCAGCTACCACTAGAATTCCAAATGTAGGTGAGAATTCGTTCAAGTCCAAAGAATTGGATGATCATTATTATGAGCCATACATCAAGCCAAGGTACATAAATGAAGGAAAGAATGTTTTTCCTTTCAATTATCTCCTTGATAGGTATGACCTCGTGATGAAATCATCATGAAGTACTTCTCTTGTGAAGGAAGGTTCTCTAGAATTTATATCTACCATATTAGACTGCTCATGCACTTCACAAGGGCAAAGATGCTCAATATTCCATATTATCTATTCGGGAGCATTGACAAAATGGCATACATTGTACAGAAGAGATATCACCTTAACCAATTGAATATATCATGGGAGACTTTCATTGCCAATGACATAATCACTGCTCCACAAGCTCAACGTTCTGAAGATGTGCCTCCCCCATCTCATACTACTACATCTGTTCCTCCATCTCATCCCATAACACCTACTTCTTCATCAGCTCATCCTACTAGACCCATTTCATCACCATCATCACCATTTCAGAGTCAGATTGGGTCACCTAGCATAGTTATGGTCAACAAGCCTAAAAGGGCTCAAATGGGAACATTGGCCAAAAAATATCAGAGAGGGCATAGGAAAGTGTTTTCTCCACGGATTGTGGAAGGGACCTTGCCTTCTTCATTGACAAAGTAGGTACAGAAGGGAAAGAAAAAGATGACAGAGGTAGATGTTTATGAGGAAGTAAGGCATGAGGAGGAAGACCTCCATGAGAGAGAGACAAAATTTGAGCTAGTTCACTTGTATGAGCAGGATGATCATGAGGCCTCCAGATTGATTATAAAGGAGAAGGATACCCAAATTAGAGAGCTTCATAGTAATTTAGATAGATCTAAGTTTGTCATTTATTTTCTTGAGGAGGAGAATAAGAAGTTGAATGATAAGAAAGTTCTCATGGATCTAGAGTTACTCAAAATAAATAAAGGTAAAGATATCATACCACTTAATGACCCTGACCATGATGACATCCAAAGCGGCAGAAAAAGACCAAAAACAAGGGGTCTTAAGTGGGCTTTACAGTAGCAGAGAATTGAAGATGAAAAACTCACTTTTGAGGAGAGAATTGCCAATGAGGTTGAAGATGACAAAGAGACATCGCTTGATAGGGTCAACATCCATCTTGTGAAGCTCCTCCATAAGGAAAACAAGGACAAAAAGATGCTCAGAAACTTTTCAAATAGGTACATCACAAGAAACAAGGTTTGTAGCATCAAACTCAAGCAATTGCAGGAGAAGCATAAGCAAACCCTAGCCAAGAAAAAGGAAGGATACAAACTTGACATTCATGTTGAGGGCTCCCTTCATGCTTAACATACATTGTCAACAACCATTCTGTAAATTTTGGCAAATTTTTGGGCAATTTTGAATATTTTTGAGTTTTTGTGCATTTCTTGACAGTCACTAGACAGTTTGACTATCAGAAGCGCAACGCCCTAGGCACTGCGCTTTTTCTAGGGACCTCCATTGGTCAAACCAAGACCACCAATGGATTTGGAATGATGAAGACATCCAGGTTAGCAACTTTTCTAAGAAAATTTGGGCAAAATGGTCAGCATAAAAGTCAAAAAACATCTAAAAAAACATGTTTCTATCCTATTTTTGAGCTTGGCATTGTGCTTTTGACCAGTCTTGGGAGATTGAATTTTTGGAGGGTCAAATATCATCAATTTTGGAAAATAAGCACATATTTGGAAACTAGACAAGACAGGCTTTCCAATGAGCTATCCTGGGATCAATTTTGGCTTCAGGAAGGCCTCCAAAACTCACCTTGAAGTTGGCACTGTGATTTTGCTTCAGGCTACGATTTTGCCAGATTCTCTGATATTTTCCTGTTTTTGAAATTTTCTAAGTTGCTAATAGAATTTATGAGTTTTTAATGATGTAATTCATGGATGTAAATGTAATAATTATATTTTTGAGTTACCTAGGGGTAAATACATTAGGTAAAACTATTTGAGAGGATGAATGAATCAGTTTCACTAAAGTTAGGGATGAGTCAGTTTGACCACCCTACACTCTAGGTTTTAGTTCAGACTTTGATGGATTGTCTCCACAACTCAGGGATTTGACCCCTGAGAGTGGGAGAGATTTTTTCATGTCTATATATTTCACTTTTTGACTCATTCCATAGGTTGGATGTTGTTTTATTGATAAGAGATACTAGTATATTCACATTTTGGCAGGAATATATTGGATGAGTTGCAGCTATTCTTTTGGGATTCATGTGGTACTGTACTTTGGCATAGTTTCTTATTCGGTTTCATATGTATGAATTTTTTTTACTTTAAATTTTCATTCCAGCTCTATCATATGTTTGATTCTCAAGTTTGATAGGCATAATACATCTCTTATGCTCTATTTTGGGAGAATCACCATAGTTTGTTCAATTTAAATGGAATTCATGCACTGTCATGCTCTTTTTAGCACCTCATCAGTCTGATCCATATCACCCTAAAACCCTAAAGTGTTGGAGTTCTTACCTACCTTGCCCCATTAGATGTCTACAATTCTGATCTTATTTTCCCTGACCTAGTTACCCCTTTGACCTAATTCACTCATCCAGCACCCAAATCAACCAATCAAAATCCCTGTGTTACTATACCTAGCCTAAAACCTAATTTTGTCCTGCCCTCTTGGTTGAGATCCCTTGGAGAGATCCCTCTCCTGCCTAGTAGGGCTAGCTACTTGGCTAAGCTTGGTTTGTAGTTACCTTTGTTGGACTCTTCTCAGCCTCAGAGATCCGGAAGAGTGCTAACATATTGACGACCATAATGGGGAAGAAAAGTCTCAGTTCTTCCCTGGTTGTACCATTAGTTCTTCGAATTCTTGGCCTTTGGATGATAGGTCTAAGATTTCATTGAGGCTAATATGAAAAGGTTGCAGAGAGAACAAGTTGTTGAATAGTGAACATTCTGGCTTCGAGGAGATACACCAGATTAAACCTTGATCCTCACCCAGCTGATCCAGTTAAAGATCCAGAGAAGATTTTTTGGAAGCATATATATCAAGTTAGAGAGGAGATTCAGTCAGACCCAATCCCATTGGTAAGATCTTCTTCACTACCTACTAAAGTTATATCTCTCAAATATATACCATTTGATCTAAAATTTGAATTGTCAATGTTTCAATCTAAGTTTGAAACTTCTTTAGCTAACATGGTCTTTGAACCTTTTAGACTCTTTGAGGCCAAGTCATTATCTGAGTTAGATCTTAGTTCTCTGAAACTTGAAGAAAACCTATCTTTTGAAGAAACTAAATCTAAATCAGAATTTGGTACTAAATTCTGGAGTCAATTTTATAAACTTGAAAATATCGCAAACCAACTTCAGTACCAGTCAGAAAAGGTTATAATCCAGTATCAACTAGAGTCAATACCTATCCCGACATATTCACAATCAGATGTTGTTTCCTCTTCCGCACCATCTAATTCATCACCTACTCAACAAAATCTTCCTATTGTCACTCATTGAGTCCATCCAGCGGGAATTATGGCCAGATTTTCACCCGTCATCTTACCAGGTCAACTCAATGCCTTACCTTAGTGCTATGGACAAAGGCTTCCACTTTTCGATGAAAATTATTCAATCACTGCAAAACAACATATTTTTAAAGTTACAGACTTTATTGACCTCAAGGAGATAGATGCAGATGATGCAAAAATGAGAATCATAGTTCAAAGTTTTTCAGGGGAAGTTATGGTATCGTTCATATCATTAACTGAAAATTCCATAGCCACATAAAATTAGTTGGTAGATGCTTTTATAGCCAGATGGGAGGTAAATAAGAATCCATTACAAATCCTTTCTGAATATAACAATCTGAAAAGAGAACCACATGAATCCGTATAATACTTCCTTGTCTGATTCAATAGATTCTACCATTCCATTCCTAATGATATCAAATCACCTCCAGGGTTAGCCCTTTTGCATTACCCAGATGGTTTTGATCCATACATGGCCTATCAGTTGCAAGAAAGGAATCCTGCTACATTAGAGGATATGCAGAAAAATGCAATTAGTGTAGAAGCTAATTTGTCCATAAAGAAGTCAAAAATGAAGGGTGAAAGGAGAGTAACTATCAAAGAGGAAGCATCATCATATTCTGATGTAAAACTGGACACATTAATAAGAAAAATTTAGAGGATGGTTGACAGGATTTCTATCTCCAAAAGGCAACCAGAAACACAAGCTAGAAATCCTAATTTCAGAGGTCAGCAGTATCAACCTCAATTCAGGATCAAGAAAAGGGAACAAAGGGCACCTGAGAAACTAGCACAACCACATCCAATTAGGACACCCTTACAGCAGAATTATGCTCAAGGATTTGAAGAAGAAGATGAAGATCACATTGTTGCAGAAAACCATTTTTTCATTGTTGATGGCCATCCCATATATTTGACTGAAGATGAAGAGTATCTCGAGAAGACCGATGTACCAAAAGATGAAGACTAAATTTTAGCCCAGGATCATTAGTTGGAGGTTGAATCTAATGATTATCAGCGAGGATACTCGAATTCCCTCAGCTCACAGCAGAGGAAGTATACATTGAGAGGTAGAGATGTACCAATAAATCCTATTCAGAAGCGGGCATCTCAACAGAAAGATACTCAACCAAAACATAATTCTCAGGGTAATCAGAGTAAAGGAAAACAACCTACAATTTCAAACCAGAACAAAGACAATCAACCATCTACAATATCATCGAGAAAAAATAAAAGCACAACCAAAGGAAAGAAGCAACATCAAAAGATCATGCTAACAAAATAGACATCACTAAAGAGGTAGACAAATCCACTCCTTTCAGCTTAGAAACTTAAATTTCCAAATTGAAAGTGTCAATACCTTTAACTGAACTTGTCAATAATAATCAGTATAAGTCCCATGTAGCCAAAATGTTAAAAGTTGATTCTTTGTCTGATATACTTAATGTCAATGATGACCAACCCAAGCTTATCTTTGGTCCAACAATAGACGGTCAGTTAGAGGTTATTGATGTTCCCCCATTCTATATGAGTATGAGAATCCACTAGAATATCCTTCATAATACCATGCTCGACTCTGGATCTTCCCACAATTTGATGCCAAAAGCCATTATGGAGAAATTGGGCCTAGATATCACTTGTCCTTACCATGACTTGTATTCTTTTGATTCAGGAAGAGTCTGTTGTTTGGGCCTTATTAAGGATTTAGTTGTTTCCTTTGATCAAATTCCAGCAAAGAATGTCTTGATGGATGTGGTGTGGCTGATATACCACCAAGGTTTGGTATATTTATGTCTAGATCTTGGGGAGCGAAGTTGAGAGGCACTTTGCAGCTAGACTTCTCTTATGCCACCATCCTAGTTTTCAGGAAATTGAGAAATTTGTATAGGGAAATGAAGATGAAGTTCATGATAACCAACAAAGAGAGGCCTAGTAATCATCCAATAAATTTTGTACACACAGATTTAGAATCTTTTAGTTTAGTCAATGATAATGTTTTGAATGATGTAGTTAGACAGCTTGTAGAAGTAGAAGATGTTCTAGAGATTCATAATTGCATCAAAACAGTTATAGAAAAGGAAAAAGAGAATATGCCCAGTGTTTCAGAGCAGCCATCTGATAAGGCATAAGAAAGTTCAAATAAGAATCAAGAATCAGCCCGAACAATTGAGACAAAACAGCGATCAGAATTCCAGCACTTGGAGGATGAAAATGGTCTATGGTCCATGGATTTTGATGGTGCCTTGGGGAAATATGGGGTGGGCATTGGAATTTGGGTCTACAACCCTCTACATCAACTTGGTAAGGTTCCTACAAATGTTATATTATATTCATACAAACTAGATTTTGATTGCTCTAATAACGAGGCAGAATATGAAGCATTTATCACCGATCTCAAGATTTTTAAGAAACTAGGTGCAAGAAGAATTTTAGTACGTGGCGACTCCGAACTTGTGATAAAACAGGTGAAAGGGGAATAGAAAGCTAGGCATCCACGAATGAGGGCATACAGGAATGTTGTACTGGATATCCTTAAAATGTTTCTAGAATACACTTTGATAGTAGTACCAAGAAATCAGAACCTCATGGAAGATTCACTTGCTACAGTAGCAAGCAATTTTAAAATTCCAATATTTTCTAACAGAAAATTTGAAATTCATGTGAAGCATTGACCTACTTTTCCTGATAACTTGCGATATTGGAAATTATTTTGGGATGATCAACAAGTTAATAATTTTTTGCAAAGTGAAGGTGAGTTCGAGAATTGTGCAATCAACAAGGTTTATGAAAAATATGATCAGGTTATTGAAGCAACTCAGGTTGATATACTAGAGCTGAAGGACAACAATATTCCAAAAGGTCTCATACCTTTGGAAGAATTGTTCGATCAAGATGATGTAGTGATGAATCCAACATTGGTTCCTATAGAAAAAGGTGTGGAGGACGCAAACATTGGGACAATAGGCAAGCCCAAGATGGTCAAACTGTCCAGGTCTTTGTTTCCTGAGGTAAAGGATAAATACATTGATTTAATTTCTAAATTTTTTGATGTTTTTGCGTGGGATTATGTAGAATTAAAGGTCTATAATAAAGACATCATACAACACACCATTCCCATTAAGCCTGATCAAAATCCCTTTCGGAAAAATTTGAGAAGGATCAACCCAAGGTTACTGCCATTAATTGAAAAAGAAGTGAACAGGCTCTACAAGTTAGGTATCATTGTTCCTATAAGGTTTTCTACTTGGATATCTAATTTAGTCCCTATAAGAAAGAAGACGGGTGAAATAAGGCTTTGCATAGACTTCATAAATTTAAACAAGGTGTCACTGAAAGATAATTACCCCCTTCCCAAAATGGATCACATCTTATAAAGAGTTGTTGGGGCATCCTGAATGTCTTTTCTTGATGGATATTCGGGGTATAATCATATTTTGGCACATGAAAAAGATCAGGACAAAATTTCCTTCACTACACCTTGAGGTACATTCAAATATGCAAAGATTCCATTTGGACTAAAGAATGCAAGGGCTACCTTTCAACGTGCAATGGATATAGCATTTTCAGATGAGAAAGATGTTTTCCTAGTGGTATATTTAGATGATTTGAGAGTATTTTCCCATTCAGATGATGAACACTTGTATCACTTAAGGATTGTTTTTCAGAAATGTAGGAAGTTCAGAATATCTCTCAATCCGAAAAAGAGCCTTTTTCCATGGAGGAGGGAAAACTTCTCGGTCACATCATCTCTAAGGATGGAATCCGAATTGACCCTTCTCGGGTGGAGGCAATTCAGCAGATTGATTTTCCACTGAGAAAAAAATAAATTCAGGCTTTCAATGGTAACATGAATTTCTTACGCAAATTTATTCTGAATTTGGCTGAGCACCTTCGGGAAATGACCAACATGTTGAAAAAGGATAATGAGGTAAAGTGGTATGAGGATGCTAAGAATTCCTTTAACATAGTTAAGTTTTCTTTGACTACTGCCCCTATTTTAATAAGCCCAAATTACACTATTTATTTTATTATATTCTCATTCGCCTCCGAGCACACGATAGTTGCAGTCTTAATGCAAAACAAGGACAAGACGGAACAACCCATTGAATTTTTCAGTCGAACCATTAGGGATGCACCTCTTCGGTACAATATCATAGAGAAACAGGCCTTGGCTTTGATAAAAGCATTGAAGTATTTCTTTTTATATATTTTACATTATCATACTTTGGCTTATGTACCTAATGCAGCAGTCAAAGATGTTCTTATGCAGACACATCCAGAAGGAAGAAGAGGTAAATGGATAGCATTGATGTTGGAATATGACCTCAATATCAAGCCCACAAAGCTGATCAAAGGTCAAGGTTTATAAAAGCTTATGGCTGAGTCAAATATGCATGTTTTAGATATCAATCTTTTTACAACATTGTTCGATGAAGAACATGATGTCACTTTGATACAAGTATCTGATATGTTTCTTTCATCACCTTAGTATTCTGATATAATATATGTAATTCAACATTAGAATCCTCCTCTAGGCATGACCAAGAGTAAGGGTAGGTCTTTAAAGTTGAAAGCTTCCAAATACTGCATTTTGGACAACTCCCTTTACTGGAATGATCCAGGATGTTTATTGTTGAATTGTTTAGTTGAGAGCGAAGCCCAAGAAGTTATGAATGATTTTCATAAAGGAGACTATGGGGGCACCTTTTTTGGAAGACCATGACTAATAAAGTATTGAGAGCGGGATACTATTGGCCAACTATATTTTCAGACTTGTACAAAACAGTGATGAGTTGCCATGAGTGTCAAGTTTTTCAAGGTAAAAGAAAACTTCTTCTATTACCTCTGCAGCCTATTTCAATTCATGCACCGTTTCAACAGTGGGGACAACATAAATTTTCATTGGTTTTATGTTGTTTTCAAAGTCAAGTTAGTCTTGAGTCAATTTTTAAAGTTAGTTTTTAGTTGGTTTGATTTTGTCAAAAATCAGTGTGAGTTTTCAGTTTTTAGTTAGTTTTTAGTATTTGACTCCATGCCCAATGAATAGGCACTTGGTCTACGGTGTTCTTGGCACCTCCAAGGAGCTACCATCCACATATATAGCCAATTTTAGTGCTAGTATTTGAATCCTTCCATTAGTGATCAAAATTAACTCTTTCATGTCCTTTTAGGGGTCCCACTTAGAATTTTTTTATCATTCCACTAGGTCATGCAAAAATTTGGTCACTTGGGGCAGATTTTCATCAAATTTCACTCATTTCAAAAATTTAATTTCATCACTTTCTATCTCACTTTGTCATTTTCTAAGAGTCCATTGTTTCATGATATTACATAACCTATTCAGTCATGTCATCATGAATTCTAGTCAGTCAAGGTTCCCATTAGGTCCTAGGGCTTTCAAGGTCCAATAACACACCATTTCCATTGCATAAGGCTAGCAAGTAAGAGAGTGATCAAATAAACTTATCTTTACGATGTAAAGATGATTTGTAAGGAGTGATTTTCATTTAAAGATGTAATTTTGATTTCAAATTCTAATTTTTATTTTTTATTACATAATTTTATGTCACTCAATTTGTAATAATTTCATGGCTCCCAAGCTTCCAACTCAGAAGTTCCATATGCCAAAGCATCAAAATGTCAAAGTTTAAAGTGTCTCAATCCATCAAATGATCAATTGTCAAAGAATGAAGTCATAGTGAAAGGGTATAGTTTCAAAGTTTAAAAGTTGAATGTGAAGAAGGTAAAGTGGGTCCCAAGGCCCAAAACATCAAACCCATCAAGTATAAATCTCACCAAGACATCAAATTCACTCTCATTTGTCTCTTACAACATTTAGCTACCAATTCCATAGCTTTAATTTCCAGTTTGGAGGGAGAAAGAGTGATTCCTTTGCTGGCATTGCGCTTCTGGACAAGAGGCATTGCGCTTCTATAACTAGCGTTGCACATCTGCTAAGTGCGTTGCGCTCCTGGTAGAGAGGGTGTTGCGCTTCTCTCAAAGGCGCTATGCTTCTGGCCTTTTTTCTCGGCAAGCTCCAAACTTCATCCAAACTGCTTCTAACATCCAGCAAAGGTTCCCACCATCTCTTAACAAGTAAGTGAGACACAATTTCCACCTCCTTGCATTCTTCAAGAGCAGTTTTCATGATGTTTAAATTTTCATGCAAAATTTGGAGTTTGTGTAGTTCAAAACCCTAATCTCATTCCCTCATTCCCAATTTGATTCCCTAAGACCTCACATTTCCTTCCCACATCATTTTCAAACCTATCCCTACCCCTACATTACTATATCTATGTCCCTAATTCCCTTTTCCCCTAAACCCTAAGTCCTAGGCATTTCAATTTCCTAGGCACCCATTACCATCAAACCTGTAATAAAATTACCATTTCCAATTCCCTAAATATTTTAACCCCCCACCACCTCCCTAAGTTTACTAACCCCTTACCCTATCTTCCCAATTTTTCCTACCCCATTCTCCACTCCCTAAACTTATTCACATTCTCATTTCCTCATCCCTAGGGTTTCTAGACCAAAATAACATGGAGGAGGAAAACATAGACTACATGGAGGAAGAAGAAAGGGAAGAGAGAAGTCCACACAAGGGAGGAAGGATTCTTGGACTAATGGCATCTTTCATGACTGTCACTTGTTTCAAGCATGTCAGATGCTTTTATTTTTGTGAAATGATACAAAGAGTCCAAAACCACCTTTTTTTGAGCAGACTTTTCATATCAAATCTTCAGGATAATCAAGTGACCCTTGCTAGTGTGACTTTCACCATATATTTTGCCATCATTTCAGTTTCCACTGGAATTCCAAATGTAGGTGAGAAGTGGTTCCAGTCTAAAGACTTGGATGATCATTATTATGAGCCATACATAGAGCCAAGGTAAGAAATGAAGGAAAGAAAGTTTTTCCTTTCAATTATCCTTTTGATAGGTATGCCCCCATTATGAAAATCATCATGAAGTACTTCTCTTGTAAAGGAAGGTTCTCTAGACTTTATATCTACCATATTATACTACTCATGCACTTCACAAGGGTCAAGATGCCCAATATTCCATATTATATATTCAGGAGCATTGAAAAAATGATATACATTGTACAAAAGGGATATTATGAACAGTAGATTAACAACCTCTTTCACCACTCTCTCATCAAGATCATTGTCCTCCATCACCTTAACCAATTGAATATCTCATGGGACACTTTCATTTCCAATGACATCTTCACTGCTCCACAAGCTCAACATGTTGAAGATGTGCCTCCCCCATCTCATCCTACTACATCTATTCCTCCATCTCGGCCCATAGCACCTAATTCTTCATCATCTCATCCTACTAGATCCATTTCATCACCATCATCACCATTTTAGAGGTAGATTGGGTGACCTAGCAGAGTTATGGTCAACAATCCTAAAAGGCCTGAAATGGGCACATTGGCTAAAACATATTAGAGAGGGAATAGGAAAGTGTTTTCTCCATAGATTGTGGCAGGGAACTTGCCTTCTTCATCAACAAAGAAGGTATAGAATGGAAAGAAAAATATGATAGAGGTAGATGTTCATGAGGAAGTCGGGCATGAGGAGGAAGACCTCCATAAGACAGAGATAGAATTTGAGCTAGTTGACTTGGTGAGCAATGTTGGCTTGTGTTTCTTATGAACAGATAAGGAAACATTAGAGTTAAGAAAATGAAGAGAGGGAGAAGCTAAAGTGAATGCCAAGCACTTCAAGCATGGGTCAGGCAGACACCCCGCAGTCAAAAGAGGAAAGAGCACTTACCACTTACCTTTTTGCATCGCCAACCTCTCTGCTCATCACACATCGCACTTCACGTTGTTTCATTCTTGTTACCATTGCACCCCTTTAAAAAATTCCTGATTGCGATTTGCGGGTGGCCCCGCCTCCGTCATTCCATGTCTCCTCTCCACCCATCACAAATCGCACATTGCAAGTCGCAGATTTTACCCTTAGCTTCTCATAAAAAAAAAAATTACGACTGCGATTTGCGGGCTGCACCACCTCCATGATGCCATGTCACCTTCCACTCATCACACATCGCCCTTCGCAAGTCATAACCTTTACCCTTCGCTTCTCATAACAAAACACTTCCGACTGCAATTTATGAGCAGCCCCACCTTCGTCATGCCATGTCACCTCTCCTCTCATTGCACATATCCCTTCGAAATTCATAACCTTTACCCTTCGCTTCTCATAAAAAAACACTTCCAACTGCCATTTGCGAGCGGCCCCACCTCCATCATGCCACATCACCTCTCCTCTCATCGAGCATCACACATTGCATTGCTTAATTCTTGTTACCGCCATTTCTCCTGCTAATTCCACCATTACTTCCACCATCTTCCCCTCATCCCCACTCCCTATTCCACATCCGATGGCTCATGATATATTTTGGCCTCCTCTCACCTTCAAAAGGTTAATGTCGGGGGGTCCGAAATGGTCGGTTCTGGAAAATGCCGCCAGTGCTATGTGTCAACTTGTAGTGATTTCACACCCTCCCATCCAATACCACAAACCGGACAGGCCCCCCTCCGAAATCCGGTCTCCAGTTTTGCAAGACAAATGAAACTATGGTATATTCAGTATGCCCAAGAACTCCCCGCTAAAAAGCTAGGCACGCGCAGCATGACTGGTTGTTTCATAACGGTTAATGGGAATCATGAGAATCAGGGAGTGGAGGCTTTCGATGATAGGTGAAATCTAGTGATGGAAGTCAGACTGCCCACCTATTCACAGCTACTCCTCACCGACCCATTTTGAATATTCCAGCATTTGGCCTCCGTGGCCAAATATGTTGTTTCTTTTACTGTTTTATTATGATGTTTTACTGTTGAAATGTCGATTTCACCTGATTTTGTTTTGATTTTTTTATTATGGGAGTGATTACTCGATGCACACTAAGTGATTTGGTTAGGATATTTATATTTTCACATGTGTGGGTCGATCATGAAAGTTGATTCAATCATAAACCCTTAGGAGAACTCTATATGTAGGGAGTTCAGAGATGAAAGAAAGGTTACGAATTTCGGATAATTTTTGTTGTAGTTATGTATGGCCGTGCTATTTATGCTCTGAGATACATATTTGGGAGAGTTGTTTTGAACATAATATGATATATAGCATTGTTCATTTGGATTCTAGATGGAGGAATGAGTAGTATGTATCTGTGTTCTCTTGTTTATTAGTAATCTCTTGTTTATGTATAATCAACATTCAATGTTCTGCTGCTTTGATGATTCGTGTAATGTAGCTGCAGGTGGTATGCATTTTTATTCATGAATTCGTGTTTGAATAACGCTCATGTATTAAACTTGTTGTGCCCCCTTAATTCACGCTCCACGAATCTCTCTTGTTGGTCACATTCTACTTACATCTTCTTCCTCTGAGTTCACGGGAGATAGATTCTTAATACTTTTAAGGCTGTCTCTCGCAGGTTCCTCCTCCATTCCTCCTAAATACCTCTACATATTTTGAAAGTCTCTTCTCATTGCTTCATACCTAGCCCATTTAAAAAATCCACCGGGCCATACAACCTCTTGAGATCTCTCGCAGTATAGGGTAATTCGCATGAATCAGACTGCAAAGTCTTCACCATTCCTAAACCATCGCAACCATTATTCTCTTTTATCCATATTCTATCAAAGGCACCCTTAAAATTGTCTACATCCAACCTCTGATTTCAAGTTGTCCTAGGCACTAGTCTTTTGCAACTCGAGGTGGTCTCTAGGAGAAAAAACACCTTTTCAGCATCGTTGCCGAGGAGCAAATTAGAAAATATTTTCCCTGGGATACGACATTATCTTCACCCTTCAATCAGGTGAGCACGAAGGGTTGAGAGTTGCATAGCCCTCACCTTGGCCACTCCACTATTATATAAGTTCAAATCAGTTGTAATCTTGGCTTTCATAAGGCCTCATACTCGATCAAATACTTCCCAGTTGAAAACCCCTTCTATATCTGATCCCGAAAAGATCATATTTAAGAGATCTGGAAGGAAAAGCAACCAAGCCAGGCTGACCTACCCTCATTTTTTCTAGAGTATTTGCCTTCCTCATATCAGAAATATGACATCTATAGCTCTTGCTCCACAACCCGTGTACTTGGGTATTCTCCATAAGCCTCTGCTTTAGCGAGTTCAGTAATAAAAAACGAAGCCAAATCCATTGACACTTCTCTACCTCCCTTGCGCCCTACTCCCGAGGCTGAAGAAGTTAAATAAGTTGTAGCACTCCAAATATTTTTACAGAAAAATATCCAAACCTATACTTACCACATACCTGTTATACCTCAGCCAAATCATCCTCATAACCTACCACCACTGCCCCTCATGGATGTACATGGGTTCCTCCTCAAAAAATATGCTTCATTGGCTCTACCTCAAGTACTGAATGACATGCCTCAAGATTATTTAAATCTCCTTCCTCAGTTCACCAGGGAAGATAATACTCCGGTGCAGAGACATATTGAAAACTTTTGTGAATTTGCTGAGAATGTGAATTTAGAGCACTTAGATGTGGTGTTAAGGCTTTTCATGCAATCCTTGGATGGAGAAGCTCAGAAGTGGTTCAAGTCTCTAGCCGATAACACAATCCACACATGGGAAGAAATGGAGAATTTATTCACACTGAAATGGGGAGAAAAGAGGGACCATGGATACGTTCTCACCGATTTCATGCTCTAATGAAGAGACACAATGAGGATATAACAAAATTCATAAATAGGTTCAATAATCTTTATAATAATCTTCCTGTTGAAATAAATCCTCCCCAAGCAGCTGCTAAGGTGGTCTTCGTAGGAGCTTTCGAGCCGGAGTTTGGGTTCACCCTAACAGAAAGAAAATCCACATCTCTGGATTAGATCCAGACTGATGTATTGGAGGTAGAAGAAAACTTTGCTTCTACTGGTAAATTCAAGGGGAAGACACAATATGAAGCTAGAGTAAAGAACAGGGAGGAGGATTCTACTTCAAATCAGGAAAGGGAATCACAAGAGTATATATTTGAAGAAATGAATAAGCTAATGAAGAACCTTTAAAATAAGCTGATTAAGCTTGAATTGGAGGCCAAAAATTCCCCTCCTCGTCCCAACCAAATGATTCCTAACCAGGGTTTTAATCCTCAATATTGGAAGCCCCCTCTGTAGTTGTTGCAGTGGGAGAGGAAGGAACAACAACACCGTCTATACTTGGAACAACAAGCCGAGGAAGTCACAGGCAGCCAAGAAAATCAATTCCTCACTTACTCTGATGATGAGGAGGGTGAACTCATCCTGAAAGGGGATCAAGAGGAGAAGGAATTCCCTCCAGAGGATCAATATATTGACAGTTACTGCAGACAGTTCGTGGATTTCATGCAAGCTCAACTCCACAAGAAATATGACCTCAGGTCCTCCAAGAAGAGAACCCGAGTGCAAGAAAAATATGAAGATTTGATATCAAGAGAAAAATCCCCTCCTAGTATTTCCAGTAAAAGGAAAAGTTCATTAGAAGAGTCAACCCCTCATAAGCCTACTGCATCCACTTCCACAAAGAAAGAAGCTGATCCTCCAAAAAATGAGAAGCCCTCATCTATACCCTTGAAACTTCCTGACCCTCCTAAAGAACAACTCAAAGAAGCTATTACAAAAAAAGGACCCACGCCCTTTAATCTCCAGAAAGAACTAGAGAAGTTCAAGATCCTAGTTCCCCTGATCGAGCTCCTGAAACAACCTTCATACAAAGCTTAAGTGTCCCAATTGATGCAACCCCATGGTGTAAGCCCTCTTCCTGACAGCCTCAATCTCCAAGAAGAACGATCCATGGTGGTTTTTTCACCTCATGTAGAAGAGAAGGACTCAACCACTCCCCCGTTCTATGTGACTCTGTTGATACATGACTTACTATTGCACAATTTCATGCTGGATTATTGGGCTTCACATAACCTGTTTCCTTTGTTTTTCATGGAACAATTGGGATTGTAGATTAAAAGGCCTTATAAAGACCTGTATTCTTTTGAATTCAAAAGGGTGAAGTGGTTGAGTATGATAAAAGACCTGGTAGTGAAATTAGCTCAGATTCTGGCAAAAAGTGTGGTGATGTATATTGTTGTAGCTAATATCCTAGCTCGGTTTAGAATGTTGTTGTCCAGATCTTGGGGTTCCAAGATTGGAGGGTCAATAAAACTGGACGTCACCTACACCACTATCCCAATGTTCGGTGGGGAGGAAACAAGATTATACTGTGAGTCCAGGTTTGTAAATATGGTCACCAAATTTGATGGTTTGACCAATTCTCTGGTGTATGGTAAGGAGGGTGAATTCTCTTGCCTTATGCTCAAGGAGGACGAAAATTTCTTGCAAGAAGTGAAGGTCTGTCGCCTAAGATAGAGGGATCCCATAAATAGAGTGGAGAACAATATTTGGACCTTGGTGTTTGATGGGGCTTATTCACGAGAAGGAAACAGAGCCAGGGTACTCCTGATATCGCCGAAAGGATGCTTAGTGCCTCTCTCCTTCAAGCTTGAATTTGAAGCCACAAACAAAGTGGCTGAGTATGAAGCCCTGCTATTGGGATTACAGGTAGCACGAAACATGAACATACATAATCTCAAGGTGTTTGGAGATTCAAAGCTAGTAGTGAGGCAAGTCAGGTGCCAATGCCAAGCTAAGCACCCACGGATCAGAGCTTATAGGAACGAGATATGGGATTTGGTTGATAACTTCACGGATTTTAACATTCAATTCATGCCGAGGGATAAGAACAGAATGGCCGACTCACTAGCCGTGGCTGCTAGAAATTTCCACCCTCTGCAGAATCCGTTGCTTAGATACAAGGTGGAAGTGAGATATCACCCCTCCATTCTAGAAAATGTAAAACATTGGTAGGTCTTTGAGGACGAAGAGCAAGTCAAGTGTTTTATGGATATGGTGGGTGAATTCTCGAATTTGGTGATCAAATCAGTGACCGAGGACGATAGTAAAGAGCCGAAAACAAGATGGGAGGAGACACTGGCTAGGCACCACGTCTTGCAATTAAAGGTAAATTTTATTCCCAGGGGTCTTGTGCCATTAGAGAGACTGTTTGATAAAAATGATATCTCGGTGAACCCCAATAAACCGACCCCTGATGAGCCAGTCAGGGATTTGAAGATCGAGACAGAGGAATAATCGAAGGTGGTGATGTTGTCGAAAGGAGTCCCTAAATAATATCAAGGACAGTACCTGAAGCTCTTTTGATCATACAAAGACGTCTACGCTTGGTCATACCAGGACTTGAAGACTTTTGATATTGACGTCATACAACATAAGATACCCCTAAAAGAAGACGTTAAGCCTCATAAACAGAAGCTCGGGAAGATCAATCCTTTTCTTCTCTGGGCTATTGAAAAAGAAATAAATAAGTTGTTGCAGGAAAATATCATTGTCCCTCTGAGGTACTCTGAATGGGTGGCGAACCTGGTCCCGTAAGGAAGAAAAATGGTGAAATCAGGCCTTGTGTGGATTTTTGCCATCTGAACATAGCCTCACTCAAAGATAACTATCCCCTCCTGAAGATGGACCACATCTTGAAAAAGGTGGTGGGATCCTTCCGCATGTCCATGATGGATGGTTTCTCAGGATATAATCAGGTGGCGGTGCTCCCTGAAGACCAAAAGAAGACGACATTCACTACACCTTGGGGAAACTTCATGTACTCCCAAATGCCTTTCGGCCTGATAGACGTCGACGCCATATTCCAGCGTGCGATGGACATCGCTTTCATAGGAGACCAGGATAAGTTTGTGGTAATTTACCTGGACGACATCATTGTCTTCTCGAAGAGTGATGTTGAGCATATAGAGCATCTTCGACGAACTTTTGACAAATGTCGAAGGTATGGTCTATCTCTTAACCCCCAAAAATCCATGTTTTCCCTGGAAGAAGGAAATCTATTAGGGAATATAGTAACCAAATAAGGTTTAAATATTGACCGAAAGCAAGTGGAGGTGATAAAGGACATTTCCCTACCAAGAAACAAAAATGAAGTACAGGTATTCCTAGGAAGAATAAATTTTCTCAAAAGGTTCATACCAAAATATGTCGAGATTGTCTGAAACATCACCGAAATGCTAAAGGAGAATAGTGAATTCAAATGGACCCCTCAATCCAGGGTCTATTTCAACATGATCAAGCAGGCCCTTGTGGAAGCTCCAGTGTTGGCAGGTCTGGATTATGGAAAGTCAATCATGATTTTTTCTTTCTCCTCCCCTCATACAATAGCCGCGATGCTGCTACAAAAAAATGATGAAGGGCATGAACAACCTATTGCGTTCTTCAGCCAAGTCCTCTGAGATGCTGAACTAAACTATAATATCCTAAAAAAGCAAGCATACGCTCTGGTCAAGTCACTTAAAGCATTTCAGGTGTACGTGTTACAGTCTGTCATAACAGCTTACGTACCCATTGCAGTAGTGAAGGATATTCTGGTGCAGGACGAAAATGAAAGAAAAAGGGGAAAATGGATAGCTAAGATTTAGGAGTACGAGATGGAGATAAATCCTACAAATCTCATCAAAGGCCAAGGGCTAACAAAAATTATGTCTGAATCCAACTGTCAGGCTCTAGGGATAAATTTGTCTATGACAGGAGGAGAAGCGCCGAAGGATTCAGGCGTACATCAAGGCATAGAACCTTCCACACAAAAAACACATGTAAAGTACTTGCTATCCTTATGGTATAAAGATATAGTGGAGTGCCTTTTAACCGTGAGGTGTCCTCCTAACTATGAAAATACCAAGTATCGCAATTTAAGGTTAAGATCTCAAAAGTATACTATGGAAAATGGGAAATTTTATTAGAGGGACCTGGCTGGGACTTTACTACTATGTTTAACAGAGAAAGAGGTTGATGAAGTGATGAGAGAGTTCCAATAAGGAATATGTGGTGGGAATTACAACTGGCGATCCACTGCTCACAAGATCCTGAGAGCGGGCTTATTTTGGCCCAAGTTTTTTGGTAACGTACATGCTCACGTCTAGGCCTACGAAAAGTGTCAGAAATTCGCTGAAAGGCAAAGGTTCTCACCTCTCCCATTGATCCCAGTTCATGTTGAAGAGTCGTTCAAACAATGGGGAATCGACTTCATAGGTGAGATTCACCCGACTTCTAGCAACCAACATCGATGAATCCTCACCACCACACATTACTTCACTAAATGGTTGAGTTCGTGCAAGAAAGGAATGCCACATATTTGGTGGTGATCAAGTTCTTGGAGGAAAACATAATAGCCAGGTTTGGATGCCCTGCTAAAATCATAATAGATAATGCCCAGGCTTTTAAGTCGGCTAGGTTCATGAAGTTCTGTCAACATTATAATATCATTCTGGGGCACTCCACTACATATTACCCACAGGGGAACGAGCTGGCAGAATCATCCAACAAGACATTGGTGAGGATCTTGAAAAATAAAATCAATGAAAACCAAAAGAACTAGGATTCCTAGCTCAAGTTTTCTCTCTGGGTGAATCGCATCACCACTAAAATATCCACAGGGAAGTCCCCTTATGAGCTGGTGTACAGCAGAGCAGCAGTCCTCCCTATTCAGTCGCATTACCCGTGGCCCGATTCTTACAGGAGAGCGAGGAAGAGTCGAACGACCTTATCAGAAGAATGAACCAATTGGTCGAACTAAATGAAACACGGGAACAAGTAAGCCAAAAAATAGCAGAGTACCAGGAAAAGATGAAAACCTTATTTAACCAAAGAGATAAAGACAAGGAAATCAAAACAAGGGATCTGGTGCTGCGATGGGATGTCAGGTGGTCAAGAAAAGGGAAAAATGGGAAGTTTTACCCCCTTTGGTTTGGTCCATTCAGGGTGGCCGAGGTCAAAGGCAACAATACCTTTGCGTTGGATAATTTGGAAGGAGACATACTCGAGATGCCTATCAATGGACAGTTTCTTAAGCCTTACTTCCAGCACTAATAGTGGGCTATGGTGGCCCATTTTACATATCCTCAAATTGTATATATGTCGTTTGTTATTTTCGCATGAATTACTATTTTGTTTTTTATTAAAATTGCTTGAATTTTTTTTAGCGATGATCCCCGACATATCAAGAAGAACACAAGCAAGTGGTTTGCGAGTTCTCGACACACTCGAACGAGTGCGTTGTCCCCAATGGAGCCAATGTTGGCTTGTGGTTCTTATAAACGGATAAGGAAACATTAGAGTTAATCAAATGAAGAGTGGGAGTGGCTAAAGTGAACGCCAAGCACTTCAAGCATGGGTCGGGCATACACCCCATATTCAAAAGAGGAAAGATCACTTACCACTTACCTTTTCACATCGCCAACCTCTCTACTCATCACACATCAAACTTCGTGTTGTTTCATTCTTGTTACCATTGCACCCCTTCACAAAACTCCTGATTGCGATTTGCAGGTGGCCCCACCTCTGTCATGCCACGTCTCCTCTCCGCCCATCTCAAATCGCACATCGCAAGTCACAGCTTTTACCCTTCGCTTCTCATAACAAAAAACATTCCGACTGTTATTTGTGGGCGGCCCCACCTCCGTCATGCCATGTCACCTTCCACTCATCGCACATCACCCTTAGCAAGTCATAACCTTTACCCTTCGCTTCTCATAGAAAAACACTTCCGATTGCAATTTGCGGGCAGCCCCACCTCTGTCATGCCACGTCACCTCTCTTCTCATCGCACATCACCCTTCGCAAGTCATAATATTTTCCCTTTGCTTCTCATAACAAAACACTTCTGATAGGGATTTGCGGGCGGCCCCACCTTCATCATGCCATGTCACCTCTCCTCTCATCACGCATCGCACATCGCATTGCTTCAATCTTGTTACCTCCATTTCTCCTGCTAACTCCACCATTACTTCTTCCATCTTCCCCTCATCCCCACTCCCTATCACACATCTGATGGCTCATGATCTATTTTGGCCTCCCCTCACCTTCCTAAGGTTAACGCCAGGGGGGGGGGGGGTCCGAAATGGCTGATTTTTGAAACTGCCTCCGGTGCTGTGTCAGCCTGCAGTGATTTCGCACCCCCCCCCCATCCAATAGCACAAACCGGACATGCCCCCCTCTGAAATCATGTCTACCCAATAAATCCCTGCTAAAGAGCTAGGCATGCGCAACACAACTCGGTGTTTCATAATGGTTAATGGGAATCATGAGAATAAGGGAGTGGAGACTTTCGATGAAAGGTGAAATAAAGTGATGGAAGACGGACTGGCCACCTATTCACGACTACTCCTCGCCGACCCATTTTGAAGATTCTAGGATTTGGCCTCCGTGGCAAACTATGTTGTCTTTTTTACTGTTTTATTACGATGTTTTACTGTTGAAATCTCGATTTCACCCGATTTTGTTTTGATTTTCTGATTATGGGAGTGATTTCTCGATGCACGCTCTACGATTTGGTTAGGATATTTTGATTTTCACATTTGTGGTTCGATCATTAAATTTGATTCGATCGTAAACCCTCAAGAGAAATATATATGTAGAGAGTTCAGATATGAAAGAAAGGTTCTGAATTTTGGAGAATTTTTGCTGTAGTTCTGTATGACTATGCTCTTTGTGCTCTGAGATACATATTTGGGAGAGTTTTTTTGAACAAAATATCATATACAACGTTGTTCATTTGGATTCTAGATGGAGCAATGAGTAGTATGTATCTATTTTCTCTTGTTTATTAGTAATCTCCTATTTATGTATAATCTGCTACTTTGATGATTTGTGTAATGTAGCTGCAGGTGGTATGCATTTTTATTCATGAATTCATGTATGAATAACTCTCATGTATTAAACTTGTTGTGCCCCCTTAATTCGCGCTCCACAAATCTCTCTTGTTGGTCACATTCCACTTACATCTGCTTCCTCTGAGTTCACGGGAGACAGATTCTTAAGACTTTTAAGTCTATCTCTCGCGGGTTCCTCCTCCGTTCCTCCTAAACACCTCTACATATTTTGAAAGCCTCTGCTCATTGTTTCATACCTGGCCCATTTAAAAAAGCCACCAAGCCATACAGCCTCCTGAGCCCTCTCACAGTACAGGGTAATTCGCATGAATCAGACTCCAAATTCTTCACCATTCCTGAACCACCACAACCATTATTCTCTTTATCCATATTCTATCAGAGGCGCCCTTAAAATTGTCTACATCCAACCTCTGATTTCAAGATGTCCTAAGCAGTGGTCTTTTGCAACTCAAGGTTGTTTCTAGGAGAAACAACAAGAAGGATGATCATAAGGCCTCTAGTTTTATTATCAAGGAGAAGGATACCCAAATTAGAGAGCTTCAGACTAATTTAGATAGATCTAAGTTTGTCATTTCTTTTCTTGAGCATGAGAATAAGCAGCTAAAGGATAAGCAAGTTCTCATGGAGCTAGAGTTTCTCAGAACAAGGAAAGGTAAAGCTATGATACCACTTAATTACCCTGACCATGATGACATCCAAAGCAGCAGAAAAATACCAAAAATAAGGGATCTTAATAGGGCTTTACAACAACAGATAATTGAAGATGAAAAACTGACTTTTGAAGAGAGGATTGCCAAGGAGGTTGAAGATGAAAGAGAGACATGGCTTGATAGGGTCAACATCCATCTTGAGAAACTCCTCCACAAGGAAAAAAAGGACAAAAATATGCTCAGACACTTGTCAAATAGGTACATCACAAGAAACAAGGTTTGTAGCATCAAACTCAAGCAATTGCAGGAGAAACATAAGCAAACCCTAGCCAAGAAAAAGGAAGGAGACAACTTGACATTCTTGATGAGGCCTCCCTCCATGATTAACATACATCATAAACAACCATTCTGTAAATTTTGGCAAAGTTTTGGGAAATTTTGAAGATTTTTGAGTTTTTGTGCATTTCTTGACAGTCACTAGACAGTTTGACTGTCAGAAGTGCAGCGCCCTAGGCGCTACACTTTTTCTAAGGACCTCCATTGGTCAAACCAAGACCACCAATGGATTCAAAATGATGAAGACATGCAGGTTAGCAACTCTTCTAAGAAAATTTGGGAAAATTGGTCAGCAAAAAAGTAAAAAAACACCTAAAAAACCATGTTCCTGCCCTCTTTTTGAGACTGGCGCTGCGCTTTTGACCAGTCTTGGGAGATTTAATTTTTGGAGGGTCAAATCTAGTCAATTTTGTAAACTAAGCACAGATTTGGAAACTAGACAGGACAAACTTTCCAATGAGTTATCCTGAGCTCAATTTGGACTTCATGAAGGCCTCCAAAACTCACCTTGACGTTGGTGTCGCGCTTTTGCTTCAGGTGCTTCTGCTTTTGCTTCAAGCGCTACGCTTTTGCCAGATTCTATGATATTTTCCAGTTTTTGAATTTTTCTCAGTTGATGATAGAATTTATGAGCTTTTAATGATGTAATTCATGGATGTAAATTTAATAATGATGTTTTTGAGTTACCTAGGGGTAAATACATTAGGTAAAACTCTTTGAGAGGATGAATGAATTAGTTTCACTAAAGTTTGGGATGAGTCAGTATGACCACCCTACACTCTAGGTTTCAGTTCAGACTTTGGTGGAATAGCTCCACAACTCAGGGATTCGACCACTGAGGTTGGGAGAGGTTGTTTCATATCTATATCTTTCACTTTTTTACTCATTCCATAGGTTTTATGTTGTTTATTGATCAGAGACACTAGTGTATTCAGATTTTGGCAGGAATATATTGGATGAGTTGCATCTATTCTTTTGGGATTGATGTGGTACTGTATTTTGGCATAGTTTCTTCTTCAGTTTCATATGTATGATTTTTTTTTACTTTTCATGTTCATTCCAGCTCTATGATATGTTTGATTCTCAAGTTTGATAGGCAGAATACATCTCTTATGCCCTGTTTTGGGATAATCACCATAGTTTGTTCAGTTTCTTCAGTTTAAAGGGAATTCATGCACTGTCATGCTCTTTTTAGAACCTCACCAGTCTGATCCATATCACCATAAAAACCTAAAGTGTTAGAGTGCTTATCTACCTTGCCTCATTAGATGTCTGCAATTTTGATCTTATTTTCCCTGACCTAGTTACCCCTTTGACCTAATTCACTCATCCAACACCCGAATCAACCAATCAAAACCCCTGTGCTACTATACCTAGCCTAAAACCTAATTTCATCCAGCCCTCTTGCTTGAGATCACTTGGAGAGAGCCCTCTCCTGCCTAGTAGGGCTAGCTACTTGGCTAAGCTTGGTTTGTAGTTACCTTTGTTGGACTCTTCTCAGCCTCAGAGATCCGATAGAGTGCTAGGAGGGTATAAGAAAGGTCATTCCTCTTCTTATAAAAGAAACCTCATAAATCATGAAAAGGGCTTTTGGAGGCTTAGACTTTGGAGAGCTAGCATTGGCTTCTTCAACTTGGCATAGGAGAGAAAACCATTCTTTTCGAGAAGCAACAATAGACTTAATGTTCCACAGTTGGAGCTAGTGGCTCACCATTGTAACCACGTACTTGGATATTTCACCTAATAATTGGAGCTCATTTAGCCAACACATTTTCATACATGTATTGCGAATATTGTGAGAAGATTCTTTGGATGTTCATGGTATATTTTATTTTGATATGTACTAAAGAAACTAAACTACTTAATTGGCTTTGGAAGTTGAATATGTGTTGTATTTTCTTTAATTATCGTTGTGTTGATGTGAAATATTTATCTAGATAACTAACAAATATTTCCGTGCTCTTGTGCGCCTCACTTATGATAGTATTATTAGTTTATTTCTAGAGACGCACACTTTTCTCCCCTTTTGTGAAGGCTTCCTTTTACACATTGAAATTGGAATTTAACAATTTAAACTTACTTGTTTGTCCAAAGGTTATGTGCATAATCTATTATGTTATTCATTGAGACCGAGGGAAACCTTAAGTTTTGGTGGCTGGGTCAAAACTCTAAATGGGGCTCCTATTCTGAATGGTGTAAGTTCTAATTGGGAATTCACATTGGGGAGACCCCTTGTATGTTGGCGAAATCCAACATCGTCAACACATGCCCAGTAGTGCCTTTACATTCCCCACTGGGAAGAAATTTTCGGCCACCTTCAACATAATCATCTTCACAATTTTTAAAATCATACTGATCATTCTGATTAGTACCCTCAAAATCCTCTCTTGGAGAAAATTATTTATCATCCTAATAAATGCTTTTAAAATGCCCTCTCATAGGAAATTCATTCTTCACCATCCTCATCAATTCCTTTGAAATCCTTTCTTAGAGAAAATTATTCACCATCCTCATTAATCCTTTTGAAATCCTCTTCTAGAGGAAATTCTTCACCATCCTCATTAGTGCCCTTGAAATCATTGCTTGGAGGAAATCCATCATCTTCATCAGTGCCTTTAAAATCCTTTCTTAGAGGAAATTCTTAATCAACCTCATTAGTGTATTTTAAATACTTATATGAAATTATTCATCATCCTCATCATGTAATTCCCATTCCCTTATGTTATTTTGCTACATCTGGTTGTTAACCTACTCATTGTGAGCTTTTTTGATGTGATAGATCATATTAGTGCTATTAGTGTTTGTACGAGGTATGCATAGTCTATCTACATACCCACACCTTGCAAAAGTATGTTAGCATTCTACAAATTATTATGTTAGATGATTAATTAATGGTTAAGATTGATTGATGATCAAGTTGTTGATTAGCCTTAATATTGATTAGTGATTTATTAACCATTAATCATTATTTATAATTAATGGATTATATTTTAAACATGTTTGATTTAATATTTAAATTAAGATTCTTATGAATTTGTATGTTTGAATGTCATTTATAGTATAGTATTATTTTATTTCTTTAATGGGGGTGTTTTGGTGAATTGACTACCCAAAGTGTTAATTAAGGGATAAAGGGGTAGGTGGAGTGATAATGGGGAAGAGGGGGGGGGGGGGTGTGGCTATAGAATGGTGTCATGGGGGATCTATGAATAATGGGAAGGGGATAAGTGGGCTTCACATGGATATGAGAAGGGAGATATTTTTTTTTCATAGAGGAGTAAGGGAATGGAGAATAGAGGAAAAGGGGGGAACTTGGACAATGGGGTGGAGTTCAGAGTTGCAAGGGTGTTGGGTTGAGGACTTGAAAAAACTATGACTATGGTTTAGACTTGGGATGGGAGGGCTAGGGAACTTGTGGAGGTTCCTTGGGCTAAGAATCTAGATAGGTTGTTCCTAGTTAGTAAAGTGGTCCCTGGAGGAGCACCACAATAAAGACATCATAAATAGGTATTTTTTTGCTAATTGTTAATACCAATTTCTTGTTAATTTCTCTGGTTAAATTATTTGAATTTCATATGTTGTTAAATATGAAAATGGAAAGATATACACAACGGAATGATTGGAAACAAATTCTATATTAGTCACAATAAAAATGTTTATTTTTTAAATCCCATTGAATAGTTCTTTATACAAACTCGAGACCCAAAGAAGGAGGGGATCTCACACATGGCATCTAGCAATTTTTTATTCTTGTGATAAAATTTGTAACTTTCATGTTCTAATATTTTTTGAGTGTGGTATATATTTTTGTATTTAAATGATTGAGCTTCTCCCCAAAATTTGATATAAATTATTAGCAGATAGGGGTGGCACTTTCACCTTTAAAAATGATATTGGCACATATTTTTCTAAAGGAGATGAATTTCCTTGTTGTCCCTTGGCCCTAGAGATGGAGAAGTTGATTGGGATGTGATCCTCGTAAGGTTATATGGGATGTGAGGTTGAAAAACATAATAGTTGGGAATGAGTAAGAGAGGATTAAATCCATGATTTAATGTTGGTTGGATGATCCACGTGGATTCAGAAAGGCTCAAAAATTAAAGGTGTCTTTGAAAAAGATAAAAAATATAAGTCCTTAGATTTCCGTTAAACTAGGATAATGTTGAAGAGATTGTCACAAGTTTTCCAACTACGCAAATGATACCTCAATCCAAGTTAGTATGCAAAAGATATGACTAGTCAACATTTTGGTCAACTTCATCCCATTGGCTAAATTTAATAGACCACCAACTAAATTTAGAGGAGTCGGTAAATTTGGAAGACACTAACTAGATGAAAATTTAGCCCTTCACAGTGATGATTTCCAACGGTCGAAAGGGTGAAATTATTGTGTCTTTAAAATTTTTGGTGACCAAAAAATTTCGGGCCATGATTTATTAAAAAAATAAAAATAAGGGCGGATCGGCCCCAACAAACTTGACCACCCCACTTCCATATATATATATATATATATATATATATATATATATATATATATATATTAGCTAACATAAAACGTGGGGTCGGTGGGACTCGAACCCATGCCGGCCATGTGGCCAGCCCACCCAAAGTGGCGGCACCATACATAACCACCCACCAAATATGGAGCATGCCCTACCAAAATAAAACAACAAAGAAATTGGGGGTGGTGGTTTTTGAACCCAACCTGCCCCCCAACCAATTTTAAAATGTATTAATGTTAACCAAACCGCCAGTTGGTCTGGCTTTGAAAGTCACACCACCCAACACATATAGAAAATTCAATCATTTTCTCATTCACCAAACAACAGAGGAACCACGAGCGAAACTCGGCCTAGGTGGGGCATGTTTACCAAAGAAATAATATTCTAGGGGAGTATTCATGGAATATTTCCATGCTGAATCTTGTGGAGGAATATTTAAATTCCCTTGGAGCCGATTTTTGAAGGTGTCAGATTCATTCCAAGTTTATACTCAAATTAATCAAAGTTTCGCTAGCAGTATGATGACGAGATCAAATTTATTATCTGAGCATCGGATTTTTCAGAAGAATAATTTTGAGGGTGGAACCATGAAGGATGAACCTTGATGTGGGAATCTACATAAAATCTGAAAGATTCCCTGGAGGCCCGAAAATGACAATTTCAAAACCAAGCCAACTTTATACTCAATTTTCTCAGATTTTTGTAAGGAACATGATGGTGTGATCAGTTTCTTTGTATGAGTAGCCAAATTTCAGTCATCCCACAAAATAGAATATTTGAGGAATGTTTGAGATTCATGGGGAGCCCGAATTTGACCGAGCCAGAAAGGGGTCAAGTTTAAAATCATATTTCACAATTTTTTGCTAGGAATTCAACTATGTTTTCTGTTTCTTCAATAGAGGTGTGCATTTTCAGGCCATCCTTGTCAGTGGAGGTATCAGATGCACTGAAGCCATGTCTTCTTTTTATTTTTTCTAAGATGATGATTTGATGTTGAGATCGATGTATGCCATTTTGTTGGAGGATCCTTGTATGCCACTTTATGTGAGAGTTTGATATTTTGTCATGTTGAAGGAGAGATGATATGAGTGAGAGTTCTTATAGGAACATATCATGGAGAGACATGACACTCTATTTAAGGGATTTATTCCTTGTATTGACAAATAATACATCATGTACTCGTCATCATCTTGCAACATTTAATGAAGTGACTTCCCCACTCTTAACACTGGTCCCTGAGACATAACCCACACTGGATGAAATTCGTTATCAACTTGTGTATGTTCTTTTATTTGATGGTTTCATTTATGTTTCCTCTTCTTTAAAGTATGCACATATGGTTTCTTCATACTCTTTCACATGTAATTCTTCTAACATCACAGAAGTAAAAGATCTTGGTTAATTGCGGTAGCTAAGAGAATCCAGATCATTGGAAAACAAATTGATTTACAAGAGAGAAGAAACATTTTAAAAAATTTAGTCCTCATTAGCTCACTTGTGTTAAAGGTGAAGAAGTTCAAGAAAGAACCAACAAATTATAAATCTAAATAAGATCATGATGATGATTATGATGAGTATGGGTGGAGAAGCTTACTTAGCCCTATTTTCCTGGGAAGTGCTCTTTCCTATTCTCATGCTTGAACTGAGGATTTAGAACTAGGTGAAATTATGGCCATATCTAATAAGAGATTCATAGGATTGTAAATTTAAAAATATTTTCATGAATGCACATTTTCTTCCACTAGATATAATGATACTATTGCATATGGAAAATTTACTGGCAAACATATTTCTCGATGTTCAATATCAATTTGATTATAAAATTCTTACTATAGACATTTTTTCAAAATAAATCCCTCTATATGTTATTTATAAATCTTAATTGTTATGCCCCTCGGGGGCATCTCAATTGGTTAATTCGAGAAATGTGAAATCGTTGAAATTCTAAAGACCCAGGTTCAAATCCTCCCTATTGTGACCTGGGCTACCGAGAGGAGGACATATCATAGCATCCCATAGGTTTAATGGTAGTTACGTGTTAGGCAGGCTGTTGGGTTCCTCTAGTTTACAAAATAAAAATAAAACAAAATAAGTCTTAATCATTATAAAGGGAAAAAATATGTTATGATTCAATTAGATAATTACACTATTTTTTATTTTATAATGTATATGAGATTCAAGATTTTTTTTCACGAAGTATTTGGTTTGAAATTAATTAGATGGTACCCTTAAACCTTATGCAAGTTTCTCCAACTTTGCAAGTTCAACTAGGTGAGTCTAATTTTCAATCAATCAGTAGGTCAATCAATTCACTGGCATCCATTTTAGTTTCATTTGATGGAGTTCAATGTTCATTTATTCATCACTTGTCTCAGAAATTAAGTTAGCCCTCTCTATGGTACATATTTAATTGTGTTCAAAATGCATGTTTGATCTAAATGTTGGATGAATAACTAACAAAAATATAAGTGACAAAGAATTATGATCCTAAAATTTAACCTTGAAAACTGCTAGATATCTCAAAAAGTAAACACTACTGATGTTATGAATTACATAAAATGAGACTTTCCAATGTTCACATGGGCTCTTTGAAAGGATTTCCATAAAATCCAAACATATGCCACATTCTCTCTCAATTTATAATTTGAAAATCTTAATTTTTTTTGGCAATATGATATTAGTAAGCCATGATATTGGCCCATGGTATTGTACAAAACCTCTTTACAGGTTAATAACATCCATGGTAAAGTGGGGTGAATTGATATAGTCAAGAATATTGTTATATATGTGTGTGTGTGTGTGTGTGTTTAAGTCATATGATGTATCATACCCCAATGGGGGTGTTGGAAAATGTACTACCTGGGGGGATTTGGTCAAGGCCTTCCACCATACCACCTCCCATAGCATTAAAGAGGGGGATGACATGGCCAACTCCCTCCATGTAGTAGCACATGCTATGAGTAATGAGGAACTCACAAATTAATATGGAAACCCCCAAGACCTCCACATATTCTTTCCCAACTTGGAATTTCTCCACCATTTTCTACTACCTTCATGAGACCACCAGGCTGAAGGTGATATTTTCCATCCCAACATCTGGTGGTTCAATGCTCCAGTGAAGGAATGTTGAGGCCCTCCTAGTCTGGTCTTCCATAGTCCTTATCCCATCACAAGTTGGAAAATTTGATACCTTTTCAAGACAATAGGGGTGTATGTGATGGGTCTGAGTGACATCTAGTGAGGGGGTCAACAAAATGACTTGGATGAGAAATTTAGGAACAAACACGCCTCCAACATGTTAGTAAATTCTTCATTTCCCATTATATTTAGCTGGTACTTTCTTCAAAATTATGTGTTTCTAATTCTTTGGTCCAAGATTCTGGGTGTTATCGTTGAGGATAAGATTCCTATTGTTACTCTTGTAGTTAAGTCTTTCTAGCTCACCGCAAAACCCAAAAAACCCTCTTACTTCCCACCTTTGTCTCACTCTTATTGTTACAACTCTCCTGGCTTGCATCATCTATGTTCCCCACTGGAAGTGTTTCTCTCAACATTCTTTGAATTGGCCTCCCTTTATCTCTCATTCCCCTATCTCACGTCCATATCTTGAATTTCCCAATGTTAGGTTCTAGCCTATTCTTAACTTCAAGCTGAGGAAAATAATGCACCCGAGGCATGGATTTGGTCGACAAGGCCCCTCAAGAAGACTCAAATCTCAGACCTAAGCTCAATTAGCAACTGAAATATATCTTTTCGTCACTATTCTTGAAGTCCAAGAAGAAATCCGCCAACTTGAAACCTAGGTAGAAATTGATCGAAATTCCCATTAAGAATAAAAAATTGAAGCATAAGTCTCTGATTGGATCCTATACCTTGGCCATACTAAAGGTTGTAGGATCCAATGTTTTTATTCCATCACCCTAAATTAGAAAACGAAAACTCTATTGGGCCATGGCATCAAAGAAAAATAATAGGATCATAATAAAATCATAGCCTACCTCAATGACATCCATTGGTTTCAAAAACACCATTACTCTTGTTTGATCAACCTAGATGTTCGAATGGCCCACATTGAGAAGCATATTTAGTGTGGGAGATACTCCCCAACGTGCCCAAGAAAATAGGATCCCACACCAACAAATTCCTATGATGACTGATGCATGCATTAGTCTCTTGTTTTTTCATGTTTATGTTTAAGGAAATATATTTTAATTTCTCATATGGTTCACAACTGTGGTTTGCTAGCACCCCCTATCTAACTCTATGAAAGTTTCTTGACATTTGTGTCTTGTGGGATATACAACAACTCCCCATTTTATTGAAAATAAAATATGGACCCTTAAATTTGTATTTTTTTTTTTTTTTTAAATTTATAATTTTCATTATAAATAAACCATTTTTATTCTCTTTTGAATCACCCTAAACAAATAAAAAAGCATATGAAATTTCCCAAAAACTTAAAATTTCTCCAAAATATGGACATCCAGATGAATAAGCACTTTCATTTCATCGTGTGTCCTGAACTCCTAGACTCATGGATGTCCCGGGACCACAACTTTAATAGTTTGTTATACACTTTTTACATTTTGTCCCTTTTCTATATATTCAGGAATCTAGCCACTTTTTCTTTGATTTCACTTAATTATTTCCCAAACACCCATACCTCTAAAGCCGTGCCTTTAAACAAAATTCTATTTTATTAGTATTTTATTGTGTTCTGACTTAGTGTGAAGTCCGATACTTTTATAAAACTCCATATGTTTTCATCATGAAATCACAGACCTCCGCATCTCCAGATTAAATAAAAAATATTTATATTTTTTCTTCTTTTCACTGTTATGTTCGATTTTCGATTTTTAACCATTTCCTTAACTTAGAACTTCAGCAGGAATTTCAGAAAGTTTTAGAAGTGACATCAGAGTCAGGCAAGGTTTCCCTTTATCCCCTACCCTTTTTGGTTTATATATTGGAAAACTAGAAGAGTGGCTAAATTTGCAAGGTGGGGATGGTGTTCGATTGGGGGAGTTTGTGATCAAGCTTCTTCTATATGCCGATGATCTTGTGCTCGTTGCTAAATCGGCCCATGGATTGTAGATGCACCTATATGCCCTTGAGCATTTTTGTAAAGCGATGGGGATGCAAGTCAATACCAATAAGACAAAAATAATGATTTTCTCTAATAAAAGGAAGAAAATCCAGCATACGTTCTTCTTTGAAGGCAAAATTTTTGAAGAAGTAAATGAATAAAAGTACCTCAAGATTGATTTCAACAACAAGCTTAATTGGGAGGATTGTAAAAAGAAAAGAATTTAGGAGGGTGGAAAGCATTATATGCACTTCAAAATAGATGTAGAGAGGCCGAGTTATGGGATTGGAACACAATCAAAATAATTTTTGGACTCCTAGTTTATCCAGTGATATTATATGGGTGTGAATTGTGGGCTAGCAACATCCCCATTTCAAAATGGAAACAAATTGAAAAAATTCAAAAACGCTTGATCATGAGCAAGTTCAAAATAAAAAGTTCGGTTTCCTATGAGATAATGTTGAGTGAAAAAGGGGCAGCTCGGATCGAAGCAATTGCCATGGTGCGTCTTATAAGGTATCTAAAAAGAATTGAGAAAATGGGAAGAGGTAGATAGCCGAAAGTTATCTTCAATGAAGGTATGAGTGAAAAAAAGAAATCATGGATGAGACAAAACAACAAATGGATGCAAAAATGGAATATTTACCTGAATGTATGTCCCACAAATAGAAAGGAGTTAAAGAATTTTGTGTCGGAGAAGTTCCGTAAGGGTATATGGGGAAAAGAGTTGAGTAGAAATAAGAAGTATTATGTTCAGGAATTCAACCCCACTTGTGATCTCAAACAAAAAGAATACATTGGAGCTAGCATTCCATGGAGAGAAAAGGTTCTTAGCGCTCAATTAAGAACTAACTCACATCAACTTCGGTGTGAAACAGGATGGTGGAAGAAACCTAAAGAAGCTTGGGAAGAAAGGGTATGTGCTTTTTGCACCTCTGGGGCAGTGGAATCAGAAAAACATTTCATTTTGGAATGTGACACTTTCAGAGACATCAGGGATGGTTACTGCAGTATGTTAGCATCAATGCCGTGGCATTGTTTTTTCAGTGATGGAACTGTTAGAAGGTTGGGTCAGCTCATCATCAATTTGAGTAAGAAAATGATTGAATTACATAAGGCCAAAAACAAGAAAGCTACTGGTCTCATAGACTATTTTTAGTCTCGTGGACATTAAAATATCATTCATTCATTCATTTAATAAAACTGATTTAACCGCTTGTATATAGACTCTAAGTGATATTTTGACCAAACAAATTTTACTTAGATACATGATCCCAAATGTATCCCAAATTTGATATTCCTTAATAATTTTTGTCACCAACCGTCATTAGCCTTGTAATAGAATTGTATTTTTTATTTCTTTTGTAAATAACACATCCAACCTTTGACTATAAAATGTTTTCATAACAAAATACTCATTTGATGCTCAAACTTTTGAACTTTGTATATATTATTTGAAATAAAATTAAAACAAACTAGTCTTAATTCTTTTAATTTTAATTTAAATAAGTCCATTTGGCACCCGACCTTAAATTAAACTTTTATATTGTAAAATAGGTCGGACCTCTGCACCCATTCCCTGAAATGATAGTTAGTTGGTCATTTATTGTAGACTTAAAGGTTATTAATGTTTTCATCTCAACGTTAATGTGTTTTGTACTTAGAATATTTTTAGAGAGTTTTTACTTATCTCTTTCAGAATACTTTCAAACTGCTACACGGTAAAAGGGGTTTTAACTTTCTAGCTATTTATAGTGCTTTTTGTGATCAAGTTTTAAAATTACTTAGAGAATTATTGGTTTATTCAAGAATTTCAACTCATTTAGTTAGTAGTTTTAAATTGATTTTTTGTTTTCAATTTGTATATCTTCTCAATTTTACTTTGTTATTTGTAGGAAAAAAATGGGAAGGAAAGGGAAAATGCAAACTACAAAAACTATAGTATAAAATATTAAAATGAAGATGAAAATGATAGGGTTCTAATGCAAGATGAGAAAATCCTAATTCATCTTTTTTTTTGGATACAATATTCAAAACACATAATGTATGCATTGTATCTTGGGAAGGAATATATGACTTGTTTGAAAATAGTGAATGGAAGGATCCAGAAGGTTCATCGGAGGACTTGCCCCTGGACTCTATGTAATATGAAGCAGTTAGAAAGACAGAGCTGCATAAAATTTCCACTAGGCCAAACATGTTCCCATATTTAATTATTGATCATGAAAAAATGTTATTGCTTCATGGAAACATGAGTTCCTACAATCTATCTATAAAGTAAATCCTCCCAAAATTTTCCTGACTAGGGAATGCTTGGTTGGTTTTGAGAACAATGTTCTTAAGAAAAAGAACAAGGATTTTGCCACATATAGCATAAAATGGCTAGATCATCGAGAGAGTTTGAAATCAAATAAGTAAAAATATATACATAAGGTCAATTTAAGAACCCTCAAATATTTATAATGTAAATGATTTCAAGACTTTGTGGTGAATGAAATCCCGAGCACTAGAAATTTGAGTGGGTTCCACTAATTTATGGTATTTGAAAAATTCGCAAAGGTTCAAATAGGAAGATATTCTATTCCAAAACCTGACTGAAGCAATCAAACTTTCCCAATCTTCCCCTCTGGGGTTTGGACAAGGATTTTTCATGTCAACGTGTATTATATATATAGTGTCATTACATCCATACCTTTTCCATTAATGGAATGGAGTTATTATCCAAGTTACCACCAACCTATTCTATAGCTCTGTTCCATTTTATGGGAGAGTTGGTACACAAATCACTTTTACGATATTTGTAACAACCTTATTCTTTATTTTCATGTAGTCCTATTCGAAAATTTCCATCAAGAATCAATAAAGAAGCCCAGTCTCCATTGCAACAAGTTGGAGACTAGCTTGTTGAGGAGAAGTATCCCTATATTAGAGTTATGCTATAAAGTAGGTTCACATGTCCTTCCTTTGTATATTCCAGATAGTATTTCTCTAAGAGAAATATCCAATGAGACAATTGTTAATGGAAATACCAAATTTTTAAACACAAATTCAAAGAAAATATGGTCTTCTTTTCCCATTAAGATTGGTCAGTTGATTTTAAAGGACATTACATGGTTGAGGAAAATGTTTTTATAGGAAATATGGTTGCATTCTCTACATTTCTAAAAATATGATCCTAAAAATATTATTCTTAATAATTTACAATTGGTTAAGTATTCAAAGAGTTATGTTAACCAACAACCACCTTTTGACTATGTTTTTATAAATTATGATTCCTTCAATCAAGTTAACTTGAAGGTTCGTTTTATGAGTATGTAGGAAAAACAAAAATGCAGGATTTTAGGCAAGGTACCTATAATCACTATCTCAAGAAGAGAAGTGGTTTTTATGGCTTGCCTCTTGCAAGGTTACAACCATTGGAGGGAATAAGTTTGTCCTTCGTAGATGTCATAAAAAAAATGGTTTTCGGTCTACATTTGAGGAGAGTGTAAAGGAATTGAATGTATTAGGATTGCTTTCACCAAAACTACTAATAGGGAAAAATCACACTTACATAAGAAAATAAGGAACAAATAAAGAGTAAGGTCAAGAAAATATGTCAGAACAACCACAAAACATAAACCAATTAATGGCTCAAGAGCATGTGTGAGGCATTATTCTTAACGAAAGAGTAATAATGGAAATTGATTCAATTGAACAGGTGAATCAATATGTTGATCAAATGGATGTTGATCATGCTAATAAAAAGCAAGTTAAAGAATCAATTCAAGTAGGAGAAACTATTTAGAAAAATTATCAGGAAAATTTTCAAGAAATTGCTAAAGAAATTGAGAAAAATACAACCTTCATTTCATGCAACTGAAACCATTTCTCCTCAAACAACTATCAATCTTGAAGCACCACAAACTTCACAAGATATTACAAAGAAGCTAGTTTGAGAGATCTTGCATAGCCCTATTTCATATATTTAGGTAACAGAGATAGTTTTTCCATGAGAACCTATTACTCCTATTTCAACTAATATTCTAGTATTTTCTTCAAATTTCAAACCAATTTCTGAAGTAGAACTAGTGGTAGAGACTCTTGTATCTCTAAGTGAATAATTTTATAAATTAAAAACAAATTCTATTGTTAAAAGTTACACGAAGAGAAAACATGATTATGTGGAAACAACTTTATAAATGAGTTGGAAAGCCGTAGTAGGGCCTAAGGGAAAATCAATTGAAACACCATCAGCCCTAGGGGAAAACACCTTCATAAATGAGTTGGAAAGCATAGAAGGGCCTAAGGAAAAAACAATTGAAACAATGTTAGCCCTAAAGGATTTTTTCATAATCAAAGCATGGTACATCTTGTTGAACACACATGGAGAAGACAAAATATGAAATATAAGCATTGAATACATATATTTTTCACATGATATCCATTTATAATACATTTTACATGACCATTGGATTCTATATTCCAAGGTCTCTTAGACTCCATTTGACTGCTCACAATCCACACCAACCCTTAGAGGATTAAGGGTTGGTGTGGAATGTGAGCAGTCAAATGGAGTCCAAGAGACCTTGGAATATAGAATCCAATGACCATGTAAAATGTATTATAAATGGATATCATGTGAAAAATATACGTATTCAATGCTTATATTTCATATTTTGTCTTCTCCATGTGTGTTCAACAAGATGTACCATGCTTTGATTATGAGTGAAAAAATCTCCTAGGGCTAACACTGTTTCAATTATTTTTTCCTTAGGCCCTTCTATTCTTTCCAACTCATTTATGAAGGTGTTTTCCCCTAGGGCCGACGGTGTTTCAATTTCTTTTCCCTTAGGCCCTCCTATGGCTTTCCAACTCATTTATAAAGGTGTTTCAACATAATCATGTTTTCTTTTCCTGTAACTTTTAACCATAGACTTTGTTTTAATTTATAAAATTATTCGCTTAGAGACGCAAGAGTCTCTACCACTAGTTCTACTTCAGAAATCGGTTTGAAATTTGAAAAAAATACCAGAATATTAGTTGAAATAGGAGTAATAGGTACTCCTAGAGAAACTATCTCTGTTACCTAAATATATGAAATAGGGCTATGCAAGATCTCCCAAACTAACTTCTTTGTAATATCTTGTGAAGTTTGTAATGCTTCAAGATTGATAGTTGTTTGAGGAGAAATGGTTTCAGTTTCATGAACTGAAGGCTGTATTTTTCTCAATTTCTTTAGCAATTTCTTGAAAAAATTCCTGAAAATATTTTTAAATAGTTTCTCCTACTTGAATTAATTCCTTAACTTGCTCTATCTTAGCAGGATCAACATCCATTTGATCAACAGATTGATTCACCTGTTCAATTGAATCAATTTCCATTATTACTCTTTAGCTAGGAATAATGTGTGACACGTGCTCTTGAGCCATTAATTGGTTTTTGTTTTGTGGTTATTTTGACATATTTGCTTGACCTTGCTCTTTATTTGTTCCTTCTTTTCTTATCTAAGTGTGATTTTTCCCTATTAGAAGTTCTGTGAAAGCAATCCTAATACATTCAATTCCTTCATACTCTCCTCAAATGTAGACCCAAAACCAATTTTTTTGGTGGGTTTATGACAGTGCTTACATGGATGAAGGTTAAAAAAAAATGATCTTTCATATGGCCAAATCGGTCACAATGTTGGCATATAACACTCTGTTGTTGTTGTTGTTGTGGAAGAGGAGCAGAATCTGGAACATATGAAGCTGAACTATCATGAAGGAATCCAACACTCTGAAACTGGATGGGCTTTGAGTAATCTAGAATATGAAAGGACACATCCTTGTCGAATCCAAGACTAGTGTTGTGCTTGTTATGGAAAAACTCTTCCCAAGTTCTGATTATTGGCTTGGAAAGTGCAGACTAAACTTATGCATCTCCATGTAACTGTGCTGCTTCATTGGGAACTGAATCTGAATCAACTGCAACAATATTGACTTGCTTCCTATGGGAGTCTGTTAATGTTCTGAACAAACATAGATTCAATATGATGACTCCCACTCTGACGGCGAAGCAATGAAGAATATGAAACAATGGCAAGGCATGTGGATATTATGGGATTGGATATGGTGCCTTGCCATTGCTAAAGAACATGAAGCAATGGCAAGGCATTTGGCATTTCTTCGGCATATTAGAGCGGACAGGTTCCCATCAGTGGAAACTATTTGAGCATGCAGACATTCCCATCCTCTTTTCCATTTAGAAAACGAATGGAAATGCAGTAGAAATTGTTTAGCGGAAGTTAAGTTATGAAGTCCTAGTTATTCCACTGTTTTGGACATGGGAGGCCAATTCTTTTGTTGATGTTGGTATGATACAAATACTCGTAGACACAGGTTGAAGGAGCATAGATAGATATAGAAATGTCGGGAACAACTATGGGTGCAAGTATCGAACCCATCGCGCCTCAGTTTCTGAAGAAGCTCAACCGCAAGTCTCCTAAACGCTCCTTCGATCTCTTTGCTTCCCTTCATGGAGACCCTAGACCTCCCGATCAACTCAGTTAGTGAATAAGTGGGAAGCTGTAGAATTTATGCCATTGACCCACGAATAGTCTTCTACAATGATGGTATGAATTTTGAATGTGGTAATGGTTGCTATGATTATATCTTTCCCCAACTCAATTCTAAATATCGGAGAACATTGGAAACTGTTACACTCAAAGCCAAAGACACCAAAATTTTGAGATGCCACATGGAAATACAGAGATAGCAGAGAGGTAAGCGTTAGGTAAGCAACTAAAAATGTGTTGGTGCAGGTCTAGGGGTCGGTAACGAATGCTAGACAACTGGGTAGAACGCACCCAAGTCAGAGTAGTTAATGCACACTAGCAAACTGGGTAGAACGCACCCAAGTCATGGTAGGTAACACACGCTAGACAAAGTTATAAAAAATATATTACTGATAAACACAAAGAGTTCTATTACACAAATAGTTGAGAGTAAAATAAATTCTCAAGTATGAAAAACTCTTGCATAAGGAATAGATATTTCATTGGTTTAGACTGACAAGGACGTTCTGACAGACCTGCGCTCAACAAATTTGGTAGAGAATAGAGATTGAATTTCTCTGAGAGAGGATTTGCAAACCTACGTGAAAAATAATGGCAGTCTCATAGGGACAGAGTCACGGAGGCAAGATTGGAAACATAGTTGGCCACAAAAATCAATACGTCAAAATGTGGCACATCCAGAATTTTCCCGCTCTGATATCATGTTGAACACACATGAAAAAGAAAAAACATGAAAGATAGGCATTAAATACATCTATTATTCACATAATATCTATTTATAATATATTTTACATAACGTTAGTTTTCATATTCCAAAATCTCTTGAATCCATTTAATTGCTCATATTCCACAACAACCTTTACATGATTAGGTGTCCAAAACTTCTGAAGAATTCGATAAAAGTAAAAGTATGATAAATGAATTGGAAGCCTAGTTAGAAAAAAGTAGATTGTTTGATGAAAATGAGTGGAAATCTCATGCCAATGTCCTAAGAGAAAGATTTGTTTGGGAAATGTAGCAAATAGATAAATAGATATAGGTTGGAGAAGTCAAATTTAGAGCAGCCGTTGAATTCAAATATACCAGAATTAGAAAAAAATAAACATTCCCAATAGGTTGGAACTTTGAAATAGGCTCAGAACAAGCAGATTGAAATTTTGAAAGAGGAATCATATATCAACATGCATATAATCAATACAACATTAAGTATAAGTAAAATATCTTGAAGAGATTAAATCAAATTCAAAGGAAATATGTGTATACTAATATTTTAAATATCAAGTTCTAGCTGTAAATGAAAATCTTAGAAAAGTGGAAATAATTTTTTTTCAACTTATTGGGAAAAATTTACAATTTTTATCAAGAGTGTTTTTTTTTTTTTTAAATCAAATTGAAGAAGATGGGGTAATTCATAATCATTTAGGTAAAATTGTATATTGGGAAAAATTATTGAGTCTTGAAACCATAGAGAAATTATCCATAAAGGATAAAAAGTTAATGCAAAGTTCCTTGGATGAAAGAGGCTCTCACAGTAAACTCACTAAGGAATGGATTACAAAAGCTATCAATTGGTGTGATGTTGTATGGGATAGGGCATTAGATATTGCAAAATAATTTGAAGGAATGGATTACAAAAGCTATCAATTGGTGTGATGTTGTGTGGGATAGGGCATTAGATATTGCAAAATAATTTGAAATGCCTCACCTACAAGGAATTAGAGAGGTATTACCATTAGTAATTTTCCAACAAGAAGTGGGAGAAAAAAAGACAACCAACAATGATAAAATCAAGGAGAAGAACTCTTGGAACTCACAAGATATTCAAAGCCTTTTCTAATCTCTATTTGAAAAAATAATATTAATTTCTAAATTCCCATCCAAGTAGAATTGAAAGAAGAGCTATATTGAAAGAGACATGGATCAATGGCAAGTTAGTTTGAAAATTTAGACCATATTTTAAGTATCCAAAGTAAATAAACCTGCCTATGGTTTTGTGCATGGGTTTTCATATGGTTTTGGGGCATGATGGTTTTCTACCCCTGGTATTTTTTAAATCCGGTCAAGGGAACTATGGTTATGTTCTAATCCAAGGTTAATGGATTGGGGTTTATGAATGCTTTAACATGTATATATATGTGTTGTAACACTAAAAGGAATATAATGAAAAATCAAGTTGGTAGTTTTGATTTGGGATCCAGGGGAAAAATCTCTATGTATATATTTTTTTATGTTTTATGCTCTCGCTATTGTTTATTTTCTGATTTTAAGAATTCATTTGCAGATAATTTTGTACAGGGTTAAAACCTACATTTGGTATTAGAGATTGTTCGACTTCAAGGGGATGCCTTTGCTGCTGAGGGGTCTTTTGCTCGGGCCTGTGGTAGACCCTGTTCAGTGGGAGATCTGTAGGATTGATTCTTGTGGTGAAAAAAGATGGCGAGTAGTGGAAAGATAGAGACAGAGAAATTTAATGGTCAAAGTTTGAGTTTTGGAAGCTAAAGATGGAGGATCTGCTAGTGGAAAAATATTAGTGGATCGTGGTAGATCCAGGTACTAAACCAACGACAATGTCAGATGAAGACTGGGTGAAGTTGGATCGAAGGCAAAGAGTACAATACAGTTGTGTATCTCGAATTCGGTATTGTTGAATGTATCTGGGGAAGTTACGACAAAGAATTTGTGGGTCAAGTTAGAGACTTTGTACCAATCTAAGTCTCTGGTGAATAAATTGTTCCTGCGGATGGAGACTCGGTGACAAATAATTTGAACACCTTCAATACTATTCTAATTTAGTTTTCATTTTTTGATATTAAAATATTAGATGAAGATAAGTGCATCAGTTTGTTGTGTTCTCTACCATATTTGTGGGACAGTCTGGTTATTGCAATAGGTAGCAATACAACTACCTTGAATTTTTATGAAATTGTCTTAGCCTTGCCATCGGAGGAAATGACATGGAAAAATATGGAGGGCTAGAATGGAGATGCCTTATCTGTATAAGGAAGGTCCCAGAACAAAAACAAAAATAAGTTTTCGAGTGGGAGATCTAAATCTAGAGGGATATCTAAATCTCCAGGAAATCCTGTAAAGGTGTGCTAGAAATGAAAAAATGAAGGGCACTTCAAAAAGGACAGCAGATCTAAAGCTCTTGAGAAAGGAAAATGATTTGATGATTTTCCTTTTGCAGAGGCAAAAACCACCTCAGATGAAGGTGGGGATGTGTATTTGGATTATTCTTCAAATACACATGTAGATCATGACGCATGGTTGATTGACTCAGGTGCATCCTTTCACTTCACTCCCAATAGGGAGTGGTTCTATGAGTATGAAAAGTATGATGGTGGTGATGTATTCTTAGGGGATGGTAGGAAGGCTAGAATCGTCAAACGTGGAAAATTCAAGCTGAAGCTGCAAGGTGGAAGGATTAGAACGCTTCCTGGTGTTCTGCATATTCATACATTGACCAGAAATCTGATTGTTGTAAGCAGGATGGATGATGTAGGTGTAAAAACAGTGTTCAAGAAAGATATCTGCAAGATGGTTCGGGGAGCACTGGTATTAATGTGGGGATTTCAGATTGGAACTCTGTACAAGATTCAGGGTAGCACTGTTATTGATGGGTGCAAAGTTCTTTGGTTCTTGAAAGTGGAGCGGAAAGGCTAGTGGTCTCCAGAGAAAATACCATGTTATGGCATCAAAGGCTTGGACATATTGGAGAAAAGGGCCTTTGGATAATGCACGGTAATGGTATGGTAGAAGGTATGTCTAATTGCTCTCCGGATTTCGATAACTGTTAAAATTTTGTACGTATTGGGAAGAAAATCGGGTGAGTTTTCCTTATGGTGCTAAGAGGGCGAAAAAGATATTAGAGCTTGTGCACAGTGATGTGTTTGGACCTATGTCGGTTCCATCACTGGGAAAGTCTGTATACTATGCTTCATTCATATATGACTTCTCAAGGAATACATGGATATATTTCTTGAGGAATAAATCTGAAGTCTTTGAAATATTTAAAGAATTTAAGGCTCTGGTGGAAAAACAGACAGAGAAGAAGATAAACTTGTTGAGGACAGATAATGGTGAAGAGTTCTGCAAGAAGGAATTTGAAGAGTTCTGTAAAAAGTGTGGTGTAGCATAGTAGAAGACTACTCCATACACACCTCAACAAAATGGAGTTGCAGAAAGAATGAACAGAACGTTGATGAAAAGGAAAGAAGCATGCTCAGTGGTACTAGGTTAGGGCAGGAATTATTTTAATCTTTTGCGGAAAATTAATTACAAACACATGTGAAGCATAAATAAAAACAATCGCACATAACACAGTAGTTTAACGGGAAAGCCTGAAGCTGAAAACCCCAACTATCATATATTATGTATCATGGAGATCATGTACCAATCTCATACAAATATTAGTACATCAAGCTCTCAGTACAATCAATCGTCACACACTAATCAAAAGAAATCTGCAAATCCATGCACTGATGCGCCACCCATACCGCTTCATCGCGTTAATCCCTGCTGAAGAATAGCTCTAAATGAATTCGAATTACCCTTGCCTTGACTGCGCAATCCTCATTGGCAACTCCAATGTGTGTGTGGTGCAATCAATGCATCACTATAGTCACAACGGATAGTCCATCTTGCCCTTTCACCTATCTCTCCACTGTGTCTCCACTGGAACTGACATGCACTGTAGTTAACTATTGTATTGTTCAGTTGATTAATGAGGTATTATTTATGAATTAATTAACTAATTAATTCACTCCACTCTCACTAGTGTATCAATCAGTTAGACTAGATACAACTAGCTCAACTGAGTCTAACTGAGTTAAACTAAATACAACTCCATAACTACTTCTTCCAATTGTGTCATAACTCTGCCACTTGAGTTCAAACTAAGTCCTCCATGAACCACCAAACCCTAGAATGTATAATTCTTCCACTCAATCGATTTTCCAAATCATGAACAAAATCAAGTGTCTGCCAGAATGTTGATGTTTAGTGTCTGATTATTATTAAGAGATAATAATAATCGACATGCATCTTATTTTAGATCGACGATCTATAAATAGACTTCGCCCAATATTATAAAAATATAATTTCATATATTTTTCCAACTTGATCAACCATCCACAAATAGCATCCTGCAACTTCTGAAATATGACCACCATGTCTAAAAATATACATAGTCTAAAAATAAATTCTGTGGCAAAAATAGTTCCATGACCACCTAGTGAAGGCAACTCTTTCACTAAGCTCATCATCTTGTTGAATCCCAACACTCCCTCTCAACAAGATAGGGATTATCCTTCACCCCAATCCTGCCTCTATGGTATTCAAATTTTCTCCTCGTGAGTGCCTTCAAGTTAGAACATTCATTCGCATCCTCGATCTTCCGTAGGAATGTACTGAAGCAACATGATCTTCCGCTGCACACAATCTCCGATATGATGATACCGGATATCTATATGCTTAGATCTATCATGAAACATATGATTAATCGAGAGTTTAATGCAACTCTGACTATCACAATGTATCACTGTAGGATCTAAATGAGAACCGAACAAACCGACTAGGATCTTCCTTATCCAGATATTCACATGCAGCCTTTGACTCTCACGCTATGTATTATGCTTCCGATGAAACTGAAAAGTTACGAATATTTGTTTCGCCGTAATTGCCAAAACGTGGGGATCCATGACTGAAAACCTCCTCATAAATTCTTCGTCTATTGGGTCACTGCCTCTGACTGTGAGCCCGTGAAGCTATGCAACTTCACCTCATCCGTCTGGTTGTACCATAAACCATACTGGGATGTGTCCTGAGATATCTCAAAAACATGCTTGCTGTCTTAACTTCCAAAAGAGCTTGCAGGTAGGCTTAACCATCGCTTGTGAAAGCTGGTTCACCGCATAGCATATGTCTAGTCTTGTATTAACTAAATACATGAGCGAACCCACCAACTGTCGATAAACAGTGGCATCCACCACCTTTGCCGATGTAGCATCCTCTTTCCTCTAATTTCCTGGAAGAGGAGTGTCGATAGGCTTGCAACCTTGCATGTGAAACTTCTCAAGTATCTCCCGAGCATATTTGCCTTGAGACACAAACTGTTCACCTTCCCGCTGCCATATTTCCAGTCCAAGGAAATAATGAAGGAGGTGCAAATGCTTCATCTCAAACTCCTTTGCAAGATCTGCCTTGCATGAGTGTATCAACTGCTCATCACCAATTAGTATTAAATCATCAACATAAAGAACAATGATTAAAGGCTTATCATCCACCACAATTTGGTACAGGTTTGCATCCGCCTCACTCTTGGTGAAGCCAAGTCCAATGAAATAGTTGTTGATCCGAGTGTACCAAGCACGAGGTGCTTGCTTCAGCCCATACAACACTCGTTTGAGTCTGCACACATGAGACTCGTTGTTGAAGATCTCAAATCCTTCAGGTTGTTCAATGTACACCTCTTCCTCAATGATCCCATTAAGGAATGCAGTCTTCACATCCATCTGATGAATGTGCCAACCCATCTGTGCTGAGAGAGCAAGGATGGTCCTTATGGAAGAATACCGTGCGACAGGTGCAAAGGTTTCTTCATAATAAATCCCCTTGATCTGTGAGAAGCCCTGGGAAACAACTCTTGCCTTATACTTCTCGACGCTCCCATCAACAACTTGCTTTACCTTGTAGATCCATCTTGATCCTACAACTGATTTACCCACCGACCTTGGAACAATCTCCCAAGCACTGTTTCTGACAATGGAGTCATACTCCTCCACCATTGCATCTATCCATGTGGGCTCCTCCATTGCTTCTTCAAAAGAAGATGGCTCTGTCACGATACACTTGCTCATAAGAGCCATGTATCCAGTAAATCGGTCAGGTGACTGTCTTTGTCTGCACTGTGATGTAGGGACTACTACATTCTGTGCCGCATCAAGCTTCAGTCTCTCAGCTTCTGTGGTCCGTTTTTTACCTTGTCTAATGTTTGGTTCTGCATGAGTGGACTCCTCCACTCCATGAATCTCCTCCTGTGGCTGATCCACATATAGAGGCTCATCTTTGGGAACAAGAAGTTCCTCCTCCACATGCAAGTGTAGCTCCCTCTCAAGCGACAACTTCATGGCTTTCACCTCATTGAATTTTATATCCTGTCATCACGCCATCCTAATTATCCGTAAAATACACACGATACTGCGGTGTTTCTGTGGTACCCCACAACAACCTAACTTTGTAAATACCAGCTTCTTCTTTCTTGCCCTTTGTCAAGGCGAACGTAAACAGGTGAGCCAAAAATCTTCAAATGAGAAATATCAGGCTTCTTACCAGTAAAAGCTTCTTCGGGTGTACTCATGCCAAGTACTCTATGAGGACAACGGTTTTGCACATAAACCATAGTGTTGCATGCTTCCGCCCACAAGTGCATCGATAGGCCCTGGTCATGCAGCATCTCTCATGCAGCACCCATGGTCGTTCTGTTCTTTCTCTCCGTGACCCAATTCTGCTGTGGGTTATGAGGCGCTATGAGTTCTCTTTGAATTCCTTCTTTGCTACATAATTCTTTGAATTCGCCCGAGATGTATTCACCACCATTATCGCTTCGTAGAGCTTTCACTTGCTTCCTTGACTCCTTCTCCACCAATGCCTTGAACTCACTGAACTTTGAGAATGTTTCACTCTTCGTCTACATGAAGAAGATCCAACATCTACGATAATAGTCATCAACAAATATCACATAATACCTGTGTTTTGTTGTTGAAGCAACCGAGAAAGGTCCACACACGTCTGTGTGAATTCTCTCCAGGATCACCGAAGCACGGTTCTCCTTCTCATGAAAGGTGGTCTTCACAAACTTACCCATAGTACATCCCTGCACTGATGACTCATGTAGGTACCTTGGGAAGTCCAAGAGAAATCATGCAAAAATCTTTAAAGTGCCAAGGGTGAAGATGGCCCAATTTCCCGTGCCATAATTCGCCCTCATCCCTTCACTACTTCTTCATGGCTCCACCATTGAAAATAAGAACCATCTACCTCCTCCAAACCATCTACCTCCTACTTGTAGAGATTCTTACCAACTCTATCCTGAGTTTGAACCTCATTTGTGTCGAAGGAGCTTTTCCATCAAGTGAAAACAACTGCCACATCCTTAGTGTTCAATATTACACCACGAAGTTCTTCTTCAGACCTGGAACATGCATAACATCTTTAAACATAAATGGTTTACCTAACTCCCTCTCAAAGGTAATGGTTCCAATTCCGGTTGCACTGTATCTACCATCGTCGCCCATCTCTATATGCATTTGGATATCCTTCTCCTCCAAGTCACTAAATAACTCCTTGTCTCTCGTCATATGGAAAGACACACCACTATAAAGATACCACACTGATCCCATTGAGCTTGAAACCAAACATGCGATCAAAGAGAAATAAATTTCAAATTACGAGGCTAAGGCCTCTCCAGTTGCAGCTCCAACAACCTTCTTGTTCTTCTTCTTCTGTGGGAAGTTAGTGGCAAAATTCCCATGTTTGTGACAGTGAAAACACTTCAATTTGGACAAATCCTGCTTCTTTCCTTTAGCTTTGGATTTTGAAGGAAATTTCTTCCCCTTTCCTTTCCTTGCTTTGGAAGCCAAAGCACAATTCTCTTCATCTTCATTCTTTGATGAAGAGCCATCCCTGGTACCCCGCCTTATCTCCTCCTGCACAAGATCTGACCAAAGTCACTCCCATCCTGGCAGTTTCTCCCGTCCATTGACAGAGTCTTCATAGCTATGCCAAATCTTCGGAAGCCCAAGGAGAGCCAAGCTCACCAATTCTTCATCATCAACAGTAATCCCCACACTTCCCAGTTCATCCCTATAGTGGACAAACTTCGTGAGATATTTTGGAATACTGTCGCCCTTCTCCATTTTTATTTTTCTGAGCTTGTCTTTCAGCGCTAACTTTCTTTGGTCACTACTGCTTTGGAACAAATCTGTCAAAGCCTTCCACATTAATAATGGAGTGGCTTTCTCGTGAAGGCTGTACACAATATGGTCCTTCACACCTTCCAACAGAATTCTTCTTATCTTTTCTATCTTCTTTTGCCATGCGTCAAGTAATGCAGCATCGCTAGATCCCGACTTAGGAACATCGCTATCGATGAACTCCTTCAGTCCATTATCCTCTAGAACCGCCTCCATCCTGTCCTTCCATGCTATTTAATTCGAGCTCCCATCAAGGGCATACTCCAATCGCAACCCATTGAAAGACATTTCAATGTATACTCAACTTCTGCACCAAGAATTTTCTGTAGCAAATTCGAATTGTCCACTAGCACAAACTCAATAATTCTTCACAATTGCAATCTTCAAGAATTAACACTGCTTTGATACCATGTAGAAATTAGTATACACTAAGCATGCATACATCTAGATTCCCCTGATTTGGAAAATCTGTGTACTGAAATTAAGTGCTCCAAGAGAATAAGTTGTTTATTGTCGGATTATTATTAAGTGCTAATAATAATTAACACTTCTTTTTTTAGATTGATGATCTATAAATAGACTTCGCCCAATATTCTAAAAATATAATTTCATATATTTTTCCAACTTGACCAACCATCCACAAATAGCATCCTGCAACTTCTGAAATATGATCACCATGTCTAAAAATAGACATAGTCTAAAAATAGACTTGCGCCAAAAATAACTTGCGGGCCCACTTAGTGAAGGTGACTCTTTTCACTAAGCTCATCATCTTGTTGAATCTCAACATAGTGCCTCGGGAAAAAAAATTGGACCCTATTTTAGGTGGGAGGAACCGCCTATGGTTTTGTGCATGGGTTTGCACATGGTTTTGGGGCACGATGGTTTTCTACCTCTAGTACTTTGTAGATCCAGTCAAGGGAACTACGATTATGTTCTAATCCAGGGTTAATGTATTGGGGTTTATGAATTCTTCGGCATGCATATATATGTGTTGTAACACTTAAAGGAACATAATGAAAGATCAAGCTGTTAGTCCTGATTTGGGATCTAGTGGAAAAATCTATGTGTATATATATTTTATGTTTTACGCTCTCGATATTGTTTATTTTTTGTTTTTAAGAATTCGTTTGGAGATAATTTATGTATAGGGTTAAAACCTACACCCATATATCTAATACATTCATCCAATGGTCTCGATACATTAAATATAACAAGAAATAATATGCTCTTATCCAAATGATGGATGAGTCAGAACCAACAATTGAAATGATGGAGGAGAATTAGTGGCATACCTAGTAAACATAAGGATCGAGTCAAATCACGAGATATTATTTTTTTAATTTCAAGTATTTATACAACCCTTTACATTGGATTTTAATGATACTGATATTATAATCAGAAGTTGTAGACAATTTTTGAAGAGCACTGGGAATAGATATATTTTTGAACTCCATATCTAGAATACCATTTTTATTTCTAATTTGTCAAGATTTGTAATGAAATTAAGGAGGCCAATCATGCAATGAAAAGTGTGGTTCATTCAAATATCAATGAGGACCAAAATATAAGCACCCTTCCATGGTTATTGACAAAGAAGCAAAACAAGGATGTAAAAATGGTCATTGAAAAAATTAAATTTCCCACTAGATCTTCTTTAAACATAAAGAATATCCTAACAAAGAAAGGCGAATTAGGTGGGGTAAAAACTCATGATTGACATACCTTGATTAAGGTAATTATTTTGGTGTATATATTTGTGTATTAGTGAAACATCTTGTTAGTATTTTTTATACTAGTTTAGTAATATATAATGTTTTTTTTTTTTGTTACAATACGTTCTACCTCTATCTCTCCCAAAGAACTTTGACAAGAATTCAAACACGTTATATACCATCTTGAAAAATACATGAGGTAAGTGGCAATTTATATGCAAAGTGTAATTTAATTTTTTTAATTTTTCACATAACTTATATTTGATTGCATGTGTTTACTTGTAATGTACTTATATATACTTTTTTTTTTAAACCTTTAATTTGATTGCATCAATTGTAGATGGTTTTCGTCTAAATAAACTGACAAAGAATAAATAAAGTATTGGAGGATACAAATTCCTCGTTTAATGTGTGAAATGTAAAATTATCTACCTCAAGACATTTTTAATGCACAAGAACACTACCTCATACACCTATTTTAGGAGATCGAAAATTGTGGACCTATACACACAAGGTCAATGTGGATGGTTGGGAGGCACTTTAAATAATTGAAGAATTTTGTTAGGAAAAGAGCACATCCTTAGGGTTCTATGGTAGAGGGATATATGGTATATCAAACCATGGTTTATATTACTATATATATTCCCAAATTCCCTGCAACTGTCAATGTGGATCACATTTGGGATGTCAACTCCATCAACAAATTTGAAGGGGAGTACCTATTGGGGAAAGGTAGAATGAGTAAAGTGACATGTAAGTAGATGTTGGAGATTTATAACACATTTGACTTTTTATTTTTATGTAAATCGCACTTATTTAATTTCTAGTCTTCATTCATAATCCATTATTATGAAGGTATACCGTGTTAACTAATTATATGTGAATTGTTTTATTTTAATATAGTTGGACGAGAGTGGGATGCAATACATTTATAGATTGCAAACAATATTAATTGGATGAAGGTATGGATTGAATGATGTAAACAATCCAATTATGTTAACTTATCTGGCATGGTGTGCTGATGGAAAAAGAGATAACAATCTTACACACATGGAAATTGATTTAGCAAACAGTGTAAAAGATAAATAAAAAAGCATATCCACCCATACTATTTAGTTTTTTTGAATATTATATTGATGTATATGGGTGGAAACATGAAGCTGGGTTACACTTTTGTGAGAATCGGGGGCTGAAATTTTTTTTCGGCAATAGTTTGGCCGAACATTTTATAAAGTTCGGCCGAACTCGTGATTCCGTTTAGATTGACGGCACACTGACAGCGCTGGCAAACATAATTTTTGCCGGAGATGGGAAAACCGGCAACAAAAGTTTGGCCGAACTTCCAACAAAAGTTCGACCGAACTGTGAGTTCGGTCGAAATTTTACTTTTAAAATAGTTCGGCCGAGCTAGTTTCTATAAATAAATCGCCCGCGAAGTTGTTTTGTTTACCGATTTCATTATTCACGCATATTTTTGTCACTGTCACTGCTGCTCTTTTCGCGCATTTTCGCTCCTCCCGTCCGCGCTGTTGCTCCTCCCATCGGCACTGTTGCTCCTTTCGTCGGCGTTGTTGCTCCTTTCATCGGGTATGCAGAACTCTAATTATAACTTTTTTATGTCATGCAATCTTGTCTTGGTCGTTAGAGTTAAATGTTAGAAAACAAAAGTGAAATGGGAGGATGATGATAAATGGTTTCAGAACTTTAATTTGATTTTTTCCACTAGTATTTGAGTGCTAATACACTATTAAGTTGTGCAATATTTTCTTGGAATTAAACCTTTTAGTATTTTTCTCCGACTTTATTTTTGTCAAAATTATTCAGAATCTTACAAGGATTTTTTTGAATCATAAGGTTTGGAGGTTTTCTAGCTAGTATTCTGGTAGTTGTCTTATCTAGGTGCATCAACAGGCTATTATTTTATCCTTTTGTTTGCTTATATATTTTCCTGAACTTTCATTTGTATAAAGAAAAAAACGGATTCATATTGCAGTGAAAGCTTTCTTTGCAGAACCACTGCTAGAACCCGCAGTAATCACCTTAAGAACATTAAACCTTACAGTCTTGGACAAGGGCCTGAATTTCCCAATGATAACATGATCCCCTTCCTTGACACGGAAACAGGGTGAAATATGTGCTGGTATGTTCGAATGTCTCTTTTCATACCTCTGATATTTCTTGACAAAATGGAGATAGTCCCTACGGAAAATAATTGTCCGTGTCATTTTAGCACTGTAACATGTTCCGGCTAATATATGACCTCTTAGAAATAGTACCAGTGAATGGGCACTTATTGTCGATGTAGGTCCCTTGAATAACTTCCTTGGGTGTCTTGAAGCCAAGACCAACATTCTTCCAAAACCTGTTGCCACCTTTTCCAAGTCGTTTCCCCTTCCCAGACTTCTCGGAACTGAGAAAGACTTTTGGTTGCTTTAGAAAATTTGTTTGTTTGTTCTGCCATGGCTACAAGAAATCGAGACTCCCGCCGCGGCCGCTCCCGCTTCTACCAGAGAAAGAAGATTTTCCTGAACTTTCATATGTCTTTCCTAATGTCTATCTGCTGATGTATAACATATTTTGCTATATCTCTATCATTTCCACTTTTTCTACAGGGATGTATGGTTTTCTGATCATGATGGGATGTGGTTAAAACCCCCCGTAATATGTTTCCCACTGTATTCTTTGCCTCTCTTTCTTAGATAGGTACAATATACTACTGGATGATATGTCTCGTTTTTCTCGCTGTATAGCTGAGAATATGTCTATATGCATATGAACTGATTAATATACATCAGCATTTTTTTCTTCCTGAAAAAAAGGTTTCCAGGTCTGGGTTTCTGACTGAATCTATATGGACATTTCTGTCTAGTTAAATATCCTTCTTTTTTCAAGATTGATTTATCTTTTAAGATTTTTCATTTGTGTGTTGTATGCATCAAAGATTTCTATTCCTAGTTTTTCTATGCACATCAATTCAACTGCACAAACAATTATCTAATTTAATATTATTATCTGCTAAGTTAGTTTATGTTTTAAAAATGTGCAGTGTTGTATTTATAAGCAAAATATTCTATTACAGGTTTTGTTCTACATATGCATTCAGGTGTTTTGAGATATCCTTTTGTGTTAGGTTATTTATGTTTTTAAATTTTGCAATGATATTTTGTAAGCTTTTTATTACAGTTTTTGGTTTGCATGTTCATTTTGGCTGCAGAAATATTCTCTCCATCATAATATCATTGTGTTTGATATCTTGATTTATGTTTTAAATTTTGCACTCACATGTTTTATCATTTTGTAGCAAAGTATTTTTATGCCTGCTATATTAGGCTCTCTCTTTTCATTGAGCTGTGTGTATGGTATGGTTTCATTTAGACCATTTTCAACCACAATAGTGTTCTCTGTCATTACTGTATAAATAAAAAGCACATGTTAGACATTATCATATTCACATAGGAAAAAAATGGTTTTCCTTAATTTTACATATTAAAATGTCTTTGAAAAGTTATTTCTATTTAAAATAAAAAGGTGAAAGATTAGTTTCAGCAATTACTAGAACGAATAGATGGTAAGGCCCACAACAACAACTGCAAAAGCAATGCAATATAACCAATCAACCTACATCAACAAAACATATGGTCTTGAATGAGCTTTTGGACTCTTTAGATATAAATGTACACCGTGGCAATGTATCTTATATAAAACTTTAATCCATGTGCTTAACCTTAACATTGACACAAATGGAATACAATTTTACTCATTGCTTTATGATAGAAAAATATTCGGATGAGTTTTCCCACATATCCGAAGTCAAAAGGGATGCTCTGGTCATCTATAAAAGATAAATTAATGAAGCATGACATGACATATTAGTAATGCAAATTAGATATGCGTACCAATTATGTTCATATAACACAAAAAATAGATGATTCAATACAAATGTCACATAGAAGTCATATTTATCTCATGGGCCTTCAACTTAAATTATATATCTATCATTACATTAAGCTATAGGAGATAAATCAAAGAAGCATTTGAATGTAAATTAAACATGTGTAATAATTATGTCCTTTAGTTCAATAAATAGATAATAATTTGCAAATGCCATATCTAAGCTATATTTCATCTAAGTATCTTTCAATTTAAACTTATATCTAATGTTAAATTATATAAAAGAATAATAGTAATCCAAACTTCAAAATAATATTTAGAGTTAGTATAAAATGTGACATATAATTTTCCTGCGTGGAAAAACATAGTTACTGAGAGTTCAAAACTCATGCATTTGAATACAAAGTGGGTATACGAATGAGCAAGTAGATTTTTTCTAGGAATGAGGAAGTGAAGGTTGATAGAGAGCCACACAAAATTGTAAATTCATACCTTAACAAAATTGTTAGATCCTTTTAAAGAAAACGTGTCATATAATCAACTTTCATTGAAATATATGATAAACTCAACACAATTTTATGAAAAATAGTATACCATTTTTTACATTTCACATAATACAAATAGATAAATATTACTTAAGTATTGTTATAAAGATTTAACTACCCATCGAGAGATGGCCAAGTGATTGAGATAGGGAATAATCACAATAAAAAACCAAGTACAAATTGTAGTAATCCTAGAATCATGCTTTACATAAGGTAAAATTGGGGTTCATGACTTACTATAGATAAAAAACATTTACCCTTACCAAAAAATATATGATAAAAATTGACAAACTACATAAGCTTAAGCTTAAGGGGATATAATCATTCTTGCCTTCCATATAGATAATGAAAATGATTGTTCCAAGTCTCATGTTGCTTCTCATGTTACTTTATAAACCTTGATTGGAAAGAAAAATAGGAGGGAAGAAATGTAAGAAATATAAAACATAATGAAACACAACGTAAGAAATAGATAACATAATGAAACACACACATACATATCTCTAGACAATCAACACAATTATTTTCCTAGGAAATCCTTATGGGAGACAAGCAACCCTAAAAAGTAATGATGCTCTAGACTCCTTTTTCCCTAGGAAATCCTTATGGGAGAAAAAAAACACTAAAATGTAAAGATGCTCTACTCTCTCTTTTCTAGTATGGAAAATATGTAAGTACAAAGAAAGAGGTAATATCTCTAGAGTTAGCGAAGACTTTTGGTGTGTAAGGTTGCTATAAAAACTTAACTTCATACATTTTTCTCTCTAACTTCACACTCCTAGTTGTATTTTCAACTATGGAACAAAATACAATAACACAAAATGGAACTCTTATTCCTCCTAGTGGCCAAGTATTTAACATAGCGTGATAGCCAACTAGGTGTAAGATTTGACTCCGTCAACCATTATTGAGGTTTGTGATTTTAGACCTTTTAGAGTCTTGTTAAAATTCCACATGTAGCTAGCTTGCTATGCATGAGTAATGGGGCTAAAATGACATTCTCTCGTACCATGGTGGTCAACATGATAGGTCAACTTACTAAAGGCATAAATTTTGAATGAACTTCATTTGATGTTTTTCTTGCACCATTGGATATGTCTTTAAGTGTAGAATAATGGTCGAGATTTCGGCACAAGGGATAATATTTTGACCCCCATAAATGTCATTTAATACCTCAAAATGACTCCAAAAGGTTTTAGACCCCAATTCTCCACCCACCATTAAAATGACCCTACAAGTTGATTCTTTCAGTTTTTTCACTCTATAAGCATCAAAATATATGACAAATAATATAATTATCCAATCTAGATCATTATTTAATAATTTGTTAAAATTATGAGTTAGATATACATCATGGAATTTAAATAAATAGTGTTAATTCATTGAACACCCTTGTACATTCCTTGTTGATACTTTGAAAGTTTAATATATTTTGAAAAATAATTTGTTTATGGATTCTATTTTCCACATTCTCTCAACCATATCAAAAACCTTCTTATAATATTTGAAACCATCTATATACAACTTTTCATTTGTTTCAATAGGAATTAACATATTGAAATATTAATTGTATTTATGTCTTGTGTGCTAAGGAAGGGAGGTCGTGAACCTTAGGAGAAGAGATAGTATTTGTTAAGTTAGGAGGGATACTTTTTATGAGATAGAATTAACTTAAAATGCTTCTTAAGATTATGTAACTTTCGAACCATAATTACAAATTTATTTATTTTTTTACTTATCACTTAGTTGCTAAAAGTTGAAGAATTTATGTTGGTAAATAATTAATTAGGTCTATTTAAATCATTTACCACTTTTGGGTTTTTTGTTTTCGTGGTTTCATTCATAATTTCACTTTTTTGCAAATTGCCAATTTCAATTTTTCACACCACATGTGCACAGTCAAAGGACCTAAGGTCTTTCCCATACCAAAGTATGTTCTTTTAAAACATGTTTTCTTGGTGATATGGGTGATTTAGAAATGATTGGGAGAGTGAAATTCCTCATTTAATACACAATATGTTTGGTTCATGCCACTAAGCCAAGAATTTTAAATTCAACTGAATTTTAATATAACCAACTAAATCCTGCAAAAAAAAGAATAAAACAATTTATGTTAGGGTTGTGGATTTAGGCATTGAAACAACACACCATGATATTTCAAATTTAAAAATAATGGTTTGAGTCCTAGGTAGCTCAGAATCCTATTTGTTTTCAAAATAAGGATGCACTCCCATTTGATTCTCATGATTAGGTTGCAATCATGAGGCTCTCGCTCAAGAGTGGACCTTCCCAAAATCTTGTGACGTCTTGTCACAAACAAAACCATCAAATTGAAAACACATCATGCAAGAAACATAGCTCGCTGACATATCATTTTTCTCCTTCAAAGAAAAAAAATTCACATCATGTGAATATCTCCATGTACTCTTACATATTGGTGTACAAAACCATCAACCAAACACAAGTCGACAAAACATGCCTCTTCAAACAACTGACTCTCAAGTCAAATTATAGCTCATGTACAAATTTCCATATTTGTTGCTTTTAAGTGTGTCAACATAACTCTACTTTCAACATCTTTCTTCATGCAACATGCACAATACTTTGAATTTGCAAATAAATTCATGAAACATCAAAATACATGCAAGGCCTTAATTGGATAAGAAATCTAACCATCCGTTACCAAACCATTTCAATGGTGCTTCTTTTAGCTGCACTTCATCATCATGTGAATCATCCTGATCCTCATCGATTATGGAATCCTCTTTTCCATTCTTGTCATTATCTCTTTCCACCTTCTTCAAATGTTGTGGATGACTTGTTGGATACAAAGTCCAACACTTGTCTACAAGGTGACCTTTCTTATGGCAATGAGTAATAAACAATTGCATCTTATTTTCAACATCATTTTCCTTGTCCAATGGGCCTTTGAATTTTTGCCTTATTTATTTAGAAAGTTTCATGTGCATGGATATCTTCTTCCAACATCTATAAACATTATGATTATTCAAACCACAAAAGGAACATGTGCAAGTTCTTTTCCAAATCTTATGTGAATATTTACCATGTTTATCATAATCAAAAGCAATTTGATTAAAGGCAAATTTATACCTTGAACATTCACCTTTGTCACCTTCTTGAGGAGGTGAATTTGATGAGGTAGTGGCTCTCCTCTGAATACTAGCAATGAATTCAATGACTCTAGAGCTTTCAACATCCTCTTCTTTTACATTCTCATTTGCTACATGATTATTAACATCTTCTTGCAAAGTGGGTGTCAAACTTTTCCATTCATCGTGAACACAAACTTCACAAGCTTGAGGTAATGAACATGAAATGAAATTCCTTCTTGGAACAACTTCATGTGCCTCCTTGGCTTTGGAGCATTCTCCATCATGTTTTCCATAACCAAGACCCAAATAATTAGGCCCTTCCTCAACAACATTTGGCTTAAATATGCCTTGTACATGTTTGCCTTTAACCCTTTACTTTCATAGCACATTTTCATCAAAAATTTTGACCTTATTCCTCTAGTGTGTCTCTCAAAAGCACATACACATTCATTTTGAGAGAAAATTGAAGACAAAAACCAATAGCTAATTCTTCTAACTAACCTTGACTAAAATGAGCTAAAGTGTACTTTGATACCAACTTGATTTGAATATGGACAAACTAGTTTTGTTGGGCTATCTCCGTCATCAATTAAATAAAAATGTGTTTAGGATCGTCTAAAGTTAGCCAATTGGGAAGGGGTTTATGTGTCAAGCTTTAAGTGTATTTTGTGAGAAATTTATGAGTTAATTAGCTTTTAAAAACTCATGTGTACAACAAATAAAATGCAAAATTTTTATTTTGGAAATTTTTTCCCTCAATCCAGATTCCGATCATTGGACATGTAAGAGGAAGAAAGAGGGAATTCACTTTTCAAATTCTAGACCTTGTCTAAACCAAAATAAACTAGAGGTTTGGTTTCCAAATACATTCACTTATTTGGAAAATTTCTAGCTACCAAAAGTCCATATGCCAATCTACCTCCCAAGAAATCCATTTATTACACCACTGGTTAGTTTTTTATCTTCCTATATTCTTTATCAACCTCTTCTAGTGATTCTTGAAATGTGGATACTTAAATCCTTCCTAAAAATTTGAGCTCTAAAACGAGAAGACATACAAGGTCATTTTAAGTCATTCCTCTATCCAATTATAAAAACCAAGTGAATATTTCTACATATTGATTTATGTCCCATAAACTGTACAATATAGGTGGAGTTGCCTCGCCCTAAGCGAGATGTTTAACAAACATAATAATAGAGAAACAATTAGTCACGTCACCAAAAGATGTAGCCTCTTCAAGGTATCATATCCTCTCATCAAGGTCAAGAATCTATTCACCAAAAATGTCCTATGGAAATGATGGTTTAAGAAACAAAACCAGATAGAAACCTTCAGCGAGAACAAAAAAATCTAAAACCTCTTCAAGGTCTTCAATCTGCTCGTAAAGTTAAATTGTGTCTTGATCAAGTCCAACAACAAAGAAACATTCAGTGACAACACCAAAATCTACAACTTCTTCAACGTCTTCAAAACCATCTTCAAAGTCAATATTCTGTGCATCAAATTCCTCAACAAGGTCATCAATGGAGTCATCAAAACTACTATTTCAAACTTCAATGCCAAAAATAAGTCAAAAGAATTCAATTTCTCCTCCAAAACCTTCTTCTCTGAGCAAAGCTAGCATGATGTCGTCGAGAAATTCAGTAATTCCACAAGGAAGTTCTATCAAAGTTAAAACAAATCCTTTTCATCCATATTTAATGCCTACTTTTTTAGGTGGAGCACCTCCAAATTTAAGGACCACAATGCCATAAAATACAACTTTACCTAATAGGTGTAGACCTAGAACCCCCAACTTTGCGTGACATGTACAATTGAAGATCTTATGGTAAGCAGTGTGAGAAGAGAGTCATGGTCACTGAGTTGAGCAAGAGAAATAGTTTGGTATGACAACCTTACTTGTGATAGGTCTAGCTAGCGGACTACCAAACTACATGGTAATGGCATTCAAAATGTGAAAATTCCCATTTCACTTGGAAATAAGATGGTAGAGAAAGGTATAGATGAAAGGAGATATCCATCTATGGTAAATAAATCAAATAGTTCTATCAATTCCACCTTGCAACTCTAAGAGAAATCGAATTAAATTTCATCTCAAGATAGGGCTTTGAGAGGACACTCTCAAAGCCAACCTTCGTTATGGCTTTGAAACACATGGTAAGTATCAAGACTTAGCAACCTTATTTGCATAATTTTTTCTAGCATGGACCTTAATGTCATAGCCTTCTTTTGCCTAAAATGAATGAAAATTTCCTTGCAATTTGGCTTGCAACATTCATAATTCATGCTCATGGAACATGATTGTGTTGCAATTGTGATAACATCTGTTGTATGCAGAAGCTAATAAAAAATGATCGAAAATGACATTTTTGCTCTGTTTTTTTCAAGATTTAAGGAAAATTACACCAAGTAGCTTCCAGCCTCATATGACCATCATGTCAAACTCATCTCAGGATATTGTCCAAGTAAGAGCCACTTAAGCAAGCAATCTAGTATACATGACTCTCCAATTTCAATTACCAGCAATGAAAGTTCTAAGTATGGTGCAAACATTGCTCCAGATCCTCAATGGGGCATGTTTGATGACAATAATTTGGGGAGTGAGAGAGGGAGATGGTAGGAGAAAAATTCAAGGAATCCACGGGAAATTGAAAAATATATAACTAATAAGGTGGAAGACATTTGTAACCTAAGAGAGAAACTTGTTAGGAAATGGGTGAAGTTGGTATTACACACCCAATTGGACAACCTCGAGGAGAAAACATTTCTCCCACTTTATTTGTTGGCATAACCTAGTAAGTGTTATTCACTAGCATGTATTTTGTAAAGGCCTTTCAACCTAGTTCCCATTCAACTCCATCCACCGGGTTGTAGAGGATTCCAAGCCTAATTTCATAAAAAGTAAGTTGGGGATGATCACATTGACTTGCTTGATGACATGTCTATGAATATTAACTACCTTGAACTATTTTTTTGCATAGGGAAAGAGACACATTCCCATGTCTGAGCATGAAAACGTTCTTTGATATTGTTAATGCCTCTAGTGTTTACTTCTACAAGTTCTATAAGCAGAGTCTGTAAAGGGCCAAGTAGCCTTTGGATCTCATCTTTTATGAAAGGTGACATATCTAGTAAATGCCCCTACAGTCAATCTCTGGAATGGATCTAAATAGAAGTTCTTCATTTTAATATCCATAAAACAATTTGTGTTCTACATAATTTGTGTACACTAAATTACAAATTGATTTTCTGAAATCTATTTTGTGTAAATGTCGACCAATAGATATATATATCATGGAGGATGAACGACGAAGATCAGCCGAATCCCATATGGAGGTTCAGGGATCGGGGGATGTGCACGGTATTTAAATATAATCTTAAATCTCCATACATGTGTGTATATATGGAATTGATTTTTTATTAACTTTGTGAGTTAAATTAGTTGTTAATAAGTTTCATATTTTAATTTTTAGGAGGTAAGAGGAGAAGGTTTTCTACTCCATCCATGGAGCGTGCCCATGGTTCAACCGGTCGAGGTATGGTTCACGCAATTTAATCAATGAATATGTATATGTATTTATATGTACACATGAATGTATTTTTCAATTGATTATAAATTCGTATTTGTTTATGAAGCTTCTCCCTCGTCTCGAGAGGTTGGTGGTGGTTTAAATCCACCTAAAGGGCCATTAATGAGTGGTAGCAGGTTGCGTGAAGGGGGTGATATCTATTTCCCCGAAGGCCAATCAACGGCTGCTGGTTCTCAACAGGGTCATTTTGGGTCTGGTTCTCAGCAGGGTCATTCTAGGTCTGGTTCTCAGTAGGGTCATGTTGGAGAAGATGCTAGCCAACAACGTCAAGGTTGCCATCAATTTCAATATTTTTTCATTAAATTTGTACAACTTTTTTTACATGTGTTTTTTCTAATATACGAAATTATATATATATTGATGCATAGGCCGAAAATGTTCGAACTAGTGGTCAAAATAGACACAGGACAGCCCGCTACATTCAAGAAGAAGGTTGTCAACCCAACACAACTTATCTAGTCGAGATTACTGATATACCATGGGAAACCAACATGGCGGAATGCACCTTACAAAGGTGTGAAATACTTCATGCAAAATTGCAAAGAGATATTGTGGCTTTGTCTCTACCTGCTGAGAGTCGACAAAGCCTTGAAATAGTTACACATTCATTGGGTGAAATGGTAAATGTGTACATAAATCTTGGGCCAACGACTAATACATTTGTAGAAATGATGAGAAAGAGAAAAGAAACAGTAATGGGTCCAGATAAATGGGAGGACATAAAACAAAAAGTTACAAAAAAAGTGGCCAAGTCAATGTTTAATTACAAGGAAGGGCCAAAAAGAAAAATGTTGAAGGTGTAGTATTTCAAGCACCCAGACATAGCTTGTTATTTGTATGATAGGCACCTTGCGGCCTATGGAAGGCTCCCATGGAATGATGAGGTTCCTGTTTATTTTGCACAAATGTTTTATGCAGATTTTTTTTTTGGTATGAAACCCAACTACAATGACCTTCCGTCAGAATTTTTTGGCCCGGGGAAAGGTCAATTATATGACCATAAGGGCACTAAGCGAGATGTGGAGTTGCCTCGCCCTGAGCCGCCATTGGTGAGTCGACCGTTTCGAGTCGAAAATCTACGGTCAGAGATGGATACGACTTCTCAAATAAGTCGAGAAGCAAGGGATGTTATGATCGACAATGTTCAGAGCGGATTGGGTGGAGTCGATCTTTGTTTAAATCGACAAAGAGCACGTGAAAATGCACGTGCCAATTTTGTGTATTGTATAGATGAGGAGATTGACAACATGAATGTTGAAGATCTCCGAATATATGCAAAAAATTGTCGCAATGGTTTGCAAGACCTAATTTTTCATGAGGAAGAGGGCACCAGAACGGTATGTGTTAGTGACCTTAGGGTTTGAAATTATTTTAACATATATATGCATGTGTACAATTTGTAATAAATACATGTGTATGTACATGTATACATTTATTTGTATGTGTACATTAATCTGACAAAAATGTATGATTATATGTTAAAACACCATTTGCAGTTCTCACACATGATGCGTGACGAAAATGTTAATATCACGTTCGGGACCTCTGGTTCAAACAATGCAGATGGGTCTGACCATCAAGATATGTTGGCAAATGTTAGTGTTTTTTAAGTGACTTTAAAATAAATAATTGTTGCCACACATGTACATGTATGTATATATATAATTTGATAAAATGTTTTAACAGGTACCTATTCCGTCTGATATTTTTGGAATGGACGTACATTCTTCTTCCTTGGGAGATGTACCTTCTACTTCCTTGGGAGATGAGCCACAGGTATGAACAATTTTTTGCAAGTTTAAAATTTATGTTTAACAGTTATATATATATATATATATATATATATATATATATATATTCTACCTCAAAAAGTTTCATTAAAAATTGAGATATATATATATATATATATATATATATATATATATAGAGAGAGAGAGAGAGAGAGAGAGAGAGAGAGAGAGAGATCTATATTTTGAGTTATTTAAATTTTTTTGAATTTAGGTTCCTATAGAAGATTTCTTTAATCCGCGGACTCTAGCGACGGAGATAGGAACATCCACAACATTTGAACAAGTTGTCTTTAGTTCCTTTTTTTAATATTATTGAAAATAAGTTTATATATGTACACGTGCATTTTCATTTGAAAGTTTTTAATATATATATATATATATATATATATATATAACTGTACATGTATATTGTATAGTTTACTGCTGCAGATGTTCCTATGGGAGAACTTGTTCATCAAATGGAGAGGGAACCTCATGAGGTATTGCATGATTTTTTTGTTATGTTTTGTTTTTTACATGAAGTTCTAGATATATATATTCTCATTCATTTTTAAAACATCAAATTTTAATGTTCAAGTACATGTGCATTGTGTATGTAGGTTTCCCATGATGCTTCACATGATAGGGCGTGGATTGAGACCCTGATAGGAAAGACGCTAGATCCGTCTCTATTTGATGGACATGATTTGTAGATTTGATTTCAAGATTTAGATGGTCTTAAAATTTGTTAAACTTGATACAGTTTGATACTTGTGAGATCTACAATTTTTGGACGTATTTTATTACATTGTTAATATAATTTGTTTTATTTAATTTTTGGATGGTTTTAGTAATTTTGGCATGTGAATGTGAAGTAATGTTGTCATCTGAACTACATTTGGCATGTTATGTAATGGCATGTGTTATAATTTGTTTCGTTTTTAAAATTTAAGTTTTGGATGCTTGGAGTACATTTGGCATGTGAAGTAATGTTGTGATCTATATTTTTTTGTTAAATTAAAAGTTAAAAGTTTTGGATGGTTTCAATCTACATTTGGCATGTGATATTTAATGTTAAATGTTTTTATTGGATAATTGAATTATAATTGGCATGGCATGTGAAGTTTTTAAAACTCAAGTTTTGGATGGTTTCAATCTACATTTTGCATGTGATATTTAATGAACTTTAAATGTTTAATGTTTTAATGTTGCACGATATATAATCAAAAGGTTTTTAAAACTTAAAGTTTTGGATGGTTTCAATCTACATTTGGGACATGTGGTATATAATGTTAAATGTTTCTATTGGATCTAGTTGAACTATAATTGGCATGGCATGTGAAGTAACGATATATATAATCAAAAAGTTTTTTAAACTCAAGTTTTGAATGGTTTCAATCTACATTTCGCATGTGATGTTTAATTTTTTAATGTTGCACGATATATTATCAAAAGTTTTTAAAATTTTAAAGTTTTGGATGGTTTCAATCTACATTTGGCACATGTGGTATATAATGTTAAATGTTTCTATTGGATAGTTGTTCACTATAATTGGCATGACATGTCAAGTAATGTTGCACAAATCCCTTTTGGATGGTTGAAGTACATTTGGAATTTTAAGATTGCTTTTGATCTCTACATGTAGTCTTGTTTGAATGAAAAAATTTCCAATAGGAAGAACATAGCTTTTCAATGCAACTAACCATGTATCAATTGAGCTCTAACTGAAAAAATAGTTTAAAGAAGTAGATATATGTACAAATTATCCCTTTAATTTTAGATTGGAAATATAAGTCTAGTACATATATATGTTTGTTGAATTTGGGTCAATGTCGTTAATGCACTCAAATAGGTAGCCTTGTCGATTTATTTACATTGTGGAAACTTTTTACCAGAAAATCCAACTAGTTTTTCATCAATGCACATAGAAAAACTACTTGGAACAATTAATTGCATTCTAGAACATATCTATCCAATACAAGTAACATTTTTCATCAATGCACATTGAACATATCCGACCATTGGACAAACAAATCTTGTACTATATTTTCAATCAGGAATAGAGATGTGGGTCAAATCCTACCAAAAGTCGGAGAAGTGCTCCGAGTCTCTTGTCTGAAAGGAATTTTCGTACAAAACTATATTGCAGATGATTTATTTACATTGTGTCCATACTTTTTACCAGAAAATCCAACTATTTTTTCATCAATGCACATAGAAAAACTAGTTCCAGTTAATTTCATTCTAGAACATATATATTGAGTACGTAAATAATTTTTCATCAATGCACATAGTAAAACTAGAACAATTAATTTCATTCTAGAACACACACACACACACACACATATATATATATAACATTTTTCATCAATGCACATGTATAGAAAAGCTACTTTCAGTTGATACTAGAGCACGTGCTTGTACCAAAACAATTTGTACATGTGCAAACACTTGCACAAATAACATAAGTAGCTCAATTTTTAGTTGAGTACTGGAAGTTCTAAAACATATTTAATCCAAAGAGAATAAATTGTTGGACAATTCACTCAAAAAAATTCTAATGGAATTTCATCTTCAATAATCCGTTCATGATCGGATTTTGACATTTTCCATCTCTTAATTTTCGATTTTTTCTTTGATTGAACTTCTATCAACTTTATGTGTGTTGCACACACCAAGTGACTATATTGACAACTTATGGAATCAGGTTCATAGTCTTCAAAGTAAACAAAGTCTCCACTTTGATGATTTTGTCTGAAAAAATAACCTTTCAGTATAATAGACCCTCTGTCATATTGAAATCCGTGATCATTATAGTTTTGTAATAATTTCATTTTTCATTCAGTGCAACGCATCAAATAATACTTCACATTTTCATCATTATCAATAGGTGCAATTACAGCAAAAACATCTCCTGCACAATAAAATAAACTTAACAAAATTATACATATTTAAATTTATTTCTAGATCTTTAAATCATTAGAAAGTAATTCAAATGTTACCTTCTCTAACAAGATCAGAAACTCAATCACCATTGGATGATATTGTAGTTTCCTCTGACTGCATTTCTTCAAACATTGCAACAGACATTTTGCCCTTTGTATTTAGCTCTGTATGTTTCCAATCGTTCACATACATTTTGTTTTCACAAACGTCATTGGATTTTGTGTTGTCTGTGCAAACATCACAAAAACAAGAATATTTTCTTTTATCCAATGCAAACACTTTTCTGGACGACTTTGTTTGAATTGAATGCAATTTTCGAGTCCCTTTTATTGTTTCAACGTCATTTCCAATTGATCTATCTACGTCTTCGATTCCAATATGCCAGAAAAACCTTTATATGGAAAATTAGAAGAATAATTTGTAAATATGATATCAAAATAAAATCAAAGATAATCATTGCATGATAAATGTACAATGTTTAAAATTAGATTTCCAATATAAATTAAATTGAATGTACCTTCGCACTTCCCTTGATGGGTTAGTCTCATGGCTTAGAGCAGCGATGCACCATTGAACAACTTCTTTAGCGTTCACAAGTCGGCTTGCAGAGTGGTTCATTTGATATCTTCAAAGTGCTCGTTTTATGCATGCTCCTACACCGTCATGTTCTCCTTTTCCATGGCCAGTCTCAAAGAAATTCCAACAATGTTTAATGCAGGTTTTCTTATGAAGACAACACAACCAAAAGAATGATCGTGCAAATTTGAATTGACCTGCGCATCCGTCTGACCATATCCAATGTTCATTGAATGTTATTCCACAATTTTTCAAGGAATCATAAATTTTTCCAAAACAATGTTGTACAAAACATGTATCATGTGTACAATCGTCATTGATATAAAAGTGATATTCTTTAATGATATGTTGATTTTCACTCGTGCTTTCTATATGATCGACATTTTTTTCAGCATGTCTATATAGAATATGGACGAGCATGGAGACTTGGTCAGAATGATAATATTCACTCTGAATTTCTTTTTGTGGAACAAATGTGTAGTTTTCTGCAAAATCAATCACTGACAAAATGGTCCCTGGTGGAAAAAATTCACGAGATTTTTTGAATTGCAAGTCTTTCCATCGAGCTCTATGGGAATGCTTGGTGTATTTGTAAATTTGTGCCTCAAACTTTCTCAAAAACTCTATCAGAAAAATTTCGTCTTCTAGTAATTCAATTCTTTTAACACTATTTTCACCTTGAATCGATGTATCGATATATTCATATCTCTTCCATTTCACTTTCATGTTGGACAATGATTGATCATTTATATCAATACGATATTTGTTTTGAAATTTAGTCAAATTTCTACAATCATCGCATTTTTTACCACCAACACATTTCTTTTTGTAAAATAGTTCATCGCTTTCTCTTTCATATAGAATTTGAGATATGAAATCACGGATAGTGGAAGGAGGAGGTGAATCCTTCCATAATGTTCTACCGAAATCAAGGAATGTGTCATAATATAACTCAAATTCCACATGATAATGGCAACAACAAGTGTCGCGTATGGTGATAGGTTTTACATACCATGGTTTTTGTTGAACAAAAGCACTAAGTGAAACATGAATTTGACGATTCTCTTCTTTGAACTTGTTTAATAACTCTATCTGAGTGGTTTCCAAGAAATATTTTTCATGTTCTTCATACTGATTTCGTGCTATTCTTCTTCGCATCACATGCCTTGCAGTTGGCGAAACACGCGAATTGTTCTTCTAATATTCATATATTATTTTTTTAACATTTTCTCCAAGTCTATATTTGTATGGTTGCCTACAAATAGCTCTCCAACAAACGAGTTCATCATTTACATCTATTTGCAACCGAAATTTCCGATGTTTGTGCAAATTTTTTCGCAAGGTTCCCAGTGCTCGTGCCATAGATGTTACCAAACGATTCTCTTGAGTACTTGATGAAACCATTGCCATCTGTATTCCTCTACGTGCAATTGAAACATCTTTTTCTCTAGATCTCTTAATTGACTTTATAGCACTACTCATATTTTTTATCACATCTTCCTTCATTTTTTTATCTTTGGTTGATTTTCGAATACCCAATAGTGTCATAGCTTCTTTTAATTTCCTTAATGATAGGAGACCTTTCAACATTTGAGCCTGAACTGTCACCCGCTCATTTAAGAAATACTTTTCAAAAATGCAGTTAACACGATATCGTATAGCATGGTCAGGTTTTTTATCTCCATATGTGTGAGTGTTAACATTTTCTAACATCTCATTATCGATAGTGATTTCATCTGTACATATTCGAAAAAATAGTACATATTCAATAAATAACTAAATTAATAAATATATCTATAATTTCAATGATATGTGCATGTGTTTAATATATATATATATATATATATATATATATATATATATATATATGTACATACCTTGTGATTCAATTTATTTATTTGGATTTCTTTCAATATTTTCACCATCTTCAATCATTGGTTCAATATCTCTTTCACTTTCTCTTTCTAAATTTTGTATCTCATCATCAATGTTTTGAGGAATATCTCTATCTGTTTACATTAAACAAAATATTTTTCAAATTAGTTCATCATTTATAAAAATTAAGCTTCACATTTTACATTAGGAAATTTTTAAATATATCAATAGATCATAATATTTAAATTTACATACCTGCTTCAATTTCTGCTTGAGGTTGATTTTCCTCTTCAATATTTTGAGGAATATCTCTGTCTGTTTACATTAAAAAAAATATTTTTCAAATTAGTTCATCAAATAAAAATTAAGCTTCACATTTTACATTAGAAAAATTTTAAATATATCAATAGATCGTAATATTTACATTTACATACCTGCTTCAATTTCTGCTTGAGGTTGATTTTCCTCTTCAATATTTGAGAGGGCTTCTAACTTTCTTTTGCGAGATTGTCTCGTCTCTTCTCTACGTTCCTCAGGGTCTCTTTTTCGATCATATTTTCTCGCACAAGTTCTTCGATTTCCCATGATAATATATGGCATGTTTTTTTTCTTTATTTTCATAATTTATAGGTAAAAATATGTTTATAAATTGATAATGTATTTTTTTAGGTGCCTGGAATATTGCAATTGAAAAACTATAAGGACATGTGCAATGGCTGCAAATTTTGCATCAAAAAGTTGGATGAAAAGATGAAAAATTATGATAGTGGGATTAATGAAATATTTTAGGTTACTAATTTTTCCTCTAGAAATGACAGACATCCAACGGTCTCTATGTTGCACTCAAATTACCAAAGTTCCAAGGAAGCAGAAGTACTAAAATTTTTCAACAAGAACATATCACATATCAATAATCCATGTGTCATGGTCAACCCATTCTGCAAGTTGTATGATGTAAATGATCATAGTAATACCTTGATTATATGTAACAAACTAGGTAAGCCTATAATTTTTGTGACGAATTTCATCCTAGGATGTTTTTTAACCTCGCTGATTACATGTGTTTCTAGACATGACTAATCATAAGAGTTTTTTTTCCATTCTAGCTTAAACCCCCAAAGCTAGGGTGAAATTTATTGTCTAAGTCTTAGGTGAGTCCTAGTGTTTTAGTCGAGTCTAATGCAAAAGTGGTTTTGGAATAATTTAATCTAGTTAGATTAATTATTTTATTACAAATCACTTGGTCTACTAGACCCTATTGTGTCGCAGATGGGTTATGTATATTGAGGGTCTATCCAAATGTGTATTCCCCCTTTGAGGGTTGAAAATGTAAAATATTATGTATTAGAGGGTGGAAAAATATTAAATCCCCTCAAGTGTAAATTAATTAATTTTTTTGGAAAAATAAAATTAAATGCTAAGCCAAAAAAATAATTAATTAGAGTCAAAATTAAGTTGTCTTAGGAAAATTAATGCTCCAAGTGGAAAAATTCGTGGGTCTTAAAAGAATCAGTTTTTAAAGGTCCTACACCAAGGGAATATTGTATATTTCAAGAAAATTTGGACCCTTGGACCTTGGTGGTTAAGTCAAAGTCAAATTTTGAGCTAATTAAAATGGAACAAAATGTTAAATTTGAAAATTCTTCCACAAGATTATTTTGACAAGGATCAAAGAAACTAGCCATTATTTTTCCACTTGGAGGATTTATCTATAAATTAGAGAGTGAGTTGTGTCTATAGTCATCTTGATCTCTCGCTAGAATATTGTTGCTGAAACCTTTTTGTGCTATAATAAAAGACTTTTTGGTGCAACTCGAGGTGTTCATGTTCATTGATCTATGGTATGTATTGACTACGAGCTTCCTATGTTGTGATTTATATGATTATTTTGAGATAATACATAGTGTTTTCAAGTACTCAATCCTTGGTCTCCGTGTTCACAGACTGTGGGGAAGGATAATTTTGTGGAAAATCCAGAGATTTCTTCAATAGGATAATTTTGATTGGATCCTTAGTTTTTATATAGTGGATTAAATATTTTCTAAGGCTATAGTGAGCATAAATTTTCTGAATCAGTTTAGCCATTCATCAAAGGAAAAATATTATAAAAAATTATTTTCTCAAAATTCATTTAAAAACTATTGTATAATTTTTAAAATAAAATTTGTAATTTTAATTGTAAATTATTTTTCTTACTTGGGTTGGTTTTTTTTAGATTTATTTTGTATATATTTGGAGATAGGTGTTGTATTTTTATTTTTTCCATGTATGAAGTGAAGGAGTAGCTAGATCTAGGCCCTTGAGGGTAAGATCTAGACTCTTGAGAAAATTTCAAGACTACCAACTGAATAAAATTGTAGCAAAATTAAGATCCAAGGAAGAATTTGTTTTTCGACACAAGGATTTTACTTTTTCAGCCCTCTCGTGACCAGTTCTGGCCCCTCCAAGGCCAACGTCAACCTCATAGGCCCCAATGCCAACCCTTTCTCCTCCCACGTTAGCTCTTTTGGCATTTTTGAGGCTGGTTGTGAGACCTAGAGGTCTCAACTTTCTCCTTTCTCTCCTGCGCAGATGGTTTTAGCCCTTTTCTGGGCTATCCATGGCCTCTTTTGGTCTTGAACTCCCTATGGAAGGTTAGAAAACAAACTTAGAGGGACTTTTGTGGGATTTTATCCCTTGAAACCCTTTGATTCCTCCTTGTAGCCTCCTCCTCTGCTAGTGTCCAACCTCTAAGCCCAAGTGTCCACCCTTTTTGGCATTCCCTCTCCTCCTTAGCCCCTAATGTGTCCTTATAAGTCTATCTTTATTCAACACTGGCCTTCCTTAGCGTAGCGTTGGCTTTTCTTGCCCATTTTATTCCCTAGTTCACCCTAAACCATAAATATGAAGTTTTGGGACTGACTACTTGGTGGTTTTGCAGGTTTTGATGCTCAAAAATTCCATTTTTCAGGTGGCAACTTGATCCCAAAGTTTCAACAAATTTTGACCAAGGGATCTTCAAGGCGTTGGGCCTAGGGTTTGATCTCTAAACCCTAGTTTTACGTCTGTTTTATTACAACAATCAAATAAGTAAGAACTAAGTCATAAATCACATACTAAATGGTCAAAATTGCCATTGATTTTCATGAATTTTGGCCTCTTAGGAATCTTGGATTTGGTTTAGATCTGATTTTCTGTTGGCTGGAATTTTCTGCATAACTAAAAATTTCATATCTGAAATTTTTGAAGCACATTCTTAATTATGATAAAAAAATTGAAGTTTTCAGTTTTTAGTAATTTTTTTTCCATTTTTGGAAATTGTGGGCTTTGTCTTAGACATTCCTAGTGACCGAACTGTCATTTATTTACTATTGTAATAAACATATCAGATCCGAAATTTTCTAAGTCAAACCCTCCAAAGGCCTTAAAAATTGATATTTTCAAGTTCGGTGAGCTTTTATTATTTCTGGGCATTTCGGGTATTGGTGTTGATATCATTTTCTTGTTGATCTGTTGGTTAATAAATTGTTGTAAAAAATATTTTAGATCTGAAAATTTACTAAAGAATACATCTTAATAAGACTAACACATCTTATTTTTCAGTTACCTAAACTTATTTGGCACTTGGGAAAGTTTTTGCAGCATTGGGCAAGCATAGACATTGTTGGATTGACATTTATTTCCTGTTGGCATAACTTGTTTCCTACTATCATATATTACTTACTGCAGTCATAATAGTCACTTGCTACTCATAAAAGAATCATAGGAACATAAAATACATAACTATTTTTATAAATCTATATTTTATTGTTACTTGTTCCTATCATTTATATGGTGAAAGTGACTAGCATTGTTTGTCTCTTGTGAATTTAGTTTCATATCTCTTTTGCATTGAGAAATAAGATCACGTATAATATTATTTCAAATCTTTGGTAATTGTGGTTGGCATCTTGATTGATAAGTGGATAAACTGGTTTAAGTGGTTAAGCATCTTGTGGAAATTTCTTGAAGTTTTCACTTGTATCCTTCAACATCTATCTTGCCTAAGATTGTATCTTAATATTGTTAAGTACTCTTGCTTTAAGACAATCCACAATAAGTACTTAAGTAACATAAAAAATATTAACTCGAGATAGTCTCACTCATAATCTCTTGCAAATGCATACTAGATCTAGATTACATTAAAATTTACCTCTTAGCATAAGCTAGGTTGATAGACTCTTACGACAACCCTTTTCAAAATAGATTGAAAGGTTCAACTGTTATTAGTAGTTAACACAATGACCTTGCAGTCGTCAGAGCCATAGTCTCTACAATGCTGAAGGCACTGGGTGAGTGGAACACAAGGGGAGGTATCTTTAACTAGGTCGCTTCATGCTTCCTGTTGGCTTCCATTTCACAACTTACTTTGATGATCGTTTCTCAAAATAGTTAGCGGAAAGGTTACACTTAGACTAGGCATCTAATTAAAATTTACCAAGATCACTACATCTTATATAGGTACTAGGACTTGGATATAATATAATTTAGTTAATCATTTCAAGAAATGGATGTCCATCTGGTCATTTGGTTCCAATTTACTATAAGCAATAATTTTTTACTCCATTAAGGCACTGGTCTCATACTTTCAAAATCTAGTCTAATTAGTAATCTTTCTTAAATTCAACAAAGTGGCTAGGACACTCATCCATGTCTCCTAAAAAAATTGGTTTCCAACTTGTTTTCCTTCGCCTAATTACATAGGAACTAGCCCCCATAGCCTATTGTTGGGAGACAACTAGAACGAAGTGCATGGGGATCAGAGTGATAACTCCCATCTTGAGCATTATTGTAATGCGTGTATAATCTGGGCGGCAACATTTTCTGGCACCATTGCCAGGGATAAGTTTATCTTGTTCTTGATGCTTAAATGACATCCTCTTTTATCATATCATCTTGTGATCCTTCATTCATCATTAATTTTCCCATCAATGCCTAATTTTTTGGCAGCCTTCTTACATCATTCTTCATCTTCTCATCACCTTATCCTTTTTCCTCTCACTAATCTTCTAACCTTTTTCATCCTCACATTTAGAACCTAGACATTTAGGTTGGTTTCCTATTTGGGTGGTGACTCTACTTACTCATCCAATCACAAAAAAGTACTCTAGAAGGAATCCTGGTAGCTTGGTTAACTTCACTCCCGATCTTGAAAAGGTTCTAAGAATCCAGCTAAACAAGTTACATTCTAGAGAATGTTTAAATTTTCTTGGACATGAAGCTCTCCTTGATCTACATTTTCTTTTCACCAATCCTCCAAATAAAGACATCATGGGTGATTTATATGGACCTTGTAAATTCACTAATATCCAAGGATATCTGTTGATATTCCAAACAAGTCAACTATGAACAAATTGCCAATATTTGAGGGAAATAATGATATCAACGTTGAAAAACATATACATAAGTTTACTGTGTTCCTCCAGAGATATGCTCATTCTATGAATTATAATTGTGAAGAAGTTAAGATGAAATTATTTGTCTTATCATTATAAGGTACTGAACTCGACTTGTTTCTGTTGGAAATACTGAGAGGGGGGTGAATCAGTATTTCTTTTCAATTGTTAGTTTACCAGTTATATCACTTATAATTATAACACAAAATGAAAAATGGTGGAATAGATAATTTATCAATTTCTTCTTTACAATAAGTAAAATAATGATATAGGGCTCCAACCCTAGATGAAGACTCCAATCTTCCAGGCTCCAACCTGTATTGTGCCAAGCACCGACTTGGTCTTTCCAAGGCTCCAACCTTGTCAATTTGAGGCACCAACCTCTAGGGCTCCAATCCTATCTTTGGTACAGGCTCCAACCTAGTTTCTTGAGGACTCCAATCCTCTAGGGCTCCAAACCTATCTTCCAAGGCACTGACCTTGTCTCTATGAGGCTCCAACATCTTGGGCTCCAACCCTCAACTTCACTTCATCAAAATATGTTTGGTTATTCTTCACAGCTCCCAAAGTCTTCTTCAACAAGCCCTATCACACTTAGTCTCCATGTCACATCATCAATGACAACCTTTTATTCTTAGAAGATGTCACCACTGCTCTTCATCGTACCCAAAAAATTTCTCCAAGTTACCTCATGATGGCTTCAGCCTTCATCAATGCATCATCGTATTCCAAGATCACCCAAGGCTTCACAACAAAATATCTTCAATTTGGAACCTTATTCAAGGTCACTCCACAAAGGCTTCAGTCAAAGTCTCCAAAACCATACACACAAATCAATTCTGAATCTGGGAGTGTGGGATAGGCTTGATCTCCACAATCTGAGAGTTGCTTTAGATACACAATTCTTCATACAATTTGAATATTATGAGAAATTGTTCACTGCACTTGATCATACCACAGGTAGTCCAAAGATAGAAGGTTTGAGCTACTGTTCAAGAATAATTTGATCCAATATGATGATTTACAGTCCACACCAAGAATATCTTACCTGATATCTTCACTATCCAATCCACAGTTTGAAGAGAGGGACCAAGCTCCAATGCCACTGTCACAGTTCAGGAAAATGGTAATAATGTGTTGTAAAATCCAAGCCAAGAATGATGATACACAGTCAAAGAAATTTCAGCAACCAAGGTCCTCCACAGGAGTCACTGTAATCTGCAACCACCACAGTCCACCACGAGAGTCACTATAATCCACCATAGGAGTCACTACAGTACGAATTTCACCACAGTTCAACTTTCAGGAGGCACTGCAGTCTGAATTTAACCACAGTCTAAATTTGAGGAGACACTACAATTTGAGGTGTAGACTTTAACAATTTTGAACTAGAGATTAAGAAATCCTTCACAAGGCTGCAATCCCACAGGTCTGAACCTTGACAAGGCCTGAAAAAAAAGCTCCTGTAGCAATATAAATCTGAAATGCTAATTTTTCCACAAAAATAACCCTGGTCCAATTTGTTTGATCACTGTAGGTCCATATCACTGTGACACATCACAAAAATGAGGTATGTATTTTTGAATTTGAAGATATGCCAAAATAATAAACCACGAGTCTGAATTTTACATGTCTAATCTGAGTTTGACTATGTAGTAGCAACATGTCTTAATACAAAAATTGCCCAAAACAGTCTATGTCTTTTATCTTCCTCGACCCCCTTCACACTTCTTCGTTTTCCTGATTTTCTGTATTTTTTCACCGAAATTCTTGACCCAAAGGAGGGATTACGAACCTATATATACAGATTTTCAATTGGAATGAGGGGACGTGACTTTTTGGAGGGGGGCCGACTTGAGAGAGAAAGGGTAGGTCGGCTCACTGCTAAATATAATTTTCCTAGTCTTAAAAATTCAATATCTCACAAACTACTAGGAGTTTCAGGACAAATAAGGGCTCATTGGAAAGTGGAAAAAATCCTCTTTAAGATGGTCCAGGTCCTGTGTTGAAATATTGCATCTAAGGTTGGGAAAAATAATTTTCTTTGTGACTGTCCTTAAATTTTATGCATTAAAAAGTTTGGGACAACATGAGGAACGTTTGGGACAGCATGGCTTCTTTGTTCTTTGGCTTCTTCATTGCTATCAATGTTATCATAGGATCATAGAGTCATTATGTAGGAGTGCAACATTCATGTAGCATCACATATCAACAATTTCATCATATATTAGTGCAGTGATATGCCATAGTGTAGCTTTCTATATGTCATGAAGGGCTATTAGATACTTCAATGGTACTTAATATCTATATCATCAAACAAGGCATATGATTGACACTTGGCACTTGGCACTTCTTAAGACTTCTTCATTAGTGGCCACTAGCTTGACATATTAATTGATAAAAATTTTATCAAACAAGAGTTATGACATCATCATCTGGAACCAAACATCTCAAGAATATTGACATCTCAGTCAATTCCATATTGACATCAATGACAACCTTGATTAACAGTTTCATGACAAGGATTATAATAATCCATTTAATTCTCTGATAACCCTCCTTGATGCATTCAGAGACAATTATTGAGATAAGAGGGAAGGGAATTACTTAGTAAAATAATTCAATACCATCAAGAAGAAAGAAAATGAAACGATGGTAGAATCTAACCAAAAGTTAAACAAGTTACTAAAAGATATGACTGAGGATTAAAAGCCTCCTAACAAAACAATCTTGGAAACATACCTTGAAGATTATAATGTTGAAGTTTAGTATGAAATAAGATGCGCTCACCCTGTCACTTTAGCTGATGCCCAAAACACAGTTGAAGAGTTAGAAAAGGATAAAAAGGCTTCGGGAAAATATGAGATCCCTCGTTATGAAAGAATTCTATTCAAAGTTAAAGAAGAGTAAAAAAAAGTAAAATAATTGACAAGATTGGTTAGAGAGATGGAAACTAAATATGCCAAACAAGTAAGTGACATGCATATAAAATTAATACAAATGGAAAGAAGCGAGATGTCGACTATGCCTCCCAAGAACAATAATAACAATGGTAACAATAACAATCAATGGCCAAGAATGAATTCCTCAAATGATCAAAGGCCTCCTACACGACTTGAGTCTTCTTACATGGTTGATGAATCTAACCCTTTCTTCACACCTTGTGATAGTTTTCATGAAGAAAGTACATGTGCCTTTGATAGGAGGATCTTACAGGAAGGTAGAAATCAACAAAATAATAATACAAGTCAAGATGAATCTAATGAAAGTTTATGTGCTAATATGATTTCTTCCGCCTTCACAATAAATACCTTCAATGAAGAGTAGGGCCCCATTACTCAGGTATATGGTGAGAAATTGTCTCAGGAGAAGGTTCTAGAGCTTGCAAAGAATAAAGGCTATACATATCAAAATATGGGAAATGGTCAAAATTAGAATAAGCAAGTTCTTGCCGAAAGATACAAATCTGGTGTGAACGTGGATTGGGCCACTTGGATAAATAGCATTAAGATGTCTGTCCCAGTGCTTTAGCTTTTATATATTTTATCTCAGGGAATATTTCTTCAGGGTCTTAGGTATGTATCAATAAGGAAATGTTAAAAACTATAAAGATGAAGAGATTAAGTTGAAATATATTAACTGCTATATGAAAAATGAGGATCATAAGCCTTTATTCTTTACTTTGTACATAAATGACATATTACTCCACAAATGCATGCTTGATTCTGGTGCATCCACAAATGTTATGACTAATAAGTTATGGAACAGTTGAACTTAACAATTTCTAGTCCTTACCATAACATTTTCTCTATGGATTCTAGAAAGGTTGAAGTCATTGGTGTTGTTAAAGACCTGCATGTCCCCTTGGTTGATTATATATCCAGAATCATCACCATGGATATAGAAATCATTGATGTACCAGATGTGTAGGGAATGCTTCTCTCCAAGAAGTTTGTAGTTGAATTAGGAAGATACATAAAAAGGGATTTATCTTATGCCACTATTCCCACAGTAACAGGTGGCATGGTCATATTATACAGAGAGGTGGAAAGAAGGTACCACGTGGAAGTTCCAAAGAAGTTGGAAAATGGTGAACAAGTTGTGCCACAATAGCATCCGCCTTATTTTGAATAAGAGATATGTCAATTTTCCACTGCCCATCCCCTCTGGAAATTAGAAAGAGAGGAATATTTCAGATTGACATAAATGCAACACAATGATGATCATTTACACCATCCCAAAAGAATGAAACTTCAGCACATGACATCTAAAAAGCATCCAAGTGATCTACTAGTCAGCGAACAAATGGCCAAGATTTTTCCTCGTCGATGACATCTGATGGCATGGGGCATCATTTTCTATAGTATATCTAACCATACTCTTTTTATTCCATGTCAGTATATAGTTTTATGTTCAACATTTAAATTATGTCATTTATATTTCAGATTATTATAGTATATTTTCCTATTCGAGCAGTGTTTCTATATATACATGATGATTTCAATGTTGAATGGATATCTATTTGATGGAATTATGTTTTCTTGGATATAAGAGTCTGGGGTTCTCATGTTACTTCATGGAAGCAACGTGTTCCCATATGGAGCCATATTTTGCATTCAAATTACTTAATTTCCAAGGAAGTGGAATTATCAAAAATTTTCAACAGGATAATATCACATATGAGTAGTCCATGTGTCATGGTCAACCCATTATGCAAGTTGTATGATGTAAATGATCCTAGTAAGGCCTTGAGTATATGTACCAACCTAGGTAAGCGTATGATTTTGGTGACGAATTTCATCCTAGGATGTTTTCTAACCTCCCTGATTACCTGTGTTTCTAAACACGACTAATCAGAAGAGTTTTTTCCCTTCTAGCTTAAACCCTCAAAGCTAGGGTGAAATTTATTGTCAAATTATTAGGTGAGTCCTAGTGTTTTAGTCGTGTCTAATGTAAAAGTGGTTTGGTAATAATTTAAGCTAGTTGGCTTAATTATTTTATTACAAATCACTTGATCTACTAAATCGTATTGTGTCACATATGGATTATGTGTATTAAGGGTCTATCCAAATGTGTATTCCCCCTTTTATGGTTGAAAATGTAAAACATTATGTAATAGAGGGTGGAAAAATATTGAATTCCCTCATGTTTAAATTAAATAATTTTTTCTGGAAAAATAAAATTAAATCCCAAGTGAGAAAATTAATTGATTAGAGTAAAAATTAAGTTGTCTTAGGAAAATTGATTCTCAAAGTGGAAAAATTCATGGGTCTTAAAAGAATAAATTTTTAAAGGTCCTCCACCAAGGGAATATTGTATATTTCAAGAAAATTTGGATCGTTGGACCTTGGCGGTTAAGTCGAAGTTAAATTTTTGAGGAAAATAACTCAATATAATTAATTTTGAGCTAGTTAAAATGGAATTAAATGTTAAATAAAAAGTCAAGGGCTAAGATTAAAATATCTTGAAGTGTTTATCAATGACCATGATTATTTTTACAAGGATCAAAGAAACTAACCATTATTTTTCCACTTGGAGGATTTATATATAAATTAGAGAGCCAGTTTAGTCTCTAGTCATCTTTATCCCTGGCTAGAATATTATTGCTGAAGCATTTTTGTAAACTATTGTCCTGCTGGGAACTATTTTTTTTTTTTCTATAATAAAATAATTTGGGGTGTAACTCGCGGTGTTCGTTTTCATTGATATGTGGTATGTATTGACTACGAGCTTCCTATGTTGTGTTTTGTATTATTATTTTGAACTAATACATAGTGTTTGCAAGTACTCAATCCTTGGTCTCCAAGTTCAGAGACCCTGGGCAAAGATCATTTTTCTTGGATCCTTAGTTTTTATACAGTGGATCAAATTTCTGCTAAGACTATAGCAAGCATAAATTTTCTGAAGCTGTTTTAGCCATTCATCAAAGGAAAAATATTATAAAAATTTATTTTCTCCAAATTCATTTAAAAACCCTTGTATAATTTATAAAATAATTTTTGTAATTTTAATTGTAAATTATTTTTATAACTTGGGTTGTTTTTTTTTATAATATTTATTTTGTATATATTTTGGGTTTAGGTGTTGTATTTTTATTTTTTGCAAGGATCAAGTGAAGGAGGAGCTAGACCTAGGCCCTTGAGGGTAAGATCTAGCCTCTTGAGAATTTTTCAGGGCTACCCATTGAATAAATTTGCAGCAAAATTCAGATCCAAGGAATATTTTTTTTTTCGATACAAGGGATTTACTTTTTTAGCCCTCACGAGACCAGATCTGGCCCCTCCAAGGCCAAGATCAACCTCCCAGGCCCCAATGTCAACCCTTTCTCCTCCTATGTTAGTTGTTTTGGCCTCTTTGAGGTTGGCCATGAGGCCTAAAGGCCTCGACCTCCTCCTTTCTCCCTTGCGTAGAGGGTTTTATCCATTTTATGAGCTAGTTATGGCCTCTTTTGGCCTCGACATCCATTTGGAAGGCTAAACGACCGCCCAAGGGGGCTTTCCATGGGATTTTATCCCTTTAAACTCTCATCATCGTCCTTGTAGCCTCCTCCTTTGCCAACGTCCAACCTCTGAGCCCCAACATTCACCCTTTTTGGCCTTCCCTCTCCCCCTTAGCCCCTGATCTGTCCTTCTAAGCCTTTGTTCCCTCAAAACTGGCCTCCCTTGGCATAACATTGGGTTTTCTTAGCCATTTTAAGCCCTAGTTTTCCCTAAAACCTATACATAAAGTTTTGGGACTAAATACTTGGTGGTTTTGCAAGTTTTGAAGCTCAAAAATTCTATTTTTCAAGTGGGAACTTGATCCCAAAGTTTCAAAAAAAATTTACCAAGGGATCTTCAAGGCCTTGGGCTTAAGATTTGACCTCTAAGACCTAGTTTTACTTTCGTTTTATTAAAAAAATCAAATCAGTGAGAATTCAACCCTAAAATAACATACTAAATGGTCTAGATTGATCAAAATTTCTAAATATTGATTTTCATGAATTTTGGCCTCTTGGGCATCTTGGATTTGGTTTAGATATGATTTTATAATGGTAGGAATTTTCTGCATAACTAAAAATTTCAGATCTGAAATTTCTGAAGCACATTCTTAATTAGGATAAAAAAATAAAAGTTTTCATTTTTCAGTGATTTTTTTTTTTTTCGTTTTTGGACATTTCAGGCACTGTCTTAGGCATTTCTAGTTGGGTGATATGTCATTTATATACTGTTGTAATAAACATATGAGATCTGAAATTTTCTAAGCCATACCCTCAAAAGGATCTAAAAATTCATTTTTTCAAGTCTGGTGAGTTTTTACTATTTCTCAGCATTTTGGGCATTGGTGTTGATCATTTACTTGCTGATATGTTGACTAATCTATTGTTGTAACAAATATTTCAAATCTGAAATTTTACTGAAGAATACATCTTAAGAAGACTAACACAATAAGGGCATGATTGATACTATGTGATTCATTTCACTAGTTTCAATCCCACTTCTTCACCCCTGTGAGCATCACCCGATGCAATGAGTGCTAAGTGGATTATTCAAAAATCATAAGAAATTAGTCAGTTACGAATAAATCTCATGAAAATGGTCATAGATGAATGACTTACTTAACGCAGTTGAATCCCAAAAATGATATCTAATATAATTCACTGCGGAAACCCCTCATACTTGAAATACAGAGAGTAAAGGGATCTCTTCTTGAATGATTCATGAGGCACAATACTTGCTAAGGTTTTGCAAATAGGGTAGCAAGCTAAGTAGGCTTGATTGTGGGGAAAACTCCACAGTTAAGCGTGCTTGAGCCAGAGGAGTTTTGGGATGGGTGACCTCCTGGGAAGTCCTGGTTACCGGGTGCAAGCCCCGGAAGTGATGATTGATACTATGTGATTCATTTCACTAGTTTCAATCCCACTTCTTCACCCCTGTGAGCATCACCCAATGCAATGAGTGCTAAGTGGATTATTCAAAAATCATGAGAAATTAGTCAATTACGACTACCTCTCATGAAAATGGTCATAGATGAATGACTTACTTAACGCAGTTGAATCCCAAAAATGATATCTAAGACTAACACATCTGATTTTTCAGTGAATTAAACTTACATGGAACTTGGGAAAGTTTTTGTAACGTTGGGCAAGCATATGAATTGTTGGATTGACATTTATTTACTGTTGTCATAAATTATTTACTATAGTTATAATAGTTACTTATTTCTCATAAAAGAATTATAAGAACATAAAGTACATAACTATTTTCATATATATATATATATATTTTCTAAGCTTAGTAGGAACTTTCATTCATTCATTCATAGAAAATAGGTTACAGCCAAAATAAACATTTTGTGACCTCAACTTGCCCAGATGGGAAACCATGTTTGTTGGCCATTGTAAAGCATTATATGCCATCCAAAATCTAAAGTTTTTAAGTCTATCAAACTTAGCCTTATATGCTTGAACTTCTGAAACCGAGTTTACTCTTAACCTATTAACAATAGTTCTACTTAGCGACATATACATTATCAAAAATTACCAAAACAAAGGAAAACATCGAAACTAGTCCTCTAAGGCCTCCATTAGAGTCGGGTCCTTAGCACTGGATCCCGAAGTCTTTGAGTGAGGTGGGCACCTAATGTAATATTCCAAATTAGCCATCAGCTAATTGGAATATTAATTTTGGTTAATTTTTGTTATTTCTAATTTTGGGCAGGAATAAAGTGGGTAAGGGGACCCACAAATAATAACTAAGTGGCTAAAAGCACTTCCCTGTAGTCCTTAAGGAAATATTGTGGCATTAGTGGGGTCCATGTGGCCACCCATCGAATGGAGGAACAAATTTTTTATGCTAAGCTGTCCAAGTGTGATTTTTTCTTGACAAAAATGTTATACTTGGGCCACATCATAGGAGACGAGGGTGTGTAGGTGCATGAGGAGAAGATTTGGGCCATTAGAGATTAGCGGAGCCAAATAATTTCACGGATCTGAGAGGCTTTGTGGGCATCTACACATATTATCGAAAGTTTGTGAAGGGCTTCTCGCAGTTGGTTGCACCCCTCATAGACTTGACCCGGAAGGGACCATTCACCTGGACCCCCACAGTGTAGGAGACTTTTGACCGCCTCAAACAGGTGATGAATAGTTGCCCAGTACTTGCACTCCTCGATTTTACCAAGCCAATTGTCTTGGAGTGTGATGAATTTGGAGTATGAGTTGGGGCCATGTTGATGCAGGACAAACACCCCATTTATTTTGAGAGATGGAAGCTCTTGCCCCATGAGAGGCACTACCCCATTTATGACAAAGAAAATTTTCCCATCATGAATGCCTTGGCCAAATTTAGACAATACTTAGTGGGGAATTAGCTCAAAGTCAAGACTAATCACAACAACCTGCGATACTTCTGAAAACAAAAACAATTGCAGGAGAGACAACAGAAGTGGGTCAAAAAGGTCCAAGCATATGACCTTGACATTGAGTATGTGAAAGGGAAGAACAATTTTGTAGTTGATGCATTGGCTCAGAGATCAGCGTCCCTCTTCTTGATGAGTATAGATGCATATTGGAGGGCACAGTTGCTGGTGGAGTACTCAAAATATCAATTTGCATGTGAGGTTTTGGATGGGAAGGTGACAAATGACCAGTACAGGGTGATGGATGAGGTCATCTATTATCGAGACCAGATATTTTTTATGTCTGAATCCTGGTTGAGGGAGAAGATATTGCATGTATCACACATGACTCTCCATTGTTAGGGCACCAGGGGTTCACAAAGACCTATAGAAATATCAAAGAGAGGTTCTCCTGGAAGGGCCTCAAGGAAGATGTACTTCAACATGTTAGGGAGTGTGCGATTTTCCAGAGGAATAAGGGGGAGCTAAACCATCATGCAGGGTTGTTGCAGCTACTTCCCATCCCAAAGGGGAAATGGGAAAGTATCTCTATGGATTTCATCATGGGGTTTCCCATGGCACAGGGCAAAGATTGCATCTTTGCTGTTGTTGACCGGTTGATGAAGTATGCCCACTTCTTCGCCATTTTAGCTCGGTACACAGCCTCACAGGTGGCTGAGTTATTTTTCAGGGACATTTTCCGACCACATGGTCTTCCAAAGACCATAGTTAGTGACTGGGAAAATAGATTTATGGGGAGATTCTAGCAGGAGATTTTCCGACTCGTGGGCACAGATCTCACACCAATCACGAGCTACCATCCGCAGACAGATGGGCAGACAGAGATAGTGAATAAGTGGTTGGAAGGCTACTTTCAAAACTATGTCACAGGGCAGCAGAAGGCCTAGCTGCGTTGACTGCACTTGGGGGAGTACTGCTACAACACCAACTTCCACATGTCTATTGGTATGTCCCCTTTTCAAGCTTTATATGGTTATGATGCATTAAATTTTTTGATGCTATGTTTGGGGCATGTAAGGTCCCCAGGGCCAAATACTATATCGAAGAGATCCAGGAAATTCTTAGGGCTCTCAAGGATAACTTGAGGACGAAACAAAATCAGTAGAAATTATATGCGGACAAGGGTCACGTAGAGAATCAGTTCGAGGTGGGAGACTTGGTGTATCTTTGGCTTCAGACATACAAACAAGCTACATTGAAGCAGAAGGGAGTTGAAAAGCTCAAGCCTCACTTCTATGGGCCATATAGAGTTGTCCGACAAGTTGGAGAGGTGCCCTATGATATGGAGTTTCCACAGGAAAGCCAAATCCACAACATTTTCCACGTGTCATGCCTGAAGAAGGATTTGGGACAGTAGCTGACAACAGCTACTGAGCTCCCTCCTACAGATGATGAGGGACATTTAGTGCTATAGCCTAAAGCCATCTTGGACACCAGGGAGAGACACTTGAGGAGTAGGGTGGTGAAGGAGTACCTGATCAGATGGAAGAATCTCTCGGATGAGCATGCCACTTGGGAGGGGAAGAAGATACTTCAACACCCATATTTTTAGTTGCTTGAGGACAAGCAACATTTTTGCGGGGAGGACTCTAATATTCCAAATTAGCCATGAGCTAATTAGAATATTAATTTTGGTTAATTTTTTCTATTTCTAATGTTGGGCAGGAATAAAGTAGGTAAGGGGGCCCACAAATAATAAATAAGCAGCTAAAATAAATTCCCTATAGTGCCTAAGGAAATATTGCGGCATTAGCAGGGTCTATGTGGCCACCCATCGAATGGAGGCAACGTCCTAGGTGGGTGTGTGGGAGTGGCACAAAGTAGGAAGCGTAGTGGTAGGCCGGAGAAGGGGCAATGCAGTCCCGTGGGCCCAAGGGAACATTGGAGGCTCAATTTTGACAAAAGGGAATGAGAGAAACTCATTCATTCATTCATCTATCAATTTTTTGTCTTCATTGACTGAGCATACTTGACCTGTTTAGCCAGGTGTACAGTGTTGTTTAGCACAAATATTTTCGAGCGGATATCTCAACCTCTACCTTAGGGGAATTCAAGTTCCCGCTCAAGAGAGGAGATTCACCCATTTTGTGAGGATATTACAGAGATATACCAGTAGCAACACGTAGTCCCTTTAGGAAAATGCAAATGCAGTCCAAACTATGCAGTAATTATGCATTCTAGCTTAGAGGAAGTGTCAGGAAGTTGAGGAATAGAGGAGATTCAACCGAAGGTTTTGGAGGGGAGGCTAGCCACTTCCTACTAGGGATTTTTTCATAGTTTTGCAATAATTTCTCATCAGTTCTAGCTAGGATATATATTTCCTTAGCAAAGGATGATACCAAACCCAAAGGGGCCATTTTCCAGGGTCGCGATTTATGGAAACCCTTCGTGGGGTTTTTTGGGTCTTTTGAGTAGAGCCCGAGGTTAAACGCCTAGAATTTTCTGAGCACGGGAGATGGACCAAACTACAATCCGAAGTCAGCTAACATCAGTAGATCCAACACTGGCAGCGCAAAGGGAGAGCCACGTAGATCTTGATTCAGTAATGATATTTGTCCAGATTTAGAGCTGACCTTCAACTTGCCTTGAGTAGGCCCAAGTGCTACCCTTCTTGGCACCACTATTGTAATATTTCAGGAAAATTAATAAAATGGCTCAATAGTTATTTCTGGCTCAATTTCTTGTGTTTTGATGTTGTTTCTTATTTTTTGTAGTTTTAGTCTGTTGTTCTTTATATTAATGTTTCTTCCCAATTTTTGATATTACAGTGGGATCAGAGCTTATAGACTTGGCTCAGCCTGTGGATCACATAGCCTATGACACCGAAGGATAGACATAAAATCACATACCAGAGGCAGAGATACAGAAGCAGGGAAAGGAGGCTCGAGATTACACTCAACCAGATTGACAGCGTTCCGGTGGTGGAAGAAAGAGGAAAGGAATCCATGGCATAGGAAAGAGAAGAGGGGAGGGAGTTTTCTCAACTCCTTTTGAAATTGGTGCAGGACCTCGCCAAGAGGATTGAGGATATGGGGTAGAATATTGGTAGAGAAAATAAGAAAAAATGAATCCAAGGGGAATTCCACAATGGGGAAGGATTTTATACTTCACATCATCGACCCAGACCTCACACTGCGCAACAGGTAGTGTCATGCACTCCACCGCGCTCTACCATCCCCACATTTCTAGCTTTAGGAACAGGATCAGGAGGTACATAAGAGCTGGAGGTGGCTCACTATGGAGATTATTTCGCGGAGTATCAGTCATATGGACCAGATTTGGAGGTGCTCTCACCTTCAATGAGTTTTTATAGCTAAATAATAATAAAAAACCCATGGGACAAAATAGAGGAGAAGGGTATACGTAGGGAAATGATCTGTAGCGTACCGTGGGTAGGATTTTCCTCCCAACTTTTGATGGGTCATCAAAAATTTCAGCCAAAGCTTGGGTGGAGAAGCTAGACATCTATTTCTAGCTTAACCAGATGACAGAGGTGGAGGTCATCAAGGTGGTTTTGTTGCGCCTAGAGGGAGAAGCCAATGACTGGTGGTTTCATGGGCTGACCATGCTGGGTCACTCAGGAGTGACAACGTATTATGATTTTACCAGGAGAGTGATGGAGAGGTTTGATCGGAAGGATCCAAAGGAGAACTTCGTGGAGTTGACCAAGCTCAAACAGTTGGGAAACCCAAAGATATAAATTTCAGAGTTCTTGAGACTCTCGTTGATGGTTCCAGATTTTTTGGAACCAAGGAGGATTTACATGTTCATTGATGGTCTAACAGAGCCTTTGCATGGGCTAGTGAGGTCTACCTAGCCCACTACGTTGCAGGACGCAATTGGGAGGACCAAGGATTTGGAGGATGCACTACCCAGGACGAGGGCCCTGATACCCAATAGACCCACTTTCCAGTAGAGAGGGAGGGACATGAGAGCTCCACCCCCGAGAGGGAACCAGGGTCGAGGGCCATTGGATGATGAGACCCTGAGGTATTTGAGGCAAAAGAATCTCTTCTTCACCTGCCAAGAGCTGTGGGCACCGGGTCATGGGTGTGCTAGAGGGAAGGCACACTACATTGAGGTCTTCTATGGAAGTGAGGAAGAAGAGGATACATTATTTGAGATGGGAGGAGATACCGACACAAGAGCACTGAGGGATAATCCTCCACCACCACCTCCTCTAGCAACAGGAGGATCAACATTTGAACCTACCGAAGGGGTCCTTGCATATTTACGAGGGTTACCCAAGTACTTAACACTGAGAGTCTATGGGACAATTTAGGGACAACGTGTCTCAGTCCTAGTAGACATCGGGGCTACACATAACTTCATCGATGATCAGATGGTGTAGAGAAAGGGGATACATACATAGAGCTTTGATGGGTTTTATGTGCTAATGTCGGGGGCTAGGACCATGCAGTGCATGCGTTATGTCCCAGCTTTGATGATGACCATGGGGACTTACTCATTGACGAACCATTTTTTTGTGGTCGACATCCCGGACACCAACATGGTGTTGGGGCTTCAGTGGCTTATCTCCCTTGGTAGATTCACTACTGATTAGCAGACACTAGAGATGGAGTTCATGGATAAGAAGAGTGGGAAGCAAGTGATGCTCAGGGGCATGCATACATTCCCCCCTCAAACATTTTCTGCACATAATATGGAGCTATACTTTCGAGAAGGAGACATAGAGTGGGTAGTTGAGTTGAGAATTTTGGATGCAGGTGTTTCAGGCTAGCCTACACACCTCGATATCCAGGCCCTCCTAGATCGTTACACTATAATTTTCGGGTACATTTCACCAAAGGCAGTTGCCTAACAGGTGATTTGAAAAAACTATCGAGTTGGAACCTGACATTCATGCTGTGATATCTACTCCATATAGGCATCCCAAGGCATATCATGATGAGATTGAGAGATCTATCCATGAGCTCTTGGCTTTGGGGCACATTAGGCCTAGCTCTAGTCCTTTAACCTATTTGGTTGTTTTGGTAAAGAAGAAGGATGGGACACAGAGGATGTGCATTGATTATGGGGCCTTGAACAAGAAGACGATGAAGAACCAGTACCCCATCCCGCAAATAGATGAGTTGATGGATGTATTGAGAGGATCTAAGTTCTTCTCTAAGATAGATCTGAGATCAGGGTACCACCAAATTTGAGTGAGGGACAAGGATGCCCCCAAGACAGGGTTCAGATGCCATTATGGGAATTTTGAGATTTTGGTGATGCCCTTTAGGCTAACCAATGCTCCAGCTACTTTCCATTCATGTATGAACCACATTTTCTGTGGCCAGCTATGGGAGTTTGTGCTGGTGTCTTTTGATGATATTTTGATATATAGTCAGACATGGGAGGAACACTTGTAGCATGTGGAGATGGTGTTGCATATTCTGGAGGAACATAAATTTTATGCTAAGTTGTCCAAGTGTGAGTTTGACTTGACAGAGATGCTATTCTTGTGCCACATCATAGGATAAGATAGTGTGTAGGTACATGAGGAGAAGATTAGGGCCATCAGAGATTGGTTGGAACCCAAGAATTTCATGGAGATGAGAGGCTTTGTGGGCATCTGCACATATTACCAGAATTTTATGAAGGGATTCTCGCATTTGGTTGCACCCCTCTCAGAATTGACCCGTAAAGGATCATTCAACTAGACCCCCACAATGAAGGAGGCTTTTGACCACCTCAAACAGGTGATGAGTATCTGCCCAATACTTGCACTCCTAGATTTTACTAAGCCCTTTGTCTTGGAGTGTGATGCATCTCGAGTAGGAGTTGGGGCCGTGATGATGCAGGACAGACACCCCATTGATTTTGAGAGCCGGAATCTCTTTCCCCATGAGAGGCACTATCCCATTTATGACAAAGAAATATTTTCCATCATGCATGCCTTGCCAAATTCAGAGAATACTTAGTGGGGAATCGGTTCAAAGTCAAGACTGATCACAACACCCTACGGTACTTCTTAGAGTATAAACAGTTGTAGGAGAACTGCAGAAGTGGGTCAGCAAGATCCAAGCATATGACTTTGACATTGAGTATGTAAAAGGGAATAACAATGTTGTAGCTGATGCATTATCTCAAAGACAAGCGTCCCTCTCGTTGATCAGTATAGATGCAGATTGAAGGGCGCAGTTGCTCGTGGAGTACTCAAAAGACCAGTTTGCATATAAGGTGTCAAATGGGCAGGTGATAGATGACCAATACTGAGTGATGGATAAGGTTATCTATTATCGAGACCAAATCATTTTTACAGCCAAATCCCGATTGAGGGAGAATATCTTGCATGCAAAAAATGACTCTCTATTGTTAGGGAACCAGGGTTCATAAAATACCTACAGAATTATCAGAGAGAGGTTTTGTTGGTAGGGCCTTAAGTAGGTCGTACTCCAGCATGTCAGGGAGTGTGTGGTTTGCTAGAGGAATAAGGGGGAGATCAACCATCCTACAGGGTTGTTGCAGCTGCTTCCCATCCCAGAGGGGAAATGGGAAATCATCCCTATGGATTTCATCATGGGGCTGCCCATGGAACATGGAAAAGATTGCATCTTTGTCGTTGTTGACCGGTTGATGAAGTATGCCCACTTCTTTTCCATTGTAGCTCTGTACACAGCCTCACAGGCAGCTGAATTATTTTTCAAGGACATTTTCCGACTGCATGGTCTTCCAAAGACCATAGTCAATGACCGATACAACAGGCTTATGGAGCTATTATGGCAGGAGTTGTTCTGACTAGTGGGAAAAATTATCACACCAAGCACGAGCTACCATTCGCGGACAGATGGGAAGACGAAGATAATGAACAAGTGGGTGGAAGGATACTTGTGAAAATATGTTAGAAGGCATCAAAATTCCTAACTGTGTTGGATTCACTTGGGGGAGTACTGCTAAAACACCACCTTCCACATGTCTATTAGTATGTCCCCTTTTCGTGCTTTATATGGTTATGATGCGTTAAATTTTGTTGATGCTATGTTTGGGACAAGTAAGGTCCCCAGCACCAAATACTGGATCCAAGAGAGCCAGGATATTCTTAGGGCTCTCAAGGATAACTTGAGGATGGCACAAAATTAGTAGAAATTATATGCAGACAGGGGTCATTTAGATAAGCAGTTTGAGGTGGGAGATTTGGTGTATCTTCGGCTTTAGCCATATAGAAAATCTATACTGAAGTAGAAGGGAGCTAAAAATCTCAAGCCTCTCTTCTATGGGCCATATAGAGTTATTTGACGGGTTAGAGAGGTGGCCTATGAGCTGGAGTTTCCACAGGGAAGCCAGATCCACAACATTTTCCATGTGTCATGCCTGAAGAAGGATTTGGGACAACAGGTGACAAAAACTACTAAGCTCCCTCCTATAGATGATAAGGGACATTTACTGCTATAGCTTGAAGCCATCTTGGACAATAGGGAGAGACACTTGAGGAATAGGGTGCTGAAGGAGTACCTGATCAGATGGAAGAATCTCGTGGATGGGGATTCCACTTGGGAGGGGAGAAGATAATTCAACATCCATATTTGCAGTTTCTTGAGGACAAGCAACATTTTGGTTGGGATGACTTCCAAATTAGCCATGAGCTAATTGGAATATTAATTTTGGTTAATTTTTTCTATTTCTAATGTTGGGAAGGAATAAAGTGGGTAAGGGGACCCACAAATAATAACTAAGCAACTAAAATAACTTCCCTATAGTGCCTAAGGAAATATTGCAGCATTAGTGGGCTCCATGTGGCCACCCATCGAATGGAGGCATTTTCCTAGGTGGATGCATGGGAGTCGCACGAAGTAGGGAGTGTAGTGGTAGGCCGGAGAAGGGGCAGCGCATTCCTTCTGGGCCCAAGGGAACATTGGAGGCTTAGTTTTGACAAAAGGGAATGAGAGAAGCTCATTCCTCATTCATTCATCTATCTATTTTATGTCCTCATTGACTGAGCATGCTTGAGCTATTTAGCCAAGTCTGCAGTGTTGTTTAGCACAGAGATTTCCGAGAGGAGATATCAAGCTCTACCTCGTGGGACTTCGAGTGCTCGCTCAGGAGAGGAGATTCACCCATTTTGTGAGGAGCTTACAGAGATATACCAGCAGCAACACGTAATCCCTTCAGGATAGTGTAGAGGCAATCTATACTGCGCAGTCCAGCATAGAGGAAGTGGAGGAAGAAAGGAGATTCAGCCAAAGTTTTTGGAGGGGAGGCTAGCCATCTCCTACCAAGGATTTTGGCAGAGTTTTGTAGGCATTTCTCAGTAGTTCCAGCCAAGAGATTGATTTCCCTAGCAGATCAGTGTACCAATCCCAAAGGGGCCATTTTTCGGGGTGGAGATATCTGGACACCCTTCGCAGGTTTTTGTGGGTATTTGGAGTAGAGTCCTGGGTTAAAAACCTGAATTTTTTTTAGCACAGGAGCTGGACCAAAATACAGTCTGAAGTCAGCTAGTGGTAGTAGTTCCAGCACTGGAAACGTGAAGGGAGAGGCACGAAAATCCTGATTCAACAGTGATATTTGTCTAAATTTAGAGCTAACCTTCAGTCTTCCTTGAGCAGACCCAGGTGCTACCCTTCTTGGCACCACTATTGTAATCCTTCCGAAAAATTAATAAAATGGCTCAGTAGTTATTTACAGCTCAATTTATTGTGTTTTGATGTTGTTTCTTATTTGCTTGTTGTTTGTTCCCAATTTGGGATATTACACCTGATGTGCCTTTTAATGCGACCCAACCATACATTCTGCTGCTGAATTTGAAACTGTATAAGTTAGAAATCCTTCTAGATTTCCTAGAGTCTCGGATTTGTTTTGATGAAACCAGTTGAATTCATCATTTCCCTAGCCATTATGTTCTTCATCATCCAGTATAGATGAACAATTTGTTTAAATTGAGAAAGTCTTCTACGAATGTTTTCGGGGTCCGGTACCAACAAACTCCGATCCTCCTCTTGAATATCCTGATCTATGTGTTGGTTGAGGTCTGCCTACCATCCAACTATCATTTGATGCACCTAGGAAGGAGTGCATGTCACATAAGTGTTGAAAATGCAGCAAGATGATGGAGCTTAGTGAAATGAATTCGCCTTCACTAAGTGGGCCCGCAGGAAAATTCTGGCGCAAAATCTATTTTAGACTATGTCTATTTTTAGACATATGGAGCATGGTTCGGGGATTCCAGTTTGAGATTCTTGAAGTATGTGTCATGTTGGTAAAAATAGATGAGACTCTATTTTTGAGGTCAAAGAGGTCGAAGTCTATTTTTAGACTCCCTCTCCTTAAAACAGGGAAGTCAAATATTATTTACCCTTAATAATATTTAGACTATAAACAGCAGTTTACTCTCTTGGAGCACTTCAGTTCGAGCTACAGAAGTGGCTCATGCATCTGACAGAGGAATCACGTGGTTCCCAAGGTTTTGATGGCATCATGCATGGTTGACTTCAGTTGGACTTCAGTGGCAGAAGTTTGGAGGAGTTAATGAGACAGATAGTGGAGTTGTGTTCTGTTTATTTTAGTTGAACTAGTTGAGATTAGTTTAACTAGCTAATCAATTAGTTATGAGGGAGTGAATTAAATATTATTTAATTAATTAATTAGTAACTCATTATTCAACTCAAGAACACATCAGTTCACTACAGTGCATGATCAGTTCAGTGGAGACCAGTGAAAGAGGTAGATGAAAGGGTGGAGTTAGCTATCAATTGTGACTATACTGTTGCTATTTGAAACACACAGATAGGTGGAGTAAGCCCATGAGGATTGCGCAGTTCAGGCTGGTGGCTTATCTATATAAAGAGGCCATCCCATAGCATTGAAACACGCAATAGAGGCAAGGAAATTGGCGGTGAGTTTTGAACCAGTAACCTGTTCAAAACTGAGCTAGATTGTGAGTAATTGTATGAGAAAGTACTGAGTACTTGTGAGGAGTATTGTACTGAGTTTGTTACTTGATTTCTCCATTATAATATACACAATAGCTGCGGGGTTTTCAGCTATAAGCTTTCCCCATACATAATGTGTTAATGTGTATGATGATTTGATGTGTTATCGCTTGATTTTATTTCCGCATGTGTGATGATCTGAGTTGGTTGAGTGGAAGAGATTATGTGTTGCATATAAATTCGAATTGTATGTGATCAGGATAGTCTCGGTGAATAATTAATCATTATTCAACAAATTTCTACAATAAGCATGGTCTATAACATTGATATTTTGGCTTTATGATTTCCAACCTTCCCGTGTGGGCGTCGGTGAGGATGAGCATCATTTTCCCTCTTGAGAAGTTTCTTTATGACTGTGTCTACTCCCCCTATCTCATTTTAGTTCTTCATTGCAGTTCATTGAGCCATATTCACTGAGCCCCTTTGAACCACTGAGCATTCGTTGAGCCACGCCACTGACCAAAAGCCCATGACTTATATATTGGGCGGCTTCTCCACCTGTTACCACCTGATGCATTGACACAAAACATAACAATGTAGCATGTAGAATTAGGTTTAAATCAGAAAAAAACACAGTATAAGCTGGAATCCACTTGCCAGTATTATTATCCTTCCACCATGGGTATGTCAAGCTCTATCAAGGAATTTTAAACCTGGAGCAAAGCCCTATGTTCTTCCAAGTGAATGTGAACATGTAATTTACTCTGAGTTTCCACGTAGAGGGGATTGGTCATTAGTTGTTAGATATGATTTAAGAGGAAGGTTGGTAAAGTATAATGTAGAAAAAAAATCTGATATTGAAGAATAAGATGATGTAGAGGAATAGTTAGTTCATGTGTCACATGAAGACATCAAAGAAGTTCAAGGCTCGATATTAATAGAGAAAATGTTATGAATGAAGATGATATCGACAATACACTATGAGATGAATGACTTGAAGAAGCTTAACCAAACGTAGGATAAAATATTACTCATGCTGATATAGACAATGATATGATTGGAAATTATGACATTGATGATGTTTTTGATATGGCCAATCCTTTCAACATAAATTATGAACCAGATGATACATATGTTGAATTGGATGAGGAATAAGAATAATGATATCAAAATTTTGAAATGTACGAGGTATGTGTTTATATGTTTTAAGTTGTTTTTTCCTCTTTCATTTACCTTAAATTTTTGTTTTCTTAGTTTGTAGCTATGGTTGATTCCTACTATGTTTGTTTCAAATATTTTATAATAGCTGAATTGGGTATTTGGGAATTGAGAGTGATGTGGGAGGGTTGTGAATGGGGCCAAGGCTGAAATATTTTCACTTTATGCTTGCGTGCACTGAAATTTGACAAGGCTATACTAGATGCATGCATTGATGGTATGGGATGGTTTCAAGACTCAAATATGACTAACACGAAGTATTTTTCAATCAAATGGAAAATTTATAACATAAATGTCAAGGAGATGAAATTATTTATTATTTTTTATTGTCCTTATCATGGTATGTATTTAGCCCTGAGGGTTAGCTCAATTGGTCGGGTACACATCGTCAAAGCACCTTAATTTTCTATTGATATGTCACGAGTTCAATTATTTCGACTTTATTGGCATTGGGTAAATGTTCAATTCACTTAACATTTTGCAATAAGTGAAAAATATGCTTTAATTAATTAACCCCACATAGGGGGTTGTGAATGGGGCCAATGTTGATTTTAAAAAAAAAAAAATTTAATTTTTAATTTAATTTATTTATTTTTTTTCAGTTTGTACTTGTATGAATTGAAATTTGAGATGGTTATATTATATGCATGCGTTTATGGTATGGGAGGGTTTCGAGACTCAAATATGACTCATACAAAGAATTCAACAATCAAATGAAAAAATTATAATATAAATGTCAAGGAGATGAAATTATTTATTATATTTTACTTCCCTTATCATGGTTTGCATTTAGACCCGAGGGTTATCTCAATTGGTCGAGTACCCCTCATCAAAGAAACTCAAATTTCTATTAATATTTCATGGGTTAAATTATCTCAATGATCTTGATGTCAAGTAAATTTTCAATTCTGTTAACATTTAGCAATTAATGGAAATCATGTTGTAATTAATTGACCCTGCATAGAGGGGGGTGTGAATGGGGCCAACATTGATGTATCTTCAATTTGTGCTTGAATGCACTGATATTTTACATGGTTATATTAGATGCATGCATGGACTCTATGATAGGGTCTTAATACTCAAATATGACTCACACAAAGAATTCAAAAATTAAATGACAAAATTATAACATAAATGTAAAGGATATGACTTTTTTTTTTATTATCCTTATCATGGTATGTATTTAGCCTTGAGGGTTAGATCAATTGGTCGAGTATCCCTTGTCAAATCACCTTAATTTGATATTGAGAGGTCGTAAATTCATTTCTCTCAATGCCCTCGAGGTCACATAAAAGTTCAATTCACTTAACATTGAGCAATCAATGGAAATTAAGCTTTAATTAATTGAACTTGCACAAAGGGGGTTGTGAATGGGGCCAACATTGAATTTTTTTTAGTTTTTTGCTTGTATGCAATGAAATTTGACATGGTTATAGTAGATGCATGCACTAATAGTGTGGGAGGATTTAGAGACTCAAATATGACTCACACAAAGAATTCAATAATCAAACAAAAAAATTATAACATAAATGTCATGGAGATGAAATTATTTATAAATTTTTACTGTCCTTATCATGGTAAGTATTCAACCTTGATGGTTAGCTCAATTGGTTGAGTACCCATCGTCAAAGCACCTTAATTTTCTATTGAGAGGTCATAGGTTCAATTATCTCGATGTTGTTTAGGTCAGGTAAATTTTCAACTCACTTAGCATTTAGAAATCAGTGGAAATTATGCTTTAATTAATTGACCCCACACATAGGGGTTTGTGAAAGGTGCCAACATTGAAAATTTTCAGTAAGTGATTCTATGCACCAAAATTCGACATGGTTATAGTAGATGCATGTGTTTATGGTATGGGAGGGTTTTGAGACTCAAATATGAATCACACAAAGAGTTTGAAAATCAAAAGAAAAAATTATAACATAAATGTTAGGGAGATGAAATTATTTATTTTCTTTACTATCCTTATCATTGTTAAATAAATTGTTTGAGTACCCATTGTCAAAACAACTTAATTTTTTATTGAGAGGTCCCAAGTCCAATTCTCTAGAGACTCTCAAGGTTAGGTAAATTCTTAATTCACTTAAAGTTTAGTAATTAGCAGAAATTACACTTTAATTAATTGACCCCACACATAGGGGTTTGTGAATGGGACCAACATTGAAATTTTTCAGTTTGTGCTTGTAAACATTGAAATTTGACATGGTTATTTTAGATGCATGTGTTGATGGTATGGGAGGGTTTCTAGACTCAAATATGACTCATACAAACAATTCCACAATAAAATGACAAAATTATAACATAAATGTCCAGGAGATGAAATTATTTATAATTTTTTATTGTCCTTATCATGGTATGCATTTAACCCCGAGGGTTAGCTCAATTGGTTGAGTACCCTTCATCAAAGAACCTTAATTTTCAATTGAGAGATCACAAGATCAATTATCTCGATGCTCTTGAGGTCAGGTAATTATTAAATTCAGGTAACATTTAGAAATACGTGGAAATTATGCTTTAATTAATTGACCCCACATAGAGGGTGTTGTGAATGGGGCCAACATTGAAAATTTTTAGTCTGTGCTTGTATGCATTGAAATTTGACATGGTATAGTAGATGCATGCATTGATGGTATGGGAGGGTTTCAATACTCAAATATGACTCACACAAAGAATTCTAAAATCAAACAACAGAATTATAACATAAATGCCAAGGATATGAATTTATTTATTATTTTTTACTATCCTTATCATGGTATGTATTTAGCCCTGATGGTTACCTCAATTGTTCAAGTAACCCTCTTCAAAGCACCTTAATTTTCTATTAGTAGGTCACAGGTTCAATTATGTTGATTCTTTTGGGGTCAAGTAAATATTCAATTCACTTAACATTTAGCAATCAATGGAAATTATGATTTAATTAATTGACCCTACACAAAGGTGGTTGTGAATGGTGCCAACATTGTAAGGGACATGGGCATGTTACCCATATCAATGTACCCTAGTGGTAACCCTTCTACCAAAGAGTTGGAACACTTGACTAGGAGATTAATGATGTCCACCAAAGTGAAAAACTGTAAAAGGAATAAATTCAAAGAATCATAATTCATTATCCACTTCAAGTCATGGTCACTAATTTCATGTCAAATTTATCAAGTGTTAACATTTAATATGAAGCAATGAACAAATGTATCGCATGTGTGTCAAGCTAAGAATGATATGAGAGGCATATGCAGGATATTGTCTAGGAAAATCCTAAATGTCATCACAGAGACCATTTTTTTTTATCATGTGGGTCATAACAGAAAAAATATCCTCTAGTTACCCGTAATGTGAGGGGGGTAAAAGGGTATACATAAGGGTATAAACCCACAATTTATAACCATAGCACCAAATCTTAACTTGGATAATCTCTCAATATGGTTGACCAAATATGACACGTTTCTGACATTTTTTGCACATGATAATGTTGTGTGAAAAATAAAGGAGAGGGAATTTCCCTTGCTCATCCAAGTTGAAATATCACCAAAGTCCGTTTAAAGATGAAAGTGTAGGGGAGTGCATTTAATCCCATATAGGAACACATGTGAGGTACTTGTAAGTGATATAACACAATGATTTATCATTATGGGATATAAGCTTGACTTGGATAGTGTCCCAATACAAATCACCAAGGAGATGTTGAAAATTTTAACATTTTGAGTATGTCAAATAAAATAAAATAAAATAAATATTTAAGATAAAAATATTTTTTTTATATAAATTTAAAATATTAATATATAATATATTACATATTGTCTGTTGGGGGTAGAAAAATTGGTAATGGCCGTGAAAATGAAGTCTCACCTAACCAAAAGTCTTGGGTTCAAATATTGTTTAATCCCCCAGGATAAATCTTGAGCCTATGGGGAGTTGGACAGATCATATTCCCCCCAAAGGTTTACTAGTAGTTACGTGTCAAGCAGGTTGCTAGGTCTTATGGGTTACCAAATCTCTCTCTCTCTCTCTCTCTCTCTCTCTCTCTCTCTATATATATATATATATATATATATATATATATATATATATATATATATCTAGTTTATTTGCATGAAAATCCATTGTGCCATTGTGTCGATTCCATTTGAAACTGTGAGAGGTCGAGTCCATTCCAAACCACGAGAGCACCAGAGAAGCCATTGTGTTGATTCCATTCCAAACCATGAGAGAAATAGAGGTTGATTCCATTCAAAACCATGAGAGCACCAAAGAAGCCATTGTTTCAAGTCCATTCCAAACCACAAGAGCACCAAAGTTCTATTCCATTCAATAGCACGAGAGCATGGGAGCATTGCGTCAGGTGTTCCGCAGGTGCCATAGAATAACTGAAGACATCAATCCTTTTGAAATTGATCTTATGGTAATGGAAACACACATTGTTCTTCTTATTCCTCCTCCTATTTATGTTGTCAAAGAAAATTTGCTTAAAAATTCCATAGATAATAAAACCCATAGTTGGAAACTGAGACCAGGGTGGTCGAGCCCTTCCTTTTGATTTTCTTCGAGAATGTATCATTTTGCAACAAGATTAAATTACACTCAAATACATTTATGATAACCTGATCTCCCTTAAAAAGTGACCATAAACCATAAAATCTCAGGGAAAATTAATGTCAAACTGGTTAGGGCCTCACGTCGTTGCTACTAATTGAATATTGGGTTGGGAAGGATTCGTAGGTTGTTAAGAATATGATTGTTGGAAGGATTTGGTGGTCTCCTGTTGGCTAGCTATGAATTAAAACCTTGTTGAGGAAAGAGGTTTCACAATACTATTGGTTTTGAAGGATTAGGGGGCTACTATTAGGGGTTTTTATTCCTGGGGCTGAGCACCAATTGGTATTGGGAATAAGATCTTTCATCCTTTTGAACGCTATTATATGTGGGAAGAAGTGAGTGTAATTATTGTACTCACCACAAAGTGCACGAGATCAAATTTTCCAAGGTTGAAGAAAATTTCCTTGCCTAGGTGGGTTAGGGTTTGAGCTTGGGTTTGCAGTGTCAGGGTTCCCCAGGTTGTGACATAAATGAGGGACTATTTCAGTGAAATTCCAACCTTAATTGTCTAAAAACAACACAAAAAGGGGAAAACCACTAGAATTTGAAAATACTAAAAATAAATTTCCCTAAAACTAAATCCTGGATAAATGGGTTGAACCCATGATGGCTGAAACTTGAAACCAACTTGAAATCTTGGTAAAAAGGCACTAGACAACTCGATTCACCACCAGTCATCAAATGAATTTGTGTTTTCCAACTACCCCTACACAAATTCAACATACCATAGGAATGAAAATAGTTATTTTATGTATCATACTCGTGCACTACTCCCTTATCACCCCTTTCCTTGAGAAAAGTGGCACCGAAATCCTTCCAATTTGGGTCCCTAATAAAATGAGCTAATACAATATACTCCATGTAAATTTTCCTTTGATGCATGACTATAACACAAAAAAATAATGCTTTGATATTTTCTTCAGGAATCAAGTAAATATATAGATCGAGAACGAATTGTCAAATAAGTGTGTGTTGTTGAAAATATTGGTTAAACTTCGATATAACATTTAGCAAAAAAAATTATCACAACAATGAAATTAAATTGGGATAGAAACCTAATAGGGTTTAATAGTACCTTTCATCTATTGGGGTTTAATAGTCCCTTTCACCTATTAGGGTTTAATAGTCCATTTCATGTAATCCTATTCTAACGATGTTGGTGGTGGGGGTGCCAATGTTGCCTTCGCCCAACTTTCACAATGTTTAAGCCATTTTTTTCACAAGATTCTAAACTATTTTTTCACCAATGAGATAATGCATCACTCATTTAACAAAAACTGACAAAGAATTTTTTTTTTAATTTTAGGTGGCCTTTTCATAGAGGGTACTGAGGTCTCCAAAGTTAAGCCAACATATATTCATATTTTTCATCTCTTAACTAGGCCTGGATGTTAGGATTAGGAGATCCTACACTTGGAGGTTAATATTTTCCTAGACTATCGTATTATCATCCTACTCACATCAAAGACATTCAATGACACCTTAAAGGTATCACAACCCTACATCTTAAGAATCTAATGGGATAACATGTAACTTATTATTTTTCAGGTGTATGGTGTCTTTCCTTCTTGACATCTTTAACTTATGGGATCTCACTAACATATGTTTTTTAATTTCTATATTTATTTATAATTGATTAATTCTTAGTTTAAATTTCTCATAGGATGCATGAGTTCATTTTAAGTATGCACATAGTGAATGTTATGAAAAATATTTATAATATGATATGTTTCTCCTTTTTAAATATTTTTAATGTTAATTTCAATTTTTATGAATTTAAAAATCCCAAATTTGAACTTCTACGAATCTTGGAAGCATTCATTTGATACTATTAAGAAATATATTGGATTATGTGGAAAAATATCATTATTTATGTTGTTTATTAATTTTGAATGTTCAAATTTTGGAATATTTATACCATTACATTGTTGAGTTTAAGAAATGTGATAAGATATTGAATACACTTTTTTAGTGATAAGATTGCTATGGTCTTATTTTCACCCAAAGTGTACACTTAAGGCACATCGCTTAGAGTAGGGGTTGTCTCTCTGATCCCTACTCACTTGGTTTATACTCTCTCCTATCTAATTCAATGGGGGTAGTCTCTAGGGATGATGACGGGGAAAACTTGTTGAGAGTCAACAAGTTCTAGGAGATGCAACTACCTGACAATGTAACTTGAATAAAATTAGGTGCCAAGTTCGATAAATGAGAAATGTCAGCTATATCTTATTAGATTATTTATGTGACACTTAATGATGTAGGGAATGTTGACTAGTTCATTAACACTTCAATTATAAAACACTTGTGAATGAAATGCAAGTTACAAAATAGGTAACTGCTGCAAGAAGAATATTAGCACCAAAGAAAATAAATAAATGAGTAGGGAATTAACAAGCGTAGTAGTATAAATCATGCTCACAACCTCAATTGTTAAATATCTAATGGGGAAATGAAATTCAGATCTGAAATGAGGACGATCAATTTTTATTGCTTCAATGAGATACAAACATGTAAAGTGTTTAAATGTGAACCGTATCAAGTTACATTTCAACACATAATTGTAAAATTTCAATAGCAATTATTGAAGCACCTTAAGATCACTAATTGATAAATAAATTATCCAATGGCTAGTTGGCTTGATACTTGTCAAAGTAATATTGATCATTCATAAAGATTTAATTATCTTTTAATCATCGCCGTCGAAATTATTTATTTTTTGAGAAAAAAAAAAAATTTCATTTAATTGATTTTTAATCAACTCAAAATTAATTATTTTGAGTTAATTTCCTCAAAAATTTGACTTTGACTTAACCACCAAGGTCCAAGGTTCTAAAATCTCTTGAAATTTTCAATATTACCTTGGTGGAGGACCCCCAAAAATTAATTCTTCTAGAACACACAATTTTTTTAATTTGGAGAATTTATTTTTCCTAAGACTTAACTTAGAATTAAATTAATTAAATTTATGGCTTAGGATTTTTGGTCTATTTTTTCTAGAAAATTTAATTAATTGACACATGAGGGGATTATTAATTTTTTCCGACACTCTAATATTTTAACACCATGGGTATTTACAGAAGAAAATTACATTTAACCCATTATGGGGAACACCCATTCGTCATAGATCCTTAATATTTTACCCAATTGTGCGACACACATTTGATTTAGTAGACCAAGTAATTTTTAATAAAATAATATATCCAGTTATATAGGATTATTGCCAAATTAATTTTACAAATACTCGATAAAAAAACTAGGACTTACCTAAGATCTTGACGACAAAATCCACCCTAGCTTTGGGGTGAGGATGGAGGGATAAACTTTGTTGATCATTTGTGTCTAGAGACACAAATGAATCAGTGAGACGAAAAACCTCCTAGGATAGAAATTGTCACAAAAATAATAGGTTTACCTAGGTTGTTACATACATGGTGGTCTTACTAAGATCATTTACATTATAAACATGCCGAATGAGTTTACATCTTTAACATACTAAATAATTCTGATGAATCCTGGTTAGTATGAATGATGAAATCCCTTTTGTGAAAAAATGGGTGTACTGCTATAGGGTCGTTGACACAGAGTGCTCAATAGGTCTCATCTTAATTCTCATAGTCAGTATAATATATTGTTACTTAATGTATTGGGGCCGTCTTTATTGAATAATCTTAAAAGGTATTAGAGGCTAAAAACCACATCTTTCTTTGAATCCCATCTCTCCATGTATCTTCTTATCTCTCCATGTATCAATAAAAAAAAATTATGGCTTGGGTATACGTGTGTAGTTTTTGTAATCTCTCATGTTGGTTAATGGAAACTTCATTTTGATTACTTGTGTATTTCATTCTATCTTTATTCTTTCTAGTTTTTTATGGTATCTCGTTGGTTTAGTTCATATTATGTATTTATTTGTAACATAATAATTTTTTACAATGTTAATATTTGGTATATTTTTCTTGAATAAACAGTTTGAATGATAGCAATTTTGTGGTATTAGCATACATATCTTGTGACTCAGTACTAGCATACATATATTGTGGTTCAATATCTTGTGGTTTAACATTGGCTAATCAGTTTGGATGTCAACAAATTTTGTGACCTGGATTGAATGGTATAAACCCGCACTAAAAATTGTGGTTGATTGCAATATTTTTCTTTAAGGCTCATCATAGAAGGAATGGGGAACTTTGCCCACATTCTCTATTCATGCTACATGTCAAATATATTCCTTTCCTTCAATATTCAATACTATCCTTTATGATAATTTTCATAGAGAACTTGTATAATTGATTGGCAACATATTGGAGGTGACGAAGTCACCTGGTTTTCACATTAATCATTAGCACACATTCATTCATAAGAACATACTTGTGTATTACTCTTATTATTACAGTTTTCTTCAATCCTAACTTGAATTATTGAACCTTTATTTACCAACAAATTTGATTGTTGCATGGAACTCTGAAGCATTGTATATGATATAGGGTTTAAGGGTGAATTGGATTAATTTTATAAGTTATTGAAGTGTCGAGGACTTGAATATTTGAAGCACTATTCTATTACAATAGCTCCTTGAAAACACAACAAGATGTATATAGTGGTTTCTTGCATGAACAACTAGATCACATTGATACACAAGAAAACTTTTTACAAATGCATCAGTTCACAGTAAATTTTTTCACACATGGTGAAACAAATTAATGCTCTGATTCATTGCATACATAGTGCATTGCATAGTGGTATGTTGAATGCACATTAAGTTACATATACAATGCACAACGAGTTATATCAGTCCAAAGTGATCTATGTTTACATGTACAATGTAGGAACACTTTGAATGTATACGAGTGATAAGTAGTATTTGGTTTTATTATTGGAGTTTTTCGTCCTTGCACAGTTAAGTTATTGCACCTTCCACTAGTGGAACCCACAGTACACTCTAGTTTTTCTTACCTTCTAAACACATAAGGTTATGATTTGATTGCATTTATATTTGAACAAGTTTGTGTGCATAGGGATAGTTTTAGAGTGTTTTTGTTTACACTTCTAAAGAACCATGTCTTCTCAAAGGAACCAATCAATCACTATATAACAACACCTAACCAGTGTCAAGAAATTCATAGTGAGGTTGGCAAAAAAAATGTTTTGAACTGGAATGAGATTGTTGTTGAATGTGTAGGAAACTAGAGAACCCTTGTTAATATGTAAAATCATATAAACATTTGTACAATTCATATGGAACTCATAGTAAAATAACAACATGTACACGTGTAGTATTTTTGGCTAGAAACACCATGAATACCAAAATAATAAAAGGTTTTCCAAAGTTTAATTAAAAATTAAATCCTCGTAGGTGTACAAAAGGCAGATTTTACCATACCTTGTGGATTTTTCTTCGATAATTGTGAGGGTTCAAGAAATAATAAAATTATCATTTCGTGACCACTCCACTTGATTGGGGGGGAATCGCCTTGATAACACCATCTCATGCAGTTGATTTTTGGCCACCTCAATTCAAATTTGGAGATAAGTAGCCCCCAAGGAATCCTCTTGTTCTTCCCTAAGCCATTTTATCATCAATGATCCATGGGAGGGAAGGAGCGATTCAAACTATATAAATTAAATGCACTGGAGAGCCAAAACAAAAGAGAATTTTGAGCACTATTATGCTACCAAAAATATCCCCTAGCAATCAAGCAACACTTTGCAAGAAAAGAGATTCTACCAACATTAAGATTTTTTCTTCACTTCTTTGAGAGAGAGAGAGATTGAAAGGAGATATGAAAGGGAATTCCTTGTTGAGACCCACTGAGAACCATTTCTCTACAATATATTCAAGTGTATTTGAAATCTATTGCATCTCTTATACCATAAATCAATAAGAGGGCAGTTTTCCATTCGCTTTATTGATTTGTTTCTAAATTTTCATGTGTTTGTTTTTATTGCTTACTTTAGTTTTTTATGTGCATCATTTTCCACCTATTAAAATTCTTAGTTTGGATCACATTTGATCACTAATATCAATAATTTTTTGTATGACTCTTTATAGGCTTCAACTACCTGCAAAGAAAGAGAATTTGGGACACTTCAACTACCAAATTCGATACACAAATTAGCAAATCCATTGCTTGCATTTTTTTATCTTATTGGTTGCTTACAAGTCATTTCTCACCATAATTTTCATTATGTTTAGTCCCCTAACATTTTGTGCAGGCTTGTATACCACTGCAGGACCTACTGATGGGTTTATCAGCCTCTGTTTTTATTTTTCTTGATGCCCTCGTGGCTATCAAAGAAAAAATTGCGACATACTCAGGAATGTCAGAGAAAAACCCGCGAGACTGCAAACATAACCATATTTTCATTGCAATTTCCTATTTTTTGAGTGATAGCATCCTTCAGTGAACGAAATACACTCCTAAAAATTTACTACTAACCATTATAGTAGGGTATTTTTTCTTATCTACTACTTTAAAAAAAAAAATTAGTTGGGACTAGAAGTAGTGTGATTAAGAAAGAGAGTAGGATCTTCTTCCTTACACCCTTTGGTGAACCTGTGGGGGATCTGAATTCTAAAGTGTAGAAATTATAAAAAAATATGTATATCAATGGAGTCAATCCTATCTAACAATGTACTAAATCTAGATATTGAATCCTTTACAAATCAATTGCGTAAATTAAACACAATTTCCAATCACATGAAGCAAAAAAAGAATAAAATAAAACCTCAACAAAGATAATTTCCCAGGGAAAGATTGTAGCTCAAATCCCCTCTATCTTCTATTGTATATTCACCATGGAAACATGAAACAATTACAATTCACTCTTCTCACAAGAGTCTCCTGCCCTCTCAAAACTGTCTCACACTGTCCTAGAAAAAACTAGCCAACACTTAGCCAATTCTCAGCCTCTAAACAACCTACCTTGCTTGTACAATTCTTGATGAATGAAATCCCTATTCTTTAGGAATTTTGGCCTTCATAAATTGCACAAGGATGATGGGCAATCCAATGGATGTCTAGTTGCATGCAGGCAACCTACTAATCACACAACTGATAGTTAACATTCCTTTAACCTTTGTCTCAATTGGGTCTCCACTGGAACTGACATGCATGTAGCTATTAATAGTAAATCATCAGTTGTATGGAAGATCACTGATTGTGAATTAAATAATATAATTCACTCGATCTCTCACTAGTGCAACAAACAGTTACAACTAGTTCAATTGACTCTAACTCACCTAATTGAGTTAACTGATTAAACATGCATTAAAATAATGCACCAACTACAATTGGAACTCCATAACTAACAGAATTACTCTGCATGCCTCACCAACCACCCTCAACTCAAAATACATGATCTAACTGAGTTTATCACACTCAGTTAATTATTACAAGTGATCATGAGATAAGATTCCATTTTATTGTCAAATTTAATTAAGGGAAAATTAAGTTAGACATTGCACCAAATTAATTAATTAATTTGGCCTTCACACTAATGTATAGCTAGGACCTGTTGGTCCCACACTAGTGTGTGTGCTGCAATTTCTTGTTGGACTTCAACAATCCCTCTCAACAATAAATGGATTATTTTCCACCTCGATCTTGCCTCTATGGTATTTGAATTTTCTCCTGGTGAGCGCCTTTGTCAGAATATCTGCATCCTGATCCTCCGTGGGAATGTACTGAAGTAACCTAATGTGCATATGAACACAATCTCTAATATGGTGGTACCGGATGTCTATGTGCTTCAACCTATCATGGAATATCGAATTAACCGAGAGTTTAATAAAACTCTGGTTATGAAAATGTATCACAGTCGGATCCACCTAAGAACCAAACAAACCAACCACGATATTTCTCATCAATATGGCCTCACATGGAGCTTGACTTGCTGCCATGTACTCTACCTCGGCTGAACTGAGTGCCATAGATCGCTGCTTCCTACTGTACCAGGAAATTGTTGTCAATCCTATGCTGAAGATCCCTCCTGATGTGCTCTTTCTGTCTGATGGACTGCCTACCCAATCTGCATCCATGAAGCCTTGAAGCTTCACTCCATCTATTCGTCCGTATCATAATCCATACTCTATAGTGCCCCTGAGATATCTCAAGACATGCTTCCCTGCCTTCCAAAAGAGCTTGGTCGGCTTAACCATAGCTTGACTAAGCTGGTTAACTATATAGTGAATGTCTGGTCTAGTGTTCACTAAGTACATCAATGAACCCACTAGCTGCCTGTAGACAGTAGCGTCCACTACTTCTCCAAAAGTAGCATCCTATTTCCTCCAATTTCCTGGAAGAGGAGTGTCCATGGGATTACAGCTCTCCATGTGAAACTTACCCAGTATATGTTTGGAATACTTGCCTTGAGAAACAAAAATTTCACCATCCCGCTGCCATATTTCCAAACCAAGGAAATAGTGAAGGATTCCCATGTACTTCATTTTGAGCTCCTTTGCAAGATCCTCCTTGCATTAAGTTATCAGCTGCTCATCACCTGTCAAAATTAGATCATCAACATAAAGTAAAATAATAAATATCTTACCATCAACCAAAATCTGGTATGGGTTTTCATTCACTTCACTTTTGATGAAGCCCAACCCGGTGAAATAGTTGTCAATCCGAGTGTACCAAGCATGAGGTGCTTGCTTCAGCCCATACATTGCTCTCTTGAGTCGGCACACATGCGACTCACTGTCATAGATCTTGAAACCTTTTGGCTACTCTATGTACACTTCCTCCTCAATGGCTCCACTGAGAAATGTAGTTTTCACATCCATATGATGAATGCGCGCCACCCCATCTGCGCTGAGAGTGCAAGGATATATCTAATGGAAGAGTACCTCACGACTGGTGAGAATGTCTCTTCTTGTTTATCCCCTCAACTTGTGAGAATACCTGGGCCAAAAATCTAGCCTTGTACTTCTCCACACTCCCATTCATTGATTTCTTCACCTTATAGATCCATCTAGGTCCAACGACTAATTTTACAACCTGTCTTGGGACAATATCCAATGCACTATTCTTGATGATGGATTCATACTCCTCTACCATAGCATTAATCCAAATTGGTTTATGCACTGCTTCCTCAAAGGAAGATGGTTTTGTCACAATACACTTGCTCATAAGAGCCATGTATCCAGTAAACATGTCTGGAGACTGTCTCTATCTGGGAAGTGAAGTAGGGGTTCCCAGATTCTTTGTTGCATCAAGTATCAATCTATCAGCTTCCATGGTGCGCCTTCTACCATTTCTGGTGGACAGATTTTCATGATTGTTTTTTTCCACTCCATGATCCTCCGCATGTGGCTGCTCCATATCTTGAGGTTCATTCTTTGGAACCAAAGGTTCCTCCTTTGCATGAAAATCCAGCTCCCTCTCAAGGGACAATCCTATGGCTTTCCCCTCATCAAATTTTATATCCCGTCGCACAACAATCATTCTGTTGTTTGGAAAATACACCCAATAGTTATGGGGAGTTTCAGTGTACCCCAAAAATATCCCAATCTTATTTGTTGGTTCAAGATTCTTCCTGACATCTTTGATCACATGCACATAAACATATGAGCCAGAAATCTTAAAATGTGAAACATCAGGTTTCTTACCAATAAAAGCCTCTTCTAGTGTACTCATGCCAAGTATTCGATGAGGAAAATGGTCTTGAACAAATACCATTGTGTTGCATGCCTCCACCCATAGATGAAATGGTAGGCACTGATCATGAAACATCACTCATGCTGCAACCACAATTGTTATGTTATTTCTTTCTACGACTCCATGCTGCTATGGGTTATGAGGCACAATAAACTCTCTCTGGATTCCGTCTTTGTTGCATAAGTTCTTGAATTCATTGGAGATGTACTCACCACCATTGTCGCTCCTAAGAGCCTTCACATGCTTCCTCGTGTCTTTCTATACCAGTGCTTTGAGCTCAATAAATTTTGAGAATGTCTGATATTTCTTCTGCATGAAGTAGATCCAACACTTTCTAGAAAATTCATCAACAAATATCACATAGTACTTATGCTTTGTTTTCGAAGCAATAGATAATGGTCCACACACGTCTGCGTGAACTCTCTCAAGGATTTTTGAAGCTCGATTCTCCTTCTCATTAAAATTGGCCTTTGCATACTTCCCCATAGTACATCCCTTGCACGTGTCTGACACCGCAATAATACCCTTGGGAAGACCTGTAGAAATCTGCTACATGACCATCAAGGCTCTATGGTGTAGATGGCCCAATCTCCTATTCCATAACTCACCCTCATCCTGGATCATCACTTTTTCTGCCTTACCCATCAATGTTGCGCAACCATCTACATCAATTTTATAGAGATTCTTCACACGAATCCCAATTTTCTTGGCTTGTACTATTGTTTTTTGTCACAGGAAATATTTTCCCTCACTGAAAACAACATCATAGCCTCTATCCTCCAACATTATGACTGAGACCAAATTTTTATTCAAGCCTAGTATATGCATTACATATTTTAATTGAAAGGGTTTACCTGACTGTCTATGGAAGGTAACTGTACCAATCCTAGTAGCACTGTACCGCCCATCATCACCCATTTTGATATGCATCTGGAGGTCCTTCTCCTCCAAGCTACTGAAAAGTTCTTTTTCTCCGTCATGTGAAAGGATGCACCACTATCCAAGTACCACACCCATCCCATTGAACTTGACACCATGCATGAAATGAGCGAGAAGTCAAGCTCAAATTGCAAGGCCAAAGCCTCACCAGCTGCATATCTTGAATCCTTCTTGTTCTTCTTCTTTTGTGGACAATTGGTGGCATAATTTCCATGCTTGTGACAGTGAAAACACTTCATGCTTCTTGCCATATTTACCGGACTCAGATTTGAAATGGAATTTATTTCCTTTCCCCTTCTTCACCTTGGCAGCCAAAGCAAAATATTCTTCATAATCATTCTTAGATGAAGATCCATCCCTAGTATTCCTCTTAAATTCTTCTTTCACCAAATCTGACCAAATTCGTTCCCAATCTGGCAACTTTTCCCTTCCATTGACAAAGTCTTGTTAACCATGCCAACTCTTAGGAAGTCCTAGAAGAGATAGGATCACCAAGTCATCATTAGCAACAGTAATGACGATGCTCCCAAGCTCATCCTGACTTTGGACAAAATTTGTTAAATATTTTGGCATGGTGTTGCCTTTCTCCATTTTGATTTTCCTGAGCTTGTCCTTCAGTGCCAATTTTATATGATAATTGCTGCTCTAAAATAGATCTATCAAATATTTCCACATTGCATATGGTGTCACTTGCCATGGAGACTTCAGACAATGTGGTCTCGTACTCCCTCCAATAAGATCATCCTCGTGTTTGCAACCTTCTTTTTCCAAGCATCAATATTTGCAGCATCTGCTACAACACGTTTGGGAACATCATTGTTAATGAATTATTTTAATCCATTTTCCTCCAGTACCATCTCTATCTTGTCTTTCCATGCAATATAGTAAGAGTTTCCCTCAACTTCATACTCCAATCTCAAGCCATTGAAATCCATTTCAATCCTGAATCACCTATCACACCAAGAATACCTTTTGCAAATTCAAATTCTATTCAGTCACAAACTCTGCTTCTCCTCTACTATAGTGACTTCCTGTGCTCTGATACCATGTATAAATTATACAAACATATGTATATAAATGGATTCAATTCGATCTAACAATGTACTAAATATAGATACTGAATCCTTCTGTAAATCAATTGTGGAAATTAAACACAATCGCCAATCACATGAAGCAAAGAAAGAATCAAATCAAACCACAACACAGATAATTTATCGGGGAAAGGTTGTTGCTCAAAACCCCTCTATCTTCTTTTGTGTATTCACCATGGAATCATGAAACAATTACAATGCAATATTCTCACAAGAGTCTCCTGCACTATCACAACTGTCTCACATTGTCCTGGATAAAACTGGTCAACACTTAGCCAATCCTCAGCCTCTAAACAACCTGCCTTTCTTGTACAGTTCCTAATGAATGAAATCCCTATTATTTATGAATTTTGGCCTTCCTAAATTGCGCAAGGATCATGGGAAATCCAATGGATGTCTGGTTTCATGCAGGAAACCTACTAATCACATAATTTATAGTTAACATCCCTTTAACCTTTGTCTCAATTGGGTCTCCACTATAACTGAAATGCGTATAGCTATTAATAGTAAATCATCAGTTGCATGGTATATCACAGATTATGAATTAAATAATATTTAATTCACTTGATCTCTCACTAGTGCAAAAAATAGTTACAACTAGTTCAATTGACTCTAACTCACCTAACTATGTTAACTGATTACACATGCAATAAACTAATGCACCAACTGCAATTCGAACTCCATAACTAATAGAATTACTCTACATGTCTCACCAACCACCATGAACTCGAAATACATGAGCTAACTGAGTTTATCACACTCAGTTAACTATTACAAGTGATCATGAGATAAGATTACATTTTATTGTCCAATTTAATTAAGGGATATGTAAATTAGACACTGCACCAAATTAATTAATTAATTTGGCCTTCACAATAATGTATAGCTAGTGTTGTACCTTAAGAGGAAATCCCTTAGCTGTGTTAAGGAATCAGTGCTCAAGAAATTTATATGATTATGTCTCAGAATTATTTGTCTCTGTTTAATCACCCTCAAGTATTTATTATTAAACCCTCAAATATCAAATATAATGAATGCCTCACAATGCTATCATTTGTTGATGTTGAATGAAATGACCAGAAGAGAATGAAAGAAATAAGCCCAAAATGATATGTTGTTACACAGAATATATCATCTCAAACTTCAGAAGAATTATAGGAAGGAAATAGTTAAAACGAAGGAGTGCTAATCAAGGGTTTTAACTCTTGCTTACATAAGTAAAAAGAGACCTGCTGCTCCTCACTTCATTTTATTCAAAGATAGAAAACACATAATGTAAACTTGAATACATATCAACATAAACAGATGCCAGAAACTTGTTTCTCATTCATTAATGTTTGAAATCTCTGAGTACAAAATTATAGCCTGAAGGTCCAAAACTCGGAACCTTTCTTCTTCTGAACTATTACATTAAATACAATAAAAAGCGGTGTGAAACTACTATAACTAATCCTAACTACGTCAACTCCTGAGGAATTCGCAAGCTATCTATTACATACCCTCAAAATGTCTTATTACATTTACATGATCTTTGAAAAAATACAATAACATAAAAATTAACATCCTAATCTATATGCTGAATGTCAATAGACAACGATGCTGCTACATTTCCCGGATCAACTGATTTGTCTGTATTTGAAACCAAAGGATCTTTTGGCAAGTCTATCGTCCAAGCTCTGCACTTCTTCCATATCTCTACTCTTGTCCTGGGTGAATGTATCAGATTGTGATACTCCAATCTGAAAGCAGTAATTCGGTTGTAGGATGGTCTTTCTGCAAATAGGGTTTTTACCAACCACAATAGCTGAAAATGTCTCTGAAGAAAGTTGATCATTGTTTCTCCCTTGAGCACCTAAGTCTCTTCATGTGTATTGTCAACTTTACTTTTGGTCAATACTAGTAATTTTTCATACGAATCCCATGACAACAAACCTCCTCCAAGTCCCCAACATGAAGGCATACCTGCTCTTGTCACCTTGTCCAATGTCTTATCAAACTGACTTACTGCTTCTTTAATTTCTATCAACTTCTTTTCTCTGGCCTTCCTTTGATCATTCTTGACTATCATATTATTAATCTCCACTGCATATAGGATTCTATCTTTAATCTCATTTTCCTCTAACTCTTGATCTGTTTTGGAATTAATGAAGTCAATGAATCTTTTTTCCCAAATAGCCTTATTGATTGTCTTCTCTCTATCTGCCATGACTTTTTCTTCAAATCCCCTAGTGAGACTTTTCTCTTCCGCAACCACCATCAAAAAGCTCCAAATTGATTTCATTTCTGAAATGATATCATTCCAAATGATATCTTTTTCTTGAATTAAATATATGTTCCCTTTCATTTTTTCTTTGAGACTTTTGATCTCAACATTAGCATTTTGACTGCCCAGCTTATATTTACTGGCTTCATTTTATGCAGCTTGAATTATCTTTGTTGCAGTCTCTAAATCTGCTTGAGCCTTTTTCCGATCTCTTTCTGCCATCTGTAGTTCAGTATTCAACTGAGCAATCTGTGCTTGTGGATCTTCATTACCTGAAGGAAAAATAAAAGTACAAGAATGATTATCAATATGATTTTGCAATGATATTGCAATTTTCTTTATTTTGGATATTTCTTCTTCTTTTTGCATCAGCTGCTATAGAATATTTTCTTTCTCATTCTCTACCTCTGCAACCTCTGCAGCCATTGAATGCTCTCTTGTAGGAAATTTTAACTTTTTCTTCAATGTAGATATCTCTTCTTCGGCACTTTGTAGAAGTTTCTGCACAATAGTCCTATCATTAGGGTCCACTCCAATCTTTACTATGATTTTCTTTGATTCCTCATTCTGAATTGTTAAAGCCCTTGAGTTGGCTTTCTCTAATTTTAACTGATTGATTACTTTTCCAAGCATATTTTCTGATTTCAATGCCAATGCGTTAGTCTTTGTTAGGTCATTTACAATCAACTGACTTGTTTGCATATATAAGTTCACTTTATCCAATAATGTGATTTTCTTCACATCTACAATCACATTTACAGTATTGAAATTGCTAGAAAAGACAATTGACATGTCTGAAGGATGTGACAGGGAAATTCTGAATTGATCTTTTTCAAGATCCATTGTTGTTAAAAGTCTTGTTGATTTGGAGCAATTTGATATTCATCTTGGGCGTCCATGCTGGCCTTCATCTTCTGGTTTCTTTCTGCAATTTCAGAAAACATCTGTTTGATTAGAGGTACTTATTCATGAGAGGTCTCATGTCTTCTGGGTGAAGCAAGAATGTTTTTTTTCTCTCCCAACTGTAAATAAAAACCAGGTTGGTTAGATGCAGGCTCTTCACTAAACTTTGTCCTTTTCTCAGCTCCCTGCTTCTCATCCTCTAAATCAATTACTGTCTCTTTACCTCTTTTATTAGAATTTTCTGATATGATAGGAGTCTGAACATTTGAACTTGTTGAACTCATTATACCTTTACTTGCTATCTTCTCTAAATCTGGCCTGCTTTCATGAATGAAAGCTAAGTACCCATTCTCGATTCTTCTATTGGAAATTACATTGTGAGGGTCATAAGCCCAGCTTTCCCCGAAAAATAAATGCATCTCATCTATCATTCTAGTAACCTCTTCAAATGCCTGTCTCATATTAACTATGAAAGGACCTACGGTCATGGGCAGTTTGAACATATGCCCCTTTTTCATGGGCACAAAGTGAACCTGATCAACATTTAGACTTTTTTGAACATACTCCAAAGAAAATAGCCTCATAGGTACAAATACTGGGAGTCTATAAGGCTTCACACTTGCTCGGTACAACCTAATTTCGGAGTAATCCTAAAAAAAAACCAATCTCCAAATTTTCAGTTTGCCCCTAATTGAAAGAATTCTTGAGTTTTGGGTAAGAAACAAGGGGGGGGAGAACTCAATTCAAAACTTTATATGCAATTGGCATGAAATAAATGGCAAAATCAAACAGTCCAGTTTCATTTTGTTCTCTTCTTACGACATCTGTCCAGAACACTACTAATTTCCCTTTCTTATTCATATCCATAATATTCAGACATAGGTGCATGAATTCCTTCACATTTTGATATAAGAACAAGTAAACAATTAATAATGGAAATCTGAAAGAACCTGTTAATGATAGGCTCATGAGTTGTGAATTGACTGCTTCCTTCCAATAGGATGGAATATACAACACCATTCTTGGCTTCATCATCATGGCAAACATCCCCAAGATTGATTTATCCACTGTACAATCATCATCTTTGCCCAAAATCTTTGCAATGTTGCTTAGTACTAGTTGCACTTCAATATCAAAAATTTCCATAGGAAACTCTTTGTTGTCAGGCTGAAATTGTTGTGTGTTAGGTTTCAGAAAATAAATAAACTGATTGAACTCTTGACCTACAAGACTGTCATAACACCCTACCAAAGAATCATCGGAGAACTGATCACATGACTCTGACTCAGGGTAACAAAGGGCTTGGCGAATTAGTTGGGCAGACACTTGCAAAACATTCTCTCCCTGACAGTTCATCACAAAACATTTCCCAGCATATGTAACTGATACCAACCAATATATAAATTCAGGAAAAATATGGGTTTTAGGGATACATGCAGACAACACACCAGACTTGGCCATGGCAGTATACACCGAGGAAGCTTTGTCATTCAGGAGAGCTTGCTGGTAAAATGGAAGATGAACCACAGAACAATTGGTGTCTTGGATATCCCTCTCGGTATCCACGAGAGGGATATGACTAGCGGAACCCGACAGAGATGAGAATTTAACCTTGCTTCAAACTTATGACAATGGACGACTTACAGGGTGGCCAATTTTGACAGGGTGACGGAAAAATGAACAGGACACAGTGCAAACTAATTGAAAATATCAACTTAATCACAAATGGTTTCAGAAAGAGTGTGAATTTTGTTTAAATAGGTGGTGCGACTTTACTCTTAAATGCTGACATGACGCGCCAACAAACCATTGAGTTTACTTGATGTGGAAGACAACTATGTGCAACTCAGTATCTTACGTCACTGCGGGGGGTCTCGGAGTACGGAAAATTATTTTGACTTGTGCCCCCGCATTCAATATCCACCACTCATCTGTGTTACTCCCACAGTCAACCTAGTCAAATGTGGAGGAACCCTTCATTTTTATTCGTGCGCTATTTGTGCCCACGGGTTGAGTCCTTTGATTGGAGTTCAAGAAATCAGCGCATCCTGCTCAATAAAATAATCAATTTTTAATCTTCAAGTTAGGACCCACTTTCATAAAGTTCAAAGTATTTACACTTTTAACTCTAATGCAACGACATAAATATTTTTATGCTAAAGTATAAAAACTTTAATACTTTAACATGCTTTAACAATTTTCTATTTTTTTTTATATTTTCAAAATTGAAAATAAAAGGATATTGCAGATGATCTACAACATCTGGCTACACCTGGGGATAGTGTTTTTTGCCACGAAACACTAAGAACCTGCAGATGAGTGCCTTCACTTCGGGCATGGAGTCAAATGATGCTTGATAAAAAGTATACAATGAGGAAAACCGAATATGTACAATGATGAACCTACTATTTTCAGTGCTGGAAATAATGTTTCAAATACTGCCCATTAATAGGCAGTCCTACTACTTCTCCATCAAGATTTTCCAGCATAAAAGTGTTATTTGATCTAACTTCAATGATTTTGTAGGGACCATACCATAAAGGATCAAACTTACCATGTGTTCCCTTCTCCTCTCTCCTGGTATCCCATCTCAACACCAAATCTCCAGTTTGGAACATATTCTCCTTTGCCTTTCTGTCAAAAATGGACTTCATTTTCTCTTGATATGTGACCAAATTATCTCTGACTTTATTTCTGCTTTCACTCAACTCTATTACCTTATTTAGCCTTCTTATCATTGCATTAGGTTCCTCTTGTGCTTCTTGAAGAAAAGAAATTATTGGTTTTGCTAACTGAGTGGGAAACAAAGCTTGAGTACCATATACTAACTCATAAGGGGACTTACCAGTAGATCTTCTAGTAGTCATTCTCATTGCCTAGAGAGCAAATATTAGCTTTGAGTCCCAATACTTCTGGTTCTCATTAATTGTTTTCTTCAAGATATTGACCAATGTCTTGTTAGATGATTCTGCTAATCGATTCCCTTGAGGATGAGATGCTGTGAAATGAGACAATATCACATTATAAGTTTGAAAAAAATTAATAAAATTGACTGAGTTGAATACCTGAGCATTATCTGTGAAAATTTTCACTGGACATCCAAACCTGCTAAAAATATTCTCTTCCAAAAACTTTATTACTACCAAATCATTCGCTCTTCTGCTAGGAATTGCCTCCACCCATTTTACTTCAGCATTCTTTTTTAACATATCTATTACTCTTCTGAAAATCTCAGCATAATTTGGAACAAACCTTCTCAGAAAATTTATTTTCCCTAGAAATCTTTGAATATATTTTTTAATTCTAGGCAATGGAATTGTTTGTATAGCCTCAACTCTTGCTGGATCAATTTTCACACCTTGGTTTGAAACTATATGTCCCAACAACTTACCTTCCTCTAGAGAAAACAGGGACTTCTTAGGATTCAATGATAACCCAAATTTTCTGCATTTCAAGAAAGCTTTCTGCAGGTGCTCCATGTGTTCATCATCAGAACCTGAAAAAATAGTCACATCATCCAAATATATGACTACAAATTTGTCACCCACAAAAGCTATATCCATTGCCCTCTGGAAAGTAGTTCCTGTATTCATGAGGCCGAATGGAATCCTGGCATACATGAATGTTCCCCAGGGTGTAGTGAAGGTTGTTTTCTTTAGATCTCCTTTTTCAACAGCTACTTGGTTGTACCCAGAGAAACCATCAACCATGGATAACCTATAAGCTCTAGTCACTTTCTGCAGGACATAGTCCATCTTTGGCAAAGGATAATTATCCTTCAAGGAGGCTTTGTTCAAGTTCCTGAAATCCACACATAATCTTATCTCTCTATTTTTCTTCCTGACTGGAACTAGATTTGAAACCCACTCTGAGTACCTGAGTGGGACTATGATTTTTTCTTGTAAAAGTTTCTTCACCTCTTTTTCAATCAGGGCAAGTAACAGAGGGTTAATCTGTCTGAGCTTCTGCCTGTGTGGGTTAACCCCATCCTTCAGTGGTATTTTATGATAAATAATATTTAGATCATAAGTCTTTAAATCTTCATATGACCATGCAAACACATCCATGAACTTTTTGAAAAGATCTACATACATTTCCTTATAATATTTACGAACTCCTTTAAACAACTTGACTATTTTAGGCTCCTGTTGAGTTCCTAAATTACGGTCCTCCATCTCTCCATCCTGAGATACCTTCTTCTGATTTACTACTACATCATTAGCATCAAACAATCTTTCAAGAGGAACCAGGCCTCTGGGCAATATATTATCCTTCAACTGAATTATCTTCTAGTCACCAATTGTCTGCTTCAAGTTTCTAGGCACATCAATTTGATCACTTTCGAGATCAATTTGACTGTCTTCAAAATTTCCAATCATTGTTAAAAATTGATTGATCTGCTCATCATCCTCGAAAACCTGCCAATGCTTAAGATTATCAGGGATTGAAGGCCTGTGTCTCAACTCAATTTCATATCTCAGTCTTGGATTAATTGGTGGCTTAAATGTACTGGCTGCAACTTCCAATGAATATGCCATTCTATTTTCTTCTGTTGGAATAAACTAAAGGTTAAAGGCTTCAAAATTATTTTCAATTAGATCCCACACCTCATTTCTATAGGACCTCAATCTGGGATGCTTAGTCTAACACCAATTCTTAATCTATCTTATTACTAATTCAGAATCACCAAAAATATAAATAGATTGTATTCCCATTTGTTTAGCTGTTTGTAGGCTCAAAATCAATGCTTCATACTCAGCCACATTATTAGTTGATTCAAATTCCAGCTTGAAAGAAAAAGGTAAAATATTACCTTTAGGAGATATAAAGATGAACCCAGCTCCTGTGCCTTCCTTAGAATATGCTCCATCGAAATAACACTTCCAAATTTTATTTGAATGCAGCTCCTTATGTACACTTGCTGAGGAGAGCTTCTTCTGTGAGTATTCAGCAAATTCTGTATCTTCATGCAGCATAAAACAAGAGATATCTTCCCTCTCTTGACCATAAATGGGGGAATTACCTGCATCTTTCTTGGTGGTAGTTTTCATGAATCTGGTTTCTCTATATAACCTCCTTTCTTCCCATTGAAAACATGGATGATGGCATATGTGAAATCCAACTTTAAGACACCTCTAAGCTTTTCCCCCCAAGATTTGGACAACAACATACCAAATCTGGCTAAAATATCTACAACTACTACATCCATCCTAATACTCTTGGCTAGAATTTGGGCCAAGGAAACAACCATGTCTTTGATAAGACCTACACATTTCACCCTTTTTGAATCAAAAGAATAGAGGTCTCTATATGGCTTAGTGATTTGTAAATTTAGATCTTTCATCACAGATAATGCCATAAGATTATGTGATGCACCATAATCTAGCATACAGTTATGTAGAATGAAATCATGCAAAAGTACTGATATATAAAAAGGTGGAACAAAAGAATCTACCTCTTCAACATGAGGCCCGAAAGTAACCACTAGTTTCTCTTCTTGTAAATTCACAATATCACCCACCTCATTAGACTGAGATAAATTAATAAACTCTGCAATTTATTTCTTATATCAAGGCATTTTAGCCAACTCAAGAAGAGGTACTTGAATTTTAACTTTTTCTAACTCTTTGGACAAACTGAAAGTTTGGTTTTGTTTAGTCAACTTCTCAGATTCTTCTTGATTTTTGTTTGAATTTTCATATTGTTCAGGAACAGTAACAATCTTCTCCAAGATGTTAGAGTCATTAGACTTGTTTTGGGAAGCTTCGGCTTGTTGCTTCTCTTTTTCTTTTACCAAATTCATGGGTTGTTTCCCCTTGTCTTCTTGTTTCACTGGATTTTTCTGTTGTGGAGTCGCCATTGGAGAAGGGACTGACTCTGATTCTTTCTCTTCATCATCCTGAGTTCTCAACCTCTTTTTTGATCTCAAGTCATACTTTTTATGCAATTATGCTTGCATAAAATCAGTAAATTGTTTGCAGTAATAATCCATCTCTTCCTGATCAAATGAAATATCAGCTACTTTACATTCTTCTTCACATTATTCTTCTGCACCATCTTCCATATATATGGCAGAAATTTGTTCTTCATCTTCTTTCTGATCATCATCAGCAGACTGAGAAGGCGTTGTTTCTATATATAAGGGTGCTTGAAATTGATCCTGATCTCTTCTTTCTCTCTACAAAATCTACAGGGGCTGCTTTCTGAATTGGGGATTAAAACCCCTATGTTTTGCTGTGTAGGTTTCTTGTTATCCAATTCCATCTTTACTAATTTGTTTGAAAAAAATTTAATGACCTTAGTCATGTCATCAATCCTTTGATCTTGTATTGAATCTTCCTTAGCTTTACATTTATCTTGAACTGACTGCTTTTCTTGAGCTTTCCCAGTAGCAGCCATGTTTGCTTCAATCTCCAAAGCATCTGTTTGGATTTGTTCAAGAGTAGGGAACCTTATTTCTCTCAAAGTAAAACTAAAATATGATACAAATGCTCTAGCAAAAACAACTCTTTCTCTAATAAGAGGAGGTTTCATCTCTGCAAGAAAACTATTGTACAATTTATTGAATCTTTTAATGAAATCACTCATATTTTCATCTATTTTTTTCTTAATAGCATTAAATTATGTCAAAGAATAACCATGGTCTCTCTTTTCACCCCATCTTTGGGTGAATTGTCTTTCTAACTCATCCTAATCATTAATTGAGCCATTGGGTAATCCCTTAAACCATTTTCTTGCCTCTCCACTTAGAGACTGCACAAAAAGTCTCATTACTACATCTAGATGTTCAACATTAAAATTTTCAGCAAAAGTGCAAAACAAAGGCAAGTGTTGTTCTACAGTTATTTCATCTTCACCAGTAAATCTAGGAAGCAACTTAAGATACTCTTGAGGCATTGCATTCATTGGTTGAGGAATATTTAATGGTGCATATTTGTTCATCAAGAAAGCAGGGGCTGCCATGTTTATGCCCTGATTGACTGCTCCTTGAGTAGTGGGAATCTGGGTACCAGTTGTAGGTGTGGATGAATGGGGTGAAACAACTGATAAAGGAAGTGGTTGATAAGCTAAATCAGAAGAACTAGCAGTTGTGTTAGGCTGAGTTTCTGTAAATGTGAATGATACTGATTCAAAAGACTGCTCTTCTAACCTTGGTTCTTGAAAATGAATGTATGGAGACAAGGATTCTTGTTCCGATAAAGTGAGTTTCTGGGAAATATCCTTCGATGAAAGAGTATGAGAACTACTACCAGGTGCAGGCAGTGTGGCATAAGGTGTAGAAAGTGTTTTTGATTTCTGACCCTTTTTAGAAACCAACTTTTCTGGATTTGAAAGGGTAGGATCCTTCTGCTGAGAGGTATTTGACCTCGTATGTGGCCTCTTATAAGCCATAATTAGAAAATGAAAACATAGCTTTTAATATTTCCTCCTCTCTGAACAACCAAAGGAAATATGAAAAAACCCAGGGAAAAACTTTGGTTCTTTTCTCCCTGGCAATGACGCCAAAAAATGTTGTACCTTAAGAGACAATCCCTTAGATGTGTTAAGGAATCAGTGCTTAAGACATTTATATGATTATGAAACATAATTATTTGTTTCTGTTTAATCACCCTCAAGTATTCATTATTAAACCCTCAAATATCAAATATAATGAATGCCTCACAATGCTATCATTTGCTGATGTTGAAATTAATGACCAGAAGAGAATGAAAGAAAGAATCCCAAACTGATATGTTGTTACACAGAATATATCATCTCAAACTTCAGAAGAATTATATGAAGGAAATAGTTAAAATGAAGGAGCGTTGATTAAGGGTTTTAACTCTTGCTTACATAAGTAAAAAGAGACCTGCTGCTCATTACTTCGTTTTATTCAAATATAGAAAACACAGAATGTAAAATTGAATACATATCAACATAAACAGATGCCAGAAACTTGTTTCTCATTCATTAATCTTTGAAATCTCTGAGTACAAAATTATATTCTGAAGTTCCAAAACTCAAAACCTTTCTTCTTCTGAACTATTACATTAATTATAATAAAAAGCAATTTGAAACTGCTATAACTGATCCTAACTACGTCAACTCCTGAGGACTTCGCAAGCTATCTATTACATACCCTCAAAACGTATTATTACATTTACATGATCTTTGAAAAATTACAATAACATAAAAATTAACATCCTAATCTATATGCTGAATGTGAATAGATGACGATGCTACTACATTTCCCGGATCAGCTGATTTGTCTCTCTTTGAAACCAAAGGATCTTTTGGCAAGTCTATCGTCCAAGCTCTGCACTTCTTCCATATCTCTACTCTTGTCTTGGGTGAATGTATCAGATTGTGATACTCCAATCTGAAAGCAATAATTCAGTTGTAGGATGGTCTTTCTGCAAATAGGGTTTTTACCAGCCACAACAGCTAAAAATGTCTCTGAAGAAAGTTGATCATAGTTGCTCCCTTGAGCACCTTAGTCTTTTCATGTGTATTTTCAACTTTAATTTTGGTCAATACTAGTAATTTTTCTTAAGAATCCCATGACAAAAAACCTCCTCCAAGTCCCCAGCATGAAGGCAAACCTGCTCTTGTCACCTTGTCCAATGTCTTATCAAACTGACTTACTGCTTCTTTAATTTCTATCAACTTCTTTTCTGTGGCCTTCCTGTGATCATTCTTGACTATCATATTATTAATCTCCACTGCATATAGGATTCTATATTTAATCTCATTTTCCTCTAACCCTTGATCTATTTTGGAATTAATGAATTCAATGAATCTTTTTTCCCAAATATCCCTATTGATTTTCTTCTGTCTATCTGCCATGACTTGTTCTTAAAATTCCCTAATAAGGTTTTTCTCTTCTGCAAACACCGTCAAAAAGCTCCAAATTGATTTCATTTCTGAAATGATATCATTCCAAATGATATCTTTTGGCTGAATTAAAGATATGTTCCCTTTCAATTTTTCTTTGAGACTTTTGATCTCAGCATTAGCATTTTGACTGTCCAGCTTATATTTACTGGCTTCATTTTCTGCAGCTTGGATAATCTTTGTTGCAATCACTAAATCTTCTTGAGCCTTTTTCTGATCTCTTTCTACCATCTCTAGTTCGATATTCAACTGAGCAATCTATGCTAGTGGATCTTCATTACCTGAAGGAAAAACAAAAGTACAAGAATGATTATCAATATGATTTTGCAATGATATTGCAGTTTGCTTTATTTTGGAGATTTCTTCTTCTTTTTGGATCAGCTATTGTAGAAGCTTTTCTTTCTCATTCTCTACCTTTGCAACCTCTGTAGCCATTGAATGCTCTCCTGTAGGAAATTTTAACTTTTTCTTCAATGTAGATATCTCTTCTTCGGCACTTTGCAGAATTTTTTGCACAACAGTCCTATCATTAGGGTCCACTCCAATCTTTACTATGATTTTCTTTAGTTCCTCATTCTGAATTGTTAAAGCCCTTGAGTTGGCTTTCTCTAATTTTAACTGATTGATTACTTTTCCAAGCATATTTTCTGATTTCAATGACAATGCATTAGTCTTTGTCAGGTCATTTACAATCAACTGACCTGTTTGCATATGTAAGTTCACTTTATCCAACAATGGGATTTTCTTCACATCTACAGTGACATTTACAGTATTGAAATTTCTAGAAGAGCCAATTGACATGTTTGAAGGATGTGACAGGGAAATTTTGAATTGATCTTTTTCAAGATCCATTTTTGTTAAAAGTCTTGTTTGATCTAGAGAAATTTTATATTCATCTTGGGCCTCCATGCTGACCTTTATCTTTTGGTTTCTTTCTGCAATTTGAGCAAACATATGTTTGATTAGAGGTACTTATTCATGAGAGGTATCATGTCTTCTGGGTGAAGCAGGAACGTTTTGTTCCTCTCCCAACTGTAAAGAAAAACCAGGTTGATTAGATGTAGGTTCTTCACTAAACTTTGTCCTTTTCTCAGCTCCCTGCTCCTCATCCTCTAAATCAATTACTGTCTTTTTACCTCTTTTATTAAACTTTTCTGATATGATAGGAGTATGAATATTGGAACCTGTTGAATTCATTATACCTTTACTTGCTATCTTCTCTAAATCTAGCCTACTTTCATGAATGAAAGCTGAGTACCCATTCTCGATTATTCTATTAGAAATTACACTGTGAGGGTCATAAGCCCAACTTTCCCCTAACAACAAATGCATCTCATCTAGCATTATAGTAACCTCTTCAAATGTTTGTCTCATATTAACTATGAAAGGACCTACGGTCATGGGCAGTTTGAACATATGCCCCTTTTTCATGGGCACAAAGTGAACCTGATCAACATTTAGACTTTGTCGAACAAAATCCAAAGCAAATAACCTCATAGGTACAAACACTGGAAGTCTGTAAGGCTCACCACTTGCTCAATATAGCCTAATTTCAAAGTAATCCTCAAAAACAAACCAATCTCCAAATTTTCATTTTGCCCCTAAATGCAAGAATTCTTGAACTTTGGGTAAGAAACAAGGGGGAGGAACTCCATTCAAAACTTTATATGCAATTGACATGAAATAACTGGCAAAATCAAACAGTCCGGTTTCATTTTTTTCTCTTCTTACTACATCTGTCCAGAACACTACTAATTTCCTTTTCTTATTCATATCCATAATATTCAGACCCAGATGCATAAATTTCTCCACATTTTCATATAATAACAAGTAAATAATTAATGAAGGAAATCTGAAAGAACCTGTTAATGATAAACTCATGAGTTGTGAATTAACTGCTTTGTGCCAATAGGATGGAATATCCAGCACCATTCCTGGCTTCATCATCATGGAAAACATCCCCATTATTGATTTATCCACTGTACAGTCATCATCTTTGCCCAGAATCTTTGCAATGCTGCTTAGTACTAGTCGAACCTCAGTATCAAAAATTTCCATAGGAAAATATTTGCTGTCTGGCTGAAATTGCTATCGGTTAGGCTTCAGAAAATGAATAAACTGATTGAAATCTTAACCTGCAAGGCTGTCATAATATGCTACCAAAGAATCATCGGAGAACTGAACACATGACTCTGACTTAGGGTAATAAAGAGCTTAGCGAATTAGTTGGGCAGACACTTGCAAAACATTCTCTCCTTGACAGTTCATCACAAAACACTTCCCAGGATACATAACTGGTACCAACCAATAAGTAAATTCAGGAAAAAGATGAGTTTTAGGGATACATGTAGACAACACACCAGACTTGGCCATGGCAGTATACACCGGGGAAGCTTTGTCATTTAGGAGAACTTGCTGGTAAAACAGAAGATGAACCACAAAACAATTGGTGTCTTAGATATCCCTCTCGATATCCATGAGAGGGATATGACTAGTGGAACCCGACAGAGATGAGCATTTAGCCATGCTTCAAAATTATGACAATGGACGACTTACGGGATGGCCAATTTTGAGAGGGTGATGGAAAAATGAACAGGATGTAGCGCAAACTAATTGCAAATATCAACTTAATCACAAATGGTTTCGGAAAGAGTGTGAATTTCGTTTAAATAGGTGGCACGACTTTACTCTTAAATGTTGACATGACACGCCAACGAATCGTTGAGTTTACCTGACGTGGAAGACAACTATGAACAACTCAGCGTCTTTTGTCATTGCGGGGGGTTTCGGAGTACAGAAAATTATTTTGACTTGTGCCCCCACATTCAATCTCAACCACTCATCTGTGTTACTCCCACAATCAACCTAGTCAACTGCGGAGGCACCCTTCATTTTAATTCGTGCACTATTTGTGCCCGCGGGTTGAGTCCTTTGATCGGAGTTCAAGAAATCAGTGCATCCCGCAATAAAATAATCGATTTTTAATCTTCAAGTAAGGACCCACTTTCATAAAGTTCAAAGTATTTTCACTTTTAACTCTAATGCAACGATAGAAATATTTTTATGCTAAAGTATAAAAACTTTAATACTTTAAAATGCTTTAATAATTTTCTATTTTTTTTTTTTATATATTTTCAAAATTGAAAATAAAAGGATATTGCAGATGATCCACAATAGCTAGGACTTGTTGGTCCCACACTAGTGTGTGTGCTACAATTTTTTTTGGACTTCAACATAAAGAATTACCTTCTATATCCTTTTTAATTGGAAATTCACACAAATCTTAAATAGGAAGGAGTAAGCAGCCCCTTATCCACACATAAATTTTTTTTTGGAAAATAATTTCATTTTTGGGACCAGGATTTAGTAATAGTAGAAAAGAGAGTAGGCTCTCCCCAAATTCATTTTTGGGACCAAGAGTTGGTCTTAATGGAAAAGAGAGTAGGCTCTCCCCCCTAGCACCATTTTTTCAACCTCTAGGGGATCTAAAATCTATCTCAAAGCACCACCTTTCTATCTCCTTATATGATCACATAACATAATAAGGAAAAGTAAGCATCCCATTATCTCCACATTTCTTTATTTCTGCAAGGAACAACATCACATAGTGTAATTAGGGGGATTTGTAACAGATAATTGTATATCCACATTGTTGAAAGTCAAACACTTTCTATGTTCACCATTCATCTTGTGTAGGGACCAACCCCATACTTTACTAGACCAACCCTATGATTTTTTTTTTACAGTAAACTAGGAATTAAACCATAAGCATACAAATTTGGAAACTCAGAAAAATTAATCACTTATGTCAACATCCATGAATTCAACTTCATTACACATACATCTATTTTACATGTTAATTATACGCACAATGGATTCATATAAAAAAACATTGTAAATAACACATGTACCGTTCACCCAGAGATGAGATTCAAACTTGACTTGCCGCTACTTGAACTAATTTTTTGTCATCTATCTCCAAGCATGAATGTTGTCGTGCTTAATCCGAATGTAATGAATCACCGGTTGACCTCCCAGCCTAGTCCTTGGGTACTCTCCTGCCCCGCAGACCCCTGATCTGCAATGGGGTTGTATAATGAAGGAATGCACTAGCTGATAGAGGTGAGCACTCCTTGGCTCAAGATTCCCCTCTCTAAATTCCTCTACCTCACCAAACTCAGCTATATCTTGTAACCACTCACAACGACATAATATCCTCCATACAACCATAGGGTAAGAAAAAAGTCATTTTTCCTTGGCTTTCCCCTTATTTTATAGAATGCTTCATAGGTGACACTTGGAATTTCATGCATAAATAATTATTTTTTATTAATCCACAATTTGATTATTCACCCACCCATGTTTCACCCCCTCACCAAGGCTCTCCAAAAATTATTTACTTAAATATTAATTTAAAATGGTATTTTCCTCATCCCAACAAGACTTCTTATTTCCTCTCCTAGTTGTCTCTTGATTCCCCCTTTCGTACTCTTTAATTTGTGTTTATTATTGAAGTTAACTGATAAGTCTCAGATTTTTTCGCTAACTACCTCCTAATTTAACTCAATTTTCCTCTTAGATGGATATACTTATGTTGGCTCTTGCCACATGGAGGTTCTCTAAATTTATCAAATTTTAATTTATTAATCTTATTTTAATTCACCACCCTCTTATCTTAATGAATTTTTTAAACTGTTTTATGATTAATATCTATACTTAACTCTTCATCCCTATTTCCCCCTTTTTCCTAATTAAGTTACTTATGTACATTATCCACTTAATATATTTATTTTTATTTTTTTCAGTATGGAAAGGGGTAGCGTTCTAATGGTAAAATATTTTATTTCTCCCTATTCTTCCTTACCCTAAGTTTTATTCTTGATTTAATTTCCTTGGTTCTAACATCATATATCGCTTGATATGAATTAGTAGGATTTTCATTTATTGATTATATTTATTAGTTTATTTAATGATGTCGAGGGTGTCATGTTGGTCATGCCCTTCAAGAACTTCCCTTCGGAGTTCCAAGGTTGCCATGCCTAACAGTTTATTTGTGATGCCAAGGGTGTCAAGTTGGTCGTACCCTTTAAAAATTTCTCTTGAAGTTCCAAAGGGGCCACACCACTTGCCCTTCAAGAATCCAGTGGTTACGAGGGGAAAGTATAGGTGCAACGATAGAGACCTCTATCATCTCGTATGTCACCTAATATAGTGGGACTAATGGTGTTGGGGATCAAGGAATCTGCCTTGATGCGTGCTCCTAGAAAATCCTCGTAAGCGACCTAAATTTGGGACCTGCCCCCATGACATCGTGATCTTCAAAGCGAAGGTGTTTCGACCTTTCTAGCCTAAGTCGCAGCGGGAGTGCTAGAGGTTGAGATCAGGGACACTGTCCCACCCCTCCCATGTTGTTCCATCTAATTGTACAACCCTGTCACCCATATGTGAGTCATTCAGCCAAGAAACTAACCTGTTCCTGCAACCACTAACATATCATCAGAGTATATATATAGAGAAATTTTCAAACTAGATTTATAATTTCAAAGACAAATATTAATTTCAATCAAAACAGATGTCATCCACTCATCATATGCTAGTGACTCTGCTGGATTCCTGTCATACTCAATAATCATCAGTAACAAAGTTTCTTAGTGTTAGTCATTATCATAATAGCAACATCAACATGACCTAGTCATTAACATCGGTGTTCATTGTGAATCATAACTAATGTAAGTAGCTAACATATGAGACACGTCCATCATGGTTATCATAATCATAGCATTAATGTGAAACAAACATATCCATCAAATCCATCATCATCGTAACATCAATAGAAAACATAACTATCCATCAAATCTATCATCATCATGATATCAGTAGAGAACATGCATATCCATTAATGCTACAATCATATCAATAGAGAACATGCATAACCATTAATGCTATCATCATCAATAAATAACATAAATAGCCATAAAATCCACTAATAATAGAGTCATGTGTCTGAATCCTCTACCTGAGGTCCTCAAAGAATAAAGTGCAGACCTTAGAGCTAAATAATGTTAAAATTCATATCACTATCATTCAACTAGAGTAGGGAACTACATACACCCCCTCTTAATAATAGACTTCATCTTGAAGTCCTTGTAATATATAAGTAAAACGAAGACACATCTCTTCAACATACTCCCAAGTGGATGAACTAGGACTATAATTTTCCCACCGAACCTTAACCTGGTCCAATAATCGCTGTCTAAGCTGCAAAGTTCACTGGTCCAATATGCGAACTGGTTCATCCATCACCATGCCCTCGTCCGAAACATGCAAGTGACCTAAGTAAATAAAATGTGATGGATATGAAATATAATGACGCAAAATAGAAACATGAAACACATCATGAATACGTGCTAGGGATGGAGGTAATGCAAGTCTATCTGCTACCAACCATTTTCTTTATAAGATTTCAAAAGGCCCCACAAACCGTGGAGACAATTTTTCTCCCTTTCCAAATCTTATAGAGCTCTTTTGGGGCCTTACTCTCAGGAACAACCTATCTCCTACTTCACAACTTCGGTCTATTCGATGAGTGTCAACATAACTTTTTTGTCGATCTTATGCTTCTTTAGCCTCTCCTTAATCATAGTCATTTTTTCTTCCATTTATTGCACCACTTCTGGTCCTATTGATACTTGGTCCTCTATTCGGTCCCAACTGAGAGGTGTTATGCATGATCTTCCATAAAAGAACTAAAATGGTGCCATCTTAATGGAACTTTGATAACTGTTATTATAAGAAAATTCCACCAGGGGTAAAAACTCCCCCCATCTCTTTTGTTGGTCCACCACATACATCCGTAGCATGTCTTCGAGGATTTGATTAGTCCTCTCTGTCTGACCATCTGTCTCAGGGTGGTATGCAGTGCTGAAGTTCAATTGGGTTCCCAAGGCTTCTTGGAAATTGGTCCAAAACCTTCCTATAAACATTGCTTCCCTATCTGATATGATCTTCCTAGGAAATCCATGTAATCTCACAATATTATCTCTAGTGCCTTATATGTAGTCTTAATTGGTATAAAATGGGCACTCTTGGTCAATGTTTCCACCACAAAAAATATGGAAACATGTCATCTTGAGGTCATTGGTATTCCCACAATGAATTCCATTGATATAACTTCCCATTTAGATTTTGGTGTCTCATGGGGTTGAAATAACCCTACTGGATGTCTGTGTTCAGCTTTTACTCACTGACACTCTAAGCATATTGCTACAAAGATTATAATTTCTTTATTCATTCCTTTCCAAAAGAAGAGTGATTTCAGGTCTGCACTCATCTTCTTAATACCAAGGTGTGCCATGTATATTGCACGATGTGCTTCATTCAAGATCAAATGGTGTATCTCTTCATTCAGTTGCACATATATACTTCCCTGAAATTGTAGCATCCCATCAATATCAAGGGAATATTCTTCATATTTGGGATCATAATTTTTTCCTCCCTCAAACTCTTGCTAACCTCCTTGTACCAGGTGTCCTTAAATTGCAAGTCAAGAAAATTTTCCCTCAAATGTTTCTTTAAGGGAATCACTGAAAATATCCTATGCCTCCTACTTAAAGCATCCACCACCCTATTTACCATTCTTTTTATGTAAGTAATATCGAAATCATATTCAATAATTAGCTCAGACCACCATCTATGCCTTTCATTTATGTGGTCCTGCATGAATATGTGTTGTAGCCCACAATAGTTAGTCCTAAGTTCAAACTTCCTTCCTAGAAGCTAGTGTCTCCAAATATTTAGTGCATAAACAATTGCTACCATTTCTAGATCATGGGTTGCGTAGTTCTCTTCGTGGGTTCTAAGTTTTCTTGATGCATATGCTATTACTCTTCCTTATTTCTTTAATACACAACCCAACCATTGCTTTGAGGCATCGATGTAAACCAAAAATTATTGTTCCATATCTAGCACTTTCAAAATTGGTGTCGTCGTGAATAACACCTTTAACCTTTGGAATGCCTCTTCACATTTTTTAGTCCAAACGAATTTCTTGTTCTTTCTTTGGAGCCAGTAATGGGGCTTTCTACCCTCGAAAACCCTTCGAAAAATCTACGATAATACCCTTCCATGCCCATGAAACTTCGTATTTCATGAACATTGGTTGGTGTTGGCCATTCCATGATGGCCTCGATCTTTGTCGGGTCTACCGCGATACCATCCCCAGAGATAATGTGCCCAAGATAATGAATCTTTGATGGTTAAAAGGAACACTTTGACAACTTTCCATACAATTGGTTTTCTTTGAGACATTGAAGAACTATCCTCAAGTGTTCATCATGCTCTTCTGGGGTCTTTGAGTATATCAAAATGTCATCGATAAATACTTGTACAAAGTTGTGTAAGTAATCCTAAAATATTCAATTCATCAAACTCATGAAAACACTCGGGGAATTTGTCAGTCCGAAGGGTAAAACTAAAAATTCATAATGCCCAAATCTTGTCTTAAAGGTTGTCTTTGAGATGTCTTCTTCCTTTATTCTTAATTGATGATATCCTGGCCTCAGATCTATCTTTGAAAACACAGTTCCCCCTTCATTTGATCAAACAAGTCATCTATCCTAGGTAAAGGATATTGATTTTTTATTGTCACTTTGTTCAATTGGTGGTAGTCAATGCACAGTCTCCAAGACCCATCCTTATTCTTAACGAAAAATACACGAGCTCCCCACAAAGATATGTTGGGTTGTATGAACCCCAAGTCCAACAATTCCTTTAATTGGATTTGTAATTCCTTTAGCTCTGGAGTTGACATATGATAGGGTGCCTTTGAAATAGGCTCAGTGCTTGGTTTAAGGTCAATGGTGAAATCAATTTCCCTTTTTGGGGGTAACCGAGGTAGTTCTTTGGGAAATACATCCTTGAATTCAACAAGAATTGGATGTTTATCAAGGTTTTCATAATCACCCTTATCGTTTAGAGATACCACCGTGAAAATTTGACACTCCTTTCATCTACATTTCATTAGTTTCATGGAGGATATGAACCTCAGTGACACCCCTCGGTTCTTTCCCCTAAATGATTTTCTTTGTCCATCATCATCTGTGAAATATAGTACCTTTTCTTTGCAGTCCAGGAGTGCCTCATGTCGTTCCAAACAATCCATTCCTATAACTATGTAATAGACTGCTAAGATTGTAGAGTACAAGGATACCTTGGCTTTACATACACCCAAGTCCATCTCACAATCCTTTACCATATTTCCTACATTTATTTTCATACCACATGCCATTTCTACATGTCTAGAATCATGTTGTGCAATTGGTTTATGTTTAATCCTTGATAATGCATTTAAAAAAATAAAAGAATTAGTAGCTCCTGGATCTATTAAAATTGCAAAAATCATACCATCAATCACTTAAGGTTTCCAACACAGTGGACTGGTGTTCGACCTGGAAATTGTTCACCATTGCATGGATGTGATGAGCCTTCCCCAGACCCCCCACTGTAGCTGATTTCTGATTTGAGTTGGTATTACTTGTATTTTGAGGGAAATCCCTCTTGTAGTGAGGACCTCCACAAGTCCAACACCTCCTCTTAGGAGCTTTGCTCCTTCCACTGACTTAACCGGGAGTTGGCCTAGAACTCTATTGGAAAGAGCCAGACTATTGGGATTGATGCTAAGGTGGTGTGACTTGGTGTTGTCGCATGGGACGATGATGTTTTTATTGACGAGTTTGTTGAGGTACCTTGTGCAACTGCTGAGCGGGATGCCTATAAGGTGTTATTTGATTTCATGTAGACCACTTTTGATGATTGAACACATGACCCCTTTGAAAATTTCTACGTTCCATGCTATTTCCATTGGTTACTCCTGATCTTGTGGACCTGGTTGTCTTACTAGGTCAACTATTCATGATCTCCTCCTCTACGATAATCGCCTGTTGAAATACCTCGTGCAAGGTGCGAGGTGTTAAGATCCTAACCTTAGCCTGAATTTTACCATTTAGTCCATTCACAAATTTTTTCACCTTGAGACTTTCTTTTTTTAAGTGAGGGGCATAACGGAGTAATTCCATGAAACGAGCTTCATACTCCGGTATTGAGAGACTCCCTTGTTTTAATGCATTGAATTCATTTAATTTCCTCTCGAGGAATTCCTCTGACAGGTATCGTTCTCTAAACCTTTCTTCAAACAATTCTCAAGTTACTTTTGAGATATCCATCCCTAAGTGGGGTAATAATGTCTTCCACCAAAGTAGTGTGTTTCCCTTTAGCTGGAATATACCCATCTTGGCCTTCATGTTTGAGGTGTACTCTCTCAAGATAAAGCACATAGCCATGTTTTCTAACCATGCCTTTGAAAATTGACCATCTGTGGACCCCCAAAACTCTGGAAATTTTACCTTTTCCAAATCTCGACGTACATCATTTCTTGTAGTGTTTCGGGGTGCTTCATTTTGTACGATTCGTCGTCCATGCTCTTGTTCCAAATGGTTTATTAATGCCTCAAACATGTGCTTGAATGATCTCATTAATTTTAACACTTCCCCTACTGGTATTTTTCATTGTGTTGTGATATCTTCCTCATCATTGGGTGGGGTGGTAGGGGTTGGTTGTTGTGGTGGCGTCACGTTGCACGCTCTAGTTTCCCCACACCTTCTCGTATTTCTTCTAACCATGGTTCACCAATGAATCCTGTCACAATTTAACATAATTTTTTTTATAAGATCAAACCAATCAATAAATTTATAACCAATCTGAACGATTCTATAATTTATTGTTATAATTATATTTTTCCAAAGAAACAATTTATGCATGTATAAGTTCTTGATGATTTAATCCACCTATTTATTTCAAACCTTCCTATAAGATTTAATCATAAGGATACAATTAATATAACTCATAATAGTAGGATTACACTATATTATGTTATGTAAATGATAGAAGTGGTTGATAGCATTATCATAACATAATCTGAGATTGTCATTAGTAAAAAGAGAGAATAAGTTTCTATTGTTTTATGATTTCACTAATTGAAGTATAATTTTAATATTAATAATAAGAATAGATAAATATTGTGTTATATAATATACTACTAGAATATGGTAATTATCAAGAATAGGGTGATTATCAAATTACATGCAATTCCAAACAATGGATAATTTAGTACTACATTAAAAATATTTATATATAAGTGCTTGTATAGTTAATATGGTATGATACAATGTTATATATAAAATATTTAAGATCAAGTATTAATAATGCATGAATATATAATAATAAATTCCATTAATTATATGGAAAATAATTAAATAATTAAATGCATGTAATTATTTTGAGAACGTTAAACTAATACAACCATGTAATTTAGAAGGTTGGACATTATTCCCTTCTAGTAAATAGGTAGTTCTACCAAAAGTTATCGCCCACCATTATTTATGCAATTCTTTGCATAAATTTAGATAGAAGTGAACATGTGAATATTGTGATTTACCATGGTAATTCCTACCAAAATTTACAAGTTTAGGTAGTAAAATTATTGAGCTAACTTTTGCCTCTTCTTGAAGTTATTAGTTTCCCTTTTACTACCTCCGTTTATTGTCCCATTTTAATGAGTCATTATTTTTTAAAGTTTAATTAGTTCAGAATGCAATAATGACTTGATGGCATATGTCATATTCATCGTTATTTTCAAAATATTTGTATGCCTTCCATTACTATGTTGGATTGCAAGATTTTCTTTCTTAATAATAAAAATTTGTGTGTATTGACAAATTATTACAAATTTCAATTCACGATGAATTAAATATGGCATCTCATAGTGATTATGAAATTGCATGGTGAAATATCAAATTATAGTGAATTATATCAATTAGAATTTGATTTACCTCAATGACCATTTGCAATCAAACTCCATATCCCTTAAAAATAAATTTGGGAAGAAAAATATTAATTTAAAATTAACAAAATGTCTGCCACCAATTTATTTATAAATATCAAGTAACTTTGGTGTTGAAAGACTATTCCTGAACCGGCTATAATATTTCTATAATTTATTATAAATATTATATTAGTAAATGATATAAAAAAAAAATTCCCTTTCCTTTTTAAAAAAACATCCAAATATAAAAATGTAACTATTTTACTTTGCCGAGTAACTTAAGTGGTACGTGGATGCTATTTTCACTACAAAACGTTATCTAATATTTACACGAGGATTCTGTGATTTCTGTAAGGAATTTTTACTTTTATCTACATCATAAGCAGTGTAAAAAATGCAGTGTAGATATATTTTCTTCTTCTTCAAAACAACCAAGTGTCATTCATACAGACTAAGCAACATTAACTCAATCAGAAATGTAGTCGGGTTTAACACAGAGAAGAATGATGGGGAAGCTCTTGTTTTGGCACATGCAAACCCAAGTGAAAGACTTGTTTCAACGAAAGATATAAGAAGTAGACCCTACAACTCTCTTGAAAGGAAAGTGACATTATCTTCTAATCTCTATCAAATGGATGATGCTAATTATAGTCAAGTAGTGACTGACGAAAATCTTCAGATACAACAAACCACATTCTCAAATAAAAATAAAAAGGAGGAATATATTGATAGTACTAAATCTACTCCAGAAATTGAAATAAATATGTTCAGAGTGTTTATAATGTTATTGCACCTCACTTTAGTTCTACAAGATTTGTTAAGTGGCCAAAATTAGCCAATTTTCTTGAATCATTAACACCCGAGTCGATTGTTTTAGATTCAGAATGCAGGAATGGAAAGTATTTAGGTTTTAATACAAATTGATTTTTCATAGGTTGCAATATAAGTTCTCCCTTGATCAGAATTTGTGCAAACACAGGGCATGAATTTTTAGTTGCAATGCACTCAATCTTCCTTACAGGATTGGGCCTGGTGATGTTGATGGTAACCACACTAATTTCAGAATTTTTTTATATTTTCAAGGAAATCTTCCTCTTTGAGTATCAACGTCAAAATCATGCGCTCTAATGCAATCAGAGGCCTCTGTCATAAGCAGGCAATACGATTCTCGTCGAGTGTGTGAATATATATATATATATATATATATATATATATATATATATATATATATATATATATATATATCATTTCAATAAGTCACAATATAAGGCCCATATCAAAAAAGTCGTGCTATAAATGCAAGCCCATACTCTACGTGTACACAATCATATAAAGTCCCAATCAAATTATGTGCCACAACTTTGATTTAGAGACAAGTAACAATTATTTCGACTTTTTGGCATTTAAACTAATTTTCTTTGCTTGTGTTTACAGGATTTTTGTGGCGCATAATTTGGGGCAGGATTTTTGTGGTGCATAATCTGGGAAACGCCGACACTAGGCAGATATTTCCAAAATCTCCAATCATAGGGCCATCTTTGGCAAGATAAACTTATAGCATTGCAAATTCTTAGGATAAATAGTAGCAATAAATTATTACCGTCCCTTGAATTCCCAGTATTCTCAAATCCTGCAATTAGTGTAAAAATGTCTCATCTTCATTTTCAATTTTAAAAACAGAAATTAAAAAAGATATTGATTTACTTGTTGGAAACATTAACATATTAAGCCATGTTAATGTACAGGCAGTCGATCACATTAAGAGAGTTTAAACATTTTCCTTCATACACACAGAATTACTAATATATTCCCGCAGATGTTTGTGAAAATAGATTGAACAAACAACCATGGGTTATGTTCGAAAAAAAATATAGGGAATGTTGAATTTGTTAGTGACTTCAAATGAAAAGAAAAATCCAGTCTCTACTGTGACATAAAATAATGGAGACTCTATCTTATGGAGATTGTGAATTATTTGTTACAACTCTTCTCCCACGTTATCCAAAGTACATAAATTTATTGAATCTAGCAGACCAATTGAAATGGAGGGGTAATGTATCAAGATTTTGAGTAGAGAAAATATCGCAAAGGCTACAAATCCATAACCTAAATTCCATCCACTTCAAGATTTGATTGAGGTTGATGTTGAATACAGTCATATCAGGGTTATATTTACTCCTACAATTGAACATTGTGGCATGGCAAAAGTTATTGGGCTTTTTGTGTGAGTGAAACTCATATACGCACCATGTATTGGCTGTAGAAAAAAAAAATTAACGGTAATTCTAAATCTTGAAATTACTTAATCAATTCACCATTTACAGCTTACAAGTTTGTTGGTGATTTGGATGGACTCCTATTGATATGTGATAGCATGGCTTAGTTAGATGTATATGTGAGCATACAAACATGTAAATTATGTTGATGAGTGATGTAAGGCTCGAACGTTAAGGAAAATATATATATATATATATATATATATATATATATATATATATATATATATATATATATATATATATATATTAACAAGGATTCAGGTCTTAACGATAATTCATGGTGACGCTCATGAAAATTAAGTTTCAAGGGTCCATAGGTCATAAAGGCTGAACCTAGGCTCTGATACCAAGTGTAGGGACCAACCCCACGCTTTACTAGACCAACCCTATGCCTTTTTTTTCTTCTTCTTCATCTTCTTCTTCTTCTTTTTTTCTTTTTTTTTATACAGTAAACTAGGAATTAAAAAATAAGCATACCAAGGTGGAAACTCAGAAAAATTAATCACTTATATCAACATCCGTGAATTTAAACTCATTACACATACATCTATTTTACATGTTAATTATAGGCACAATGGAGTGATATTAAAAAAACATTATAAATAACACATGTACCGTTCACCCAGAGACGAGATTCAAATTGGACTTGCCACTACTTGAACTCCTTTTTTGTCGTCTACCTCCAAGTTTGAATGTTTTCATGCTTAATCTAAATGTAATGAATCACCGGTTGACCTCCCAGCCTACTCCTTGGGTACTCTCCTTCCCCACGGACCCCCGAGATGCAATGGGGTTGTATAATGAAGGAATTCACTAGTTGATAGACGTGAGCACTGCTTCGCTCAAGAGTCCCCTCTCTAAATTCCTCTACCTCACCAAACTCAACTATAGCTCGTAACCATTCACAACGACATAATCTCATCCATCCAACCATAGGGTAAGAAAAAAGTCATTTTCCCTTGGGTTTCCCCTTATTTTATAGAAGGATTCATAGGTGACACTTGGCATTTCATGCATAAATAATTATTTTTTTATTAATCCACAATTTGATTATTCACCCACCCATGTATCACCCTCTCACCAAGACTCTCCAAAAATTATTTACTTAAATATTAATTTAAAATAATATTTTCCTCACCCCAACAAGACTTCATATTTCCTCTCCTAGTTGTCTCTTGATTTCCCCTTTCCTACTCCTTAATTTGTTTTTATTACTAAAGTTAACTAATAAGTCTCAAATTTGTTCTCTAACTGCCTCCTAATTTAACTCAATTTTCCTCTTAGATGGATATTCTTATGTTGGCTCTTGCCACATGGAGGTTCTCTAAATTTCTCAAATTTTAATCTATTAATATTATTTTAATTCACGACCCTCTTCTCTTAATGAATTTTTTAACTATTTTATTATTAATATTTATACTTAAATCTTTGTCCCTCTTTCCCCCTTTTGCCTAATTAAGTTACTTATGTACATTATCCACTTAATATATATATATATATATATATATATATATATATATATATATATATATATATTTTTTTTTTTTTTTTTTTTTTTTTTTTCATTTATTTATTTATTTATTTTCAATATGAAAAGGAGTAGTGTTCTTAGGGTAAAATATTTTATTTCTCCTTATTCTTCACTTGCCCTAGGTTTTATTCTTGATTTAATTTCCTTGGTTCTAACATCATATATCACTTGATATGAATTAGTAGGATTTTCATTTATTGATTATATTTATTAGTTTCTTTAATGATGTCGAGGGTGTCATGTTGGTCATGCCCTTCAAGGACTTCCCTTCGGAGTTCCAAGGGTGCCATGCCTAATGGTTTATTTGTGATGCCAAGGGTACCAAGTTGGTCATGCCCTTCAATAATTTCTCTTGAAGTCCCAAGGGGGCCACGCCACTTTCCCTTCAAGCATCCAGTGGTTACAAGGGGAAATTATAGGTGCAACGACAAAGACCTCTATCATCTCATATGTCACCTTCTGTAGTGAGACTAATCATGTTGGGGATCAAGGAATCTGCCTTGATGTGTGTGCCCCAGAAAATCGTCGTGAGCGACCAAATTTTGGGACCTAACCCCATGACATCGTGATCTTCAAAGCGAAGGTGTTTCGACCTTTCCAGCCTAAGTCAGATCAGGAGTGCTAGCGGGTGATATGAGGGACACTGTCCCACCCCTCCCATGTTGTTCCATCCCATTGTAAAACCCCATCACCCATATGTGAGTCATTCAACCAAGAAACTAACATGTTCCTGCAACCACTAACATATAATCAGAGTATATATAGAGAGAAAGTTTCAAACTAGACTTAGAATTTCAAAGACAAATATTAATTTCAATCAAGCCAGATGTCGTCCACTCATCATATGCGAGTGCTCTGGTGGATTCCTGTCATACTCAATAATCATCAGTGACAAAGTTTCTTAGCGTTAGTCATTATCATAACAGAAACATCAACATGACCTAGTCATTAACATCGGTGTTCATTGCGAATCAGAACTGATGTAAGTAACTAACATAGGAGACACATACATCATGGTTATCATAATCATAACATTAATGTGAAAAAAACATATCCATCAAAGCCATCATCATAGTAACTTCAATGGAAAACATACATATCCATTAAATCTATCATCATCATGATATCAATAGAGAACATGCATATCCATTAATGCTACAATAATATCAATAGAGAACATACATAACCATTAATGCTATCATCATCAATAAAGAACATAACTAACCATAAAATCCACTAATAATAGATTCATGTGTCCAGATCCTCAACCTAAGGTCCTCAAAGAATAAAGTGTGGGCCTTAGGGCTAAATAATGTTAAAATTCATATCATTGTCAGTGAACTAGAGTAGGGCACTACACCTTGAACACATATCACATCACACACTTATTTAATTTAAATTTTGTGCCAAGGGCATGCTATATTGCAATATTTATGCTTAGTTCCTTTGAATTTACATTTTTTCACACCCTAAGAAAAGTAAGACCCCTTAAAAAATAACCTTAACTTGAACCAACTAGTTTCCCCATATGACCATGGGGGTAGGCATCATAATCATTTTCCATGTTTTTTACATTGAAACTTAGAAGTTTTATTTTTAGCAAGCTTAAAATCCTACACAACCTAGTGTAAAAATCCAGTGATGAAAAGAAACTCATGAAGGGGACAAGGCCTAGACTACATATTATCACGAACCTCCTTAGATCTCTTGATTCTTGGTAGGGGCCCTGGGTCCAATGTTGATAACCATAAACTGAGATGATCTCATCCCCACTGGGTGTAGGTAGCTTAGTGGCCAAAAAATAGGGCATCTTTTCGTATAGGTGGTGGGTGTGGGAGCACTTGTACCTAGAGGAAATTTTGAACATTTGCTGGAAGCATCATAAGTTTCTTCAAGATGTGGCCTCAATACCCCTCAGTGTAACCTTATTCCATACCTTGTTTGGTTTTTCAGCCAATGGCTTCAGACCTCACTTTCGTAAAAACTTTCGCAAGGCCCAGTTACTAATTAAGTGGAAGGAGGTTAGGTCATTAATATTTTTCACACATGAAAACCTATTTCCAAAAATTTTTCTTTTTGATTATTTCACACATTAATATTTTAAGGGAAAATTAGCCATTTTATTTTTTTATTTTTCTTATGTATGTATAATTTCATTTCCTCAACCTCCTCCCTCATAGTTTTTCACACATTTACTAGGGCAGAATAGGGGACCCTAGGGTTTCCTGCCACTTTAGGCGCCTATAAGACCTCCCAACCTTATTGGGAGGAGTACCTGATATTTCACCATCTCAATGTAGACGATATCATCCAACTACTTTGATAGGCTCATCCATCCTTAGTGCTATGTTGTTAGGAACTAGTTCCTCTCAAGGTACCTTTAGCACCAACCCTTAGGGTAACACCAACAAAACCCTGCAGGGTACCACCACCAACACCACACCACAAGGTCATACTAAAATGGCTAACACCAACCCTCCACCACTTTCCCCCCCACCACCCCCACATAACCAACAGAGAACAATGCCATTTTTAGCTTCATTGAACTTCCCAAATCTTTTGAAACTCACAAATGACCCCATTTCTCATGATAATGAATGGTTGACAATATTGACTAAGTTACAATTAGACATTCCAAATTTTGAAGGTAAATAAAGGGATGACTGATCCAACCATGTTATGACCTTCCATTTATGGTGTTTGTAACAACCCCAAGTTTATTTTCCATGTAAATAAATTAAAGAAAGGTCATGTGAGACATATTCCAACCTGAATGGAGGGGAAAAACATTATATTGGGCATCACTTGTGGTTTACTGTTGGATATGGAAATTGGCATTTTCATTTGTTACGCAGAATCTATGACTATGGATATAAGTATATTCCATAGTCTTGATGGTCGAATCTAACAGAAAGATGAAGAAGCTAATGTTTTCCTTAAATTAAATAGGCAATGGGATGAATCCTTCTTGGAACCCACTATATACTTCTCTCCTCTCTTGGCTTGTACGCTTCAATCCTATCTTTGGTCTCTATAATTAGAACCTACAAAATCAAAAAACACAATCCAACTATCTATGAAATCTATGTAGCGTCATCTAATCACCTTATTCAATGGATCAACATGGCATTGAAATAAATGAAATCATAACATCACATATAGGAAAACAATGAACTATTTGCATTAATATAAATGGATAGAGTTACAACCAAATACAGGATTTGATCTTGTATAAGAGTTCCTCCAAGTTGACTTGTTCTTTCTTTGCCACAAAGTGTACCTCTATGTCACCCTAATGCATGGAATAATGATTCTCACAAAAACAATGATATGGGTAGAATCTATCTCCAAAATCCAACCTCTAGCTTGTGGATGGTCACAAATATAAAGAAGAGGATGGTAAGTTGAGAGTTCTTATCCATTTACCAATCTAGGCTTGAGATCCACTCTTGATGGGAGGATGAGCTCAAGGGATTAGGGGTAGGATAGGGTAGGATTCGAAACTTTCATCCAAGGTAAATAGTTATAAAAATTCCTGGAATCTTCTGGAAGAGGAAGCTTCAGGATTATTTTTATTTTTCCCAAATTTCTAGAATCAACACACCCCCAACAATGGGAAACCTAATAGTGATCAATGTAGGTCCACAGTGAGCCAACCTACTAGTGAACGTTGCCCAATTAAGGGCTAGGGTGCATTGGACCTAAAAATCATTGAAATGAAGTAGTTTTAGGAAGAAACACAGTGATTTAAGAGATTCATGCTTAGGGATTTGTGTAGGGAGGATGAAAAAGTGTTAAAAGGATGTGAATGATCCCATTTGAAGACCTATTGACCAAATGCGATAAAAAGGCCTATACCAAATTCCCCCTAAAGTGCAAAGTTATAAATGAAAACTGATGACTGAAGGGATTTACCTTGTGACAAGTCATGATCAATAACAACCGACGATATCACCTTTTTTTACAATACATTTACATCATGACATGTTTGCTGAGGGAGGAATACACATACTCAAAACATAAGGTAACATTACATGTACAATGATAAAAAATACAAGTCCACTGATGATAAATGGTGGACCCATGACTGGATGACTATCTGTATGATCATAGCCATCATACTTTGTGATCTTGTAATAATTATGGAATCACAATTCGAATGGATGAAAGTATATCTGGGGTATTATATCTCATTCCCATAATCGTCCATTACATGAGTCTAACCATGTGAATCAATGAGCTGGATTCGAACATGGTAAACACCATCTGATTATTGTCCAATGATGTAAGCCATTAAGAGACGTGAGAGAAAACATTGATGATGTTAATGGCTCTCAAGTACTGTGATAAAATCTGTATGGTGTGAATACATGAGTTGAATTCGAACACCACACATAATATTTCGGTCGAAGGTCATTTATTTAAACCTATCACCGAGAGCGAGGAGAATTTCCATCGATGTATGCAAGCACAAGGGTATCGAAGGGTTGTTTCTAAGTCAACCTATTATATAATGTGTTTATGTCGACAATAAGTGACCCATCGTAGGAGGGCCTTGAATTATCCCCCATCAATGACACGAAACAAGTATCATGATTTGATACAGAATGATGATGATACCAAAATATATCAGGATTGACAAGAATGGAATGAAGGATTAATAGTTTTGTAGCATATATCGACTGAATGACTTCTCTTGGACATATTGATGACACTGAATGGAGTTGGCAGCACTGAACCAAAAAAAAATGGAGGCTTTGAAATGTTATGATGAACCAAAAGAAAAGAAAATTTCCCAAACCAATAACCATAGAGATGAAGTGGAAGAGTGTCATGCTCAAGAGAGACTCACTGCCATTAACAAGTGGAGTACCATTTTTTCTCATATTCCCCAACCATACTCGTTAATACCTATTTATTTTTTAACAAGATTGAGGAGGATAACATATATTTGATTTTTAAGTTCATCCTTCAAATGAATGCATCCGACTCTATGTTTAACGAACTCTGAGAAGGAGTGGTTTAGTCTCGTCATGATCAAAAAGTCCATTGTTGTTGGATGTTTTTACTGGTCGAGCGAAGGTAAAACTAGACATATTTTTCCATGTTTAGAGAGTTTTAAAAAGAGGTGAAAATAAAAATCCAAAGGTTCCTTTTTTTTAGATATTCCCTTGAGTCCAAAAAGGAAGAAAACAATACCCAAGAAAACCTCTTAGCCATGGTTAACAAAGGTATTCCTTTTTTGTAAATAGTATATCTCAGCCCAGAAAAGGGTTAAACTTATACTAGGTAGACATATTTTCATTTACTTTAACGAGTTCGAAAATACAAGTACTCGACAATATTTTCATATTTTGGGAGTCTTAAAAGAGCTTAAAGAGGACTCCTCCTGGAGGAATGAATGGTATAAATGATAGAAACTAATTCTAGTCATTATGGAACTACTCAAAACATGTAGGGGTCAAGAGGGTGGCTAATAAGGCCATTCATCATAGTTGTTCCTTAGGAAAGGGTAAAACAACCAAGTGAAAGTTTATGATTGTACAAGCAGATGGTGACGATGGAATGAGAAAACCAAGGCTCATCTAGAAAAAATAGGCTAATAAAAATGGAAATCACATGGGATAAAGAGAAAAACTATGCTTGAAATAATTATGCATGCCCCTAATATAATGAATCAATTTGAGGTACATGCCCCTTAAGATTCATTTCATTCACCTAATTAGACTACTGGTTGTTAACATGTGGATGGAATGAAGGTTCATTTGAAAGATCAAGTGAAAGGCTCGACTGGGAATTTACGAGATCTAATCAAAGACTCGAACTGGAAGGGAGATATATGTTTCATTTTTTAATGAGCTTGACACAAGAAAATGATCTTTCATTTTTTAAGGAGCTAGACATAAGAAAATGATCTTTGCTCCGAATTTTTTCATGTCTATGTGAGCTTGAAACATAAAGGAAACTATGCTCACATGAACCTATTTCATTTTTAACGAGGTTGACATAGTAAAAGAACTATCCTCATGGGACCTTGTTTCATTTTTTAACGAGCTTGATCCAAGAGAAGGAACGTTGCTCCAAGAAAGTGGAGCCGCAAATTTGTTATGCATAATCTACAACTGTAGACAAAAGTATCTTCTCTATACTTGATGGCCTAGTCTATAACAACAGAAAGATAAAGAAGATAATTTTTTCCTTAAAGTAAATATAAAATGGGATGAAGGCTAACTATAATCTGGTGTATGCTTCACTCCTCTCTTGGCTTGTACTCTCCAACCCTAGCTCTGGTCACTATAATTAGAACCTACACAATAAAAAATTACAAGCCAATGATCTACGTCATCTATGTAGCATCATCTAATCACCTTATTCAATGGATCAATATGGAATTAAAATACGTGAAATCATAACATCACATATAGAAAAACAATGAAATATTTTCATTAATAGAAATGGAGTGAGTTACAACCAAATATAGGAGTTGATCTTGTAGAAGAGCTCCTCCAAGTTGAATTGTTCCTTCGTTGCCAAAAAGTGTACCTCTATGTCACCCTAATGCATGGAATAATGACTCTGAAAGAAGCAGTATAAGGGTAGAATCTAACTCCAAAACCCAACCCCTAGCTTGTGGATGATCACAAATATATATAAAAGGATCATAAGTTGAGTGTTTTTATCCATTTACCAATCTAGGCTTGAGATCCGCTCTTGATGGGAGGATGAGATCAAGGGATATGGGTGAAATCTCCAAGGTAGGATAAGATAGTTTTCAAGGCTTTCATTCAAGGTAAATAGTTGTAACAACTTCTGGAAGAGGAAGCTCTGAGATTCTTTTTATTTTTCCCAAATTTATAGAATCAACGCAACCCCAAAAATGGGAAACCTACTGGTGAATAACGTAGGTCCAAAGAGAGAGAACCTACTCGTGAACGATGGCTAATGAAGGGCTAGGGTGCGCTGGACCTAAAAATCACTGAAATAAAGCAGTTTCATTTAGAAACTTAGGGATTTTAGAGATTAATTCTTAGGGATTTATGTAGGGAGGATGACAAAGTGTCCAAAGGATGGGAATGATCATGTTTGAAGACCTATTGACCAAATGTGACAAAATGGCCTATAAAAACATTTGCAAAACCAAAAAGGAAATAAATGACCATTAATCAAATAAATAAAGGAAAATAAGAGAAAAGGAAGATGAAGAGACAAGAATATACATGAAAGTGAAAATGAGGGAAAATCAAGGAAATTGAAGGAAAGAGAAAAGGAAATGGAAACAAAAGGAGAGGGATAACATTTTATGCCTCTCTTAGTCACTCTCAGCTACTCTTTATCACTTCTTGGTTACTCTTGTAGCATTATATCATTCACTTTGACATTAAGGCATTCTCACTTGGGTTTTGAGAGGGAGATCACTTGGACAAAAGCAAGCAACAAGCAAAGGGAATCGAGGAAACTAAGAAGAAGGTGGGAAAAACAACTACAATAGGAGAACATTGCAGGTAAAAATTTTCATGTAGGATTTCCTCACTGAGAATTGAATGTGGTACATGCATTTGGTTATTTGGTTACTTTGTTAATATTGGTTTGGGGTTTGATTGGTTTGATAGCGGTTTTAGCCTTTCCTTTCCATTTCCTGTATAATTATGATGTATTTAATTCTATATTTTGGTTAATATTTGGATGAACCATAGAATTTGAATCCTGGTGAGGTGGTCTCACAAAAATTACCAAGAGTTGAGGGTGGAGATGGTAATTATCCTGGAACTCTTGACAAATGGCTGGAGACATGAAAAATCCTCTGGGTATGGTGAAGAAAATTGGAGGCATCCAATCTTGTTTGGTTTTGGTTATTTTTGGAATGGTTTAGGTGAAATCACTGTGGTTAAGGGTTGAGGTGCTTTAACCTTTAAAACACCAATTTGGTTCTATTTTGGTTTATCCCATGTGATCCCACATTCATTCTTAGAATATGGCATGGGGGTGATTGGTTGAAAGAGACATTTGGTTCAGCCCAATCTATGGTAGGGTGGTGAGTGGAAGTCCCTGGATGGGTTGGATTTATTCATATGTTGTTATGTGTTACTTCTTATTGAGATAAATGACCACATGTATTGGTTATTTTTTTGATCTTATGTCTATTTTTTCATGCTTTCATTCTGGTTATAAGCATGGTTAAATGATGTGCTCTTTTTATGAATCTTGTTCATGGTTCAATACGTTATTGAATGGTTATAGGAATGTATAAGAAAACTGTTAAATTTAGATAACCATGGTATGTTTTATTCTTAAAGTAGTTTACTTCAGTCTTTCTTGTAGGCCCATTCCAAATTAGCAATCACATAAACATGAAAGTAAATGACGATAGAACATAATAATAGATCGACAAAAGACAAGCCAATATAATAAATCAGAATGTGTAATTCTTCTTGTCCAGCAAAGATAGAAATAAATGTTTGTTATAGTAGTCAACATGATGCCCTAACCAGCGAAGAATTTGGCTGGTCAAACCAGTTCAGGCTTCCAACATACAAGATCATCCTTTCCTCAAGTGTCACACACACCTCAAAAGACAGCTCCCAAAACAATCAACGCAAGTCAAAAAAAGGATTTCCAGCATCCATTTCTAGCATCATCCATATTTAAGGCATCCAGCTTCACATGTGGGAGAGAGAGAATCCTCTTCTAGGCTATACGAACCAATCAGATCATGAGGAATGTGTGTGATGATATGATTATTAAATTAGCATAATATCTCTCCTATTTATATCCATCAATGAGGGTGTGTGACATATCTATTAGGCTTGTGAGCCTACATTACAATTCTGGCCAACCTTGACAAGTTTCACATGTGTGGAAAATAAATTCAAAATACAAGTTATGCTCATCCAAACAAGATGATCTTTAGATAAATATTGCACCTCTCCGAAAGAGGAATCCAAAAAAAATATCATCATAATCATATGAGCAATGCAACATGGATTTTTGACCTAGTTGCCCAAAATTAACACTCCCTCTCTACTAGGGATGTTGGGTGTGGAGCCTGATTATCTTGTTTATTTTGTATCACAGCGTTGGACCCCTGTACCTTAATGGGGCGGCAACGCCGCCCGAAATTAAACACTGCCTGGGGGGTCCAGGGGGGGCGGCTGCAACTTTATGGAGCCCCCCCCCCCCCCGGCAGGGGGTTTTCGGGGCAGCGCCCCCGAAGCTAAAAACAGATGTAAAATTTCCTTGTAAAAGTATAGTAATTTCTAGTCAATCTGGGCCGTTCATTAGGCGAATGATCTGACAGTAGAAGTTATGTTTAGTTTAGGGTTTTTTTCCCTAGAAGGCAACCCCTCGCTTTGTATGAGGGTATTGTATTGCGGTTGTGTATTGAATGTGTATTCTCTGAGAGAAACAGATAGGAGACTGTGAGAGAATAGAGGATATTGCTGTGGGTGATTCGCCGTAGGTTGTGTCTCTTCATTTTGTTGGATAATAGAAAGGAAGGACTGGCTGTTCGGGGTGGATGTAGCCCAAACTGGGTGAACCACGTATATCTGTGTCTCTCTGGTTTTACGTGTTTTGTGTGCTTGTGTTTTTTGCATATTTTATGTGTTTCATCACTCTGTAATATTTAATTTTCTAACAAATGGTATCAGAGTCGAAGGTCTATTTGGCTGATAAACTCACAGGAAAGAAGGGTTCCTGGTTCGAGTGGGAGAAATGGCGGAAGATGGTAAATTTAGGGTCGAGAAATTTAACGGCCAAAACTTTCCGCTGTGGAAGATGTAGATGGAAGATTATCTGTATCAGAAAGATCTGTACCTACCATTGAGCAGAAAAACAAAGAAGCCGACGACTATGACAGACACAGAATGGGATATTCTTGATAGAAAGGCACTCAGAACAATACGGTTGTGCCTCGCGGCATCGGTAGCCTTCAATATTTCAAAGGAAACAACAACAGAGGGTTTGATTAAGGCATTGGCGAAACTATATGAAAAACCCTCGGCCTCAAACAAGGTATTTCTTATGAAACGTTTATTTAATATGAAGATGTCGAAAGGTGGATCTGTTGCAGACCATTTAAATGATTTTAATACAGTTACCAGTCAGTTAAGTTCTGTAGGGGTAAAATTTGATGATGAAGTTAGAGCTCTGTTATTTTTGTGCTCATTTCCAGAAAGCTAAAATGGTTTAGTTATGGCCATTAGTAACTCTATCTCTGGATCTAGTACTTTAAAGTTTGATGATGTTGTCGGTGCTATCCTTTGTGAGGAAATGCGACGGAAAAGCTCCGGTGAGACATCGGGTAATGCTTTGAGTGCAGAGTCTAGGGGAAGAAGAATGGAAAGAGGAAAGAGCTCTGGATATCGCAGTAAATCAAGGAAAGGCAGATCCAAGTCTAGATCAGGGATAGTGCGCTGGAAATGTGGAAAGAAAGGACACCTAAAGAAAGACTGTAGATCTCAGAAGGGAAAAGAAGGAGACACACAGCAAGAAAACAATCATGAAGAAAATGTGACAGGTGATGTGTTACAAGATGCTTTAATTCTTTCTTTCGAAAATGTTACTGATTCTTGGGTTGTAGATTCAGGGGCCTCATTCCATGCCACACCTGATAAGAAATATTTTCATGACTATGTTCAAGGAGATTTTGTACAAGTCCGTTTGGGTGATGATAAACCCTGTAAAATTGTTGGAATGGGTGAGGTTCTTGTAAAACAACAGAATGGAAACCAATGGATATTAAAGGAGGTAAGGAATGTTCCAGATCTGAAGAAAAATTTGATTTCAACAGGGCAGTTAGGCAGTGAAGGTTGTGTGACAACTTTTACAGATAAAACTTGGAAGGTCACCAAAGGAGCGCTGGTAATAGCAAAAGGCGAAAAGGTTGGTACATTGTATTTATGCAATGGTATTTCTAACTCTGTTAATGCTTTAACTTCCAAAGGAGAAAATGCAGCATTATGACATCATAGGCTCGGACACATGAGTGAGGAGGGGATGAAGATTCTTCACTCAAGAAATTTGTTGCCGGGTTTGAAGAATGTTGATTTGGATTTCTGTGAGAATTGAATTTATGGAAAACAGAAGAGAGTCAGATTTCTCAGAGTTGGGAAAGAAAAGAAGAGCGAAAAATTAGAGCTTGTTCATACAGATGTATGGGGACCTTCTAAGGTATCATCTCTTGGTGGCTCTCATTATTATGTTACTTTTATTGATGATGCAACTAGAAAAACTTAGATTTATTGTATTCAGAATAAATCTGATGTATTTGATACTTTCAAGAAATGGAAAGATTTGGTTGAGATTGAGACAGGAAAGAAGTTGAAGTGTCTCAGATCAGACAATGGAGGTGAATATTGCAGCAAAGAGTTTGATAGGTACTGTTCAGAGCATGGAATTTGCATAATGAAGACAGTTGCAAGAACACCACAAGAAAATGGTGTGTCAAAAAGGATGAACAGAACAATCATGGAACGTGCAAGGTGCATGAGATTGCATGCAGGATTGCCTTTACAATTTTGGGCAGATGTTGTAGATATTGTTTTTTATCTAATAAACAGAGGGCCTTCAAGTTCCATGGATGGTGGTATTCCAGAGGAAGCATGGACAGGTAAAAAGGTAAACTACTCTTTTTTAAAGCCTTTTGGTTGTGAGGCCTTTGTCCATATTAATAAAGAAAATAGATCAAAGCTTGAGGCAAAATCAAAGAAATGTACCTTTATTGGATATGGTGTTAATGATTTTTGTTATCGCTTATATGATTATGAATATCACAAAATCATTAGGAGCAAAGATGTAATATTCAATGAAATTGTCTTGTATAAGAATCAGTTGCAGGAAAAGAAACAGGAAAAAGAAAACAAAGAATACAAAATTCTTGATGAGATCACATAAAAGGTAAAGGTGCATGAAAATAATAATAATCAAGAGCCACAACAACAGCAACCACCACAACAGCAACAGGCACCTCAAACACCTGAAAGTGGTGTTAGAAGATCTAACAGGATAAGTAGACCCCCTGAATGATACTCACCTTCATTATATTATTTATTGTTGACTGATTTTGGTGAACCTGAATGTTATGAAGAAGCAATGCAGGTTGAAAGCAAGAAGAAGTGGGAGCTAGCCATGGAAGAAGAGATGGAATCCTTAATGCATAACCAGACTTGGGACTTAGTTAGGTTTCCTGCAGATAAAACTACATTGCAGAATAAATGGGTTTACAGGCTGAAGGAAGAAGATGGAGGAAAATAGAGGTACAAAGCTAGATTTGTGGTGAAGGGATTTGCACAAAAGAAAGGTATTTATTTTGATGAAATATTTTCTCATGTTGTTAAGATGAATTCAATCAGAAGTATTTTAAGTCTTGTAGCAGCAGAAGATTTACATCTTGAACAGTTAGATGTAAAGACAACATTTCTCCATGGAGATTTGGAGGAAGAGATATATATGCAGCAACCAGAAGGATATGAGGTCAAAGGGAAAGAAAAATTAGTGTGCATGTTAAAGAAGAGCTTGTATGGCTTAAAATAGGCTCCAAGGCAGTGGTATCTAAAATTTGACAAGTTTATGTCTGAACAAGGTTATACTAGATGTCACTCTAATCATTGTGTTTATCTGAAAAGGAAAAATGATGGCAGCTATATTATATTGTTATTGTATGTAGATTACATGCTTGTTGTAGGGTCTAACATGCAGGAAATAAATGTGCTCAAAAGAAAATTGGCAAATTCATTTGCAATGAAGGATTTGGGCGCTGCAAAACAAATGCTTGGTATGAGAATAAGTAGAGACAAAAAAAATTGCAAATTAACACTGTCTCAAAATGAGTACATACAAAAGCTGTTGAAATTATTTAATATACAGAATGAAAAACCAGTTAGTACACCTTTTTCTATCCATTTCAAACTTAGTAAGAAGATGTGCCCCAAGACCCAAGAAGAAATGGACTACATGTCTAAATTTCCATATGCATCAGCAGTTGGAAGCTTAATGTATGCAATGGTCTGCACAAGGCCTGATATTTCACATGCAGTGGGAGTTGTAAGCAGGTACATGAAAAATCCAGGAAAAGAACATTAGATGGCAGTGAAATGGATTCTCAGATATTTGAGAGGTACCACAAATCAAGCATTATGATTTGGTGGTTCAAACATTGATCTACAGGGATATGTTGATGTAGATATGGCAGGTGACAGAGATAACAGGAGGAGAACTACAGGATATGTATTTACTATAGGTGGAACAGTTGTTAGTTGGGTTTCAAAAATCCATAGTGTTGTTGAATTTTCAACAACAGAAGCAGAATATGTTGCTGCTATAGAGGCTAGTAAAGAAATGATTTGGTTACAAAGTTTTATGGATGAATTAGGTAAGAAGAATGATATGGGCACATTATACAGTGATAGCCAAAGTGCCATTCATCTTGCAAAGAAATCAACATTTCATTTTAGGACTAAACACATACAACTCAAGTACCATTTCATACGGTCAGTATTGGAAGATAGACAGTTGAAGCTGGAAAAGATACACACTAGCCAAAATCCTGCAGATATGCTAACAAAATTTGTAACGAGGGAGAAACTGAGATTATGCTCAATTTCAATTGGTCTTCAAGGATGACGATGAAGATGAGAAACAGCCAGGTTCAAAGAGGAGTCATTGTCCAACAAATGAAGCAGCGGTGCAATTGCTACAATTAGTGTCCAAGTGGGAGATTGTTGGGTGTGGAGCCTGATTATCTTGTTTATTTTGTATCATAGCGTTGGACCCCTGTACCTTAATGGGGCGGCAACGCTGCCCAAAATTAAACACTTCCTGGGGGGTCCAGGGGGGGCAGCTGCGACTTTATGGAGCCCCCCCCTGGCAGGGGGTTTCGGGGGCAACGCCGCCGAAGCTAAAAAAAGATGTAAAATTGCCTTATAAAAGTATAGTAATTTCTAGTCAATCTAGGCCATTCATTAGGCGGATGATCTGAAGGTAGAAGTTATGTTTGGTTTAGGGTTTTTTTCCCTAGAAGGCAACCCCTCGCTTGTATGAGGGTATTGTATTGCGGCTGTGTATTGGATGTGTATTCTCGGAGCGTGAAATAGATAGGGAGATTGTGAGAGAGAACAGAGGATATTACAGCGGATCTGTTGTAGGTTGTGTCTCTTCATTTTGCTGGATAATAGAAAGGAAGGACTGGTTGTTCGGGGTGGACGTAGCCGAAACTGGATGAACCACGTATATCTGTGTCTCTCTGGTTTTATGTGTTTTGTGTGCTTGTGTTTTCCACATATTTTATGTGTTTCATTGCTCTGTAATATTTAATTTTCTAACAAGGGAGAACTCCATCTCTCCACCTGTGCCATCTTGTAATCTAGTACCATAGTGTACTATCATATATCATCATGCACTTTGTGTCATGCTATTATAACATGCTTTGTTGGATCTTCTTCGCACAACGAGAGTGAGTCACAAAGACAACACACTCCGCTAACCCAAAGTCATCTTAGAGGTTAGAACCTCAACGGGACTCAAAAAATTCACATACTGACTTGAAGTCAATTTAGAGGTAAGAACCTCATCCAGACTTGTTCCCAGATCAAGTAGTTGGACACATCCCATCCTAGACATAGAGAGTACGACAATTCCTAATGCGTCCACCGGTCATGCTATTAGTCTCTATCCACATTTTCCACCTCATTGGCCAAATGAGAGGTACTTCCCATGAGTCTGAAACTCCATGGGTAGGATGCACGCGAGGCATAGATCAAAGAGAGGGTGAACCAGCTCAATATCATAACGGTGGGGAAGCAGCACACTAACAAGGTTCGACGAACTTAGCCCCGTTCTTGATTATAGCTCCAAGAAGCTATCCCCAAGCCCCCTAGAGCTCCAAGAGCTCATTGTCCAACTCAAGCGGGACCCTCAGAATAGGGTTTTTCCATGATACCAAGCTTCTCACAGAAGGTTAAGAATTTGACCTTCCCCAAGGGTTTGTGAGAATATCTATGACCTGCTCATCAGTTATAATGTGATCGAGCCTTACGGCGCCTTGATATACCATGTGCTCGAAAAAAGTGGTACCTAATATCAATATGCTTGGAATGGTTATGGAACACGGGATTCTCAAATATACGAATCCCACTTTGGTTATCATAAAGGATAATGGTGGTATCCATCACATGCCCAAACATTTCACTAAAGATATTTCTCAACCAAATAGCTTCAAAACAGGCCATACTCATTGCAATGTATTTAGCCTCAGCAGTGCTCAAAGCAACCAATTTCTTCTTTCTTCTCATCTAAGATATCGAAGCAGAACCCAAGGTGAAGCAACATCCAGATGTGCTATTACGATCCACCACACTACCTGCCCAATCAACATCAGTATATCCAAGGAGCCTCATACTCCCGACAGTGTATCTCAGCCCATGGTTGATTGTGCCCTGAAGATATCTCAATATATTCTTGGCACCAATCCAGTGAATGTAATGAGGGTCAACCATATATTGCAAAACATATTTCCGAACGTGAGTTCACTAAGAACATCAAGGCCCCCATGAGTTGTTGATATTTGGTGGGATTTCCCAACTTGGGCCCAATAACGCTTCCACACAACTTCTTAAATTTTAGTTCCATCGATGTCGACACGGACTTACAGTGCACCATCCCAAATATCTCCAACAACTTCACAACATATTTTCCTTGAAAAAGGAAAACCTCACCTGGATTTTTCCAGACCTCCAAGCCTAGGAAATAGTGCATCAGTCTTAAGTCCTCCGTCTCGAACTCAGAATCTAGCTCCCTATTACATTGATGAATAAGAGGGTCAACACCTGTCAGGAAGAGATTGTCCACATAGAGAACCAGAATGAGAGGCAGGCCTATCTTTATCAACCTTAAAATAAAGGTTTGGATCAACATCACTTCGAGTGAAGCCCAACCTCATCAAGTAGCTATCAATCCTCTCATACCAAGCCCTGGGGGCTTGCTTCAACCCATAGAGGGATTTCTTCAACCTGCATACATATGTGTCTCTATCCTAAACTTCGAACCCAAGAGTTCACTCCACATAAACCTCCTCCTTGATTGAACCATGTAAGAAAGCAGTCTTCACATGCATCTAATGAAGACTCCATGCTTGTGTTGTAGCCAAGGAAATGATCAATTAAATGGTGGTGTAGTAGGCAACAGGTGCAAATATATCATCATAATCTATACCTTCCTTTTGAGAGAAGCCACGGGCAACAAATCTTCCCTTGTACTTTTCAACACTTCCATTGGCTCCATGCTTGATCTTGTAGAGTTATATCGAAGTGACAAAAGATTTATCCTTTGATCTCAAGATCACATCCTAGACATCATTCTTCATGATAGATTCATATTGATTGTCCATAACATCCTTCCAAACTTGATGCTTTACAACCTCTTCAAATGATTCGGGCTCAGATTGTATAATAATGCTCATGGCTGCTAGGTACCCTTGGTACCTATTCGGCTTCTTGCTTTCATGGAATATTCCTCTCAGATAAATGTGTCTCTCGACATCTTGGAGATTTTCCCTAAGCCATGAGGGTTTCCTTTTATTTGAAGGAGGTGGATTAATAGGATCCATCGAACCTTCAACATCGGATGTTGGTTCATCCTTCGGTTCTTCCTGCTTCCATGCTTCTTCTTCGTCTTCTTATTTGTCTTCCTTTGAGCTAGGAATATTCATAGCTTTCTTAATGGCATCATCTTCATCAAAGGTGACATCGTGGCATATCTCCACTTCTATTTGACTAGGCACATAGATTCTATATGCCTTTGAGGTTTCACTATAGCCCACAAACATTCTGTTCTTCCCAGAAGCATCCAACTTGCTTCTCTTTTCTTTTGGCACATGAAAATAAATGGGACTTCCAAAAACTCTAAAGTGAGAAACATTAGGTTTCTTATCAGAAAAGACTTCTTCAGGATTTTTGCAGTTCAATGCAGAATGTGGGAATCTATTTTTAATGTACACAATGGTGTTGGTAGCTTCTCCCCATAGAAACTTCGGAATACCTTTGCCATAAAGCATGGCACGAACATATTCCACAATGGTTCTATTCTTTCTGTTAGCAACACCATTTTGTTCGAGAGTATACACAATAGTGGTCTCCCTCTTAATGTCAACTTCCTAGATATATTAGAGTGTACCAATTGAAAGATGTTAGATGTCTTCGTGACACTTGAGGGGAATGGTCCCCTTGTATGCTTTCCTTCACCACAAACTTGACAAACACCTTCATGATCATATTTGAACTAGGGTATCCCTGTCACCACCTTCCTTGCTTCAGGAAGGGCCATGTAATGAAGGTGTGCAAACCTCCGGTGCCATAGCTCGGTTTGAAGAGTTGTGTCACATGTCATGGCCCCTAACAGACTTCCACCAACCTGATAGAGCGTATCAACTCTAAAACCAATAGTAAGAGCTTCATTGAAGTTCTTCTTCCAAATGCGTACCTTTCCATCAATGAATGCCACCTTGAATCCTTTGTCTTCCATTGCTGAAATGGAAACTAGATTCTTCTTCAAATCAGGTACATACAACACATCTTGCGAGCAGAGGACTTGACCTTGAGTTAGATGAAGGGTCACAGTCCATGTCCCTTTCATGGGATAGGTGGAATTTTCTCCAAGGATAATCTCCAAATTAGTATCCTTCTCAATCAAATCAAAAAGGGCTTCTTTATATCCAGTGAGGTGCCTTGAAGCACCATTATCAATCAACGATAGATCTAGGGTGTCGGGAGGAGATGCAGCGAAGAGGGCAGATATAAGAATATATTCATTTTTCTTATTATCAATAACATTGGATTCATCATACTTGGAATTGCTTGACCTCTTGAAAGGTTGACCATTACCACTTCAATCAGAGGGAGCCTTCCTATTTCCTTTGAACATGTTGTTCCTTTGATTTCCATTCTCCCTGAAGTTGTTGTTGCTGTCATCATATCTATGAGAGTCCCTTCTATTGGGGCACTATCTTGCATAGTGACCAAACTTGTTGATGATGATGATGATGATGGTTAACGTCCACTGAGACCAAGCTTTGTTCTATCGGACCTATAATTTTCTTCGTTCTTAATTGTCTGGCTTCTTGTCTTTCTTGGCGAGATTGGTATTGTAGCTTTCTTTTTCTTCTCTACGGTCTTCCAACTTCCTTTATCTTGTACCTCCTTCACCTCTTTTGATTCTTGGGACACTGGTGTCTTATCTTCGGGATATGGGAGATCTGCTTTACTGCTAAGTGAAAATTTCTTTTGCACGGTATTTGAATCCTCATAATTGTTGATACTTGAGGGGTTATCGAGTTCATTTTTTTGTTGTTGGGCGGGGCTTTCCCCCTACTTGTCTTGAGGGTTGTTTCTTTCTTGCCTGATTTCTTGCAATTCAGAGTTTTTTGGAGAGTATTCTTCCTTGTTGACAGTTTAATGTTCCTTTTGTGCTCCTTCCCACCATGTAGATCTATGGTGATTCTTTCTAGCATAATTTTTCTGGGAGACTTTTGGGAAATTTTTGGCTAGATGGCCTGCCTCAACAGGATCGACATCTAAAGAGGACACTTTCATAGTCGAGTTTCTAGTTCCATACATAGTCTTTTCTTGTTAGGATTATTTTAGCTGGGAATCTGGCGCTAAAGTCCATTTCTACACAGATGTGTGCATAGGTGGTTCTGACACATTCCTCTGTTTTTGGGCACTTGTAGTAAAATTTCCCAATTTCATTTCCAATGGCTTTTAGTGAGGAGAGATTCCAGAGATGCAAAGTTAGGTTTGGTAATCTAACCCAAACAGGTGTTGAGGTTATGACTGTTGTTGAGGGATCAAATGATGGGTTCCATGGCTTCATGAATAGGCCCGATTTTTCCCAAAACCAAGGGCCGGAATCTAAAATGCATTGTTTGCTTTCAAAGTTTTCAAAATCGACTATAAAGAAACCCTTAGCATAGGGGTAGATATTAATTTCATCAGAAATGACAGGCTTCCATACCTCTAAGATCCAACTGTGGAGAGCTGTCAGCCGCAGCCAAAAGCCATTAAACCAGCAGATTAAGGTTCTTTCAAACAACTTCAAGGCCTCATCCAGTGAGGCCTTGACCACCTGCACAGTGGGAGCTGGGGCTTCACTGAAAATATGGCAATGAGCTTGACTCTTAGAGGTGGACGGAATTGGGCCGGAAATTATCTTCGCAAAGCTGGGAGATATACTATGGAAGTAAACCAGGATTGGGAAAATCGAACTCTATTAACCCCTAGTTCAGAAGATATGCGAACCCTATTCGATGGAGAAGAAGATATATTTTTTTTATCTCCATGCCTGCGGAAGAGTCTTTGCGAACCAGGATTTGTGAAACCTGAGGAAGAGTTTTTGCAAACCTGCAGAAGAGTCTTATTACAGGGTTCAAATATGCGGCATCAAATATAGGATGTCTTATGTATTGTGGTGGCAGACGATAATTATACTTCCAAAAATGCTCGGTTGGCTTCAGGAATCCACGAATGCTTCCAAGGGTCACACGCTGCCTCCATTTCATCCTTTGGGACCCGCTCTTCCATGGTTTTGATTTATCGGACCACCATTATTCCTCTTCTTTGCATGAGTGGTAAAGGTAGTAGGGTCACCTCCATTCCCATTATAGGGATGGTCTCTCTCCGTCATCCTTGTCTCCTCTTGAGTGCATCTCATCAAAAATTCATAAAAATTAGGAATCACATTTTATTAAGAATAATAGTATTGAATGCATACAAATCACGGGCGATTCCTCCAAGAGCAATGAGAACGAGCTCTCAATCAACTACTTCTTATCCAATAACTAAGAGATCATTCATGATTTCTATGAGCCTCATAAAATAGGATTGAATGGATTCTTCTTTTCCCTTCTTGATATTCTTCAACTTATTCTTCAAGAAGAGAACTTGATTAGCATTTCTAGCCTTGAACATGCTAACCAAATTATCATACATCTCTTTGGATGTGCCTAGCTCAGAGATATAAGCAACCAAGTGCTTATGAATATAATCCCTGATGATCATCTTCGCCTTGAAATCCCCTCTTCTATACTTCGTCTTTGTGGCAGCCTGTGCATTTGATGGAGGTTCATTTATCTTCCCCTACACATAATACATGACTTCTTGATCTTCTGATACCAAATCCAAATATATCTTCCAAGAATGATAATCAGACTTATCAGTCAGCTTATCATCAGTCTTGAAACCCTTGTAGGTTTAGGAGGCCATTTGTCCTTGATAAGACAACTTCTTTGGTGATTTCTTTTCACACTAGCTTGGGATTTGTCTTCACTTTAGCTCTGATACCATGTTAAATTTAGATAACCATGATATGCTCTATGCTTAAATCAATTTACTTCAATATTTCTTATAGGCCCAATTAAAATTAGAAATCACATAAACATGAAAGTAAATTTTGATAGAACATAATAATGGATCGACAAAAGACAAGCCAATATAATAAATCAGAATTTGTAATTCTTCTTGTCCAACAAATATAGAGAGAAATTTTTATTACAACAGTCAACAAGATGCCCTAGCCAACAAAGACTTTGGCCGGTCAAACCAGCTCCTCTTCCAACATACAAGATCAACCTTTCCTCAAGTGTCACACACACTTCAAAAGAAATCTCCCAAAACAGTCGATGCAAGTCAACAAAAGGATTTTCGGCGTCCAGATTTCCGACATCCATTTCTAGCATCATCCATATTTCTGGCATCCAGATTCACAGGTGGGAGAGAGAGAAGCCTCTTCTAAGTTGTACGAACCAATCAGATCATGAGGAATGTGTGTGATGAGATGATGATGAAATGAGAATCATCTCTCTCCTATTCATATCCATCAATGAGGGTGTGTGTGACACATCTATTGGGCTTGTGAGCCTACATTACAATTCTAGCCGACCTTGACAAATTTCACATGTGTGCAAAATAAATTCAAAATATAAGTTCTGCTCATCCAAACAAGATGATCTTTAGATCAATATTGCACCTCTCCAAAAGAGGAATCCAAAAAAAATATCATCATCATCATCATATTAGTAATGCAACATGGATTTTGGACCTAGTTGCCAAAAATTAACACAAACTGGTTTTGTTGCAACTGGCTTGAGAAAGGAACTGATCCCTCTTGATGATTCTCTAATGAAATTAATGATACAATGAAAAAATATGCACTCACAACCTATAGTTACCATGTTTACCATGTGTTTGACAAAATGTTTATCATGTGTTTGGAATTTTTTGGAAAGATCTTAGCCTTAGTATAGATTACATAGGCTTATCATCATCATAGACTATATTCTGGAAATTTTTGGGTTGTTCTAGGTAGTTGGTTTATAGCCAGCCTTGAAAATATGGAACAGGGATCCAAGCCATAATCTCTTAACAGAGAAATATTGTTTGTAATTAGGGGAATTTTAAGGTTTAAAATGGGCCTTCTAAAATTATAAAATAATAGTGGAAATAATAAAATAAGATTAGATTTCATCATCAAATTTCGGAGGCAAAAAAGAAAAACTATTTTTTCAACTCATATTTTCAACTTATTTCCCTACGGGTTTACTCAAATTTCAAGTAGAAGCACTTTTTGGATGCATAATTTGATTCATCATATAAGGAGTACCCATGTTACATACTTTCGATGGACCTCACTACACAAAAAAGAGAAATACATGAAAAAATGTGATTGCAATCAAGTGTTTTCATGTATTTCTCATTTTTCGTGTAGCAGGGTCCATTGAAAGTATGCAACATGGGTACTCCTTGGATGAAGAATTAAATTTTTCATCCAACGAGTTCTATCGCTCGAAATTTGAGTAAAAAATTAGGAGATAAGTTGAAAATGTAGTTTAATTATTTTATTATTTTTTAATATTTTTAATTTTTTACTGACATCATCATCTTGAATCCTATTGGTTCTTATAAATTTTATTTTGGTTGTACATTTTTCTAAGGAGGCCCATTTTAGACCTCAAAATTCCCTTAATGAGCCTCATGGAGGAAGGCATGTTTGTGTGGCTGGAGCCTTCTGTCCACATGCAAAAGTTGGCATGCATGCAGATGTGTTGTGATGTCAAGTGAAAAGATAGTTCCAGCTGAGGGTAAGATCATCAGTGTATTTTTTCTGGCATCTGGGTGTTTTGATGTCCCTAGGAAGTTGTAGTAAGTTTAAGGATGGTATACCCCACTTCCATAACTATAATTTGGATGTTGGGTAATGTCATAGTAACTCTTAGCTCATGTTTACCCTAGAGATTTTGTAAAAGAGGGTAAATATGGGGTGGGGTGTTATAATGTTAATCCAAGAACATTATTGAGGAACCAATTAGACTGAGATTATCTAAACACACCCTCAATGGTCCTATTACAAAATGGTATGTTAGCGAAGCTGGTAGATCCCATGGTAGTCTTTAGCTAAATATTTCGTCACATTTTTCTAGTTCTTGTTTCATCATGACACAGGGTTGACTACATCCACGCACATCTTAGACCATGTCACATCTTAGACCATGTCCATGAATAGCGTGAGCATCAAAACCATTCTAAAGTGGATGTTTAATCCTTCCTTCTTTTGGATTTATTTTTGAATCACTTTTTCCCATCATTGCAAAATATGTAGCAACCTCCTTTCCTCAAATTGAAGAAGAGGCTATCAGCAAGGCTCAACAATTTGAGCTCATTTACACATGGCAAAAGTACCTTTACTATGTTATACCTAATGTCCCTCGTCTACAATATTTCACTCAAGATGAACCTGGGGCATTCAATGATTCCAATTGGTTGGTTGGGAACCTTACCCAAACTTAACTTGGAAACTCTCTTCCATATATTGGGAATGTGTATGGCCCAAAACCATTGTTCCCATCATTTATTGGTACATAGATAGTACCAACACCATCTAATGAAATATATTATCCCATCCAAGCTACACCTTATCCTACCCCTCCCATGTAAGGAAATCAATACCCAACAAACACTCAGGAAGGAATGTCGACCTCCAAACCTACATACACAAAATATAACCAAGGGAATCCCTACTTTCCTTTCGCAAGACCAACACATAATAATCCCCCACCTCAGTAGAATGTAGGGGTTAGTTTTTTCCAACCTTAATTACCTCAGTAACATTAGTCATTTGAAAAACTTAACACTGCAAACCCATCCAATGGCAATAAAAATAGAGGAAAGAATAAAACTAAAGGAAACAAAGGACAAGGAGGAAACCCACAAAAAAAACAATAATTGAATGTTCCAACTGGGGGATATCCCCCCAAGTGAAATCAAAATGAGAACCAAGGTACTAATAGTATGCAAAATAAAAAAAGAGAATGTTGGTATTCGAACTAATGAAACTTGTGCATTTTTTGGAGAGTATGGTCATTTTACCCATCATTTCTCCCAATTCATAGAGTTGAATTGTATGAGAGAGGCTAGGGGATAGGGAGGAGCCAACCAATAATTCACTATACTAAAAAATCATTTCCTCGACAAGGAGTTGTGGCTACTCATCGTGAGGTTGACCCCCATGATTATCCAAATCAGATTGGCGGAAATTATAATGACTCCACCAATCATGATATTTTTATGGAAGCAACATATGTCTTACTTCTGACATGTCATCGTGATTAAAAAATCCCTCTGAAACCTAACCCTTTAACATTTGAAGTAAGGCCTACCACTCTAAACACACTACCTTTAACCATTCTATGACCCCCCATTGAACTTGTTTCTAAAATCATCAAGGGACCATTACATTGCACTTCCCATAATTCAAAGGTGGAATACAACTATAACATTGTAGATGACCTTGCACAATCTCCATCAACCATGTATGCTTTGGAGGTTTTTCAAACATGTTCAACTCAATGGAAATCCTTATTTTTTGCAATAGGCACTATTGATTTCTCAAGTTCAAAAATAATTAACTTTGATTTAAGCACGATTTAGGCAACTCAAAACCATGATTACCATCAATAGTTTCATTTCAAATACTAGTGACCATCCGAATTGTCACTATTCATCAGCGCACAATTTATGAGGGGGAATCAACCTGTATTATGTTGAATTTGGTTTGGGAGAAATTAGGTCCCCCCGAACTTGCTACTCCCTCCATCACCTTGAGAGAATACGACAATCACCCATTGTCACCTATTAGACTCTTTCAGAATGTCCTAGCCAAAATTGCAAGTAAAACAGTTATCATCGATATTGAAGTCCTAGACGCACCTCTTGATTATAACATATTGTTTGTATGAAGTTACATGTATGCCATGAGGGTTGTGGAATCATCCGTTTTTCACACCATGAGCTTCCCACAGAATGGGAAAATTGTTACCATTGACCAATTGACACATTATGAGATGAGGAAATCCTCCTCCCCTAATAGAGTGCTACCCTTTTTTAGGTCTTGAAAGTAATTGGTCCCAACCTTAAAATGAGGATAACCCTAGAATATTCAAGAACTCTTCTCTCCTTGGCACTTATCCTAAGGACCCTCTTGTGATCACATATAATTTTTCCGCTCATGTGTGTTGTTACTACATCATATGGAACATAGTCTCAGGATGCCTAACCAGCACAAGAACCCATGAGTACGATGGCATGTGAGACCCAATTTTTTCCATATGCTATCACTCAAACTCCTTTCCTATATCCCCTACCTATATTTGTTTCACATCATGTGATGGCTACACTCACTTTGCCTAACATGGCACTATCTTTCCTAGTTTGGTACCTAACACCTCCTACCACGACAACCATACCAACAATAGGCCATGTCATACCCACTACAACTACGGTTGTTACCCCACTTGCAAAAACACTAAAACCTACATTAGGGAAGGACACGAGGAAAATAAAGAATAAAGACAAGCTATCACCTCTTCTCCTAGGGTGTCTCCTCCATGCGCCCTATGTGATGAGATGGGACATAGTACCGATCAATGCCCCTCATTGGGAGAAATAAAATTCCTTCTTCACGCCCTCAAGCACTTGATTCATCCTCTTTGGCCAAGGATAAGAAAATCATGACACTTTGTAACAAGGTTTTGCATACCAACCACCCTTGCACTGTCTGCGTGCAACATGGTAATTACACCAATCATTGTCCTAAAATCCCTCGATATCAAGATGCATTGATTACACTTCATCAAGCTAATATGGTCACTCCATCACTTCCCCCCACTATGGATGCAGATGATGCACCTCAAACCATATACCGCTTCTTATCTAAAGAAAACCAGTGGGTGTCACACCCATGTGATATTTTCAATCATACATCTCATTCCATGTCACCATCTAGAGGAAAAAATAAGAAGAAATAAAAACAAAACACTTTGAATCATAAGCCAACTCGGTTGTGTGCCATATGCAATGGGATGGTTCGTTTAATCAACTAGTGTCCAATCCTGAGAGAGTTTTTTCACTTCATTCTTATTTTCCACCTGCATCATCTGCATGTAAAGCACACTCATTGCACAGTTGATTCCCATGTACCATTTTCACACAATATGCACATCGTACGCATAATTTCCCCCATCTCCCTATGTTTTGGGAGGCATGGGTTGATTTGCAATAAAATGAAATATAATCAACATCCCTGCCACCCACATTGGATGTAGATGAGGAAACCAAAACCATCTATTTCATCACTTTGTATGATAAACTATATTCATCATACCAACATTTGCACCAATACTACGCATTCGATGCTAGCATTCTCACTTCATTAAGAATTCGAGTGGCCTATTAGAGTGCAATGTCCCACACACATTTTCCTGGAGGATTATGATTCCTTACCATGAAATAATGATTCCTCCACCATGAAACAATGATTCCTCCACCATGGTTCCCATGACACCAACGACCTCTTTGAAGTATTCTCCCATCATGGAGATACATATTCTACGCAATGTTGATGACATGCAACATAATATTCAATTCATTTCTTCTTTCATAGGAACAATAATTAAAACCATTTGTTCATCATTCCATGATGTAGATATCACTTAAAAAATCGTGAAGGTTGCACCATCCATGACTACATGGACTCAACCTATCTATGCATTGTTCACATATTTTAATCCTATTTTAGTAAATATGGTATCATTCCCCTGCTTGTCAACTATCACTTCTAGGTTCCAATCAATGCCTCATGACCTACAAACCCCCTTGTCACCTTTTTCAATCCTTTTTCATTTTGATCAGGATATTCTCGAGGCTGTGAAGGAAACTAGATGTCCATGGGATGTCATGCATAATCGCTCTTTCTTCCTCCAATAAAAATCATTCAAACCTACTGTTGCACCAACTGATACTATTTTCTTAGTAGAATCCAAGGATTTTTTATTGCGGGGCACGTTGACTGGTTAATAGATCGCATACCAGCTTTAGATGCATTCGAAGAGGGTAATATGGAAAACATATCACACACCATTAAGGTGGATATCTCAACCAAGCCTGATGTCATTGAAGAAATATTATTGGGGGATACTTTCTCTCCATAGGAGTTAGCTATGTATAAATCCCTATTCCAAGAATCCAGGGACATTTTTGCTTTGTCATATTCTGAAATGCTTGGTATAAGTCCTACCATTATCGAAAACTAGATTGACACTTGGACTGACACCTCCCCTATAAAGCAAAATAAATGACTACAACACCCCTCTAAAGTTGAAGCCATCAAACTCGAAATTGATAAGTTGCATAGGGTTGAAGTCATCCACCCCATTGCTTACACATCTTGGGTTTCAAACATTATTCTTGTCAATAAAATATAGGGGACCATTTAAGTCTGCACTAATTTTCACGATATAAATAAATAATGACTAAAGATAACTACCCTTCCCATTTCATTGATTAGGTCATTGATGCTTGTGCAAAACATGAGGCTTTATCCTTCATGGATGGCTTCTCAAGCTACAATCAAAATAATATTCGACACACTACTCAACACAAGGCTACATTTACTATACCATGGGTTACCTTTTATTATCAAGTCATGCCATTTTGTCTTAAAAATGTGAGAGCCACATTTCAATGGGCCATGAATTACATCCTTCACGACTTGTTTCAGCTAATTGTATCATACTTGGATGACCTCATTGTTCGTTCTAAGATGTGTTTAGACCATATTGAGGATCTTTGCATTATATTTCAACATTTTTTTAGCGCAAATTACACGTGAACCCTCTCAAGTGTGTTTTCTACATTAATGTAGGAAGCTTGCTAGGATGCATCATTTCCCAATAGGGTATCAGAGTAGACCCATTAAAAATTGCAATCCATTCACAAGATCCTACCACCTAAGACTTTAAAGTAGTTGAAAATCTTGCAGGGTAAATCCAATTTCTTACACTACTTTGTGCCTGATTATGCCACATGTGTGCATAGTTTTATATGCCTTCTATTACAAGATGTCTCATTCCAATGGGACAAGGAAGCTCAACACCCATTCAAGGATTCAAAAGACATTGTCAAAAGCACCATTAATAAGTTTGCCTAACCATAACAACAACTACACCCTCTACCTCTCATCCTTTGATGTAGTCTGTTATCACAAAATCTGACCCTGATAGGCTGCTCATCAAGTAGACTCTGAGTAACTCTTTCAAACCAATCTTTTGGCTGAGGCTTAGCCTCCTCAACCTGAGAGGGCTCTCTCAATAGGTTTAAGATTTTTGATTAATGATTAGATGGCTAACTCTAGGAATAAAAAGGATAAAAATGTATAACTGGTTGAATCAAAGACTAGCAAACATTCATTGGGCCATGGAGTCAAGATAGTCTTCAACAAAACATCATAATCTGTCAAACATGGAAGTCAAGGCACTTGGAGTCTAGGTTTATGAGAAAAAAAGTAACACAGTGATAAAACGCAGTCTATTTGAATGTGAAGGAAGTTATAGCATTGTCAAATGAATTCTAAGTAGCACATACAAATACTACTGCAAGTAGGTAATTGAAAAATCCATAGAAAGATGACACACTTAAACTCCTTGTGAATCTTGAGTAGTCAAACAAATCTCTGTATTAATTTGAGAAGAACACAGTGACATACAGTAACACGGTTTCCTTACTAATGAAAAATTCCAACCCTCCAGAAACTGTCTTTGAACAACATGAGTAAAACTGGAAAATTCTTATTTCTGAAAATATGGCTTCAAATAAAGCTTTGTATCTCCCAACTGGTAACACTTGTGAGAAAAATGAGAGAGGTTGTTGTAGCTGGAGATTTTATGAAGAGAAACCTCTTTGATAATTTTAAAATACATTTTCATGTGACCAGAAACTGATCATGAAGTTGACTACTAAAACCAGAAAACAAAGTTTTTTCTTTTAATGACTTTTAGCAGTTTCGTAGCGCAAGTTAAGTCATCAATTTCTCCCACCTCATAATGAATTTGAAAAAATGAGAGAGTTTTTTTTATTTAAGTATGTTAGGAAGAAAAACCTCTTTTAGTTTTCAAAAATGAGTTTTCATTTTCTCAGGAACCCCCTTGGAAGTTAACTACTAAAACTAGAAAAACAGAGTTTTTTGCTTCATAGTGCGCTAGGAAAGTAGCTTGTTTTCATAGCGCAAATCACCTTTTTTGAACTAGCTGCGCTACGAAACTACGGATTCTTGTATGATTGCAAAAATTTAACTCCAAAATGTTAAAACATAACTTCTAAATGAATGATGAGACTTTTTAATCATGGAGTGGACCTAAAAGACTTTATTTGGAAATGAAAATGACATTTTGAGATTTCTAACCCTATCACTTACCCTTTTAAGAATGAAATGACTCAAGACCTATTTAACACCATGACTAAAACAATGTAAAATTTCAGAGTTTATTTATCATGGAGTGGACCTATGACCTTTAAAACTTATAAAACTATGACCTACCCTTTACCAAGACTTAAAATGACTTTTAGACCTCCTTGAAATCATGACCAAAAGAAGAGTTGACACAATGATGTTTTGAGAATTTTTGGGTGATAACAGTGGCTCCACTTGGGATAGTGTGCCCCTGTGGTACACTAAGAACTAGTAGCTCTAGTGCTTCTATCCATTTTCTTAACCAAAATAGAAATAATTTTGAAATTACCAAGGCTTCTTCAAACTTTTATGGCCCTCACCTCGTGCTCAAGTTCGATGATCTCTGCAAGAAGCACTCAAACTGTACCTACTAAAAAATGCTCAGTCAACCTTGATATTATTTGCATACTCCTACCTACCCTAGCAGCTGGAATTTCCACTTTAGCTCAGGCAACATGATATTTCCAATAAAGCCAATCATTTGTCTTTTCTGATATTTGAGGCTCTTGACTGCATTCGACCTCAAAATAACCATGATAGTGAGATGACCAATGCCACTGAAAATATATCTGATCTTTATAATAAAAATGAAACTAAAACACTGGAAAATAAAGTTCTTCCATGTATTCAGCTATAGGGTCCCAGAAAACATGATCAGTTTGATGACCATCATAACATTCTGTATCTTCAAACAACTGATTCTCAACCACATAGGATTCCGTTGATATGTTATCCAACTGATTTTCAAAATGATTCCCACAAAAAATGTAATTTTCCTCATTAATATGATCATTCTTTGATGTAAGCTGCTACAAAGTATGACATAAAAAATCAACCTTTTCCTCAGCCTAAGGGTTATAAAAGCTATCTTCCAATATTTCTTCTTGTTTTTTGCAATGATTTTCATATTCTTGATGATCAGAAAATTGATAAGTTTGCTGCAACTTTATATCAAACTTAGAGGATGTAACATGGTTGTCATAAGTAGCCTCCTGTTGATTTCCATGTTGCATTTTATAGGATCTTATCCTTTCTTCTTGGTGTTGAAATGTATTGTTATGAAGAGCCTCTAAAATTTCCTCATCCATGAATTCATCATCATCATAACAATCCTCTAAATATTGAATAAAACTCACAGAATGTTTACAACAATCTTTGACCAGCAATAAGGAGGGATGACACTCTTTATACATCCCATAGAATACATCATGGAAATTATCAAGAGAATATAATGAATCATTTGCCAAGCCTTTATACCAAGACCATGCTTTTCCTTGTAAAGTGGTCATAAACATCTTCATGAGAAAATCTTCAGGGAACTGAACCTTAAGACTGTGTACATGCATATGGAACCTAACCAAATGAAGAGAAGCATTATATTTATTTTCATCTTTGAATATTGGAAGATCATCTAACCATTCAACCTTTGGCATAGGGTTGGAAAACTACGGATATGAGACCGATTCATAGGAGCATACCTGGTATTTATTCTTGTAATGGAATTCATCTTGAAACTTCATCAAGCTACTAATCTTCTAGCAGTGGAGTCACCTTACAGTTTGTTATTTGATGTGTGGAGTCGCCAAGGTAGATTCAACCTTGAAAAGCCTCCTGAGCTCCTATTACCTTCAAAAGTTCAGCTTCTTGATTTTGGGAATGAGTAATCTTCAGGCTCCTAGCAGATGCACCAAAATGTTATCACAAAATCTGACCCTGATAGGCTGCTCATCAAGTAGACTCTGAGTAACTCTTTCAAACCAATATTTTGGCTGAGGCTTAGCCTCCTCAACCTGAGAGGGCTTTCTCAATAGGTTTAAGATTTTTGATTAATGATTAGATGGCTAACTCTAGGAATAAAAAGGATAAAAATGTATAATTGGTTGAATCAAATATTAGCAAACATTCATTGGGCCATGGAGTCAAGATAGTCTTCAACAAAACATCATAATCTGTCAAACATGGAAGTCAAGGAACTTGGAGTCTAGGTTTATGAGAAAAATAGTAACAAAGTGATAAAACACAGTCTATTTGCATGTGAAGGAAGTTAGAGCATTGTCAAATGAATTCTAAGTAACACATACAAATACTACTGCAAGTAGGTAATTGAAAAAGCCATAGAAAGATGATACACTTAAACTCCTTGTGAATCTTGAGTAGTCAAACAAATCTCTGTATTAAGTTGAAAATAACACAGTGAAATACAGTAACACAGTTTCCTTGCTAATGAAAAATTCCAACCCTGATGAATTCGACCTCATGCTTCATATAGAGCCTTTACGATCTTAGATTCCATGATCCATCATTAGGAGAAATCGAATTTCCTTTAATGATTCTTTCTCCTGTTTTGAAATTTGAAACTTAACTTGTGACCTTCATGTTTCCACCAGCAACATTAAAACTCGAAACCAAAAAACTTTATCTCCTTAATCCATATGTAAAAGTTCCAAAAAGTCATCTTCAACAGTTTCGTAGCGCGTTACGAAACTGCTGTACATACTGATTTTCAATGCAGTCTTTTAAACAGTCTTCAGAATTTTTGATTTGGGGATGTTTATACCTTATGAGGATTGTAAATATCTCAAAAACATAGTAACTTGACCTCAAAAACATGATCTTCATCAAAATTTGTCTTCACCTTTCATCTATGAATTGGCCATTTTGCCTTACTGTTTTTATCTGAAAAATAGGTGTTGAGACAGAGCTTTTATCTCCTCATCCAAAATGTATTTTGAGAAATTGAAGGATTATTTTGGAGAAAATTTTGTCTTGAACAAAAACCTCTCTTGGTTTTTTGAAATACCTCTCCTACTGTCCAGAAACTTTCTTTGAACAACATGAGTAAAACTGGAAAATTCTAATTTCTGAAAATACGACTTCAAAGAAAGATTTGTATCTCCCAACTGGTAACACTTGTGAGAAAAGTGAGAGAGGTTATTGTATATGGATATTTTATGAAGAGAAACATCTTTCATAATTTCAAAATACTTTTTCTTGTGGCCATAAAATGATCATGAATTTGACTACTAAAACCAGCACTACTACATTTGGCGGAAATTCCGACACTTGGTTCCGACGCTTTTGACCAAATGTCGGAAATTTCCCCAAATTTTTTCCATCCCACCCGAAACCGTCGCTATACCGACATTTATAGAAAAGTTTCGCAATACCGACACTTAGAAAAGTGTCGCAATTGCAACGTTTGGAGGAAGACGTCGCAATTGCGACACTATGGCCCAACGCGTCACTATTGCGACGACTGCCTCTAAACGTCGCAAGTGTGACACAATGTCTAAGTGTCGTAATTGCGACGTTTGGAGGCCTTCGTCGCAATAGCGACGCCTTTTCCACCGTCAGTATAACAACACTTATATGCGCATTAAATACAAATACGAAAGTTATATGCGCGCTACATAAAAATGATTTTATTGTTTCGTATCCGTCGCAATAGCTACATTAACGTCTGATATCACACGCGCATTCGCCCTCCGCTCTTGCAGAATAGAATTCGCCCTCTGCTCTTGCAGAATAGCATTTTCCCTCAGCATTCGCCCTCAGCATTCGCCCTCAGCTCTTGCAGAACAACATTCGCCCTCAGCTCTTGCAAAATGGTAAGTTCTTACTGCAGGCCCTTCCTCCTATAGTAGGGTTGACTCTATTTGGGTTTTTTTGGTCAATTCCATTGGATTGTGTTAGGCTGCAGGGTTCTCTCTAGATGTCAAGAATCAAGATTCGATACCCTCTATTATCTTCATCACCCAATACAAGATTTAAATTTTTCCCAAAGAAACGCTTATTAATTTGGCAGCCATTATTTCTCCCTGCTTTAAAAACCCTACATTTAAATGAAAACAAGCATTGAATTTCAACTACAAAAATATATTAGTGTTCAAATGTACATGTGTGCTACATTAACGTCTGATATCACGCTACAAGATTCGCTCCGCTCAAGTAACAAAGATTCGCCTCGCATTCGCCCGCCCTCTTAATAGCATTCACCCGCATTCGCCCCGAGCTTCATAGAACAACATTCTCATTCTTCAAGATTCTCCCGAGCTCTTGCAGAACAGAATTTGCCCTCAGCATTCGCCCTCTCAACTTGTAGAGAACAAAGATCTTCATTTTCGCTGTGGAAACATTCTGGCTTCACTTCCTCCGGTGTTTTGCTCTATCACAGCCCTTCCTCCTATAGTAGGGTTGACTCTATTTGGGTTTTTTTGGTCAATTCCATTGGATTGTGTTAGGCTGTAGGGTTCTCTGTAGATGTCAAGAGTCAAGATTCAATACCCTCTATTATCTTCATCACCCAATACAAGATTTAAATTTTCCCAAAGAAACACTTATTAATTTGGCAGCCATTATTTCTCCCTGCTTTAAAAACCCTACATTTAAATGAAAACAAGCATTGCATTTCAACTACAAAATCTATTAGTGTTCAAATGTACATGTGTGCATCACTTGTGTAGGGTATTCCTTTTCCACTTTCACATTATCCAAGAATGTGTGCAGTATAGTTCATATTTTTTGTGATTTAGATTACCTTGAAAAAGGAAAGGTAAATTATTTCCCATGGAAAAAGAAGGTTTTCCCTTTTTACTACTGGAAATGGTACAACAAAGTTCCATTTCTACCCGAAACTCCTATGAAACAGAAACCAAATAAAGGCCATGTCCTCAATGGACATCATTTGGCTTTGAAAATGGCCATTGCACCGTGTTGTTTCTTATATTACATCACGATAGTTTCTTAGGTCATTTCTTGTTTTTTGAGATGAAAAACAACCAAAGAAATTGTGAAGATGCTTTCAAGAAATAAATGACCATTTCTCAATCATATCTCAACTATTTTTTATTTTATTCAGTGGTTGCTTACTTTGAGAGAAATTTGACACTTTTATAAGGAATATAACATAAAAACACAAATGGGAAGGAATTGATGAGGTAGATGACCTTTAGATGTTGTCAATTAAGAATTGATAATACATGATGCATGTTCTGTACTACAAACTAGATTCCTTCCTGGAGTTAGGACACAGAGTATTGAATCAAAGTTGTAGTTTCTAACTTCTTGTATTGGTTCATCAATCTTGAAATTTAGACATTGCATGTCTTCATTGCTTCATGTTTGAATAATTTGCATCATATCGTACAATAAGAAATTAGGAATTATGATTATTATTACTTTATGGATCTGTTAAGTTACTTTTAAGTTTGCATGGTTTAGTGTGAAATTATTCTAGTCCCCAAACACATATAATCAAGGAATTATAACGTGATTTCAAACATTAAATATCAACAAAATCGCTTAAAGGATATTGAAAGGAAAAAGGTGATGGAAGATAGAAAGTGCCTTACTTAAATGCTCTAAGGATTTTTCAATAGTTGCTCCAAAAGCTTCACTTCAAGGTCCTTCAAGATCGTCTCCAACAATGCTATACCATCAGCTTCAACAATGTTGCTCCAAAAATATCCTCAAGGTCTTCACAACAAGTTTAATAGAAGTTTCTCCAACAATATATTCAATAAGGTCTTCATTGTCAACTCGTCTCTTGTTTGGGTGCCTTAATGTGCAATGACATGTTTCCAGGACTGAATTCAATGCAAGGCATATTTGAAACTCTAACTCTGTCTTCCGGTGTCTTATTAGAAATTATTTCAGTTTTCATTTTTGTGTTTTCAAGTTAGATATTGTTTTCAAGTTTTTACATTTATAATTTTATTGCAATGTGGCAGACTGATCAGAGCAGTGCAGGAACAACCCCGAGACAGGATGATCGCGGAAAGAGGCCAGCGGAAGAACATGTAAAGTGCCAGCATTGCTCTATCTTTATGTATTTTAGTTATTTACATAATTGAAATAATATTAATTGTGTTCAAATATGCAGACACCTAGCCATGGTACGCCTGATGATTCCCTCTTTGAGGAAGAGCTTTTTTCATCCCTATCTCCAGTGTTGTTGTTGCAAAAAAAGGCACGAGATGCAACGTCGGATTTTAATGCTTTGATAGATGCGCCTCAAACACCTGAAACAGAAGAGAGGATACAACATCTTATGAGGCAGCTAAATAGATATCAGGTAATAATAAAAAGTCAAAAGGATATTTTTTTGTTCTGCATGAGATGAATTGTGATAGTTTGATTTTTAATTTTTACATTGACTAAACTAACAAAAAGTTCTTTTGTATGTAGCGTCTTCTGGCATTTGTTGAACCCGGTGTTGGTGGTAGTGGGACACAAGGGCAAGATATTGCCCAACAACCCTCTCGTACACCTTCTACTCCTTTAGGTGCTAGCCAAGAAACACACCCTGCCCAAGCTGACACCCAGCCAACTGCTGAACGTGTTGACAATGATGAGGCTGATATGGCCAACTACATTATTGCGTTTCCTGTAGCTACACGTGTCAGCTCCACAGGGACCATTAATGGCACGTTGTTGGTGAACGATGAGGGTGTCCCTATAAAGCATGTACAACTCCCAGGTAAATTTTAATATTTTAACTATTTCATGTACTTTATCTAAAAGATATTTATCATGATTTTTATTTTTAAATTAATGATAATATCTTCTTTTTCTTTTGGTTTTATTCTGTGTAGGAAACAATGAGTTCTACAGGATTCTGGAGAGCCATGCGTTGGTAATTTTTGGCCCAACCATATGTACAGGGTGGAATTCCCAGAATTCCAACCTGAAAAAATAACTTCTAGATTATCTAGAAGCCCTTTTTGGGGTCGGCACATTTGACAGAAAAGCGGTGGCTCAGGTAGCCGGCAAATATTTGAAATATACTAGGGACACCTATAGGACGCAATTGCAATTTAACCCTAGATATGAGCGTCCTCTCACAGTTTCAGAGAGTGAGTGGAGAGCACTCATCCATGACGAAAAAGAGAAAAGGGCAAAGAAAGAAGGAAAAATGCCAACTGGACCCGCAAGGTAAATTACAACTTTAATTCAATAGCTTTAATTTTCTCTATGTCTAAAATAAAAGTGTGCTACGTCATATCTGACTTTAATATTTTGATGCTAGGTTTCCTGACACCTCAAAGGCAACCAAAGCTAGGATTGAAAAAAAGGGCCATCACAAGCTAGGCCAGGGCGGCTACTTGAAATTGGCCGTAAGAATTGTAATTAAGTAGCTAAACATCTTATAATTAATTGTATCGCCTTCCAACGTTTTTGTAATCCTATCAAATATGATTAAAAATACACAATCATATGTAATGTAGGGTGATGACTTCGTAACAGAAACTACAAAGGAAGATAAAAATATCACTTTCCATTTCAGCTATCAAGCCGTAGTTGAACGTCGCAGAAGCTTGGGGCAGGTCCCAAGATCCAGAATGCTTGATAAGGTAAAACATTAACCTTTCAATATGTTTGTTTTCGTCCATAAATTTAATGTCTAACAAATTTGTTTAAATCAGGGGAGCAGCACTACCGACGAGGAAAATAACCCAGTTTTAGAGCTAGATGTAGATGATCCTCACGTGCAACCTGATCATTGTAGTGGGGACCAGGCCGACAATGCTACTATCAGTGAGGGCCGTGATGGTAATTAATTTCCACTTATATTTTTTTCTAATTATACCTTGATGGTTGTCCTTATAAAGTTTTTTGTTTAAATGACAGAGAATGTTTCCCTTGAGGATCTTACCACCAGAGAGGAAGACATGGCAACAGTCTCAACGACGACAACTGGTGCACCAGGTAAATAATCTCATTGCAATTTTTTTTATTAATATTACCGAACTAGTTCAATGATATTTAAAAACTGAAAATTAAAATTTAATATTATCTATTTTTGTAGGCGATGCCCCGTCACTGGATGAGACCGTACATCGTGAATATGCAACTAGGTCAGCGGCGACAACTGGTGCACCAGGTAAATAATCTCATTGCAATTTTTTTTATTAATATTACCGAACTAGTTCAATGATATTTAAAAACTGACAATTAAAATTTAATATTATCTGTTTTTGTAGGCGATGCCCCGCCACTGGATGAGACCAGACATCGTGACTACGCAACTAGGTCAGCGGCGACAACTGGTGCACCAGGTAAATAATCTCATTGCAATTTTTTTTATTAATATTACCGAATTAGTTCAATGATATTTAAAAACTGACAATTAAAATTTAATATTATCTGTTTTTGTAGGCGATGCCCCGTCACTGGATGAGACCAGACATCGTGACAACGCAACTAGGTCAGCGGCGACAACCGGTGCACCAGGTAAATAATCTCATTGCAATTTTTTTTATTAATATTACCGAACTAGTTCAATGATATTTAAAAACTGACAATTAAAATTTAATATTATCTGTTTTTGTAGGCGATGCCCCGTCACTGAATGAGACCAGACATCGTGACTACGCAACTAGGTCAGCGGCGACAACTGGTGCACCAGGTAAATAATCTCATTGCAATTTTTTTTATTAATATTACCGAACTAGTTCAATGATATTTAAAAACTGACAATTAAAATTTAATATTATCTGTTTTTGTAGGCAATGCCCCGTCACTGGATGAGACCAGACATCATGACTACGCAACTAGGTCAGCAGTGCGGGTCGAAAGGCACGAAACAGGAGCAGAGCATGATGATATTGATGATGTAATTAGGAGCTTTAGAAATAGGAAGAAGAAAAGAAAATTCGATAATGTAAAATATTGTATTATTATAAGACAAACGTTACCATACTTGTAACGTTTTTTGCGTTATATAAAAAACTCATTTATCATACTATTTTTATGTCAAGCATTAATTGCAATGTTTCCTTGCGTACTTTTTGTTGAATTTTTTTTTTATTAGTTATTGAATTTTTTTTTTATGCTCATGAAAGTAAAAAATGAAATATAGATTGGGTATTGGGGAATTGAGAGTGATGTGAGGGGGGGGGAGGGGCCATAAGAGTTTCCACCTTCACGTGGTTGGCCCTGTTTAGTAGAGAATAATTTATTGGAGCGATTTAATCTTGGAGCAAACCTCCCTTGATCCAGCGTAGCAACAAAAAAGTCACCGTTGACTTAGTTGCTACTCTTTCAGATCGTGGGAGGCTTGTTCCAAGTTCATGCGACTCCAATAAATTGTTCTTGAAACGAAGAGGAGCTTATTCAAGTATGTTTTGACATTTTCAACATATGTTCTAACATTATCATAAGAATGCATCTTAGAGTAAAAATACTACATCAATTACTTGTATTTATTGTATAGATAATGATGGATTTTGATTGACTTGGCAGTGCAGGTACAAATCCTCTTGCATCATGAGCAATAAAACTTTTCAACCAGGGTCATGTCCAGGATATTTTTGCTTGTGCGCTTGACCAGGTTTGTAATGTCACATTTTGTAAGTTCCTTTACAGTCATAATTCAATATTAAAGTAATGCATAAAGCTTTTCACAACAATAAAAGGAAAGGGTTATGGCTAAGTCAAATTTTATTGTTATTGACAGTGTAATGAAATGTATCTCAATGCTATGGTTTTGGCCTTTTTATTGGTTGAATTAGAGGACCCAGTTGAAAATATTGAGGCCAAGTAGGCTGGTTTTCCTTTTTGCTGATGGTTTGGTGTATCTAATTGAATTAGTTTCCTAAGGTATTTTTGGTTGCAAACTCCTTTTCATTTTTCATACAGTATTGGACTTGTGGAATACATTTAATTGTGTGGTCTTGTTAGATCTACAACATTTGTAGTTGTTTAGTCTTATGGCCGAGGTGCACTTTTATTATGGAAATAGTTGATGCAATATTGTCATTTAATCCTTACTGCAGGGTAGCATGTTGAGAAGTTTCTTGTGAAACATTTGGTATTCAAATGACACTTGATCCTATACAGCATCATGCACTTGACTTCAAAATTCATATTCAAAGTGTGCCAGACAATTCTTGCAAAATTTCAAATATTTATGTTGTTTTAAACCATTATCTTTTTCATGTATTGGATGCCGAAAATGTGAAAAATACTTTGGTATGAAACCAACTGGTGAATAATTTCCAGCACAACAACCACTTCCAAGACATGATTTAGAAGTAGAACAAATGTGCTTATGAAGCATAGAAAGATATCCTCGATGCATTGTCAATGTTTGGCTAGGGTTATTTTTGGAGAAAATAACTCCTTATTCCTAGAATAGTGATCTTCAATACAAGTAAATGCCATAGAAGAGAGATCATCGTGTGACGCAAAAAAACTGAAATTGGACCCCCAAGGAGAGCTGGTGTGTCTACAATCGCTGTGTCAGCATTTTCCCTTGGTGTACCCCGTTCTTTTCCTCCAGCCTGAGTCTTAATTGACTTCTTATTTCTTCGGGTTTATTTATCAAATTCGTAGAATTTGATAAATAAATACTATCCACAATGGTTGAACTTTAATTTATATTCCCGACTTTATATTATCTCCAAGCCTTATAACCAATGTTTAACTTTCAACACTTTGTATTTATACTCCACGTTTCTTTTTAAATAAATAACTTGTAATGAACTTTCGGCTCTATATTTCACCACCCAGCCTTACAACAATCACGCTCCAGACTATGCTAATTATCCGCCAATCGTTTAATTAAACAATTTCATTATACTCCGGCCCCACCTATATATATCAATAACCAATCAAACACTCGTATCGTACCTGGCTATCCTCCGCACACCTTAGTTAACCTCCGGGCAAGTTCAACGTGTGACCACCGTCCGATGGCCCTTCTCCAAATCAACGACTCTTGGAAATTTCGCTCGGCTTCCAACATCGAGCTTTAACGTGCGATGGCGCGGGTTAAACGGTGGTTTTCTGGGGGTCACTTCGCCACGTGTTGCATTCCCTATGGAATCGCTCACGAATAGGAAATACCGCCTACTCTGCAAAAGCGGTGCAATATGGGCAACCCGCTTTTGTGATTCCGTTCGTGGTTTTGGTAGAGGGCTTGACCACGGGTGCAAGTCTGGTTCCGCTATCCTTTTGTTTGTTAACTCATGTCCAATCCTCGGGTCAGGTTCCGAAAGAACAACAATTTTGTCTCTTTATTAAGCGGGATTTTTATATTTGAACAGTTTTCACGACCTCGGTTCTCTACACAGACCTCGCCTTCGGGTGGGGTGAGTTCACAGGGTTATCCAACAATTTACGGGAATTCAAAGACATAAGAATGGAATTATCAGTACCCAATCGCCTCACAGTTAAACAATTCTTCACAATTAGCAGTTCGAGATAATTCAATGGCAACTAAGCTTGGAAATCATTTAACTGGAAACAATTGTTCACGCACAGAGGTTTATTGCAGAAATCCCCTCTCTACTCTCCTCTTCCCTCTCTACTTTTATTCATCCGAGGAATTACAATTTATATACATAACATATGGCTCTTCGGTTCCTCTGAGAGGACCGTTCTAGAAATCAAAAGGTCTAATTATAATAATTCAACTAACTGAAACTGTTCGACTCCTACAACTCTAACTAGTCTAAGTAATACAGTCAGCTGAGGTATTGACACCTAGCTGTTACAACTCGAATGTTTTCGAACCCTCCTAGCCACAACATGTGGACAAAACCTCCTACATTGCTGGCTAGTGCCTAATGCCCCTGCATCATCATGTGACATAAACCTATTAACAAAAGTGAACAGGGAATGATTATTAATTATGGCATACTAAGTTGTCAATGATTTTGACTATTTGTCTTTAACATGTAAAAATGTTAAATTCCAAACTTACATCATCATGGTTTGGCATCATGAGCTTAACTAATTGTCCACCATGCTCATAATTTCATTGTTGTATTCATATCTATAAACAATGTTTCAAATAATAATAAAAAAGTTCTATAAGAAAAATCCAGACCTCCATGTTGCTGCTCCTTGTGAGACAAAGTCAAAATTGCATTACACAATCTGACACATAAGAATCTCCTATATCCCGGTGGTATGTATCCAAATTCTTATAATAGTGTCTTCAAGACTTATGTTGACATTGTCAATGAGATATTTAAGAAATGAAATATGGAGCCTTCTTCATTGTTGTATATGTAACAATATTTTATTAATATAAAGATTGATGGTTTTGTCTTTCTGAAAATGAAATGTAAAAATAATTTATTGTGGTCAATTGAAAAGTTTTTTTTTTAAAGCTTTTCATTATGGAAGGGCGACATAGATATATGCCCTTCTAATTGAAATTCGGACCTGCCCTTCAAATTTGATCACCGTGTGGGACCTTAACAAACAATAAAAATATTCCGCCATGCGTTATATAAAACATATAACAAAGCCTTTGTCAAAACTTCAAACGAACCCTTTAGCCGTGGGTATTTCATCACGAATTGATCATTTTACCATGTACCTTCTTCTAGAGGAATATTATTCCACTTGATTAGGTACTTCATAATGGTTATATGTCAAAGAGATACAAAATGTTTATCTATAACTTTTTGTGGTTCAAGAATCAACTTTCATTCTTCATCTAATTTTGGAAGTTCTATTTACATTGGCATATTTTTTCCCAAAACCTTTTTAGGCAAGATACATGAAAAACCTTATGAATGCAAGAAGAAGGAAAATATAACTTCTATACCACTTGTGCAATCCTATGAATAATTATTTAGGGCCATAACAGTTTTGCAGTGTGGAAAAAGTCGGCAAAAAGTCCCGACTTTTTGAAAAAATCTCGAATTTTTCCCGGAGCCGACTTTACTGGCCGAATTTTTGCCGACTTTTTCATCCTTGAAAAAGTCACGATTTTATCCTCGAAGTCCCGAATTTTTGCCGACTTTTTTGAAAAAATCTTGAGTGAGGTAGTTTCTTTAATAATTTTTTAATTTTTTTTGAAAAAATCAGGATTTTTTCCAAAAATGAATATTTTTGTATTTTTTAGTTTTGCCGACTTTTTCAAAAAACTCCCGACTTTATCGAGTATTTCAACTTTTGGACCCTTGCCGATTTAATCCCGACTTCGACTTTTTCCACATTGCATTTTTGAGCTAATTCTTTATTCTTCTTTTTCTTGAATGAAGATTGCTTATAATGCTATAATCTAAAAAATACCCAATTACCCTCTTCAAATTATCTTTCACTTCAATGTTGTTCCCCTTGTTGTTTTATCATGTTTCATGTCATTTGAAGGTTTTCCATAATAATTTTCAAAGTTTCTTTAGTATTTTCCATATGTGACTATGTTTCCTATACTTTGGACTTATCTTGCAAAAAGTATGAGATAGTAGGAGTTGGATATCCATAAAGGGCCTTAAATGGGGAAATTTTAGTAGATGTGTGATAGGTAGTATCATATTACCATTCTTCCTTGATGAACCCACTTCATCCATTAAGATTGTTTTTCTAAAGAGTAACATTGTATATAACCTTAAAAACATTTGTTAACTATTTTTGTTTGACCACTTGATTGTGTTTGATATGTAGAACTCATGGCAGCTAGTGTTTCTCCACTCATATTAAATAATTATTTCCAAAAGTTTCTTGTTACTAGTACTTTAGGAAAACCATGAAGACTATGAATTTCTTTCACGGACACTTCTGCCACTTGGCTTGTTGTTTATGTACTTTGAGCTCTACAAAAAAAATCTACAAAATTTGTCTATATAAATGACCACAAAAATGTAATACTTACATTTATATTTCAATAACCCTGTAATAAAGTCTATTGATATATCTTCTAGTCTTTGAATATGTATGTGGAATGGTTGAAGTAACCCTAGAGATTTTACTATCTCTCTTTTATTTACTATGCAAACCTGACCTTCTCTTACAAAATTTTGAATATCTTTCTTCATTCCTTCCAAAAATATATTTTTTGATCCTTTGAGATGTTTTAAGGAACCCTGCGTCCTACCATCAGAGAGACATGGGACTCCCTTAATATTTGTTTATTCAAATATGCTTACGTGCATAAAAATATTCTACATTTGCACCAAAGTATATCTCTCTTTCACTCCCAATGCTCCATAGAGTTCATCCCATCCTTTATAAATTTTAGTTTTTGTTTAGTACTATTCTCATTTTTCCATTATGGCAAGCTTCTTCTAGCCACCTAGGAATAGAAAATGTAATTGGATATAAATTTGAGGCCTCTTCTATTTTAGAAAGAGCATCATGTACTAAATTTTCCTCACCCTTTTTGCAGATTATCTCAAAATTAAAACTTTGCATTTTTTCTCCTCATTTTTGTTAATCTTCCAATGAAATCCATAGCTTCAAAAAATACTTTATGCTATCATGGTATATCTTGACTTTAAAGTACCTCCCAGTGATACACTATCCCCATTTTTTATTGCATGTAATATTGCTTCCATTTATTTTTCATACGTAGATTTCACCAAATATTTTCTTTGAATTCCTTGCTTTTAAAAGCCAATTATATCCCTTATTGTGTTAATGTTACGTAAATTCCTTGTCCTAGTGCCTCACACTCTACTATGAATGTTTTACCAAAAGTAGGTGCAACCGATGTTGGTGTAGAAGACATGGCATCCATTAAAAGAGAGAATGCCAAAGTAGCCTCATCATTCCATATAAATGATATTTTCTTCAAGAGATATGTGAGTGGACTTGAAATGCATGCATAATTTTTAACAAATGATCAATAATATCATGTAAGTCTAAAAAATCTTCTAAGAACCTTGATTTTCTTAGGAATAGGTCATTTTGTAATAGCTTGCATCTTTTGAGGCTCCAACTTCACTCCTTCCTTTAAAAAAATATGAACCAAATACTCGAATTCTTATTTCCCAAAAGCACATTTGGATATTTTTACATAAAAATGATTGTTCTCAATAATTTATATAACTTTTTCCACATGTTTACTAGTGTGGTATTCCCATGATTTATTATAAATATGTGTATTATCAAAGAAAACCAACACAAATTTTATAAGATGGGATCAAACAAAATTGTTCTTAAGTCGAGTCCACCGGACTTCAAACGGCGATAAACCATAATTCAAACCAAATTCGCGTTCCAAAATAGCCTGCTGACGTCGGCCAATTTTGTGACGCGAAAACCAAATGAATTCCGCCCTAATCTTTTTCGGGTCCGAAGTTGGGCTGGCGTATGGAGGGAGAGTTGTGACGCGAATTTCTTATCAAATTCGCCCTAATCATTTTCGAGTCCGGATTTCCACTGCGCGAGCGGCCCAAACAAAGATCCGCTCCTATCCCTCTGTGACGAAACCATCGTACATGCTGACGTCATCAATCAAAACCCGCCACCCTTTTGACTTTGTAAATAAAACAAATTGCGTCTGCGTCATTTTCATTGTTCCATGCGCTAGCCAGTCTTCCATGCAACAAAATTCAAAAACCAACTGTTAACGCTTGCTGACCGTTACCTTGCTGAAAAGAATTGAAGCCGAGTATTTCAGGGTTCTTCTGTCATAACCAGCGCCTGTTTAAACACATTTCATTTCCCGCAAACAGGTATTTATTCCAATTCCCCGCTAAACTCTGTAAAAAATCCTAGTTTTAGTTTTAATTCTGCACTAAGGTCTGAAAAGAAGTTCAGTTTGGTCTTTTTCGTTCCCAGAACTGCAATTATATTCCCAAAACTGGTAATTGTGCCCCTTTTCCACAAAAACCCCGAAATTCCATTTCTAAATCCACAAGAACCAGAAATGGAAGTTCCTGTAGCTCTGAATGTCGTGCCCATCAATGCCCCTCACAAGGACTTGGATTATTTTCCTTTAGCCAATATGGATTTTCAAATTAAGGACTTGCTTCTCAGTGAGAATCCTCTTCGAATATTTTGCCGCTGCAGAGACAATTATTTGAATGGTTCTGACATCTTTGGACTTTTGGAATCAAATCTTCCTATGTACCTTCTCCCCTCAGTCCATATTTTTCTTGAGTTAATCCATTATTGCTACGCAAATTATGATCCCAACCAACGAGCAGTTTTATCCCCAAGTCAAAATGTCCTTTTCCCAATAACTGCTCAGTCCATAAATGAAATGCTACAATTCCAACCTGGTCAAGCTCTCACTCCCCTGTCCATGGCTGAATTACTTGAGAAATATACTAAGTTATCCCATGAAGATTTAAACCGCCTATGCCAAACCTTCATGTTACCAGAGCATCAGCCTAAAAACCCTCCCCCTTATGGTTATACTTTCTTTACTGATGAGGGTAGACTTATTTTAAACATGATATCTTCCATAATGGGCTTCAATACTAATGAGTATGTTGATCACTTAACCCTAGTATTGTTATCCATTTTTACCCCTGGACAGCCTCCTGCTGTCAAGTACGATTTCGCATCTTATATTGCTGACAAAATCCATGATCAGTTCATGATATTTGAGAATGAGAGAGTATTTAAGTATTCTTCTGTCATATATCATCTCATGATTTACTTTCAGTCAGAAAATTTCCCTTTTTATGTTAAGAAACTTGATGCCAAAGGGAATCCTAGGTCAGTCATCTTTTGGTCTGCCATTACTCACAATTCCTCCGATTCTCCTTATTCCTATAATGAGTTTGTCGACCTTTTTGTTCATCCTGCAACTACCTTGTTGACAGGAGTCTCTCCTCCTAGAATTAACAATGAAATCAAGAAAATCCTTCAGCTCTCAAAGCATTACAAGATAGGTGACTGGTACCTATATCAAAACTACACAGAGATCAGGATATATGGATGTGAATTATGCCCATTAAAACTACCCAAGTATGTCCCAATGAGACTCTTTGCATTAGAATATTTCAGGCAGATGAATAATTCAGATATAATTCATTTTTTCAATGCAAAGAAAAAGGCTCAACTCAGGATCAAGAGCCAATTAGGTCCCTTCATTTGTAACTCTAGGGAAGCTGGAAAGGAAGCCAAAAGGATTTTAGAAGACTATCTCAGACTACAAAAGAGTTTCTACTGGGTGCCTTATGATCCAAACAAATTTAGCTGTGATAGAAGAATGAAAATAAACTGTCACCATACATCCATCAAAGAATCCCATAAATAGAACAATATGCTAATATGGATGAATGGACAGAAGGGACATTGGTTGAAAAAGATAGTGAGCAGGTCAATGTTGAAAATGTAATGAAAGATCTTGAAAAGATACTTGACCTAGAATCTTTTGGACAAGTGCAGGGATCTTCTTCAGCCAGGACTTTACAACAAAATTTGCAGGAGATTAGTACAGTAGCAGTAGAATATAAAGGAAAAGAAAAGGAGCCTGATATACAAATAATTGAAAAATTCATAATGACAGTGCAACCAGAGACTTCTAAAGAACAAGGTCAAGGAAAAATTCCTCCTACTCAGATCAGTGAGCCAGAAATTTCTATTTTACAAACTCCTCTGAATATAGAAAAGGGAAAAAAGAGAGAGGCTAAAACAACTACTCCTATTGGTGGCTCTTCTGAACAACAAGATGTTAAAAGGAAGAAATTAACTCCCCTTCCAGAAGATGAATCATTTCAGGAAATCCCTGACAGCCAGGGAAGAGAAGACAGTCAGCAAACAGGTACAGGTAGTGGGACATCCACTAATTTTCAAAAATAGGGAATACAAAGGCAACAAAGTGTAGAAATATCTTCTTTCAAACCTCCAGTAAAAACTGCCTGGGACATCAAAATAACATTCATCAATATAAAGGCCAGGAACGATCCACTTAGACTTCAAGTGTACAACCAATTTTTGAAGATGGCTCCGAAAAATCAAGAAATATTGATGTCAGCTTATGACATCCAACATGGTAATATGTTAATGAGCCATTTGAAGCCCAAGGTGCAGCAGCCTCAGACAGCTGCAGATTACGTTAGGACTAATTTTGAAGTCTTAACAAAGGATATCCATCCTTTAGATCAAATTGAGCTACACAAGCAAACATGTGAGATGATTTATTCTACTCTGACGGATAAATCAATGACGACCCATAAGTTGCAGGATTCTTTGGATAATACTAATACACAGTTGCAGCTTGAAAAAGCCTCCTCCCAGGCTAAGGATAATAGAATCAAAACTTTAGAGGAAATAATCATTGGTTTGGGTCATAATCCTAAAGATGTGAAAGGTATTAAAGCTTTGATCAAGAGAAAAGATGATGATATTGCAGCTCTGAGAAAACAATTAAAGTTACCAGCCTCAAGACATCCACAGACTGCAGAAATCATCAAACAAAATTCTGAGGAAGAACTAATGGATTTTCTCTTAAAATTGAATGAGCAACTTACTGCAACTGAAAAAGAGCTTGAGAATGCATTAAAAGATAAGCAGACAAATATTCTAGTATCTACAGCAGGAGTAGTGACAGGTACAACAACAACAGGTCAGCCAGCAGAATTGTCACAGAGCAACACTGCAAATTTGAACACTGATGAATTAAAAAAGTCAATGGAAGATATGAACATTCAGGCCATAGAGCTTCACAAAACAAAGGAACAATTGGCCACTCTAGAACATAAATATGATCTTTCAAAAATGAGTGTTGCTGATAAAACAAGAGAAGTGAAAAAATTAGAAAAAACAGTCAAAGCATTGGAAAAGGATCTCACATTGGAGAAACCTTTAAAAGAAATAAATGATATTATTTGGGATAATATCATTCAATCAATAAAGGATGTTTGGTCCTCAATTCAAATAATGGATGAACATAATAACTTAGTTAAATTGGCTCTCGATGAGATTGAGAGATCAAGACAAGAGTTGGGAAATATGCCAGAAGAGGCCAATAGACTTATACATTTTTTGAATACTCAGACTAAGGATCAACTTGCAGAAATTGGTATTCAGGACATGACTAGAACAATTCTGGAAATAAAGAGAGTTTTTACTAAAAGAACTCTGGTACAGAATTTAGAACGAAGGTGCTCAGATATGCAAGAAGAAATCATTGCCTTCAGAAAAAGATTGAATATTTTGTTAAATAGAGGATTGCCCAATCCTATAGTTGCAGAAGATAAGCTAATGGGCCTTGATAGTTCTATTGAAAAATTGGACAAATATGCTAATAATCAAGCTAGTTCTTCAACCAGTTCATCAACAACAACATTGCCTACAGGGAAAAACCTTCATGACAGATTGGAGAATTTATTTTATCTTGAGCATGAAGTAAATCATTTGTTCCCAAATCAGCCTAATTTCTTCAGATATACTGAGGCTGATGAAACACTAAGAAATTTGCAAAGGACCAGAGTGCCAGAAGTTCAATGGTGGGAATAAATGATGGAACTTTTGTAAAAAATTATCCTTACATAAATTTTTTCCTATTTACCACAGTATATCATGATAAAAAGGATAAAAGGATGAACAAAGGTCAAAGAGTATCGGAGCAGTTAAAGAGTATCAGTGAAACGAAATAATCAACATAGAATTACTGAAGAGGACAGCAGCAAGCCAAGATATAGGGCTTGCCTCCAGCACATTCTTAAAAGAAGGAAACACCACAACATCAGTTATCATTTTTCTTATCTACGAGACCATCTGTCTCTATATTGTTGTAAAATACTTATTAGTTATCCTAGATAATATCTCAATTTGTTATGAGATATTTTGTATGATTTTTTGTATAAATACTCCATCAATTGGAGTAGTAAGTGTGGATTCATATACTTTGCAGTAACATTGAATTTTTCAGAATAAAGTGATGTTGGAGAAATTTCTTTGTGGCTTGCTAGATGATGAATTGATGCTAGAGACTTTTTACAGGATTCATGTGTCTGTAAAACAACGTTTTTCATGGACTGTTTTACTTCATATAATATATTCAAAACAACGTTTTTTCTCTTGTGAAAAAAAATGATTAATGTTTATCACTCTGCCTTCAAAACTAGCGATGCTGGTCTATGTTGCTGGTTTATTGATATGGTCCGATGGTCTTTTTATATTTTGGACATATCACACTCCTCACATGATTAGCGTTTTTCTCTGTTCAAGGATTTTGGGTACTTTAATTTGTATTTGGAACAATGGACGTCGGTACTCTATCTGTTGCTTTACTATTCTACATACTGCTATTTCACTTTCTTATAGATGCCTCGGGCATATTTGGATGCTTTCGCAGATTGTCGATAATCTCCATGTGGACCGTTACTGGGTTTTATATCAAGTCCCTGTATGTGACATGGGGTATTTTTCTATCACTGTCTGGGGTGGGACTTCCACTTTTCTGGATGGATATTTGGGTTCCAATCTTCGGATGTGAAAATGTAATGACTTCATGGACTGTTTTACTTCATATAATATATTCAAAACAACGTTTTTTCTCTTGTGAAAAAAAAATGATTAATGTTTATCACTCTGCCTTCAAAACTAGCTATGCTGGTCTATGTTGCTGGTTTATTGATATGGTCTGATGGTCTTTTTATATTTTGGACATATCACACTCCTCACATGATTAGCTTTTTTCTCTATTCAAGGATTTTGGGTACTTTAATTTGTATTTGGAACAATGGACGTCGGTACTCTATCTGTTGCTTTACTATTCTACATACCGCTATTTCACTTTCTTATAGATGCCTCGGGCATATTTGGATGCTTTCTCAGATTGTCGATAATCTCCATGTGGACCGTTACTGGGTTTTATATCAAGTCCCCGTATGTGACATGGGGTATTTTTCTATCACTGTCTAGGGTGGGACTTCCACTTTTCTGGATGGATATTTGGGTTCCAATCTTCAGATGTGAAAATGTAATAACTTCATGGACTGTTTTACTTCATATAATATATTCAAAACAACGTTTTTTCTCTTGTGAAAAGAAAATGATTAATGTTTATCACTCTGCCTTCAAAACTAGCGATGCTGGTCTATGTTGCTGGTTTATTGATATGGTCTGATGGTCTTTTTATATTTTGGACATATCACACTCCTCACATGATTAGCGTTTTTTTCTGTTTCAAGGATTTTGGGTACTTTAATTTGTATTTGGAACAATGGACGTCGGTACTCTATCTGTTGCTTTACTATTCTACATACTGCTATTTCACTTTCTTATAGATGCCTCGGGCATATTTGGATGCTTTCTCAGATTGTCGATAATCTCCATGTGGACCGTTACTGGGTTTTATATCATGTCCCCGTATGTGACATGGGGTATTTTTCTATCATTGTCTGGGGTGGGACTTCCACTTTTCTGGATGGATATTTGGGTTCCAATCTTCAGATGTGAAAATGTAATGACTTCATGGACTGTTTTACTTCATATAATATATTCAAAACAACGTTTTTCCTCTTTTAAAGTTTCATTTTTTTTTTAATTGAAAAATCGCTGTAGTCTAACCGACGCCTTGTAAGTTACTTCTGCATTGCTGGCTGCATTAGAAACGCTCTAAGCGCGACGCGATAAAAATGTCGCACGAGCCGACGCTCAAAACGCCAACCACATTTCGCTTCCGGAATTATGCATGGGCCATAAACGCTTCGGATATTTACGCTCAAAATGCTCCGAACACATTTCGTCAGAATTAGAGAGTTTACGATGTCTAAGAGCCGACGCTCAAAACGTCGCGATCATTATCATTCGAAAGTGCGACACTTACAAGCTGGGCTCATGCTAGACGATCGGGGAAATGCCTGAAGAGTGACGCTTGTTTGAAGCTTTTCTACTTTAACAAGTGTCGATAGTGTGACACTTTTTAATTAAGGCTTTGAATCATGATGGTATGGTAACCACATTTTTTCCTCGCTCTAGAATTGTCGTTTTCTTATGGACTTACTATGTATCTGGACATACAAATTGGCCGTCGGAATTTCCGCCAAATTTTCTAGTGCAGAAAACAGAGTTTTTTTCTTTCAATGACTTTCAGCAGTTTCGTAGCGCAAGTGAAGTCATCAATTTCTCCCACCTCATAATGAATTTGAATAAACTGAGAGAGATTTTTGTAGTTAAATATGTTAGGAAGAAAAACCTCTTTCAGTTTTCAAAAATTAGTTTTTAGTTGCTCAGGAACCCCCTTGGAAGTTAACTACTAAAACCAGAAAAACAAAGTTTTTTGCTTCATAGTGCGCTAGGAAAGTAGCTTGTTTTCGTAGCGCAAATCACCTTTTTTGAACTAGCTGTGCTACGAAACTGCGGATTCTTGTATGATTGCAAAAATTTAACTCCAAAAGGTTAAAACATAACTTCTAAATGAATGATGAGACTTTTTGATCATGGAGTGGACCTAAAAGACTTTATTTGGAAATGAAAATGAGATTTTGAGACTTCTAACCCTATCACTTACCCTTTTAAGAATGAAATGACTCAAGACCTATTTAACACCATGACTAAAACAAGATAAAATTTCAAAGTTTATTTATCATGGAGTGGACCTATGACCTTTAAAACTTATAAAACTATGACCTACCCTTTACCAAGACTTAAAATGACTTTTAGACCTCCTTGAAATCATGACCAAAAGCAGAGTTGACACAATGATGTTTTGAGAATTTTTGGGTGATAACATAGTCATCGCAACGTCTTGGTCTAGGAAGGTTTCTATGATAGATAACGTGTCATCTATTATGTTATTAAAACCCTAATGGGATCTGCTTTAAATTATGATCCAATAGAAAGGATTGCCTTAGCCCTCATACATTATGTATCGAAGCTTCAATACTACATTATCATGTGAACTACCATAGTTGTTTCTAACACCAATCCAATGTGATACCTACTCACACGTCACATGTTGAACCACAAGTACACCCAATGGATCATAATCTTACATGAATTTGATCTTCAATTTTCCTCCCCTAAAAAACAAGAAGGTTGTTATTCTTGTTGAATTCATCGTTTATTTACCACTACATACTCAGGCATCACCAATGAAAGATACTTTTCTTGATGAACACTTGTTTGTCATATTGACTGATGACACGTGGTATGGCGACATTTTACTTTATCTTCAAACTCATAAGTTCAACCCAACCTTTCTCGCAATGACCAATGATGCATTTGTCACCAATCCCCTCGATATCTCCTCATTGGAGATGTTTTATATCGATGAGGTTTTGACACTATCTTGCAGCATTTCCTCACCCTTGATGAGGTACAACGAGTTCTTGATGACTGCCACACTGGAACATGTGGTGGTCACCTAGTTAGGATGACCACTACTCAAAAAATTCCCTATGATAGTGTTTAGTCAATTTATTGTCTTAAATTTCTATCATGAATTATCGACCGGAGTTGGTAATCTTATCAAGTGCAAGTGCACCATATATGCTAGAAGGCTTTTCTTACTTAATTCATTGTGTTGATTTTATAGGTTTTAAAGTTGTTTTTAGGATTTTGTGTTTATCTCAAATGTATAAATGGAATTAAGAAACATAAAACTTATGATTTATGAAATAAAATATAAATTCAACTATCTAAGACTATGATGAGAATCCTATTTTAGCCTATCTAATAGTTAATGATTGACTTTGAGAAAAACTAAAGCGTTAAGAAACAAGAAAATATTCTAATATTTTTGTATGTTTTTGGAATATTTATGTGAATGAAATTTAAGACAATATATCACTAAAATGTATTTGAACTTATTAAAATAAATATTTTAATGATTGAGAAATATAATGTGCAAGAAGTAAGAAAAGGAAATGTTTAAAAGAAGAAAAACCTAATCTATGATAAATCTATTTGACATGAAAAGAGATTAATCTAAATAAGAAATCTTAAGATATACTAAATCAATCTATGTCGACCACTATGATAAATTATCTCTAAATATACTCAATCATAAACAAAGCATCTATCTTAATACAACGAAATTATCCAAATGAAGATACCAAAGAGTGAAGTAACAGTGATAAATCTGATCATATATACTATAGAAATTTGAAAACAATTTGCAATGTAGATGGAAACAAAGCATATGTTTACTGTATGAAAATAAAGTACATGTTTAAGCTACGAAGCGCAAATGTAAAAAGAGTGTATCTATTCTATCAATTGCAATAGAAAACAGAGCAAACAGAGCATATATCTATGCGGAAAACCACAACAAAAGCATAAGAAACTAAACTATGAAATGACAGAAAATTAAACGAATAAACCTCTTATGTGCAGGTGCCCTCCACAATAGAATGGTTCTAATCTATTCACAACTAGCTACACATCAATGATTCCAGAACACTTTCTCCCTTGATTAATAAAAACAATGTTCAAGATATAACAGTCTTACAATAAAATCGAACTTGTTTCAGGTTTACACAGCCCGATATTTATAACAGACTTGAATTAAATGTTTGAGGCTTTCACGTCTTTCGAGACTAATAAAACTATGCATAAAAATATAAATAGAAATTTGATTTTTATTGATTTCATGATTTTCCACGTGGAGAGAAAATCGTGAAGCTTAATCTTTTGGCTCAATTGTTCTAGTTCCTCCTCTGACTGACCCTTTGACCGTAATCCTAGGAACTTTTTTTCTTGATTCTAGACAGGTAGATAGGATAGAATCCATGAATGGATCATTCATCAACTGCCCATGTATTTTTTCTCTTCATTCATTCTTCAGAACCTATTAAACCATGGCGGTGGCTACAGAAACAGAGATTAGCTGCATAATTGCATGAATTCTGTAGCTAAATACAAGCTTTATCCAAATAATAAGAAAATTTTAGAATATGAAAAAGAGATCATTAAGGTACCTTACCAGGCTAAAAATGTGCAAATCAATTCTTGCTTAGGCTTATGGAGTTGACAAAAAGGAGGAGAAAATAGTGAAATGGATGTCAAATTTGAGGGAGCCTTGAGGCTCCATATACCCCCACTAAGAGACCCTTGCATGTCCTCATGAAAATACAAAATTGTGAGTCTTCATCATGTTACTGCATCTACTCTGATACTTCTGGCAAGACATCTGCCTTCATCTTCTTTACCTTCTTTGGGGTTACTGCTACCCTTGGCTTCCTCATTAGAAGTTTATACTTCAAGTTTATGACATGTTTGTTTAGATGTCTATTCTTATTTTTCAACTTTTTGTTCTTCTTTAACCATAATCCCAGATGTAAGAGAGTATTATCATTGATGGTATTTTCAATTTGATTATGTATCTTTAGAGCTTCATGTTCCTGTTTGATATGCCTATTTAGTGTCTATAGTTCAAAAATTTATTGTTTCAGAGTATTTACTAGAGGTTCTTATAGACTATAAGGTTTTTCTTCAAAACTTAATGTCTTTTTTGCATCTCTTCTCTTTAAAGACTCAATATAATCATCAATTTTTTGTTGCACTGGATCAATTTTTGGAGTTCTTTGATTTGGATCATGTGTGGGTGAAACAGTAGTAGGTGATGGCACCTCAGTATCTTTGTTAGGTCCCTAGATTACTAGTGTAGTCCCTTATTGTTATTAGTGTAACCCCCTTATTGTTATTATTGTACCCCTGTATCCCCCATATTGTTATTATTGTGCCTTTACATTATTATTGTTAGGTCGGCTAGCATTATATTGTGACCCCATGGACTCCTATATATAGAAGGAGGTTCTATCATTTGTATCATCCAAGAATTTTTCATTTATGTAATGTAAAGGAGGTATCCCCCCCCGAAGTTGCTGAATTCTAAGGCATTGATCTTTCTTTTCTTCTATTTTTGGAGCTGGTTTCATAACAACTGGTATTAGAGCTTTGGATTCTAGGGTTTCGCTGCTCCAAACAGTTCATCATGGAATTTTCGCTATAACTTTGTTTCTACGAAGGTTCAGAAGCTGAAATTTTAACACGCGAAGCCGAAATACTAAGGAACTTCCTGTAAAAATTTCAGATCATGTTTCACAATATTTTTGGAGATATGATTTGTGGAAGTTAGGGTTTTTGCAGCCTCTCAAATTTCATCTAAAAGAGGTGACCTTGGGAAAATCGTCATAACTCTCTCTCTAAGTATCGGATTGAAATTATGTAAAAAATGGTCGAAATTTCACAGACTGTAGTTTTCTTTATATCAATTTCAGAGCCAAAAAAGGAAACAGTGACATGTGGCACGCCGTACAAGTTCTCTTTACTGAACTAGTCCATAATTAGGTCATTGTGTGAGATTGGGCATAAATTTATCTTGAAGCATCCAAATCAGGTCAGACCTGTGGCATTCGAAAGAAGATTCAGAGGGCTACTACAATACCAAATTTCATACATTGAAGATCCAAAATCATAGAGATAATTCAGTTTTAATATCGAGCTCCTCAAAACAAAGAAAAAGGTGTGTATTTTTTTTATCAAATTGCATAAGTCTTGTTTTAAAAATCCATTTGAAGTGATTCCAAGGGAATACTGAAGCATAGATATTAGTATTTGGTTTTAAAATTTCCTCTAAAGCGAATTCAACACCCATTAAGCCCTCAGAATACTCTACTATGACTCATGAAGATGAAGTAGTGCAACATGATATATCAAAATTACAAGATCAAGTGCACCAAATTTCGCTCTCGCAAAGAGCAACAAAGAATGAAATGGAAGTTTTGAAGAAAAGTGTTGAAGCTAAAATTAATGGTTTGAAGAAAGGCGTGGTGGATGGTTTGAATAATGGCATGGAAAACATGGAATCTAATATCGAAGAAAAAATGAAAGACAACATGGAAGAGATGAAGAATTATCTAAAAGCAGACATGGAATGTTTGAAGGAAGGTTTGACAAAGTTGATACACGAAATTATTCCTAATGGCGAAAAGATAGTAGAGGAAACTCATGATGAGAACAAAATAAATGTTAATCGTGATTTCATAAACTTGAATGTTGGATGGAAGACCCACCATATTCCAAAGGTCGATATGAGGAAGTTTGATGACAAGGATCCCGTAACATGGATACTACAGATGGAGTAAGATTTTGATCTCAATAATGTGCAAAACACACAAAAGGTATGCATTGCAACTTTATATTTAGAACAAAATAAATTTTTATGGTATCGATGGCTTTGCTCCCGTAAAAATATTGTCACTTGGTCAATTTTTACGGAGGAAATGATAGCACATTATGAGGATACAAAGAGAAACACCTTCTTTAGCCAATTTATAAATCTCAAACAAAAGGGTTCAGTGGTGGATCACATTGAGGACTTCCAAAAATTGAATATAAGGGTAACTAATATTCTAGAGGAACACAAGATTGATGTCTTCATAGGGACTTTAAAGGATAACATCCAACATGAGGTTCGCCTTTGGGAACTTGATTCATTGGAGAAGGCATTCATGTTGGCAAGAAAAATTGAATGTAAAATTATGGCAACAAGGAATCCTACCACTCACATCTATAAACTACTCCCAGACTTTCACAACCTACAAGGTTGACACCACAAAAATTGGAAGAAAAAGTAGCAAAAGGGCTTTGCTACAGTTGTGATAGAAAATACACTAAAGGTCATAAGTGTGCTAAGAAGAAATTATTTTACATATATTGTGAAGAGGAGGAAGAATATGAACAAGAATCTTCAAAATAAGAGGATATACACCAGGAACCAACCCTAGAGAAAGAAGAAATGAGTCTGACCATATCGTGTAATGCATTGGTAGGAATTACCACTCCTCAAACTCTCAAGATAGAAGGACATATCAAGAATAAAAAGGTAATAGTGTTGATTGATTCGGGTAGTACCCATAATTTTATTCATTGTAAGGTAGCCAAGGAATTGAATTTATTCCCATACCCAGCACCAGAATGTCAAGTGATGGTTGCAAATGGTGGAACTATAAATTTCTCTGGAAAATGCCATAATATCAAGTTAACCATGGGGGAATATGTATTGAATAGTTCAATGCTTTCCATTCCAATGGGAGGTGCTCATGTTGTACTAGGAGTACAATGGTTACAATATTTAGGGACGGTAGCTTTTAATTTTCAAGAACTTTTCTTGAAATTTTTTTCAAAAGGAAAGGAAGTCGAATTACGGGGTATCTCAAGGAAGCCAAGAAAGATAATAAGTTCTAGTGTCATGACAAAGCTTCTGAAGAAAGAGCAACGAGGTGTAATTGCACAATTATGCTCACTATAAGTTCCAACATCAAAATCATCTATTTCTCTAGATATCCAAAAAGCCTTGGACAATCATTCTAAGGTGTTTGAAACTCCCAAAGGACTCCCATCTATTCATGATCATGATCATGCTATTCATTTGATTCCAGGAAGTTTTCGCTATATATATCCTTATTTCCAAAAGAGAGAAATTGAACGTATGATTGCAGAAATGTTAGAGGTAGGTATAATTCAACCTAGTCAAAGTTCTTTCCCTGCTCCAGTGGTATTGGTGCACAAGAAGGGTGGATCATGGCGCATGTGTCCGGATGATAGGGAGTTCAATAAGCTCACTATTAAAGAAAAATTTCCCATTCCCTTGATTGATGAATTATTGGATGAATTACATGGAGAAATTTATTTTACCAAGTTGGATCTTTGTTCAGGATATCATCAAATTGGAATGAAAACTGAAGATATCCTAAAAACAACATTTCGAACTCATGAGGGTCATGACTCATTATGAATTTTTGGTCATGCCTTTTGGCCTTACCAATGCACCTTCTACATTTCAAGGGTTGATGATTCCATTTTCAAACCCTTCCTTAGAAAATTTGTGTTAATATTTTGTGATGATATACTAATCTACAGCAGGTCTTGGAATGATCATGTTCAACATGTTGAAAGGGCCCTCAAACTATTGGAGGAGAAACAATTATATGCAAAAACCTCCAAATGTTTCTTTGGAGTAAAAGAGGTGGAATATCTGGGTCATATTGTATCTCACCAGGGTGTTAAGGTAGACCCTAAAAAAATTATAGCCATTAAGGAATGGAAAGTCCCCACAACCATAAAGAAGTTGCAAGGATTTATCAGGTTAACAGGGTATTATCGCAAGTTTGTTAAGAATTATGGGAGAATAGCAGCACCTCTAACAACATTATTGAAGAAAGATGTATTTTCATGGACTCCTGAAGCAACTAAGGCCTTTGAACATATTAAATAGGCAATGTGCCTAGCACTAGTCTTAGCTACGCAAGACTTCACGAAAACCTTTATTGTGGAATGTGATGCCTCAGGAAATGGAATTGGTGATGTTTTAATGCAAGAAGGAAGACCCATTGCTTTTAAAAGTCATCAAATCAAAGGAAATCATTTACAGAAAGCTATTTATGAGAAGGAAATGTTGGAAATACTACATGCACTAAAGAAATGGCGACCTTACCTAATGGGAAGACACTTCAAGGTAAAAATTGATCATGATAGTCTTAAACACTTTTTGGAACAAAGACTGTCTTTAGAAGAGTAGCAAAAATGGGTCACAAATATGCTAGGTTATGACTTTGAAATCATCTACAAAAAAGGGAAGTTAAATGTTGTTGTAGATGCACTCTCAAGAAAGGATGAAGAGGTGGAAGCATTGATTTGTGCCATTTATATTATCCAATCGGATTGGATAACCGAAGCAAGGGATGAATGGAAGAAGGACGAAGAAGTGTGGACACTCATTCAAAATTTGCAGAAATATCCTAGTACATCTGATACATTTAGTTGGAAACAATGATTCCTTATGGTAGAAAGATCGCTTATATCTTTGTAATAATTTCAAACTAAGACAAAATATTCTTTTGGAATTGCACACTTCTCCTTTAGAAGGACACTCAGGATTTTTTTTAAATTACTACAGGGTGAAGAAAGAATTTTTTTGGATGGCCTTAAATCTGATATTCAAAAATTTGTGGCAGAATTTTTGGTTTGCCAGCAAAATAAAGTTGTGACAATTAAGACCCCGGGTCTTCTACAACCTTTATCCATTCCAAGTCAATGCTAGGAGGAGATTTCAATGGATTTTATCACATGTTTACCTAAGTCCGAAGGAAAGAGTGCCATCATGGTGGTAGTTGATAGACTTACCAAGTATGCACACTTTTGTGCATTATCTCATCCATTTAAAGCAAATACAATTTCTACTCTATTTATAGAAACAATTCAAAAGCTACATGGAAACCCAAAGATTATTGTAAGTGACAGAGATTCCATTTTTACTGGAAATTTTTGGATAGAATTATTCTCTTGTTTGGGTACTCAACTAGCTCATAGCTCATCTTATCATCCTCAATCCGATGGTCAAACTGAGATAGTGAACAAATGTTTGGAACGATATCTTCATTGTTTTGTATATGATAAAAAAACACAATGGGTCAAGTGGTTACCTCTGGCTGAATGGTGGTATTACACTTGCTTCCATACTGCAGCAAAAATGACCCCATTTATGGCACTTTATGGATATCATCCACCATCCATCATATCATCTTTAAGAGAAAATTGTAAGGTTCAAGCAGTGGAAGATCACATCGAGCATCAATAACAAGTTCTCCAAATCTTAAAGGATAACCTAAATTTGGCACAAAATCGAATGAAACAACAGGTAGATCAACATCACAGCGAGAGAATTTTTGACATAGGAGACTGGGTATTTGTACAGCTACAACCATACAAACAAATGTCCCTCAAGCAAGCTACGAAGGATAATAAATTATCACCAAAGTACTATGGTCCTTACAAGGTGTTGCAAAAGATTGGTACTATGGCATACAAATTGGAGCTTCCTACTTCTTCACGAGTGCATCCAAGCCCATGTTTCAAAGCTTAAATATACAGAAGTGACAAAATCTCCGCTCACAAACAATATTTTGTGGTTGATGAGGAAGGAAAAAATCATATTGGAACCTGAAATAGTCATGGAAACAAGAACTCGACGGCTATGAAATCGATCCATTTCAAAGTATTTCATCAAGTGGAAGAACTTACCCACTAAATATTCTACATGGGAGGATGAGAATTTTAGACAGAAGCATACAGAGCTACTCAAGCGTTGAGAACAACGCTTTTTTGAAGGATAGGGGCATGTTAAGTCCCTAGGTTACTAGTGTAGTCCCTTATTGTTGTTAGTGTAACCCCCTTATTGTTATTATTGTACCCCTGTAACCCCCATATTGTTATTATTATGCCCTTACATTATTATTGTTAGGCCGGCTAGGATTATATTGTGACCCCATGGACTCTTATATATACAAGGAGGTTTTGTCATTAGTATCATCCAAGAATTGTTCATTTATGTAATGTAAAGGAGGTTTCCCCTCGAAGTGGTTGAATTTTAAGGCGTTGATCTCTATTTTCTTCTATTTTTGGAGTTGGTTTCATAAAAATATTATTCTAAATCAACAAGTTTTGTTACTTCTGAAGGTGGATTTTTGGTTGTTTTTATAAGTCTGGAACTTCTTCTACTAGTTGCGGAGGACTTTGAATTTTTAACTTTTTAGTGTTTATGACCTTTTCCTTTCCTTTCATGCTATCCTCTTTCTTCTTATTAACTTGTTTCCTGAATTTTCCCAAATTATCTGCAATGGGGATTTCATCTTCTGACTGCTCTTAAGATGGTTTTTCATTCTCAACAAAGCTTTCAACTTTTCTTTTTCTTCCCCTTTTCCTCTTATTACCACTAAGTTGTTCTTGTTCTTTTTCTTGGAAATGATTTAGGATTAAGAAATTTTTCCAAGTGTCTCTTAGGCTTTAATATGGAATTCAATAAAAAAAATCTATTAATCCATGATGATACATTGTATTATCTATGAATTGAATTCTCTTCTGAACAGTTCCTGCCATCTTCCTCAAGCTATTCAATAAAAAGTATGGAATATTTATTTCCCTATATTCATGAAAATTCATTAAATTATAACCTAGCATGATAAAATAACATACATTCGAACCTTCCCTCATAGGTAATAAATTCCTGAATTATCAACATCATATTTCTCCATTTTCCTTTAAGAGTTGTGCTAGGAATCCCTTTCTTGAAAATGCTAGTATCCATACCTGGGTTCTTTAGGAAGCTCTTCCATTCTTCTCCATTGATCCCTCTATTTTTAGACCATATTTCTCCTATATTCGGTAGTCTAGTAGCCTCTGACATGAAGGATTTTGTGATTGTAAACTTGATATCATCAATTTCAACTTCTACCCCATCAAAGGCTCTAGTGAAGGATTCAGTGAATTATTTATGAAATCCGTCAAATTTCTACACAAAAACTAAGCCATTTTTCTTTCTGCAACATTTATTTCATTTGCGGATATCCTTCCATAAAAAATTTCCCTACGAGTTGTGTTCTCACAATCAGAACCATAGCTACCGAGAGCTTCACCTTTAGGATTGCCTCTTTTGACCTAGTGATTTGACGATTTCGGTATCAGTTTGGGAACGTGGAAGAATTATGATGTGGAATGGTAGAGACGTGCAAGTAAATGAGTGAATGAGTGAGTTTTCAGGGTTATTAAGAGAGTGAGTGGTGTTTCGAAATGAGAAATGACTATTTAGACCATTAATTAATGAAATCGGATTTAATCATTGGAGAGATCATGTAAATGATGAGGTTTTAGTGGCAAATCATGAAATTGGATCTTGATTTGGCATGATCGGTCTTTTTGATGATGTCATTTGATCCGACGGTATAATATGATCATCTAATTCATATATCAATTTTTGCAACCTTATTATTTAAATAAAATTTTTTATTTGCATACCTTAGATGTAGCTAAACTATAATTGTTTCTTCTTGTCTTGGTTCTCCATGTGTTCTCCAATATATTCTTCAGTGTAGTCTTCGGTTGCTTCTACCAAAAAGGCTTTGTTGTATATGAGCTGTAGAAATTTATAAGAGCATGAAAATTTTATGAGAGCTGCAGAAATTCAACAATTCTATAGCTATATTTTATTTTCTAAAAAAGAAAGGGAAATGTAAAGAATTTGGGATTTTTAGAATAGGAATGAAGAAAATGTAAGATGTCAAAAAAAAATATTTGATTTTCACCTTATATTTTTTGTATAAGAATGCCAATCAATGATTGTTTGTCATACTTATAATATATATATATATATATGTGTGTGTGTGTGTGTGTGTGAAAATAAAAAGAAGCCTTTGTGTTTGGGAAGAAGAAAAATTCTTCTTAACCAACTTCATATCAGCATTATCTTGAAAAGTCTTGACAAACTCCTCTTTTGTCAATGGCTTATGATAAATCCTTAGTCAATGTCCATTTACAAGGAGAGGAACATTTTCATCATCAATATTTCTAATCTTAACTGCTCCATTATCAAATAATCTCAATCTCATAAGGCCCAAGCTAATGAGTTTGAAATTTCCCTTGGAAATCTTTTAACTTTGAGTCAAAAAGAAATGCCCAATATCCTGCTTGGAATTTTCTCTCTTTAACGTATTTTTCATGTCATCTGGATCTTTGTTGTTGAACTAGGTTGGTCTTTTGAATTGCATCTTGTCTTATTTCATTGAGCTCATTGATTTGTTCCATTTTATGCCTTTTTTCTTCTCACAAGTCAAATCCCAACTTGACTGTTTTTTTAAAGGTTTTTATTTTGAACTCTATTGGAAACAAGACTTTCTTCCCATAAACAAGTTCATAGGGAGTATGTCCTGTTGTGCTTCTCCATGTGGTACGGTAGGCCCATAAAGCTTCATGAAGCTTTTATGCCCAATCCCTCCTATGAAAATGTACAGTCTTTGTGAGGATTGCTTCAATCACTTTATTAGTAGACTCTACTTGTCCATTTTCCTATGGATGGTATGGAGTGGACTTTCAATGCTTGATTTTGTAATCTTCCATGATATTTTGCACCATTCTGGATGTAAACTGAGTTCTTTGATTTGTCACAATTTCCCTTGGAACAACAAAACGAGTAAAAATATCATAAAAAATAAATGAAAATACAAAATTTTCATTATCAAAGGAAAGTGCTTTAGCTTCTTCCCATTTAGTGACATAATCAGTGCACACAAGAATATACCTCTTTTGTCTTGATGTTGGATTGATTGGTCTAACAAAATCCAAAACCCATTTTTCAAAGGGTTCGATGAGTACCTATGGTTGTAAGGGCATCTCATCTGAAGGAACATGTTTCCTGATTCTCTGACAACTATTACATAATTTAACATATTCCTTGGCATTCTTGAAAAGGGAGGGCAAATAATATCCTAAGAGAAGGATTTTGTAGACAATTCTCTTGTCAGTAAAGTTTCCTCCACATGGCTCCGCATGGCATGCGTTCAATATTTCAGGTATTTCATCCTCTCATACACATCTTCTAATGATGATAATTGGACCTGTCTTGTAGAATTCCTCATTTACCCATTAATAAGATGCACTCATTTGAATTATCTTCCTCTCTTCTCTAGGAAACAAATATGATGGTATTTTTCCTATGGCTAAATAATTAGCAATGTCTGCAAACCATGGATATTTAGTAGATATTGAAAAAATATATTAATTAGGAAAACTATCTTCTACTGGTGTATCATTATTATCATTTTGAATTCTAGACAAAAAGTCAGCAATTGTGTTTTGTTTTACAGGTCAATCTAAAATGGTGATATTAAATTCTTGCAATAATAGTAACCATCTTATGATTATGTCATTATTAATGGATTTATTCATTAGATATCTAATTTCACAATTATCTGTGTGAATGAAAGTTTCATAGCCAGTGAAGTAATTTATAAACTTGTTAATAGCATGGACAATAGCTATAAACTCTTTTTCAATTGCGGTATATTTTAACTATGTCAGAGTCAAATTATTACTTGTATAGTAGATGGCATAAGGGGTAAAGTCTTTGTGTCCTACTACATCTCCTAGAGCTTTCTCTGAAGCATCAGTTGAGATATGAAAATGAAATTTCCAATTTGGTCCTCTTAGGATGGGTTCTTTAGAAATATTTTCTTTCAAAGTTTCAAATGCCTTTTGGCACTCAGGATTCCAGCGAAATTCACAATCCTTTGTGAGCAATTTGAAGAGTGGAGATGCAATTTTTGTGAATTTTTCTATAAATATTATCTAGTATCTTGTAAAACAAAGAAAAATCCTAACACATTTTTGACAATTTGGGATTGTTAATTTGGAAATAAATTCAAATTTAGATGAGTCCACCTTAATTCCATTTCCTGAAATATGGTGTCCCAAAACAATTCCTTCAGTAAACATCATAAAACATTTTTCATGACTTAATGAGATATTTTCTTCTTTACATATTATGAGAAATTTTTCCAAATTTTCAAGGGCTTCTTCAAAGGAATTTCCATAAACTGTAAAATCATCCATATACACTTCCACACAGTCATGAATTAAATCAGAGAAAATACCTAATACTGCTCTTTAGAATGTTGTAGGTGCATTTTATAATCCAAAAGGAAGTACTCGGTAAGCATAAGTTCCCCATGGACAGGTAAAGGTGGTTTTGTCTTGATCTTCTGGTGCTACTTGAATTTGATTATACCCACTAAAACCATCCAAGAATGAAAAAATATTTCTTCCCTGCTAGTGTATCTAAAACTTTATCTATGAAAGGTAATGGAAAATTATCTTTTAAAATAACTTTATTCAATTTCCTATAATCATTACACACTCTCCATTTTCCATTCTTTTTAGGGACAATTACTAAAGGTGAAACCCACTGACTGTCTGATATTGGATAAATAAAGTTTACATTCAACAGTTTATATAGTTATTCCTTTACAATTTCCCTAAGATTTGGATTCATTCTTTTTTGAGGTTGTTTGATTGGTCTATAATTCTCCTCAATATATATATGATATATTCAAGTTTAAGGGTTTATTCCTTTCATGTCAGTGTATTCCCATGCATATGCAAGAGGAATGTTTTTGCAATGTTTTTATTAATTCCATTGGGAGGTTTTTATAGGTTTTTGTTTATGTTTAAAGTTTTACTTGGAAAGATTTCAATTGAAGAATTACCAAATTCTTCCATAGAACATAAAGACATTTGTTTGGATGATAAGTATTCGATATTACATTGTTCCTGAAAATTTTGACTACTCTCACATTGTGAAGATAATTCATGATTTTCTATTGAATTTAGAATTTGATTTTCTTCACTAATTTGTGAGATAGAAAAAATAGGTTGTATTCCATTGTCATCATCCATCCATTCTTCATTTTCTACTTCTATCATTGTTTTTGCTGGAGGATATAATGTGAATTTTTTTGTTGAACTTCCATCAGAGATAAACATGTCACCAGATCTACAACTGATGAAAGCCTCAGCTGTAGCTAACCAAGGTCTTCCTAATATCAATGGATGTCCTCCTAAGTTATTCTTGGGAGTTACAATCATAAAGTCAACTGGATATTCCCAAGAATTTAAGGATACATAAATGTCTTCTAATACACCATCAAGTTTTATTACTGATCTATCTGCTAGTTGTAGTAATGTTAGTGTATATTGAAGATTTGGAAGTTTTAGTTGTTCCATAGATTTGGAAGTTTTAGTTTGTTTATGTTTATGGTTGCTCCTAAGTCGATTAATGTGTTTTGGATTTAGATACCATTGATGTGGTTTTTCACAATGGGACTTCCTTGATCCAAATATTTTTGTATGGTTGTTTTTCCCATCATGATATCTACAATTTTTCCCACTAACCATATTATTTTTACTTCCTTTTTTTTTCTCCCTGATTTCTTTATACTTAACTGTCTTATTGTTTTTGCAAGGATTGGAATTTCTTTAATTGCTTGTAGCAAAGGAATTTTGATACAAACAATATTTAATTCATATATTATATCATAGTTAGGAAACTTGATTTGTTTTTCTACCCCTTTATCAATTTGTAATATTTCAGGGAAAGGAGGTTTTGGTATAGATACCAAAGGTTGTTGTATGATGGGCGTTGAGTTTATTGGAATATCTTGCGTTTGATTTTGAAATTTTTGATTCTGATGAAGAGATGTCCCTTCTTCAGAATGATTATTTTTATTTTGAATATTTTTATCTTGATGAAGAGAAACCTTTTCAGCAGAATGATCGTCTTTTTCTTTTTCCTGAATAATAACAGAAGGAAACTTCTTTTTTAATATTCTACCAGATCTAAGTTGAACGTTATTAATATATACTGGATTTATCATATAAGTATGAAAAAATTTCCCCTCCATGTTATAAATAGGTTGTGCATTTTTATTGTTTGGATTTGGAAGTGGTTGAGCGGGTAGTTGGTTTCACATTTTTGGAAATGGTAATGAAAGTTGTGGATTTTGGTTTTGAAATTGAGGTTGTTGACTGGTTTGAGGAAAATGTTGTGGTGGATAGTTCGGATAAGATTTTGGATATTGGTGATATTGAGAATATCTAACATAAGGATTTTTCATTCCTTGTTTCCAAGGTTGGGGTTGAGACCAGGGTTGTTGCCATGGAATTGATCAATTTTAGTTATTCTGTGGGGGCTGAGTATACATCTGAGTGTTGAAACCTTGAGTTTGTGGTCCTTTCCTTGGTATTCTAGTAACAAAACAAAGAGGATCTACCTGGTGTGGAGATATTTCCTCTTGGTAAACAACCTTAAGACCTGGAATATAAGGACATTTCTTTGTTTCATGATTTTATGTACATATTCCACATGTTTCTATGACTTTTAAATCAAGAGGAATTCTCTTAAGGCATGTTTCTTTCTGCACTTAGGACAAAAGGTAGATAAGGAGTCACTTTAATCTCTATGCTCATTTTGTAATTTTAGGGTGTCTATTTGTTCACTAAGACTCCCTAAAATATATGTTTTGAATTCATCAAAAAAATTTCCTATTTCAGCCCTACTTACCATTCCTACTGCAGAATTATTAATTCTACAGAGAATAGGATCTCTTGAACTCCTCCCAATTCTTGACTTTCCTCTTGAAAGATGTAAGCATAAATTAAAGAGGTCAGGTAATGATAGTTGAGAAATGTCTCCCTTTCCCATAATATTAAGAATTTCTATCCATTCATCCCTAATAGCTTTCAACAGGAGAGATTTTAAGATATCTTCATCCAAATTTTCCATCCTAGCCCTTTTTAGATTGTAACTGAATCTCTCAATTAGGTCCTCCAAGTTTTCATCTTCTCTTTGCATCATCTTTAAAAATTCATCTTTCTGATTATGGGGTGTGCAGTAATCCTTGTATTTTTGTAAGAATTCATTCTTCATTTCTTCCCATGTCCTAATAGAATGTGTTATTAAGCCCATGAACCATTTTAATGCTACATCCTTAATAGTTGCAGAAAAAAATTTCAACTTTTGAGAATCAAGTAGTCATATGATCTACGTAAAACTTCAGATTCAAACATAAATGTTTTAGGATATTCACCCCTTAATCCATGAAAATTGGAAAGGATGGAGGGTGAGATATTCTTCATTATGGCAGTGGTATCCTCATCCAATATAGGAAATCCAACATGATCTACTTATTCTCTATTTTCTCCTCCCTCTCCTCTTTCTTCTCTTTCTTCTCCCCTTCCTCTACCTCTACCTCATCCTCCACCTCGTCCTCCACCTCCAATCCTAGGTCCACCTCCTCCTAGTCTTAATTGGTCATCATTCACATTGTGTACTTATCCTTCCCCTTCTCCATGTTGAGAATTTGTAGGGCTGGAGATTAATTCAAATTCTCTTACTTGATAATTACTTGTGAGCTTAATTTTTAGCTTATTTAGTCTTTTATCAAGTCAATTACCAAAATACAAGAGACACACAATTAGGTTCCTCAAGCCAGGGAAAAAACCTCTCCCTCTTGGAGAGGAAAACCTGTAATAAATACTTCTTATAGATATTCAAATGACAAGTGCCATGACCAAGACTCAGACCCTTGACCTATGAATGCCTCCAAGACCTTGTCACTACTCCTTTGTCGACCTCCAATGCTAATCCTCCTCTTCTGCACCAATCTGCATTGTCCTTGTTTACTCATTTTCTGAGTGTCCCTTACTTCATATTACACACAGACTTTTCTTTTGATATATCACAGCCTCTATTCTACATATATGAGACATTCTGCATATATCAAAACATATATCAAAGCAGTCCACATAATGTATTCAAACATGCATGCACTTCAACATACTTTAATACTGTTGTAGCTTTGCATCTGATCCAGACTTCATCATTCTGACATCCGCACCTCTTTCTATCCTTTAGCCCGCACTTTATACTTTCAGTTGATCACATATTTATCCTAGTTATAAAGTCTTCATATGTTTCTTCATGATGATTCGTGTTCACTGCTTCAGAACAACATACAATAGAATTGTATTTTAACCTTGAAATATTGCATGTAACTCGCATTTTCCCAGACTTTATTATGCTATAAAATATCACAGATATGTCTGATATTTCCTTTGGAAATCACAGAGAGATCCACATTAACTATTGTTGCTTCTTCAGAGAGATCCGCAATTTGTCCAGTGCAAATGAGCCACAGGATATGGGGTATATATAGTGCATTGTCTGGCATTTAGGTCGACCCTAAAATAACCTTTTAGGCCGACGTATTTACTATATATAGGTCAACTTCATCACTGATTATAAGTTGAATTTATCACATCATTTCTAGCATTGAATGAGAGTTGTCTTGAGGGCTGTTATGAACCTTTCTTCCACAAGGTCTTACATACATTATTTAGACTAGACACTTCATAATCATGACTTTTAATTACAATAGAAGACAAATCCCTATAGACATCAAGAAGAAGTCTATTGACCTATAATAAAATCTTTCTCATGAAGCCCATGAAGCAAGTACAAAAAAACACATTTATTATCTTTGTCTTCTTATTTACATAAATTTATAATTACATAGTCAATATGAAGACCAATCCTAGTTACACTTTTCAACACTCTCTCTTAACTAGGGATGTATTCATATATGAACATGGTCACTTTCAAACTTAAGAATCTAATAAGAAGAATTGGATTGGTAATTTCATTTGTATAGCATCACATCAACCAACATTGTCCTAGTGCAAGGCCTTGACTGCCAGCCCCATATCTCAACGAGACAATGGGCTACAATGTTGGCTAGACACATGACTTATAGACACCATATTCATTGTCTCTCCAAGGTACATACTCCACCCGGGCGTCCCAAAATTATGACCTTCTTGGACTATTCTTCTCTTGGGTGGCTAGCCCTCAAAGAATATCGGTCCCCAAATACTCTTATCTTGAATGCCCTAACACATTCTCAAAAAGTATCAAATGCCAAATGATTACCCAATCCTCCATTATGTCTTCCCAAGTGAAGACCAAAATGATGTGTCCATCTCTCCCTCTCAGCCAGGGAAGACCTATTACACAAGGGAATGTACTCATTCATGTATAAGGAATGTACCTAAGCTCATTATTAGGAATTACCCGGTTTCTTCCAAGTAAGAAACTTATCATCAGGCTCCCTCTCAATCAGGGACCTACAGTAGCAATGGTGAGACACCCATCTTCTCATGAATAATTCCTCCCCTTGATGTCATGCATTTTGATATTGAGGAATCTTCAACTTTAGCTCCATAGGGCACATATCATCCATCACTTTCATTCATGAGTCATGTCATCTATCAGAAAGTGATTGATCTGTCTTTCTTATTTGGTCCACCTTTAATGCCATGCTACTTTATTTTTAATCATCTATAATCATTTTACACCCTTTCACATTATTAGCATCTGTGCAAAAATTAGTCCAGATAAACATATACGTATGAACTTTTAAAAACCAAAGTTGTCTCAGTGATGATCTTTCACAATGACATCTTCCTGTAGGCATCGGCATCCTCTATTCAGATTGACACATCTCCTCATGATATGTCTTGTCAAGGGTCTTCTTCTTTACCATACTTCTATCAGAGTCTACATATCCTCCAGGATATATTCCAATCACATCTTCTTGGCTTCCGGATGATAACTGCCTCTTGACATGGTTGCACTTCATGATCTTTTCCCTTCTGCACATTTTAATTCCTGGGAACTTACAATTTCTAGTTCCTTATTCATATAAAACCACCTCATATTCCATATGAGGATATATTATGTTGATTTCATCTGTCAGTGCACTATGAGAGATCCTCCTCCATAGATCATACTTCTAAATATAGAAGTCCATTACCTGCAACCATATGACATGACTTCACAGCATCCAATGTCAGCATATAAATATATGTATACCTCATACCTTTTTCCTTTGAGTCATCATGTAACAATTTTACTAGAATGAAGAGATTCATTCCCTTTACCTACTCCATCAATATGTCATCACATCCCAAAATTATGTAACATAGAATTCTTGATGAAACCATTCTGCTTTCTTTCTAATTAGTGAATTCATAGAGAGCTCCATTAGAAAATGTCAGCACCAATTTCTGTGATAACCCTTGATCTTGATGACTGCCTTCCATTAGTATTGTTATCAGTGAGTTTTTCCTAGAGTTGTTTCACCAACAGCTCCCACCAGGCTTATATGATGCTATCAATATACATTCCTTCCTATCATACTATTTTACAACCAAAAGAAATCATTAAAGAGGAAGATGATCTCAATCATAGTAGAGGTCCCTCACTTCTTCTTTCTTATATTTATTTGCATCGGGTTCTTCCCTCATATCTGAGATATGGGTTTCTTCCATTTTCCTATTGTCCTTTTTAGATTTAGGAAAATCTCTTTTATAATGCCCAAGTTCATTACATCCAAAGCATCGTACTTTTTTCACATTCCTTCTTTTATTATGAGGACCAAATTTTCTGAATCTTCCTTTATTCCTGTATATGGTTGCAAAGGCTTGATTCCCTTCACTTGATCCTGCATCAACTTTGGATTTCAATCTTGTTTCCTCTATTTTACAGAGAGACCATAAATCATGGAATCGTGTGGCTTTTTTCTTCCCATATAGACTTGAAGTGAAGTTTCCCCATTATTCTGGTAGAGCATTCAGCACCATTATAGTCATCTTAGTGTCAGACATTACTTCTCCCAATTCTTGCAGTTGATCCCTTATTTGAGAAATCCTCATCGAGTATGAAGTGATTCCTTATTCTCTTGAAAATTTTATTTAATATATTTCTTATATTAGAGAGATTGCTTCTCCTGAAGTACATACAGAGAATATCTCCACCAGTTTCTCATATATTTCTTTAGCAAACTTTAGTTTTGATAAATAGGGAATGAGTGAGTCATTAATGGATTCTATGAGAATCCTGTGGACGCTGATTTCTCCTTTCATGTATTGGCATGAGATGGAGAATCTTATTTTGGTGGTTGAATTGTAGATCCTCCGATGTAGTACATAACTTCGTCTTCAATTAAATTCAGATATGTCCTCTTCCTCCATGCACTAAATTTTGATGACCCAACCAGCTTGTTGCTATTTTTACAATAAATCATCTCGACAGATTTAAGTAAGGTCACAGATACTTACTTGAGTAGAGTGGCTTGCAGATTCCTTAATGAAGATGAATTCAGGAGCTTCTTCTAAGATTGAAATCTTCAATGTAGGTGTTCTCGAATCCTTGATGATAAATAACATCTTCAAAAGATGATGTCCTCTTCTAACAATGTCTTGAATGTAAATCTTTGATGCCAGAGATTATTTTCTTAAATGAGTTAATCATTTGAATGAGATAGAAGATCTTTCTTGAAATAGCTTGAGAGTCTTCCTTGCAAACTAATTTGACTTTTCAACCCAAATTTTGACCTTAGCTTCCTGGAGTGTCTTCTTTGTCAAGTAGCCTTTGTGTTCAACACCTTAGCTCTGATTCCATGTTGAGAATTTGTAGGGCTGGAGATTAATTCAAATTCTCTTACTTGATAATTACTTGTGAGCTTACTCCTTAACTTATTTAGTCTTTCATAAAGTCAATTACCAAAATACAAGAGACACACAATTAGGCTCCTCGAGCCAGGGAAAAAACCTCTCCCTCTTGGAGAGGAAAACCTGTAATAAATTCTTCTTATAGATATTCAAATGAAAAGTACCATGACCAAGACTCAGACCCTTGACCTATGAATGCCTCCAAGACCTTGTCACTACTCCTTTGTCAACCTCCAACGTTGATCCTCCTTTTCTGCACCAACCTGCACTATCCTCGTTTAATCATTTTCTGAGTTTCCCTTACTTTAGATTAAACATAGACTTTTCTTCTCATATATCACAGCCTCTATTCCGCATATATCACAACATATATCAAAGCATTCCACAAAACGTCTTCAAACAGGTATGCATTTCAACATACTTTAATACTGATGTAGCTTCGCATTTGATCCAAACTTCATCATTCTGACATCTGCACCTCTTTCTATCCTTTAGTCCGCACTTTATACTTGCACATGATCACAGATGTATCCTAGTTCTAAAGTCTGCATATGTTTCTTCATGCTGGTTCGTGTTCACTGCTTCAGAATAACACAAAAGATTCGTACTTTGACCTTGAAATACTACCTCTAACTCGCATTTTCCCATACTTTATTATGATATAAAATATCACAGAGATGTTCATTATTTCCTTTGGAAATCATAGAGATATCTGCATTAAGTATTGTTGCTTCTTCTGAGAGATCCGCAATCTGTCCAATGCAAATGAGCTGTGGGATCTGGGGTATATATAGTGCACTTTCTAGCTTTTAGGCCAACCCTACAACAAACTTTTAGGCCGATATATTTATTGTATATAGGCCGACATATTTACAGTATATAGTTCGACTTCATCATTGATTATAAGACGACTTTATCACATCATTTCCAGCGTTGAATGAGGGTTGTCTTGAGGGTTGTTATGAGCCTTTCTTCCACAAGGTCTTGGAGACATTCTTCATACTAGACACTTCATAATCATGAATTTTAATTACACTAGAAGAAAAACCCCTATATACATCAAGAAGAATTATATTGACCTATAATAAAATCTTGCTCATGAAACCCATGAAGCAAGTACAATAAAATACATTTATTATCTTTTTCTTCTTCTTTACATAAATTTATAATTACATAGTCAATATGAAGACCGATCCTAGTTACACTTTTCAACACTCAAGCCATTGTAGATTCCTCAAAACTAATATAGGATTATAAATTTGGAATGGTTTGTTCCTTTTCTGATTCTTCTGGCTCCTGTATCAATGGTATATTAAAGAAGACTCCCTATTCTTCTTCCTCGCTAGGGATTTCTAGCTCCTGGGCTAAGGGTTGTTCTCCAGTAGAGGTTAGAAATATTACTCCTTCTGGTGAGGATCTAGGGTCTTCTTCTTCTATAACTGCTTCAGTTGATGAAGTTGGAGAGTCTCTAGGCTAAATTTCTGATCTTAAGACCTCAGGAATTCTATGTCTACCTGCTAAGAATGGAATACGAGTTTGGGTGGATGGTGTGGCACTACGAGGTCTTGATGGAGTGAGTGGTGTTGTTGGGATAAAACTTCTACCTCTAGCTACAAATATACCTCTAGAATCTCTTGCTCTATGCATGTCATTTTTATGTTTTTGTTGTTTTTGTGTTGTTGTTGTTGTTTTTTTAGATTAAGAGATAAGGTTACACTTCCCCGGAAACAAAGCCAAAATGTTTAGTCAATTTAATGTCTTAAATTGCTATCATGAATTATCGACTGGAGCTGGTAATCTTATGAAGTGAAAGTGCACCATATATGCTAGAAGCATTTTCTTACTTAATTCATTGTGTTGATTTTATAGGTTTTAAAGTCATTTTTAGGATTTTGTGTTTATATTGAATTTATAAATGGAATTAAGAAACTTAAAACTTATGATTTGTGAAATAAAATCTAAATTCAACTATCCAAGACTATGATGAAAATCCTATTTTAGCCTGTCTAATATTTAATGATTGACTTTGAAAAAAACTAAATATTTAAGAAACAAGAAGAAATTCTAATATTTTTGTATGTTTTTGGAATCTTTATGTGAATGAAATTTAAGACAAGATATCACTAAAATTTATTTGAACTTATTAAAAGAAATATTTTAATGATTGAGAAATATAATTTGCAAGAAGGAAGAAAAGGAAATGTTTAAAAGAAGAAGAAAAACTAATCTATGATAAACCTATTTGACATGAAAAGAGATTAAGCTAAATAAGAAACCATAAACTATATTAAATCAATCTATGTCGGCCACTATGATAAATTATCTCTAAATCTACTCAATCATAAACAAAGAATATAACTTAATACAACGAAATTTTGCAAATGAAGATACCAAACAGTGAAGTAACAATGATAAATATGATCATCTATACTATAGAAATTTGAAAAAAAATTGCAATGTAAATGGAAACAGAGCATATGTCTAATGTATGAAAATGAAGTATATGTTTAAGCTACGAAGCGCAAATGTAAACTGAGTCTATATATGCTATCAATTTGAATAGAAAACAGAACAAACAAAGTGTATATCTATGTAGAAAAACACAGCAAAAGCATAAGAAACTAAACTATGAAATGAGATAAACTTAAACGAATAAATATCTTCTGTGCAGGGGCCCTCCACAACAGAATGGTTATGATCTATTCACAACTAGCTATGCATCGATGATTCCAAAAGAGTTTCAAGATATAACAGTCTTACAATAAATCAAATTTGTTTCAGGTTTACACAACCCAGTATTTATAACAGACTTGAATTAAATGTTTGAGGCTTTCACGCCTTGGAGACTAATCAAACTATGCATAAAACTCTAGACAGAAATGTGATTTTATTCATTTCATGATTTTCTACGTGGAGAGAAAATCCTGAAGCTTAATCTTCTCGCTCGCTTGTTTCGGTTCCTTCTTTGACTGACCCTTTGATCGCAATCCTAGGCACTTTCTTTCTCGATTTTGGACAGGTAGATAGGATAGAATCCATGAATGGATCATTCATCAACTGGCCATGTATTTTTCCTCTTCATTCATTCTTTAGAACTTGTTAAACCATGGTGGTGGCTACAGAAACAGAGATTAGCTACAGAATTGCATGAATTCTGTAGCTAAATACATTTTTTATTGAAATAATAAAAAACATTTAAAATATTAAAAATAGAACATTAATGTACCTTACCAGGCTAAAAATGTGCAAATCAATACTTTCTTAGGCTTATGGAGTTGACAAAAAGGAGGAGAAAATAGTGAAATGGATTTCAAAATTGAGGCAGTCTTGAGGCTCCATAGATGGTTATTTCTTACCCACACTCTTTCACGACTTCATTCAAGTAGTCAAGCGATTTGAACAATGCCAGCTACATGCCAACAAGGCCAAAGCACCCCATGTTGCCATACTCCCAGTTATTTTTGTTAACCTCTTCTAAAAATGGGGCATTGATTTCTTGAATTGCAACCCTCCATCTTAGAATGGCCACAGGTACATAGTAGTTGTCATCGACTACGTCACCAAGTGGGTTAAAACCATGCCCACCTTCAACAACATTGCTAACATTGTTGCTCATTTTTTCTTTAATAAATTCACCATGTGGTTTGATGCCCTCAAGAAGATTGTGTCTAATCACGACAAACACTTTGAGAATGATATTTTTTAAGAACTATCTCACCTCCTTGGGTTCACACACAATTTTTCTTCCCCATATTACCCTCAGTCCAACAGTCAGGTAGAAGCTAGAAACAAGGTCCTCAAAACCATGTTACAACATATGGTGAAGAAGCACCAAACCAACTAACATCGTATGCTTTTATATGCTCTATAGGCGTACCAAACCTCGATCAAAACATCCATAGGATTTACTCCCTTCCATCTGATACATGGGGCCAAAGTTGTACTTCCCATTGAATGTGATATCCCCAAGCTACACACTGCAGTAAAACTTCTCCTTGAAACCACTCCCCTCAAGCAACGACTTATACAACTAGAACATGTCGATGAAAATAAATGGGAACCTCCCTAAGACAATGAAGCTAATAAAAAACAAAGTAAAGCCTCTTTTTATCACAAAATCACCCCTTGTTCCTTTAACAAGGGGGATTCAGTCCTATGCTATGATTTTTCCAATGAATATTTAGGTCCAGGAAAATTTGATACTTTTCTGAAGGGCCCATACATTATCAAAGAATTTCCTTCTAAAAGGCACATGCATGCTGGTAGATCCTGATAGAACATGTATCAAAGGCCTTTCCAATGAAATCTACCTCAAGAAATTTCACCCTTAACCATACACAATGATTTTCCTTATGTTGTAAATATGTACCATGATTTACATTTTTACAATTGCCTCAAAACTAATGTAATTTAAACTATACTCATCTTGTGTGTCACAGATGGATCAACCACCAACTTACTACCACGATTTTGTTGATTGCAATTCTAGATGATCACATAATATAATTGTGAAAACTTGGGCCATTTACTCTCCTAATCATACCATCCTCCATCAAAACTATATCTACATTGGGCCAATCACTAATAATCAAGAATAATACAATGCCATTATCAGCCTCTTGGAAAATGCCTCCAAGTTAGGTACCCACCACCTGAATGTATTTCTTGATTTTCAACTTATCATCATGCAGTTGAATCACACCTTCTAAATTCGTGATCCTTTCCTCCTTTTGAAATAGCTACATTCCCAACTATTAGTATGTGATTTTGATCATGTAACATTTCCTCATATTTCAAGGCATCAAAATCATGTTGTAAACTGCATTACTAACCATCCTATACTAGAAATTGTTACATCAAAATCATCATTGATATATATAAAGCATCAACGTACATGATCCATCATAGCATAAACAATAAACAACACAAAATAAACATCATACACAAACAACCCATGGGACACTTCATAATGAGCCACAAAATACATCCTCATATATATCTGTGTGTGTGTGTGTGTGTGTGTGTGTGTGCGTGAGTACGTCAAGAGGCTATCTCCACTAAAAAATGAATCATGATACAAAAAGAGGAGATCATCCTCATAATGGGTGCTTCACTTGGTACAACATTAGAATCTAAGGTCGTCGATCATTCTCATCTTTTTCTGCACCACATGCTAGAGGACCAACTGCTTCCCCCTACCCCGTGGCATCCGTCTCGCTCTCACGAGCGACCCTCTCCCTCTCCTCTGTGGTCCTTAGCTGGGTCTAGATTATAGTTTTCTCCTCTCAAAGAGAATCTACCTGACCCCTATTGTTATCACCAAAAAATGATCACCTAGCCATTTCTAACTAGGCGGATCGAAATACACCATGTATGTTTAATTTTACCATAGTAAAATCACTTTCACTATAGGAAATAATTTAATAAACCACTTTTATTAAGTTATTTCTGATTAAAACCCATGAGAATAATTAAATAAACCAAATATATATAATTTTCTCTAGGAATAATTATTAAATTATTGTTTGATAATTATTCCTTGTGACATTTCACTAAATCACTATTTATTTATTTTTCCTTAACTCTATTCTTCGAATGATTGTTAAATCACTATTTAATAATTATTTCATTTTCACATTTTTCTTATTATTCACGAAATAATTAATAAATCATTTTATTTATTAATTATTTCTAAATAAATATATTTGACCATTTTGAATATCTTTTCCCTTTCCAAAAATATAATAAAGTATTCCTAATGGTTAGATCTAGATTTTGGTTAATAATATTTTATTATTCTCCATTTTCGAGATCAACCCAATACTTTACTATAAATAAGAGGGTTTTAATTAATTTCTCACCATGATCATTATCACTTTCACCATTATCGTCTCCATACTTTTGAACTCCCACTAGAGTTCTACACATTGTTTGGATTTTCACACATTGAGAGAGGAATATTTGAATACTGAAGCGACAAGGAAATCAAAGGACCCATCTCACAGAGGGGGACTTATGACCCTTCGTAAATCTCCTTTGCCAGGTTCTATTAATAAAAGATTCATTTTTTCAAAGCTTTTCATTTTGTTTTTTTTTACTTTTATATCGCATACATCTATTTTTATGTAGGTTTTTCTCACATATTTGTTGCAGATCTGAAGTATAAGCAGCCACAATTGTTGTTAGGGTCACTAGTCACCTATGACTTTAAAGTCCACTTGGATCAAATATATTTTTTCTCTTGCCTTCACCCTGAGGATCCGCTTCAATTTCCTAGGTTTGTTGAGTTTCGTTCCTATGCTTTGTAGCAAATTTCACCTCATATTTTTGTTGTTTGTCTGCACCATTTTTAGCAGCTTAATGTCTTTAGATCTCAATCCCTTGTGTGTGTTTTTTAGTATCTTTTTTCCTCTCCTTCTCTAGTTGTTTGAGAGAGTTCTTCAAGTGGGGTTTATTCTTGATTGACTGTTTATTTTACTGTCATTTTTACAGCATTATTTACAGTATTTCAGCAGCATATGGCATCATAAAACATGCTTAATTAACTCATCCACTAAAAAAAAATTTCACACACATTTACACACCCTAAGCGAACGTGAGCTTGGTTAACACAGCGAAGCCAAGACTTGAAACATGCCAAATTTAATCATCTAACACACATATATTAAGCCCACTTGGACATCAAGGCCAATCAATATGTGTAGTTAAGTGTAGGATCAATGGCATAGGATTCCAATAACACTCATAAATTATTTGCATTGAGATATATAAGTTGAATTTGTAGGGAGCTTAAAATCCTTCACTATCCCACAGTCCAAAGTTGGAGTGCATTAGAAACCCGATTCAGAGGGGCTTAGGCTAGGTAATCGTGCAAGCATTTCTCCTCATGGATACCTAACCTGTGGTAGGGAATTTCATGCATTGATTTATCACCAAGAAGCTCAAGAATCAACCACCCCCGTGGGACGAAGGTAACTGTAGTGACCAATATTAGGAAATCACCTTATAGGACTGGCTGTGGGAAGCAGTTGGTTCTCTAACCCACCTTTCTCTAGAAAAGTCTGCTTGTGGGGATGATATTCCTTCAAGTAATAAGTTCTTTTGAAGGCCATCTAAAACAATAGATTTATGATTGTTTGAGGATCTAGATCACGTATAGGCTAGAGGTCATTTTATTTGATAGGACGTGTTTTCTTGTATTAGAGTAGCATCATTATATAGTTAATTTACACTTGGAACCACTGCACTAGGTGTTTGCTTGTTGTTTGTTACTCTTTTTCTCCTATCATCCTTTAGTCCTTTAGTGTCATCCTTGTCTTGAAATCATTGCACCCCCTAGTCATTTTTTGCGGTGAATTTGAGACCTTCAACCTCAGCTCCCTTTAGGACGCATTACTCCTCCCCATCGAGTTAGAGTTAATCATCCCAGTCCTCCATTGAGTCCTTATGACTCTGATTCTACTGATTCATCTATTTCTTCCTTTGATTCTGCGTCTTCTCAACCTTGTATCGCCACCATGTCAAGCAAGAACACAGGTGCGGGAAACCAAGGTGGTAACTCAGGTCCTAACCCAAGTAATACCACAAGTGGAACCTCAACCGATACGGTCACTCCTACTCCATTGCTACCCTTCATGGCTCATTTGAATCTCCCTAATTTTAATCAATTGATCAACAACCCTCTTCTCCATAACCAAAACTTTTCAGTTATGCCTACCAAACTTCCTTCAAACATAACTGAGTTTGAAGGAAACCCTGGAGAAGATCCCACTAATCATGTTCACTCTTTTCACATGTGGTGTTCCTCTAATTCCATCACTGAGGATTCCATCCATCTTCATTTATTCCAATGTGCGCATACTGGAGTTACGACTAAGTGGTATGTCGATCAACCTCGTGCCACTCATTCCACTTTTGCGTCTCTTGCAAAAAAATTTCTATCATATTTCCAGTTACCTCTTTGTTATGATACTCATACTGAAATCTTGACTTCTTTCCGTCAAACGTATGTCACCTTATTATCTGACCATGTCTAAGAATGGAGCAAAAGGAGGAGAATTTGTAGGGCCCCTGAATTTGAAGAACGTTTCTATATGGATTGGTTCCTTAGATCGCTTTTGTCCCCCATAGGTAATAATTTCACGTCACACTTCCCTTAGACAGAGGAATGTGCTCCAAGTATATGTAAAATATGACTTGATTTCTCCTCAATCAGATTATGTTTATATTGTTCTCCCCGATCTACCTCAGCCCGGTGCTACTAATGCACCGAGGGCATCTCATTATTTCGGCAGTATCATTGGATCAATTTCACACCCTCACCTGCAACCATATGCTCTACCTCAAATTATTGTTGGTCAAGACCAAGGGGGGACCAGTACCTCTTACAATTATCCCCTTCCACCAGGAAACCCTTATCTAGGTCAAAGCATGTCACATGCATATCCCCAATCGCATCAACATATGTCAGGGCCAGTTGTTTCTTAACTTGCTTGTCCAAATGTTTCCCCTCATCCATATGTTCTTTATGAACCGCCTAGTTCTCTAGTCCCTCTCACACCAACACCTCAGCCTCCCATGCATCCTCAACCTCTGCCACAACAACCACCTCCTCCTCAAGGTCAAGTGTATGCTCAACAGAGCACGTCCAATCCCCCCAACACCAAGAAGAAGAATAAGGGGAAAGGTAACAGGAACAAGCAATCCCAAGGCAATGAGGGTAACCAGGGTCCTCCACTTAATACACCCCAGGAAAATCAGTCTAATCCCACAACTCAGCAACAGGGCGGACAACCCAAGTAGAACAAGGCCCTTCATATGAATAAGGCTTGTGCATGTTGTAGTGTATATGGCCATTATACTCATGATTGTCCCATTTTACCTCAGATGCGTCAAGTATGGGAATCCAAAGCAGTTGCCTCTAGAGGAAAACAAACTATGGCTCTGCTTCCTTAGGCCCCTGCTTCATGTGAAAATTCCTAGATCTAAATGATCTCCAGAATCTTATTGCGACCAGCTAAATTTACTTCTCCTATTTGTAAATTACATTACAGAATTCTTTCAGATTTCTTCATGAAAGATTGAAGCAAATTACTGAAGCATTCTACACTTAATTACTTATGATTCTGAAACAAGGAAACTAAGAAAATAAAAATATACACATAGGACACTGTTATTTTTGGACAAAAGTCCCCGGAACACCCAATGCGGGAAAACCAATGTAGTAGATGTAAGGATTTGATTTTATTAAGCAGTAGAAAATTCTGAATACATCTTTGAATACCAAAAAGTTAATTGAGTTACAAAGAGAGAAATACTGGAAGAAATATTGTGAGTTTTGCCTCACTCAATCACTAAAAAAATTCCATTTGATCCGGTCACTCGATGAAGTGCCCCTAACAAGCCCCGCGTTGCCTCTGCGCAGTCCCTGCATCAGCCTCTCTAGGCACTATGTCACCCAGCTAGGTGATCGATCTGCAGCCTGGAATCACTTCTCTCAACCTCCCAATATCATACCCTTCTTCCTGGCTTCTGTAACCGATTCTTCTGCAAAATCTCGAACTATTTTTCATCCTCTACGATGCCTCTGCGTGGCCCTTCGTCAACCTCTGCGTGAGAGCTGTTGGATCACTCTCTGCCTATCTTTGTTGATGATTCTCCAGCTAAGAAAATCTCTCTCTGAAATTTATTCCTGCCCCTCACTGCGCTAGAATCACTTAGATTGAATTATCCTCTTAGCACTGCTCACTTCAGAAAATCGATCACTTAGATTCACTCGATGTGTCTTTCCAAATGACCCTCAAGCCTTCCTTTATAGCATTCTCATTGAGACTTCAACGGTCGAGATTATATCTCCAATCAATAGCTAAGATTATAACTTGAATTGATCCATGTTCTCTAGAATATTCACACTCTGTTTTATTAATACCTTTTAATTATTTAATTTTCCTAAATTTAAACTTACAGTCACATTAAAATAATTAATTATTTTTATAAAACACATTCTGAGTGGAATTTTCAAAAAAGATTTATGGGTTCTTTGGAATACATTTTCCTAAGACTCTCCAAATTTTTTGAGACTTAGAGCACTTAAGATGCTACAAAAAATAAACACTCCCTCTTAGTGAGGAAAGTTCTCTAACAACATGCCTGTTGCACATTGATCTCACCCTGAAGCATCCTCTGCACTGCTAATGTCTGACAAGATGTCCACCAACCCCTATGTTGTTGATGTAACTGTATTATTGCCCTTGACACTGCCATTGCCAATGCTACATCTGTACTACATATCCCTCTCAAGTGATGCATCTACTATGTTGTTAGCACTGCCACTGCTAACACTACATCTACACTACAACTCAGTTGCTCAAAGAAGCAACTAAAACCACCCAAAAATTGAACAAGCGTTCAGTGGATGCACCTCGGTGCTGAATATCTAACTGCTCCTAGTCCCACGTTGCCCTCTGAAGCCAATTCATTGTTGAAGCTACTTCACTATGCCTCTACGACCTGCTACCTCTCTACTCTGCGCTGCTCAGATTTTGGTGCTGCAAACCACTGCATCTATCACTCCATCGCTCCTTGGCTCCCACTGAAAACTCCTCCATCCCACTACTATTATTCATGGACTCCCATAGCAAGGCGATGATCCATGCGGTGGGTTCCTCAAGGATCCTTCCCAACTAAAGTTCAAGGTGAAATACAGTTCCATCTCACCCCATCTCCCTCGTGGAGATGCGTGGGCACTCATGGCATACTCATCCTCCTCGATCTTCGTGGTTGCAACCTTTGGATCGTGATTCTCATCCTTGTCCTTTTTCTTCAAAGGACATCGTGATGCATAGTGTCCCATCTTGCCACAGATTAAACACTTCACCTTGGAGACATCCTTCTTGTGTCTCGGTTTCCCTTGCTTCCCCTTTGATGCGAGGGATGCATTCTCCTCCTCCTCTAGATTCTTTGATCTGCTCCCGCTGATACCATCAAGTTTACACTTGACCAGATCTCTTCTCAGCTTCTCTTCTTGAAGAGTTTCCCACATTGCCTCCCAACTCAGTAGTGTCGCGTTGCTCAAGATACTTTTGACAAACACTTGTCACTCCTCAATGTCTGTGTTAAGAGCCAGTCTCACCATAGTTGTAGCAGATGGGGTAGATACAACTGCTTCCAATTGATCACAGATATCCTCAAGTCTCGTTAGGAATGGAACAATGTGATCCCCCTTCTACATCTGAATCATTTGGAGATTCTTCTCTAAGTACATCTTCCACTGCTTGGAATTTCCTTCGTATAGCATGGACAAGGCCTCCCAAATCTCCTACACTATGATCTTGCCAGCTATATGAGAGATTATATGATCCTTAACACCATCAAGGATAAGTCTCTCGTACTTTGCCATATCAGACTTGTACTTTTTATTTTGATCCGGATTTGTAAGCACAACAACCACATTGTCTACGAACGCCTTGAGATCATACTCCTCTAGAAGGAATATGATTCTAATTTCCATCTAGATCATGTAGTTGTAGGATCCCTCCAACTGATCTTGATCTCTAAGATCTCTAAGTTCATGAGCTGACATCTTAGCTGAAAATTGTCGAATTTCTCCCTCTTTCTTCCTACTACGTAGCTTCTAGGAAGGCATACGCACTCCCTGATGGAGATGGTAAGTATGTTGCTCCTCTGCTACCCAAAAAACAAGAAAATTTGAATTCCTCGACAAGTAACTCATTGAGGAATAATTCCGTCACTATGTTCTCTTCTTCTTTATTTGACACTTCTCTGCCCAGCAAATGCTTACAAAACAATTGTGTCCCTCTGGCTCTGCGTGAAGGCTCTGTGTCGCTCCCTCTGCCTTGGTAAGATCTCGATCCAGAAGTCTTACCTCTTTTTCGACTCACTCAAAGAGAGACCACCTCGAAAATTCAACCCTTCTGGCTAGAACTGTGCAATCCCCATAGGGATCTGATCTCCCGTTGTCGCAGAAATTAAACCTTTTCTTTAGTGCTAGATCTGCTCTTCACGTTTCAGATCAAAATTTTCTTTGATACCATGTGAAATTTCCTAGATCTAAATGATCTCCAGAATCCTACTGCAACCAACTGAATTTACTTCTTATATTTGTAAATTACATTACAGAATTATTTCAGATTTATCAATGAAATATTACTGAAGCATCCTACACTTAATTACTTATGATTCTGAAACAAGGAAACTGAGCAAAGAAAAATATATGCATAGGACACCATTATTTTTTTACGAAAGTCCCCGGAAAAATCCAATGTGGGAAAACCAGTGCAGAAGATCTAAGAGTTTGATTTTACTAAGTAGTAGAAAATAATGAATAAATATTTGAATACCACAAAGGTAATTCAGTTACAGAGAGAGAAATATTGGCATAAATATTGTGAATTTTACCTCACTCAGTTACTAAAAAAATCCTGGTTGATCTGATCACTGGATGAAGTTCCCCTGGCAGGCCCTGGGTTGTCTCTACGCAGTCCCTGCGTCAACCTATCTAGCAACTATGTGACCCAGCTAGGTGATCGATCTGTAGCTCGGAATCACTGCTCTCATCCTCCCCGACTCACACCCCGGTTCCCGACTTCTGAAATTGATTCTTTTGAAAAATCACGGACTCTTTCTCACCCTTTGCGCTGCCTCTGCATGGCCATGCGTTAGACCCTACGTGAGAGATGTTGGATCACTATATGCCTCTCTTTGCTGATGATTAAAAAGTTGATAAAATCTCTCTCTATAAGCTATCCCTGCTCCTCACTGCATTGTTGATTTTTTGTAGCATTGGAAACTGTTCCAAGTCTCAAATTTTGTGAGGAGGCTTGGACATCAGTATTCCAAAGAACCCAGAAATCATTCATGGAAATTCCACTCAGTTTATGTTTTATTAAAATAATTAATTATTTTAATGAGGACCCTAAGTCTAAACTTAGGGAAATTAAATAATTAAAGGGTATTAATAAAACAGAATGAGAATATTCTAGAGAACGAAGATCAAGTCATGCTTTAATCTCATCCATTGATTAGAGATCTAATCTGGGCTGTTGATTCATCAGCGAGAAGATTATAAGATAAGGCTTGAGGGTCATTTGGAAATCAAGAAGGGCACATACTAAGTACCCAAAGGAAATCGATTCTAAAGGAATAGAATTCAATTTCAGAGGGAGAGTTGTGGGGCAGAAGAAGGAAGGGGAAGTCAGTAGTGACAGAGAAAGGCAAGAGGAGGATGCAAAGGACCACAAAGGTCAGCGTTGAGCAGCAGCACTGAGTGCCCATGCAGAGTGACATAGTCCAGCATAGGGATTGCACAGAAGATCACGCAGAGTGACGCAGAAGAAGCTAGGGTGTCTTCCGAGTGTCAGAAATTTTCCAAGTGGATTCAAATAATTTATTTCAGGTGTATTCTTAGAAACATGCTTGTCTAGTCATTTTAAAATATATTCATTGCTAAAGAATAATATAAACCATCATCTGTTGCACCGGTTTTCCCGCATTGGGTTTTTATGGGGAAAATTGTCCTGTGTACATGTGATTGTTCTAGTACGTTATATGTGTTCTATTCTATTCTCTGCTAAATGATTAATGTAGTTGTACTATTTCAAAATTTAATGAAATAAATTCGTAAATAACTTATCATAAATAAGTAGGTGAAATAAATCTATCACTGCAGTAGTATTTCAGATTTAGAATTTTCACATGGTATCATAGCAAAAGGTGAGTAACGGAAGAGGAGATTCTGCGATAGAATGAAGATCTGACATTGATGTAGCAACATCTCAGAAGGGTTCACGCAGTTCTCTAGAATGCGGGGAGGAACAAAGGGATCATGACACTGCAGTTCTGGCATCCAAACTAGAAGAGGAATTTTCTTGTGTGTTAAGCATGGCCTCTCCAGAGATATGGTATATTGACAGTGGAGCATTTTCTCATATGACGGGAGTTTGAGAATTATTCTCAAGCTACCAGGAGGAGTAGATGAATTTTCAAATCACTATGGGATACAAGGCAAAATGTACCCTCTTGGAAGAGGCACCATAATATTTCAAACAGAAGCTAGCAACAAGCTTTGGGCCACCAACGTATTGCATGTACTAGGGTTAGGGATGAATTTAATCTCTTTGTATCAACTTCAGAACAAGGGTTATGATGTATACTTTATTGGAAACAAAGTTTACGTCAAAAAACCTAGTTCTAATAAGAAGGCACAAATTGGAGTGAGGAGCCATAAACTGTACAAGTTATAGCTCGAGTGCCGAATGGCTCTAATAGGCAATACTGATGAGAAAGATTTGAATGAGTTATGGTATAGAAGAATGGGGCATATACATCATGGAGCCTTGATAATTACCAAGAAGACTGTCATGAGAGCTCCAGAACTTAGCACCAAGAGAGACAATGTTTGCAGAGGGTGTGTATTAGGGGAAGTATGCCAAGGAAACATATCCGAGAAGCAGCAATAGGGCCAAGATTGTGTTGGGAATGATACACTTAGATATCTGCGGACTAATGTCCATTAATGCTCTTAGTGATGCAAAGTATTTTGTCACCTTCATCGATGACCATTCCAAGAAGACATGGATCTACTTTCTGAAGACCAAGGACAAGGTCTTTGAGAGATTCTAGGAGTTTAAGGCTCTTGTGGGGAATTTGACAGGAAAGAGGATCAAGAAATTGTGAGCAGACAATGGTAGAGAGTACATTGACAAGGAATTCACGAGGTTATGCGCAAAGGAATCCATCAAGAGAGAATGGAAAACTCTGTATAATCCTAAGCAGAATGGAGTCGCGGAGAGTAAAAACATGACTATTGTCAAAGCTGCAAGAGAAATGTTGTATGATCAAAACATGCCCAAATTCCTATGGGATGAGGCTTGTAATATAGCCGTGTATGTGCAGAATAGGGTTCCTCATAACACATTGAGTAAGGTTACTCCTGAAAGTGTGTTCACTAGTAGCAAGCCTGAAGTGAGCCACTTTAGGATATTTGGCAGTTTTCCATGTACTGGATGAGAAGAGGACGAAGTTGGATCAGACTACAGAGAAAGGATACCTTGTGTGGTATAGCGAGAATGCAAAGGCTTACCACATCTATATCCCCGAGAGTAGGAAGATAGTAGTGAGACAGGATGTGACGTTCATGGAGGAAAGAGCTTTCAAGAATTCTCGGGAAATGTCTTCAGCTACGTAGTCTGAGGAGGATCTGCTAGTCCAGCCACAACAACCTGTGAAAGATAGCTCTAGTGCCTCTCCAAGGCACAAGGAACCTGAGGATAGATTTTTTGATGAAGTGCAAGAAGGAAAGAAGGTAAATCCACCCACCACCAGTAGAAGGACGAGAAAAGAACTACAAAAAACTCTGAGAGATGCAGAGGAGTTTGTTGGAGCTCCTAGAAATGAGAAGAGGCAGTGTAGACAACCAGGCAGGTACCAGGCATTGGTAGCATAGGTTGGAGAAACCTCTATTTTTCAGGAGGCAGCTCAACATCAGGGGTGGTTAGATGCGATGGTGGAGGAGTACAGCTCCATCATGACAAATGATGTCTGGGAAATTGTTCCTAGACCTCAAGACATATCGGTTGTAGTTTCGCGATGGATCTACAAGATTAAATATACTGCATACGACAGTATAGAAAAAAATTAAATTCAGGTTTGTAGCTAAGGGGTATGCTCAAAAGGAAGGGATAGATGATGAAGAGACCTTCACCACAGTAGCTCAGTATACTTCAATCAGATCTGTCATATCCCTTATAGCACAGATGGGATGGGAGATTCACCGGATGGATTTCAAGATTGTGTTCTTGAATGGGGTGATAGAAGAGGAAGTACACATAGAACCATACCAGAGGTATTTGAGATGCATGAGGAGTAAAATCATGTGTGCAGGCTTAAGAAACCATTGTACGGACTGAAGCAAGCCCCTAGAACTTGGTATGGTTGGATTGACAACTACCTGCAGAAGATGGGGTTCGTCAAGAGTGACGCAGGTCCCAATATCTATTATCTGAGAGGAGGGGATTAGCCACTAATATTGGTGCTATATGTAGATGATATGTTTCTGACTAGATCATCTAGGCTCATCGAAGACCGCAAGGAAAATATAGAAACATAATTCGACATGAGGGATCTAGGGCGGATGCACTATTTTATGGGTTTGGAAGTTTTGCTGCAAGAGGGAGAAATATTCTTTTTGCAAGGAAGATATACTACATAGTTTCTAAAGAGATTTCAGATGGAGGACTGTAGACCCATGGCTACAGCAATGATCACAAACTAGAAGAAAATAGATACGTCTGAGGATGATGGTGTTGATCCTACCTTGTATCGGCAACTCATAGGTTCGTTGATGTACATGGTCAATACTAGACCAGACATCTATTATGTCATGAATAGCCTCAGTCAGTTCATGGTAGAACCAAGGAGGGATCATTGGGCAGTGGCCAAACATGTTCTCAGGTAATTGAGGGAGACAGTCAGGCTTGGATTGAGGTCCACCAAGGGAAATGACATCCAGTTGTGTGGGTTCACTGATGCAGACTGGGATGTGAATCTAGTAGATCGAAAGAGTACCCATGGGTAATGTTTCAGTGTCGGATCAGGAATGACTTCCTGGTGTAGTAGGAAACAAAAATCTGTGGCACTGATCTCATTCAAGGCTGAATATATGGTATCTAGAAAAACATCGTGTGAGGCCATATGGCTTCCTAAGTTTCTCATAAAATTACTCAATAAAAGGATGGAAGTGACCAACATTTTGTTTGATAATCAGAGTTGCATCAAGCTCTCTGAAAATCCTGTGTTTCATGATCGATCGAAGCACATTGACATCAGGTGTCACTTCATCAGAGACTATGTCCAATGGGGATTTGTACAATTAAAGTACATTCCTACAGGAGAGCATGTGTTAGATATCCACGAAAGCTTTGGGTAAGTCTAAGTTTGCTTACTCCAGAAAAATGATGAGGATGGTCAAGAATAGATTCCAGTAGGGGGAATGGATAGGCTCGAGATTTAGAGGGAGCTGCAGTACGGATGAGGCAGTGAAAATGATGGTGTCATGGGCAGCAATGTAGAAGATGAGGGGCAGTAGCCAAGACATTAGAAGCACAATAGATGTTTCAGGACAGAGAAGATGTAGTTGGCATTTTGCTAGAACACTTTCCACGCTAAGAGGGAGTCTTTATTTTTTTAGCATTGGAAAGTGTTCCAAGTCTCAAATATTGTGAGGAGGCTTGGACATCAGTTTTCCAAATAACACAGAAACTGTTCGTGGAAATTCCATTTGGTTTATGTTTTATTAAAATCATAAATTATTTTAATGAGGACCCTAAGTCTAAAATTATGGAAATTAAATAATTAAAGGGTATTAATAAAACAGAATGAGAATCTTCTAGAGAACGAAGATCAAGTCATGTTTTAATCTCAGTCATTGATTAAAGATCTAATCTGGGTCGTTGATTCATCAATGAGAATATTATAAGAGAAAGCTTGAGGGTCATTTGGAAATCAAGTCGGGCACATACTTAGTACCCGAAGGAAATTGATTCTGAAGGAATAGAATTCAATTTCAAAGGGAGAGTTGTAGGGAAGAGTTGCAGAGGCAGAAGAAGGAAGGGGAAGTCAGCTGTGAAATAGAAAGGCAAGAGGAGGACGCATAGAGTCGCAGATGTTAGCGTTGAGCAGCAGCACTGAGTGCCCACGCAGAGTGATGCAATCCAGCGTAGGGATTGCGCAGAATATCATGCAGAGTGACGCAGAGGAAGCTAGGGTGTCTTTCGGGTATCAGAAATTCTTCAAGAGGATTCAGAGAATTTATCTTTGGTGTATTCTTAAAAAATTTCTCATTTAATTATTGTAAAATATATTCATTGCTAAAGAATAATACAAACCCTCGTCTGCTGCACCAGTTTTCCCACATTGGGTTTTTCCGAGGACAATTGTCTAAAAATAAGTGTGTACATGTGATTGTTTCTATTGTGTTATATGTGTTCTATTCTATTCTCTTCTTATGCTTAAGTGATTACTGCAGTTGTATTTATTTCATAATTTACTAAAATAAATTCATAAATAACTTATCATAAATAAGTAGGCGAAATAAATCTATCACTGCAGTAGTATTTCATATTTGTAATTTTCACATGCGTTGGAATCACTTAGATCGAATTATCCTTTGATCACTATTCACTTCAGAAAATCAATCACTTAGATTCACTCGGTGTGTCTTTCGAAATGACCCTCAAGCCTTCCTTTATAGTCTTCTCGTTGAGTCTTCAACAACTGAGATTATATCTCTAATCAATGGCTAATATTATAAATTGATTTGATCTATGTTCTCTAGAAGATTCACACTTTGTTTTATTAATACCATTTAATTATTTAATTTTCCTAAGTTTAAACTTAGGGTCATATTAAAATAATTAATTATTTTAATAAAACTCATTCTTAGTGGAATTTTCGCAAATTATTTTTGGGTTCTTTGGAATACATGTGCCTAAGCCTCTCCACAAATTTTGAGACTTAGAGCACTTACGATGCTACCAAAAATCAACACTTCATCTCAACCAGTTGTGCTTACCAACCCATTTCCTCACCAAGGATATATAGTTGCCCAACCTACATAAGGTCAGGCAACTCCCCAACCTCCACAATCTAGTCCCCATGATTATCAGTTTCTCATGATGAATTATGATGAGGTCAACATAGAGAAATTCAACCTTTAGACTCGATCACGCCAGTATAAAAATCCACCGATTAAGTCTGTGACTCAGTCACAACCACAAGTATCCACTGAGTCTATTTTGTCATCAAATGGTACCTTACAGATCCCTCAGCCTAAGGCATAAGTTATTACCAAGATCCCTAAAGGGCCATTATGTCAAAATGTTGCTATAGCTAAAGTTTCCCATACCTATATCATAGCAGATGACTTGGCACAGTCTACTTCTGCCATGTCAACGCTGAAAATAATCTAGTCATGCCCATCCCATAAAAATGCTCTACTCACTACTTTGGGCATTACAGATCCTTCAAATAATCATATGATCGTCTTTGAGGTTGATCAATCAGAACATCCCCCCTTCCTTCATCTGTTTCTTTTCAAATACCAGTCTCAATAAGAAACACCATTGTTCAGCGGTGTATCATTGACAAAGGCGCCTCCACCTGTGTGATGGTTTCTAGTGTTTGGAAACAACTTGGTTCACCTGAACTCTCCCCATCCACTATCACTCTCTGTGCATGGGATGGTCATCCATCTCAGTCCCTTGGCTTACTTCGCAACTATCCTTTCACTGTTGCTCGAAACATTGTCTCTATTGACATTGAAGTCATTGGATTATAACATCCTTTTGGATCATAGTTACACCTATGCCATTTCAGTTGTAGCATATGTGGTTTTACGTAAGATGTGATTTTCCCACAAAGGGAATATCGTCACCATCAATTAACTGACATACTATGATCCTAAGGCACACACTTCTCCTCAGTCCAACATTTCATCAGTGACTGACAATATGACTGTCTCGTCTCTCAATAATGTTTCACCTGGAGTCTACAAAGATTCTGCTTTGCTTGGTTCCCAGTATGGTCCACCACATACCCCTTCTACGCCCAGCTCATCCAATGTTTTCATGCTACAAGCATCATAGGATGCTCACAAGCGGTTTGGTACACCCATCCAACAACCAACGCCTTTGCAACCTGTTTTTCCCAACTCAACCCAACGTACAAGTATAATTTTACAAGGATCAATTCCTTCTGCTGGTGTCTCTCCTAGTCCATTCCAACCAGGAATAGTTCATTCAAGCCTTAACCATCTAGGAGTAGTTCCTCCAGGCCATTATCCTTCGAGTCAGATACCCTTCTTATTCCCCCCACAAGGATTTTTTTTTCCCTGTCATGGCTACATTGAGTTTAACCAATATTACTCTAGGGATAATAGTCTGATACATTGATCCCCCCACAAAAACTCATCCTGATCAACTTAAACCTTACACAGATTTGACCTTGGTACAACCTATTGTTCCTTCCCATTCCTTTTCTCCAGTTCCACAAAAACCTTAGCAAACATATACACCTATTGTGAAAGCATCTCGTGAGGGGGGGAAATCCTAGAAAAAGGGAACTAAAGACAAGACACTCCAAACAACTCCAACTCCTCCTAAGCCCCCAATTATGACACCTCCATGTGCTTTGTGTGACGTTGTTGGGCATGCCACCAATAATTGTCTTGAACTCCTTCATCTCAAAGATGTGGTCGCTGACATTTTTCCTAACTCTAGCATCCTAGAGGTCCATGTCACCTTACCTAAGTCAGTGAAGAAAAATAGATCATTATGCATGAATCACCCTTGTGATTTGTGTGATAATTTTGGAGACTATTCTCATCATTGTCCTCATATCAAAGACTTTCACGATACCCGTCAAGCTCTTTGCCAAATATAGGTCGCTCGTAGTGAATCCACCTCTTCTCTACCTGCAGATTTTGGTACCATGGTTGAGACAAAACAGTAAACACACATTATGATCCCTCCTCTCGATGTCAAGATGATGGATAGCATTTCTCATATTATCTACCGGTCATCATCCATGGGATCATTGTATGGATACTCCTATGAAGTTTCCTATTGTGATTCGGTCAAACCTTATTCTTCCGATACCTTGGTCTCAACGTCGGTAGATATTCCATCACTAGTCATTTGTCCCCTCCTGTTGCCAATGCACATGTGTGTTGAGATTTTGTGTAGTCGGGGTAGCATCAGATGTTCTCTCGCTCCCAAAATTTGTCGAGGGACTAGAGTACACATGATCTACTATCCTCAGAAAGGGATTTGGGAAATTTCATCTGGTTTGGGAGATAAACTTAGGAAAATTAAATAATTAAATTAAATTAAATTAAACATGTGATGAAATTGTCTTAAGTCACACGGATCAAGCTTTCTTTTAATCTTAACCATTGATTCAAGATCTGATCATGTTCGTTGGTTTCCCAATGAGAAAATTATAAAGGAAAGGCTTGGGGTCATTTGTAAAGACACACAAAAGCAGAGCACTGAAGCTAAGCTGAGATTCTAGGGCAGGGTTTGCCAAGAATTCTCAGAAGTGTTTCAGCTGCAGAGTGGGGGTTTAGACAAAGGGGATGATCTGATCCCAGTGTCTAGAATCAGCAAGAAATAGAGAACAACTTCAGAAAGGCAGGGCAGGGAAGTAGGGGCTTCAGTAGAAAGAGGGCAACATCTGTGTAGCACGGGGATAGCTTCAACTACGCAGGTGTTGCGCAGTCACTCCCAGGGCAACATAAGGCAATTGGAAACCCTCGGAGGTTATGCATAGACCCTTAGGGGCAGTGTAAGGACTCTGTCACCCAGTCTGGGGTAACGCAGCCCTTTCCAGGCCAGCGTTGAGGGACGTAGGGGCTACAGAGGCTGATGTAGAGGCTTCAGGGGCAGCGCTGGGGTTTCTAGGGCCTAATTTTGGTTGAGTCCTATAAATCCCATTTGAGGGTGAGGATCAGTCAATATTTTGGCTTCAGAACAGTTGGTGAGTTGCAGATCTATATTTTCTATGTTGGGTTATACAGATCAAGAACCCATATTTGTTGTATTTAGAAATAATATTAATAATAAAACCCTCTAGCAACCAGCAGATCGGTTTTCCCGCATTGGGTTTTTCCAGGGACTATTTGTCCATAAAATCACTGTGTCACTTTGTCTATGTGTGCATGTACTTTTTCTAGATCTGAATTGGTGAAAGTTTGTTATGTGTTTTTCTTCAATATTAATCTGAATTATTCAGTTAATAACTTAATTAAGTAGGAGGATCATAACCATATCTAACAGTAGATTTCTGCATAATAGTAACATTCAGATATTTTCACAATGTGAACCATATTTCTCATTATGATGCTTCAGGTAGTTCCTCCATATCATGTGGTCTCTCCTCCTCCCATCTACCCATCCTTCATTCAGATGAAAACATCATGGAAGCCATGACCACCCCTAATTACCCTTGGGACAATATGCACCATCGTGCATATTTCCTTCCACAACAAACCCATGACCAATATGTTGTGGAGACTTCATTCATGGTGAAGTTGATTGGTTTAGAAATCACATTCCCGCACCAGATTATTTTGAATAAGGAAACATGGCCAATATCACTCCTACCATTAAAATAAACATTTTGAATAAACCAGGGGTTGAAGAAAATCACCTTGGGGGCACACTATACCCCGGAAGAAATTGATTCTTACACCAAGATATTCAAGGAATTCCGATGTTTTTTCATAGTCTTATTCTGAGATTCCTGGAGTTGATCCCACCATTATTGAACACCATATCGACACATGGCCCGATGCCATTCCTATCTACCAAAATTTGAGACCCATTCATCCGTCCAAACGTGAGGCTATTAAAGCTGAAATCGATAAGCTCAAGAAGGTTTGTTTTATCTATCCCATTGAATGCACCACATGGACAATCCTATTCACGTTCTCAAGAAGCAAGGCACCATTCATGTCTACACTGACTTCCTCTACCTAAACAAAGCTTTTCCCGAAGATAGCTTCCCCATATCATTCATTAAAAAAGGCATTGATGAGTGTGCAGGGCATGAGGCTCTTTCCTTTATGGATGGATTCTTCAGATATAACTAGATAAGTATCTGTTATGCTAATCAAGATAAACCACTTTCATTAGTCTATGGGGAACTTTTGCCTATAGGGTAATGCCTATCGGCTTAAAGAACATTGGGGTCACGTTTCAACATGCAATTTCTTATTGTTTACACGAATTGGCTCAAATTATCCTTTCATACATTGACAATCTCACCGCTCGTTTAAGGACTTGGGCACAACACATTCATGATTTTTGTACCATTTTCCTCCAATGTCGCAAGTATAAAATTCTCCTCAACCTCCTTAAGTGTTTCATTTGCGTTCTTTCTGGCCAGCTTTTGGGTTTCATTGTGTCCAAAGGCGATATAAAGATTGACCCTCTAAAAGTTCAAGCCATTCTCGAACTGCCACCTCCTCGTACCCTTCGTGAGTTACAAATCCTTCCAAGGCAAAGCCAAATTTCTTCGTCGATTTGTCCCTGACTATACCACCGCTGCGCATGGGTTTCTTATACTTATTTGATCTACCATTCCATTCATTTGGGATGACCAGGCTCAATAGTCTTTTGATGCCCTTAAATGTGATCTCACTTCCTCTCCCTTGAGTAGTACACTTAACTTTGAATGGGACTTCATCTTGTATATCTCAGCTTTCGCCTATTCGGTCATCGAGGTCCTAATCCAGGAATATTCTACCGGAAATGAGCATGTAATTTACTATGTCAATAATAACCTCAACAATCCACCTGTGACCTATTCGCACGAAGAAAATTTGGCACTGGTTGTAGTGTTCTCTATTCAAAAGCTTCATCATTATATCCTTATGCATACCACTAGAGTTGTGACCAATTCCAACCCCATGGACTTCCTATTGAGTCGACGGATCATCAACCGGAAGTATGCCCGTTGGATTTTCATTATTCAAGAATTCGATCTCAAATTTGTTACACCCAAGAGTAAGAAAGGTTTGGTCCTTGGCAGATTCATTTCCAAATTTCCTACCGGTGCGCCTAATCTGTTGTTCAATGATCATCTACTAGATGAAAAATTGTTCGCCATCACCTCAGATGATCCTTGGTATGGCGACATCCTCACTTATTTTCAAACCCAAAAATTCCCCTGCCATATTAACTGTGATGCTCGGAGATGTATTCGACATCAATCCCCTCGCTACCTCCTCATCATTTATGATCTCTATCATTGTGGTGTCAACATTATCCTTCGTTGTTGTCTCACGCATGTTGAAGCTAAGAAAGTGCTTAATGCCTGCCATCATTAGGGGAATTTTGAGGTCTAAAATGGGCCTCCTAAGGAAATGGTAAAATAATATCGGAAATAGTAAAATAAGATTTTATTACATCATCAAATTTTAGAGGGAAAAAAGAAAAAACTACTTTTTCAACTCGTATTTTCAACTTATCTCCTAAATTTTTTACTCAAATTTCAAGAAAGAGTACTCGTTGGATGAAAAATTTAATTCCTCATCCAAGGAGTACCCATGTTGCATACTTTCGATGGACCCTGCTACACAAAAAATGAGAAATATATGAAAAACGTGATTGAAATCAAGTTTTTTAATGTATTTCTCATTTTTCATGTAGCAGGGTCCATCGAAAATATGAAACATGGGTAATCTTTGGATGAGGATTAAATTTTTCATCCAATGAGTACTCCCGCTCGAACTTTGAGTAAAAAATTTGGGAGATAAGTTGAAAATACGAGTTGAAAAAGTAGTTTTATTATTTTATTATTTTTTACTCTTTTTACCCTTTTACTTAAAAAATGGTGAATCATCCCCCATGGTTGAAATCATCACCTTGAATCCTATTGGTTCTTATAAATTTGATTTTGGTTGTACATTTTTCTTAGGAGGCCCATTTTAGACCTCAAAATTCCCCTAATGGGTAGTGCTTGTGATGGTCATCTCTCTGGAATTTCCACTGCCCAGAAGATCATTCGCATTGGCTACTTTTGGCCTTCTCTCTTTAGTGACTACATTGAGGAAGTTAAACATTGTCCCAATTGCCAGTTATAATCCCCTGAGGCGCGAGCTCCACTTGCTCCCCTCCATCATGTCATCGCAATCGATCCTTTTTGTAAAAGGGCTATTAACTTCATAGAGTGTCAACCCCCATATGCTAATAACCACAAGTATATTATTGTGTTCATTGACTATTTTACCAAATAGGTTGAATCCATGCCTACGTTCAATAACACGACAACTACTACAACCCTATTCTTTTCCAACCATGTTATCGCTCAATTCAAGGTTCTAAAAAATTGGTTTCTGAACATGGCCAAAATTTCGAAGATGAGATATGGCATGAGTTATCCTCTCAGTTGGGTTTTGAACACCGATATTCATCATCTTATTACCCCTAAGGCAATGGCCAAGTTGAAGCGATCAATTATATACTTAAAACTATGCTTCACTGGACGGTGAATAAACACTAGACCAACTGGAACCTTATGCTCTTCCATACTTTGTGGGCCTATAGAACCTTTGTTAAAAATTCCACCAGATTTAGTCCTTTCCATATTTTTTTTGGAGAGGAGGCAGTCTTACCGATCGAGTGTGAAATCACATCCCTTCACCTTGTCGTTGAACTCCTCCTAGACACCCAACCATTAGAACAACGACTTATCATGCTTGAGTGCGCTAATGAAGACCTCCATGTTGCATTGCAAACCATTGAAGTGGCCAAAAAGCGCACCAAAGCTTAGTATGAATGGAAAGTCCACCCTCGTACCTTTCACAAAGGTGTCCTTGTTCTAGTCTATGACCAAACCCATGATGTCCTGGGGCATGGGAAGTTTGAATCATTATGGCTAGGAACTTACATCATCTATAAGTGTTTGGGCAAGGGGGAATACCTCTTAGAGGATTTTGAAGGCCAAATCCTTCCTAACCCTCGCAAAGAACTCTACCTGAAGAAATTTTACCCATAGCATTTCCCATAGAAATGCGTGTATCTTTTTATTTTATGCATTTAGGTATATTGCATTTCCCCCCATCATCTCATACGTTGTCTTCTTGCATCTTTCAGATGGATCCATCATCCACCCCTCATATCGGTTATGTCAATTGTGTGAGTCGCTTCTCTGGGAATCTTTCCTCAGTAGCTTGGTCCATTTTCACCCCTTTGCATTCATTATTTCACTCCAACAGCTTATGCATTGGATTTTCCACCAATAACCAGGCCAAATATGATGTCCTAATAGGCTTGTTAGTTGATGCCCTTGATCATGGCATCCTTCATCTTCATGTTCATCTTAATTCCTTGCTACTTGTCATGCAATTGAATGATCCTTATCATGTGCATAATCCTGTCCTATTTAGAAAATATCTACGAGTTAAGCTTTTGGCACATGAATTTGGATTCATCACATTCAGTCACATTCCTAGAGCCAAAAATCAATATGTAGATTGCATTGAAAATAACATTCTAGATTGGCATGTATCATATACAAGAAGGAAACCATAAACACCAACAAATGATGAACTAAAAATCATCACAAAAGATGCATAACCATATTATGTATTGTCCTATCAAAAAATATAAGTGTTTGGAGTCCACTCTAAATAAATCGGACATGCCCATAGCATGTTACATAACCAAAAAATGGGACCCACATATCCCTATCCCTAGTCACTATCATCTAGAGGCCCTTGATTCAATGGCCCCATACCACCAGCTCATAGGTCTCGAAGTTATTAACCGACCATAGCTATGCACTGCGTGATACCTCACCACTATGAGGGAAGCCTAGTGCACTCATCCGTATAATGATCTTCTAACTCATACCACCTGTGCTCATTCACCCTGGTCATTAGCACGTCGAACCTACGACGAAGGTCCTCTAGGAGACCCTCATTGTCTAGTCTCTGTCGTGACGGCAATCCACCCTCATCTATAACCACAGGGGTTGCGGGTCGACCTATATATCCTGATTTTTTCACCGGTGCTATATCTACGCATCACACAAGTTTGGAAATCACATATATGCATTTTCTAAACTTTAAATGAAACTAGATATATAGTAATTTTCACTTACCATCTGGACCCCATGCTCGTCCCAACAATAGCGATAAGCCAGCACCCCCCTGATATTTCATGCCAGTGTACAGATAGTCATATATGCACAATGGCATATGGTATCAATGTGCAAGAAAATCTGGTCGGAACACTCATTTGACTCCCCCTCCTCCACCTCGTCATAGTAATTGGCCCAGCGGCGCATTTTGGCCTCTTGTAGGCCCCCATCGTGGATCTGTACATGTGGATGGATGGCAAGGATCTTCTCAAAGAATAATGAGCATAAAACTATCCCAAATGAACAATTATCATTGGTCCATCACCTGCATAAGTTCAACTATCATTTCAATGATGACAACATCATCTGGGCCCACCCATACTAGGTCCCTACCAACAAACTCTCTACTAGCGTCATCTGCCCTCCAGTGATGTGATGAAAGACATGAATACCTAAGATCGATAGCACTGCCATGAATATAGCTCATGTATCCAACCTCTCTAAGTCATTGATATGAATGGTCGTACCCTTCGGATGAACACCCAGAATACAATGACAATCCACAAACTCACTGATCTTCCTCCCACGAGGCAACATTGTATGTATCTCCCCTACCATCCCCAAGGTGGGTAGTCTTGTCAGAAAATATATGTCCTGGATCATTAGCTCGATCCTGTGGCCCTGGACCATAAATCCCTCCTGATCTAGGTCCTAGTAGCTCACTTTCCTTGACAGCAAGAACTCACTTGCCCCCATCATTGGGTTCTCCAAGAACTTAAGAACCCCATAAGGAGCCAAAACACCTATGAATTTCGGATTCCCATGAATCTCAACACAAAGAGTCACTAAATATCGTTCTCGCCAAGAAACCTTTAGCTCTACCATACCTACAAAATACTATTATGTTTTTTCAATTCAGATTGAAAGGCATATATTCCTAGTCCTCAGCTTCAACTCCCCACAAGCCACCAATCCTACTCTTCTCTCCTCGCCCAAAACATAGTTCTTCCCTTCAAAAAAACATCAGAAACACTTAATGACCATTTTTTTGCATTCCAGAATGCATATCAGGCCCCCAAAAGTGTGTTGCGACTGTGAGGATTAGCAGGGGTCCCCCACAAAAAGTTGAGGCCCTAATCTGAAATTCTAAACCATTGAAATTGAAGAGTAAGGTTAGGCCACCTACCTCCAATTCACAGATCTTGATTTCGACAGTTGGTTTGACTGATACGATCTCCAAAATATTTAGGGTCTTCTCCTCCTTTCCAAATTATCCAACAATTTACTATGAAAATGAATTTGATTTGGAGGCAAGAACCCCTTTTATAGGAAAAATCCAAGTTTTTTCGTCGCCCATTGTGACCAAACTGTAGCTTGGTTTGATGAACTGTCAGCACAGTTGGAAATATCTCACTGAGTTTTATAACGGGTCTTCCTCGGTTTTTGGTAATTTGACACATCACCCAAAAGCCATCTTTTCCACTAAGTTTCACTTTGTCGCCAATTCAAATTGAATTTCTTATATGAGTCATCTATACTTTGGTACCACTTTAGCTTGGTACTTCTCAACTCATGTGTTGATTTTCGTCATGAGTAACCCTTATTTACTCAAATTTTTTATGGTCCCTATTGTGGCTCATTTGCATTTACTTTTGAAACATGTCTCTAAACACCAAAAAAAAGCATATATGTTAGAAAATCTAAATTTTTTGAATACCAGAAAATAATTTTTGATCTATATGTTGGTGTATTAACATTATGCGCGGAGATGTGAAGGCGGTTCAAGTCAGACTTATTCGCGTGAAAAACAGTTCAGGAGTCAGGCCGATTGATGCATTCAGAACATTGCACCTAGGTCAGGTCGAGTCGTGCAAATATACGTGCAGAATAGTGTTCAGAAGCTTAATTTAAATCACGCGTGGAAGGCATGATCGCATATCACAAATCACAATCGCAAAGCTCATGAGGAATAGAACAAGGTTAAATCGTCGAAATTCGAAATGTGAAATGAAGACCGGATGCAATATAGTTCGAAGCCCTAATCTAAAGTATTTAAAGTCTGGTCATGCGACCCTCTCTCACATCGCACATTGCAAGCTCAGGAGGAATGGCACTAAGGAATAAGTTATAAATGCCGAAATGCAAAGTGCGACAAGGTTTCATATCTCCGCTTGCGATTTGCGATTGGCCCCACCACTGCTTTCCACGTCATCCCTACCTTTATCGCATATCGAACGTCGCAATCGCAAAGCTCAAGAGGAATAGTGCTAAATAATATGTTATAAAGGTCGAAATGCGATAAGGGGTGGATGCGATGTAGTTTCAGAGTTAAATTGCAAAATATTTCAAATCTGGAAGTAAGGACCTTTCCTTTGAGAAATCGCATCAGAGGTAAGAGGAGGCTTAGAATGGAGCACATGGAAAGGCGAAATGCGATGGAAAGGCAGACGCGATACCATTCAAAGGTTAATTTAAATTTATTTAAAGTCCAATATTATTTGTAGTTGCATTTTTTTATGAAGAAGCATGAACGCGGACAGTAGACTCGAGTAATGCCCGACCCCATGCAGAACAGTGTTGTATGCGGTGGCACCTTGTAAAGAAATGGAATACTGAACGCTGCGAGCACGAGCAGAAGAGGTAGAGTCGGTTAGAAGTGGACATGATAACATTGTTTGCAGCCCAGAGGCATAGGAAGAGTCAGGGAAAAGGAGCATATGGTGGCACTGTTGGAAACGCAATAGCTGGGTCAATTCGGGTAAAGAGGCGTTATTACAGAACTGTTTGAATACCACATCAGGAATATAAAAGACATGACAGCAAGCAGAAAAGACAAAATATTGAACTCTGGAAGAAATTCAGGGCAAGAATATCCGATATGTCAGGGAGACTCATCAGCACTTCAGCGAGACGCATCAGCAAAAAAAATAAGATTTCAAGTTTTAATTTGTTTTCTTTTTTTGTTAAGATCAAAGATGTAGTAATGTCATCAATTGCAATGTAATAAGTAGTTTTAACAGTTTAGGTAGTCGAATTAGTTTCAAGAAGTTCTAGTAGTTACAAATTGTCTTTGATGTATTTAAGCAAGATATAAAGATAGAAAGGGAGTTCCGAGTTTTGGACCTCTGGAAGACTAAAACTTTGGCACTTACTTTTCTGAGGAATTAATGAAAGAAGCATCAATTTTCCTGCAACTATTGATGGTGATTCGTTTTCCCTGTGCCATTTTGTGTTCCTTCTTCTTGGAATGAAGTGAAGTAAAGTAGCTACCGATCTCTTAATTACATATGTGAGTAAGAGTTAAATAACCTTAATTTGCGCTCCTTCACTCCAACTCCTCTCCCTCCACAAATTATCTCTGGAACTTAAAATTAATAGATTTTGTCTTTATAGCATATTATTTTGAGTTTCCTCTCTCTTCACAAATTCTCTCTGAAATTTGGAGTGATAGTTTCTGTGTTACGGAATATCATTTTGATTTTCTTCTACAGTTCTTCTTTTCCATTCAGATATCAACAGTTAATGGCATTGTAGAGTCTTTCATTATACCAGATTGTTAAGGGTTTAAAGAATTAGTTTCCAAAGGGATTGAATGAAGACCACCTGATATAATTACTTTTGTGACATGTTTTTAAAAAATGTCTTAAGCACTGATTCCTTTCCATAGCCAAGGAATTGTCACTTAATATAAAACATTTTCTAGCGTCGTTACTAGGGACGAAGAAACGAAGTTTATTTTCCTTGGGTTTTTCACATTATTTCCTCTAGTTGTTTAGTGAGGAAGAAATATTTGGTTTTGTTTGTTATTCTCATAATTTTGGCTCACAAAAGGCCTCACACAAGGTCGAATATCTCACAACAGAAGCTCCTTTCTTTGTCAGACCCTGAAAGATTGGTTTCTAAAAGGGTTCAAAAACCCAAAACCCCCTCAACACCTAGTCCTACACTGTCTGCTCCTGGCAGTAGTTCTAGTAATCCTTTGTTTTAAGATATCTCTAAAATACTTCCTTTCTTGGAAAAAGATTCACCTTTCACACCAATTTATTTTCAAGAACCTAAGTTGGAATAACACTCCTTCGAGTCTATTTATTTTACTTTTACTCTAACTCAACAAACTCTAGTTGTTGGTTTCTCTGTAATTTTCCATCAACCCACTCCCTCAGTTTTACCTCCACCTCCGTTCATTTTCACAGCAGGATTATCGACTGCATCTAACCAAGGAACAATCAATCAAGCTACAAACATGGTAGCACCAGCCTTTTCTTTGAACAGATATGCTCCACTTAACCTTCCACAACCAATGAATGTGATGCCTCAATTGTATCTTAAATTACTCCCACATCTTACTGGAGAAGATGAAATAATTGTAGAAAAACACTTGCCTGTGTTTTGTAATTTGTTGAAATTTGGTACCGGAGGACAGGTGGTTCCCTAAGGCTTTGATCTTTGGCCTAGGGAAAAGTGTCCAAAAGAATTTAATTTTTCTCCTAAAGTGACTTTATAAAGTTATAAAGTCAAATCTAAATTAAAAGTGACTTTAAGTGATAAAGTTACTAAAGTGACTTTATAAAGTTATAAAGTCAAATCTAATTTAAAAGTGACTTTAAGTGATAAAGTTACTAAAGTCTAATTTTAAAGTGACTTTAATAAAGTCAATGTAGAATTAGAAAGGAAAAGTGACTTTGGAAATAAATGACTAAGTGGGTCTTTATTAAAGTGGGGTGAATTAAAAAATAGAAAGTGAGATTTAAATGAGCATTTAATCTCAGCCCTAGATCTCAATCTATTTCGGCCATTGGATTTAGGGATTCCCCAAAAGTCACTTAGGGTTAGGTTAAAGGAGGAAAAGGAGGAAAAGGTCATTCATTCTTTCATGAGCAGATTGAGAGAAGGAGAGCAAGAGAGCAAGGGAGATTTCTGGGCAGTGAGGAGAAAGAGGCAGCAGCTTGGCACGCATTCCAAGGCAGCATTTCAGCAAGACATTTCAGCAAGACAGTACAGCAGATTTAGCACACAGCAAGGCAGATTTTTGGCACATTTTTCTAGGCAGGGAAGCCGTACAGCAAGGCCGTACAGCAGGCCGTACAACAAGCTGTATAGCAATATTGGGCACAGAAATCGAGGCAGCAAGGGGTTGTACTGTACAGCAGAGTTTTGCAGTGGTTTTGGCACACAAATCGAGGTTTTGGACAGCAGCATTAATTGTTGTTTGCACAGATTTTGAGGAGGTCGTACAGCTGCATTTATTGCAGATTTATAGGCACGCAAATCAAGGAGGACGTACAACATTTATTGCTGTTTTGTTTTTGTTGTTTGTACATTTTGCGAGGCGGTGGTTAAGCACGGAAAACGAGATAAGTTGTAAAAGTCTGTTTGCTGATTTTTTATTTTGCTGAATATTTCTCTCACTGTAAAAAGCATTTTCCAGAAATAAAAAGGAGCTTTCGAACTGGTTTTCCCCAAGAGTTGTAGGGGGTTTTTCCAGGGTCATGTTGACCAAAAATATCTGTGTCAAATGTGTGAATGACTGTTTTTATGCTTGCTGTTTTTTAATTCTGCATTTTCCAGCATTCTGAAAAATTTCCAGAATTTGTGTTTTCAGCAAAATTTATTTTCCGGTTTGTTAAATGTATGGATATGGAAAAGGGCATTTAACTATTTTGGAGTAATAAGGTGGCGAAACGGAACAGCTTCTGTTCTACATTCTTTGAAAATGTTGTAGAACATCTTGATGTTGTAATGAGGCTTTTTGTTCAGTCTCTGGATGGAGAGGCTAGAAAGTGGTTTAATGGATTGCCAAATGATTCTATTAATACATGGGAATAACTCGAAAATAAATTCATTCATATATGGGGTCAAAAAAGGGATCATGGATATTCACTAACAGAATTTAATGCAATCAAATGAAAACCAGATGAGAATATATTAGATTTTATCAAAAGATTCAATAAATTGTATAACAGTTTTCCTGTAGAAATGAAGCCCCCTCCTTTTGGAGCAAAGGGGGTTTTGGCTGGGGATTTTGAATCCAATTTTAGTTTCACACTTAGAGAAAGGAGATCCCCTACTCTAGAGTAGATACAGACATATGCTTTAGAAATTGATGCTAATATGACTGTAGTTGGGAAGGCGAAAGGGAAATAGCCAGTCCAAGAGAAGGGGAAAGCAAAAGAAAATCATCACAAGATCAAAGAATTGAAGATATGAAAAAGGTGATAAAAAAATTGTCAAATAAGCTAGTTAAGATGGAAATGGAAATTAAAAGCTCCCAAAGAAAAGTACAACAAAATCGAGGAGGATTTAACCCTCAATTCAAAAGACAACCCCTGCAAATTTTGCAGAGAGAAATAAAAGATAAAGACCAGGTTCAAGCACCATTGTATATAGAAGCAACACTCAGAGAGTCAGCAAAAGATGACCAAAAGGAAGCTGAAGATAAAATATCTGTTATGTATACAATAGAAGAGGATGACGACGAAGATTTTGAGGAAGAATATGTTGAAGCTGAAGTATCTTTTGATCAAGATGAAATGGATGAATATTGTAGGAAATTCACAGATTTCATGTAGGCTGAGTTACATAAAAAGTATGATTTAAGGTTTAAAAAGAGATCTAGAGTACAGGATAATGAAGGTGAACAACAGGATTATATTCCTCCTCCAATGGTGACTCCACAACAAAAGGACCCTGTAAAACAAGTCATTAATGGGAAGAAACCTTTAAATTCAGTTAATAGAATAGATGTGCGGCAGGGTGAACCTTCCCAGAGAAAATCAGTTGATACTAATATTTTGGAGAGAGTTTTTCATGTACCCGAACAAGTGGAAAATTCTAGAAAGTGTGAAGAAGAACCTGAAAAGAATGTTAAACAAACTCATGCTTTCAGTTTGACAAAAGAGTTGGAGAAGGTAAAAATTCAGGTACCTCTTCCAGAATTAGCTAAAATCCTAGTCTACAAGAAAGAAATTTCAAAATTTATTAATCTCACACAAATTGAAGAAATAAATGACACTGTGAACTTACAAGAAGAAAATCCAGTGGTCACCTTTGGTCCTCATGTAGAAGAATTAGATCCTTCTGTTCCACCATTTTATATTTCTTTGTTGCTTCATGATTTTACTCTCCATAATTGTATGTTGGACTTAGGTGCATCCCATAATCTCATGCCATTGTCTGTTATGAAGGAACTAAACTTGAAAATTACCAAACCTTACAAGGATCTGTATTCATTTGATTCCAAAAGGGTGAAATGTGTTGGGTTAATTAAAGATGTAGTAGTTTCTTTGGCACAAATTCCAGCAAAGAGTATAGTCATGGATGTAGTTGTTGCTGACATTCCAGCCATATTTGGAATGCTCCTGTCAAGATCTTGGAGAGAAAAGTTGGAAGATGTTCTAAAATTAGGTTTCACTTATGCTATCATTCATGTTTTTAATGGGGAAGAAAGGAGATTGTACAAGGAAACAAGGTTCGTGAAGACCACTACCAAGAAAGATGCAAGAAATTCCCCTATTTATAGTCAAGAAATAGAAGATATTTCATGTTTCATGTTGCATGAAGATGCATAATCTTTTGAAAACACAGGGAAGAAGCTCTCTTTAGCAACTGTAAATAATGAGTTGCACTCAAAAAATATTTGGAAATGCTACTTTGAGGTGCCTACTCCAAGGAAGGTGCAGGAGCTAGATTCTTGTTAATATCGCCAGAAGGTAACCTCATGCCTTTTTATTTCAAGTTATAATTTGATTCAACAAACAATGTAGTTGAGTATGAGGCCTTGATCATTAGCCTTCAAGTTTCTAAACATATGGGAGTTCAGTGTATTTCAATTTTTGGTGACTCTGAATTGATAATAAGACAGATTAAAATCATTGTCAAACCAAGCATTCGAGATTAAGATCATATAGGAATGAAGTTTGGGATCTGATAGAGAACTATTTTGAAGCCTTCAATCTTTAGTTTATTTCGAGGGAGGAGAATAGATTGGAAAATTCTTTAGCAGTTGTAGGTAGCACCTTCAAGCCACCTATGAATCCACGGTTAAGGTATGATATTGAAATTAGACATAGACCCTCTATTCCTGATAATGTGAAGCATTGGCAGTTGTTTGAAGACAATGAGAAGATAAATCATTTCTTGACAATGATTAGAAACTTTGAAGATGTTGAGATAGATCAAGAAGAAGAAAAAACAGAGCAAAAAATAGAGGTAATACATTTCAAAAATTCAATAGGTGATCAGAAGATTATTCAGTTGAAAGATAATGTACTCCCTAAAGGTTTGGTTCCTCTTGAGAGACTATTTGATTCAAATGATGTTGTTGTTAATTCAAATAAAATACATCAAGAGGAAGAGATGGAAGATTGTAATTTGGGAACTTATTAGGAGCCAAAAATGGTGAAATTATTCAAAGGGCTTCCCAAAAATTATAAAGAAAGATATATTGATATCTTTAAAAAGTATATGGATGTGTTTCCTTGCTCATATGAAGACTTGAAAACGTACGATAAAAGCATAATACAACATAAGATCCCATTGAAAGAAGGAATCAAACCACACAGACAAAAGCTCAAACAGATTAATCCATTACTGTTAGCTCCAATTGAAAATGAAGTGAAGAAATTGTTGCAAGAAAAAATCATAGTCCCTCTCAGATATTCAGATTGGGTTTCTAATCTGGTTCCTGTGAGGATGAAAAATGGAGAGATAAGATTGTGTGTGAACTTCAGGAATTTGAACAGAGCGTCTCTAAAGGATAATTATCCTTTACCTAAAATGGATTATGTCTTACAGAAGGTGACAGGAGCTTATATGTTGTCCATGGTTGATGGATTCTCTGGATATAATCAAGTGGTAGTGCATTAGGAAGATTAGAAAAAAGACAGCTTTCACAGGGGCACCTTCATGTATTCAAGGATGCCATTTGGTCTTATGAATGCAGGTGCAACTTTTCAGAGGGCCATGGACATAGCGTTTGTTGGAGACAAGTATGTGGTTATATATTTGGATGTTGTAACTATTTTTTCAGGATCAAATGATGAAAACCTAGAATAGCTGCAAAGAACTTTCGAAAAGTGAAAGAAGTATGGTCTATCACTAAATCCAAAAAAATATTTGTTTGCCTTGGAGGAAGGTAAATTATTGGGTCACATCTCCGGATGCGGATGACTGATTGGCATGACAGGACATCCGTCCCTGGGCATATCCCAAGGAGACTCGCATGGGATGGCCATATGGCCCCCAGCGGCTCCATTAAATTCGACATTAATCCGCCAGCTCTCAGAGCATTAACTCTCCAACGTCAGCACTCTCTCCTCCTCGTCTCGCTCAGTCGGTTCATTATGGCTTCTGTCTCGGGCTCTCCAGATAATTCTGGCTCTGCCTGCCGCTCTTTGCATTTTACATGCAGCGCATGTCCTGTTGCTTGTGCTGAGCCCAGCGCCCGCACACAGACAGGGCGTCGCTGCCCTTTGCTCAGCTATATTGAAACTATGCCTGGTTGTCATTTTTCACACAGTGCTTTCTGTTATTCCAACTCCAGTTTGCAGGTTCCTCTAGGCATTCACTATGGGTTCACTCCAATCTCAGCTTGCTCTACTTGTCTCAGGCCAATTCAAGCTATTGCGCTCGCCATGCCTAGGCTAAGACACCGAATGAGGTGCCGCCGAGGTGCAACTCGTGGCCGGCTTGCGAGCTCGCATCCCTCATCCAGTCCCGATGAAGAGACCTCCTCTGAGGACACCCGGTGTCACTGGGGCCATGATAGCCCTCCTGGCTCTGCTCACGCTCATCAGAACTCATCGCATCCTTTTGTTGTTCCATCGAGTCCCGTTTCCCCTGCCCCCCATCCTTCAGGTAGTCATATTTTGAGGCAAACCTCACAAAGGGTGGAGCTCCACTTTGACTGTTCCTACAATCGCCCCACCGTCACTGCTTATATTACGGTCACCCTGCGAGAAGAGTCGACTCTCTGTCCTCCTCCTTTGCCTGGACCACCCCCCTCACCTCTTGGTTCTCGCCTTGCCCCTGCTGTGTTTTCTTCTGAACGCTCGGTTGCCCCCCGCGCTACTGCTTCTCCCGACCTAGGTCAACACTCAATGCAGATGGACGCAAAGACCACAGGCAACAATGGTGATCAGAACGATGATGCAGAAGATTCAGAGGAAAAGTACTGGTGTCGCATAGTGGAGGAGCTGCCTTCTCCAGCCCACGAGCAGTAACTCTGGTTTGCCTTGGTTCAGCATGGTACATACATCCCACTATTTTGCAAGAAACACTGGTTTTTTTAGTTGTCTACAGCAGCAGAAGCAGCATGCTACTGCAGTCTTTTTTTGTTTTCTTATGATGTATGTAATGGACTATACACCGGTTTCCCTTTCAAGGGCGGTGAAACTTCTCCTAAAAGAACTGGTTTCCCATACTGGGCAGTTCGTCACTCTGTTAAAGCATGGACATCAAGCCCAGTTTTCAGGCTCCCACAACTGAACTGAGGCAGTTTTGTAACAGTATGTTTCTATAATAGAATTAGCATAATTTAGAAAAAAAAAAAATTTATTGGGTCACATAGTTTCAAAACAAAGGGTAAAGATTGATTCAGCAAGGGTAGAGGCAATTCAGACCATTCCTTTACCCAGAAGCAAGAAATATATTCATATATTTTGTGAAAAATAAACTTTCTAAGAAGATTTGTACCAAATTATGTTTACATTGTGAGAAATATAACTGACATGTTGAAGAAAAATGCAAGGGTGAGGTGTCACAAAGAAGCAAGAGAAGCATTTTCCAAAATAAAAGAAGCACTCCAAGAAGCTCCTTTTTTAATAAATCATGATTATCAGAAGGTATTTCAAATATTTTCATTTGCTTCCCCCACTACTATTGATGTTGTGTTATTGCAAAACAATGAGGATAGTAAGAAACAACTAGTGGCATTCTTCAACAAAGTTCTCAGATATGTTGAGCTCAAATATAAAATTTTGGAGAAACAAGTGTATGCATTGGTCAAAGCACTCAAAACCTTCAGGACTTATGTGCTACAATCCCAAATAACCACCTATGTACCTAATTTTTTTTTCAAGGACGTGCTGGTTCAAAGTGATGTTGAAGGAAAAAGAGGAAAATGGATAGCTAAAATCCAAGAGTATAACTTGGACATTAAACCCACCAAGTTAATCAAAGGACATGGTTTAGCAAAGTTGCTAACAGAAACAAATTTTCAAGCATTGGGAATTTACATCTTGGCACTAGTGGATGGAGATGACAATGAAGAAGGTTAGAATAAGTCCAAAACAGATATTCAATAGAAATTTTTGCGTTCAGATTGGTTTAAAGATTTTTTTCATTACCTGTGTTTCTTTTCTTGCCCATCTTCACTGAATAGAACCAAATACAAAGCTCTTAATCTTAAATCTTAGTCATATGTCATAGTAGAAGTAAAGTTGTTGTTGAGCTCCAAAGATGTTCTTTCTTTCACCACATTCCACTTCATTTCCCTTATCCATTATTAATTACAGGCTCAAATGATCAATATAATTCATTAAAATTTCTTTAAGAATGAATATCATGACTAACTTGCTATGTTTTTATGATTTTGTCATTGTAGTACTTTTTGAACTAGATCTAGCTACAGAATGCAGACATTTTGTAGCTAGTTGTCGATTCTGCAGCTGTCTTCATGTCTACGCAGGTTCCAGGTGTCATCACAGAGGAAAACACATATGGTCATATTCCACATCATTCCCTCATCATTTGTTGCTCTCCACGAAGTTTGAACGGAATTCTGTAGGTGGTTATGCACGTGGGAACTCAAACTAGGAGAGAGACTCCTAATAGGACAAGGACAATCCAGATGTCCTTAATTATATTACGTGACCACCATCAGAGTCCTAGTTTGGTTTTTATTTAGAAAGAAAATTATCCCTAGGTTATCTCAAGACAGTTATGTAAATTTGTTACAAATATGGCTCGAGAAACCGAGGGACAAGGTTAGATTTTGTGGTTGATTGCTAGATTTCAGAAGTCCGAAAACACTCTGTTTTTGAAGTAATTTCTCTTTAATGAAAGAAGCATCATTTCCTTGAAAGCGTTGACTCAATTTTGAAGTATATTTCGTGCTACTCCGGTGGTAGAGGGCCCCTACTACCTGAGAAGCCTTGTTTATACGGTTTAGATAAGTATTTTAGTCTCGTTTTCATTTCTAGCTTAGGCAAGTTTCTGAAGTTTATGTTCATACTTGTTTATATTAATTATCACAGCTAGACTTAATCTTATATACTCTTCCAAAATATCATCACGATGAATAATGCATAGCTGTGGTATTGTAGTTTTTAGTTGCATTTCCTTTCGAATTTTATGATTTATGCTTGTTTACACTAAGTGTCACAGCCGGTCTTACTCTTACAAACTCTTCCAAAACATCATTAACAATGAATAAGAAACAGATGTGGTGTCTTAGATTCTAGTTGTCTTTTCTTTCAATCTTATGTTTATGTTCAATTGCATTGAATAATACAGCCAGACTTGTTTTACAAACTCTTCCAAAATATCATTCCTATTGAACGAGATGGGCTGTAGAATTCCATAGACTAGTTGCATGTTAATATTAGTTATAACACTCCGGAGGTTGATTGCATTTAGTTCAGCTCTGTCACTACATTCCCAGTTTGATAATGGCATTTTAGTTTAACTCTGTTCACTGTACTTCAAGTAGATTAGAAGCACTCTAGTTCAGTCTCAGTTCATTTTGTTTCAAGAAAAGATTAATGGCATTCTAGTTTAAGTTGTAGTCACTGTCTTTTAAGATTGATAGACCACTTTCTAGCCTAGGTTATCCATTATATTTCAAGTAGTATTAGTTGTCAAAATTAGTCTTTCAGCCTTCATTATTTACAAACTTACTTTTGTTCTGAATTTATATTGATACATCATCACATGAACAGGGGTCAGTAATATTAGTTTAAGGCTTTGATCACTCTGCAAATCTTTTACAAACTCACTTATAGCCTTTTTCCCAAGCATCATTTTAGAAAATCTCAAAACTTATGAATAAGGCCTAAAAGTGATAAGTCAAGTTGCAGAATAGGGTAACTTCAACATCATAGGTTAATCTAGAATAGAAACCTTACTGTGTTACAAATAATCATTTTGTAATATTGTGAATTGATTGTTTATTTAGGAGAACTTCATTTACACTTAACTTGTCCATTTCTCAAGCTCTTCCAACACACCTTTAATGAATGAATTGGATAAGTTCAAGCTCATGTTGTGATTTATTTTCTTGCAATGAAGTCATTATCAAGCTTTGCATTTGTTGTTTGTCATCCATATTTTAGGCTTTGTTTTGTTTTAAATAACCAATAGCTTCTTTTCACCAACACTTAGGTCTTTCCCTTTTCAAACATAAAACCATAAAACCAAAAACATCATAAAACACTAAACACAACGTAGTGAGAAAAAAATACCTAGGCACATATAGTGCACCACACTTCAGCAGTTTACTAACCCTAGTTGACAATTAAAGAACTCAATTTAGGAACACTAAGTTGAGCACAAACATTTTGGCGCCGTTGCCGGGGAAGTGTAACTAGGTAGCCTTGTTTCTTAACTCCCAAAAACAATGATATGCGTAGAGAGAGAGACTCAAGGGGTAGATTCATAAGAAGCAGAAGCAAAATTTTGATTCCTAGAACACCACTTGTTTCACCTAGACCAAGAGCCAGTACACCTCCAACTCAGACCCACATTCCATCCTTTACTGATCCTAGACTTCTAGAAGACTTAAGATCAGATATTCCATTAGAAAGACCTTCCACTTCATCCACTAAACCTGTCTTAGGAGAAGATTCAAGGACCCTTGCTAGAGCACAAACAGTTGTACTGGAAAGATCCTGCTGGTATTTTTCTATTGTGTTTAACTGACGCTGAATCCATTGAGGTTATCAAGGAATATCATGAAATTCTATGTGGAGGACATTATAGTTGGAAGGTCACAGCCCATAAGATCCTCAAGTCAGGTTTCTATTAGCCCACCCTGTTTGCAAATGTACATATATTAGTCAGAAGTTGTCAGAAATGTCAGTTGTTTGTTGAGAAGAAAAGACTTGCTCCATTACCTCTTATCCCTGTATTCATAGAAGAGCACTTAAGGCAGTGGGGACTGGATTTTATTGGAGAGATCAATCCACCATCAAGTGGGCAGTTCAAATGGATTCTAACTGCCACTTATTACTTCACAAAGTGGGTCAAAGCAATCCCCACCAAGAAAGCAAATGACCAAGTGGTGATGAAGTTTCTAGAGGAGAACATCTTCAGTAGGTTTGGTTGTCCAATCAAGATTGTAACTGATAATGCTCAGGTATTTAATTCTGCTCGATTTATTAATTTCTGTCAAACATATAATGTAATCTTGTCACATTCCACAACATATCATCCACAAGATAATGGGTTGGAGGAATCTTCAAACAAGACCCTGGTTAGGATTATGAAGAAGACAATCACTGAAAATAAAAAATACTGGGATTCAAAGTTGATTTTTTCTCTTTGGGCAGTCCGAGTAACCACCAGGAGGTCTACTAGCAAGTCGCCCTATGAATTGGTTTATGGAACTCAAGCACTATTTCCTACTCAGTTGGCCAAACCAGTGAATTTTTTCCTTCAAGAAGCTCAGGAAGAACCTAATGCTCTAGTGAGAATATTTAACAAAGTGATTGAATCAAGTGAAAACAGAAACAAAGTTAGAGATAACTTGATTTCTTATCAGGCAAAGATGAAGTCCATATTTGACAGAAAAGCAAAAGAAATCCTCTTCCAAGAAGGAGATTTAGTATTAAGATGGGACACCAGAAGGGGGGGTAAAGGAAAGCATGGTAAGTTTGACCCTTTGGTATGGTCCGTATAGAATTTTTGAAGCTAGATAAAACAATACTTTCATCCTAGAAGATTTAGATGGAGAATATTTGCAGCTGCCTGTGAACGAGCAGTATTTGCAGCATTATTTTGAGCATCAAAATTCAGCATTCCACCATTGTAAATACCGGATTGCTCATTTTTCATATGTTACCAAGCAATATTTGACTCCATGCCCAATGGATAAGACACTAATATGCGGTTCTTAGCGCTTTCATGGAAAAAAGAAATATCCCTAGGTGGAGCCAGATGTTGTGACTCATTTGCATTTACTTCTGAAATATGTCTCTAAACATAAAAAAAATCATATATGTTAGAAAATGTAAAATTTTTGTATACCAAAAAATAGTTTTTTATTTATGTGTTAGTGTATTAACATTATACGTGGAGATGTGAAGGCGGGTCGAGCCGGGCTTATTTGCGTGCAGAACAGTTCAGGAGTCGGGCCGGTTGATGCATTCAGAACATTGCACCCAGTCAGGGTCGAGTCATGCAAATATATGTGCAGAACAATGTTCGAAGGCTTAATCACAATCGCACGTGGAAGGCCTGATCTCATATCGCAAAGCTTGGGAGGAATATAACAAGGTTAAACCATCGAAATGCGAAATGCAATACAAAGACTAGATGCGATATGGTTCGAAGCCTGAATCTAAAGTTTTTAAACTCTAGCCATGGGACCTTCTCACACATCACACATAACACATCTCAAGCTCAAGAGTAATGGCACTAAGAAATAATTTATAAATCTCAAATGTGAAGTGCGACAAGGTTTCATATCACTGCTTGTGATTTGCGATCAGCCCCACCTCCACTTGCCACGTCATCCCTACCTTTATCGCATATTGCACGTCGCAATCGAAAAGCTCAGGAGGAATGGCACTAAAGAATATGTTATAAAGGTCAAAATGTGATAAGGGGCGGATGCGTTGTAGTTTCAGAGTTAAATTGCAAAATATCTCAAATCCAGAAATAAGGACCTTTCCTTTGAGAAATCGCATCGGAGGTAAGAGGAGGCTTAGAACGGAGAAGCATGGAAAGTTGAAATGCGATGGAAAGGCAGGTAGGATACCATTAAAAGGTTAATTTAAATTTATTTAAAGTCCAAGATTATTTGTAGTTGTGTTTTTTTATGAATAAGCGCGAATGCGAACAATAGACTCGGGTAAGGCCCGACCCCATGCAGAACAATGTTTTATGCGGTGGCGTCTTGTAAAGAAATTGTTAGGTCCCTATATTACTAGTATAGTCCCTTATTATTGTTAGTGTAACCCCCTTATTGTTATTATTGTACCCTTGTAACCCCCATTTTTTTATTATTGTGCCCTTAAATTATTATTGTTAGGTCGGCTAGGACTACATTGTGGCCCACTAGGATTACATTATGGCCCCATGGACTCGTATATATAGAAAGGAGGTTTTGTAAATTGTATCATCCAAGAATTGTTCATTTATGTAATATATTGGAGGTTGCCCCCTCAAAGTGGCTTATTTCTAAGGCGTTGATATCTTTTTTCTTCTATTTTTGGAGCTGGTTACTCAACATTTGGTATCAGAGCTTTGGATTCTAGGGTTTCGCTGCTCCAAACAGGTCATCGTGGCATTTTCTCTATAACTTTATTTCTACGAATTTTCAGAAGCTAAACTTTTTAGGGTGCGAAGCTGAAATCCTGAGGAAGATTGTCTAAAAATTTCAGAGCTTGTTTCGCAATATTTTCGAAGATATCATCTGTGGAAGTTAGGTCTTTTTTCAAGCTCCTAAACAGGTCATCGTGGCATTTTCACTATAAATTTGTTTCTACAAAGTTTCAGAATCTGAAATTCGATGGTGCGAAGCCAAAATCCTGAGGAAAGTCGTCAAAAAATTTCAGAGCTTGGTTCGCAATATTTTTGGAGATATGATCTGTGGAAGGTAGTGCTTTTTCAGGCTCCTGAATTTCATCTCAAAGAGGTGATCGTGGGAAACGTTCAATAACTCTCTCTCTGGGCAGTGGATTTGAGTGCCGTAAAAATTGGTCGCAAGTACACAGACTGTAGTTTCTTGGCTATCAATTTCAGAGAAAAAGGACGAAACAGTGACACGTGGCAAGTCCTACAAGTTTTTTCTACTAAACCAGTCCAAAATTAGGTCATTGTGGGAGATTGGACACAACTTTGTCTTGGGGAATCCAAATTAGATCAGACCTAAGGCATTTGAAAGAAGCTTCAGAGGGCTACTACAGGGCTGAATTTCGGATATTGAAGATTTTAAATTACATAGATAATTCAATTTCAATATCGAGCTCCTCAAAGAATGTAAAAGGTGTGTATTTTTTCTGAATTGCATAAGTCTTGTTTGAAGAATCAAGTTGAATTGATTCCAAGGGAATATTGTAGAATAGGTATCAATATTGGATTCTAAAATGGTGCCTAAAAATAATTCAACACCCATTAAGCCTTCAGAAGGCTCTACCATGACTTATGAAGATGAAGAATTGCAACATGATCTATCAAAATTACAAGAGCAAGTGCAACAAATTTCACTCTCGCAAAGAGCAACAAAAAATGAAATGGAAGTTTTGAAGAAAGGCGTGGAAGTGACGATTAACGGTTTGAAGAAAGGCATGGAAGCTAAGATGGATGGCGTGGAAGTGAAGATGGACGATTTGAAGAAAGGCGTGGAAGCTAAGATGGATGGCGTGGAAGCTAAGATGGATGGCATGGAAGCTGGCATGGAAGCTAAGATGGATGATCTAAAATCAAACATCAAAGATTTGACAAAGTTGATACAAGAAATGTTTCCTAATGGTGAAAAGATAGTAGAAGAACCTCATGATGAGAACAAAATAAATGTTAATCGTGATTTCATAAACTCTAATGTTGGCGGGAAGAACCACCATATTCCAAAAATGGATATGAGGAAGTTTGATGGAAATGATCCTGTAACATGGATACTACGGATGGAGCAATATTTTGATCTCCATAATGTGCAAAACACACAAAAGGTACGCATTGCAACTTTACATTTAGAACAAAATACATTTGTATGGTATCGATGGCTTTGCTCCCGTAAAAAAATTGTCACTTGGTCAATTTTTACGGAGGAAATGATAGCACATTATGAGGATACAAAGAGAAACACCTTCTTTAGCCAATTGATAATCTCAAACAAAAGGGTTTAGTGGGGCAGCACATTGAGGACTTCCAAAAATTGAATATAAGGGTAACTGATATTCCAGAGGAACACAGGATTGATCTCTTCATAGGCACTTTAAAGGATAACATTCAACATGAAGTTCACGTTCTGGAACCTGATTCATTGGAGAAGGCATTCAGGTTGGCAAGAAAAGTTGAATGTAAAATTATGGCAACAAGGAAGCCTACCACTCAATTATATAAAGAAGGAAGTGTGGCTACGCCTAGATTTCCACAACCTACAAGGTTGACACCACAACAATTGGAAGAAAAAAGAGCAAAAGGGCTTTGCTACGGTTGTGATAGAAAATACACTAAAGGTCATAAGTGTGCTGAGAAGAAATTATTTTACATAGATTGTGAAGAGGAAGAAGAAAATGAACAAGAAGAGGATATACACCAGGAACCAGCCCTAGAAGAGGAAGAAATGAATCCAACCATATCGTGTAATGCACTGGCAGGAATTACCACTCCTCAAACTCTCAAGATAAAAGGACAAATCAAGAAAAGAAAGGTAATAGTGTTGATTGATTCAGGTAGCACCCATAATTTTATTCATTGTAAGGTAGCCAAGGAATTAAATTGTTTCCTATACCTAGCACCAGAATGTCAAATGATGGTTGCAAATGGAGGAACTATAAATTGCTCTGGAAAATGCCATAATATCAAGCTAACCATGGGGGAATATGTATTGACTAGTCCAATGCTTGCCATTCCTATGGGAGGTGCTGATATTGTACTAGGAGTACAATGGTTACAATCTTTGGGGACGGTAGCTTTTAATTTTCAAGAACTTTTCTTGAAATTTTTTTCAGAAGGAAAGGAAGTCGAATTACGGGGTATTGCGGGGAAGCCAGGAAGGATAATAAGTTCTAATGTCATGACAAATATTCTAAAGAAAGAACAACGAGGCGTAATTGCACAATTATGCTCACTAGAAGTTCCAACATCAAAATCATCTATTTCTGCAGATCTCCAACAAGTCTTGGACAATCATTCCAGGGTGTTTGAAACTCCCAAAGGACTCCCACCTATTCGTGATCATGATCATGCTATTCATTTGATTCCAGGAAGTGTTCCTCCAAACATCGGGCCTTATAGATATCCTTACTTCCAAAAGAGCGAAATTGAACGTATGATTGCAGAAATGTTAGAGGCGGGTATAATTCAACCTAGTCAAAGTTCTTTCTCTGCTCCTGTAGTATTGGTACACAAGAAGGATGGATCATGGCGAATGTGTCCGAATTATAGGGAGCTTAATAAGCTCACAATTAAAGATAAATTTCCCATTCCGATGATTGATGAATTATTGGATGAATTACATGGAGAAATTTATTTTACCAAGTTGGATCTTCGTTCAAGATATCATCAAATTAGAATGAAGACTGAAGATATTCCAAAAATAGAATTTCGAACTCATGAGGGTCATTATGAATTTTGGTCATGCCTTTTGGCCTTACCAATGCCCCTTCTACATTTCAAGGGTTGATGAATTCCATTTTCAAACCCTTCCTTAGAAAATTTGTGCTAGTATTTTTTGATGATATACTAATCTACAGTAGGTCTTGGAAGGATCATGTTGAACATGTTGACGGGGTGCTCAAACTATTGCAGGAGAAACAATTATATGCAAAAAAATCCAAATGTTTCTTTGGAGTACAAGAGGTGGAATATCTGGGTCATATTGTATCTCACGAGGGTGTTAAAGTAGACCTAACAAAATTAAAGCCATTAAGGAATGGAAAGTCCCCACAACCATAAAGAAGTTGCGAGGATTTCTCGGGTTAACAGGGTATTATCGCAAGTTTGTTAAGAATTATGGGAGAATAGCAGTACCTCTAACAACATTATTGAAGAAAGATGCATTTTCATGGACTCCTGAAGCAACTAAGGCCTTTGAACATCTTAAAGAGGCAATGTACCTAGCACCGGTCTTAGCTACGCCAGACTTCACAAAAACCTTTATTGTGGAATGTGATGCCTCAGGAAATGGAATTGGTGCGGTTTTAATGCAGGAAGGAAGACCCATTGCTTTTGAAAGTCATCCAATCAAGGGAAAGTATTTACAGAAACCTATTTATGAGAAAGAAATGTTAGCAATACTGCATGCACTAAAGAAATGGTGAACTTACCTAATGGGAAGACACTTCAAGGTAAAAACTGATCATGATAGTCTTAAACACTTTTTGGAACAAAGACTATCTTCAGAAGAGCAACAAAAATGGGTGACAAAGATGTTGGGTTATGACTTTGAAATAATCTACAAAAAAGGAAAGCTTAATGTTGTTGCAGATGCACTCTCAAGAAAGAATGAAGAGGTGGAAGCATTGCTGTGTGCCATTTCTATTATCCAACCAGATTGGATAACCGAAGCAAGAGATGAATGGAAGAAGGACAAAGATGTATGGACACTCATTCAAAAGTTGCAGCAAGATCCTAGTACATCTGATACATTTAGTTGGAAAAATGATTCCTTATGGTACAAAGATCGCTTATATCTTTGTAAGAAGTCCCAACTAAAACAAAAGATTCTTTTGGAATTGCACACTTCTCCTTTAGGAGGACACTCAGGATTTTTAAAAACTTACCACAGGGTGAAGAAAGAATTTTTTTGGGATGGCCTTAAATCTGATATTCAAAAGTTTGTAGCAGAATGTTTGGTATTCCAACAGAATAAAGTTGAGACAATTAAGAACCCGGGTCTTCTACAAACTTTATCCATTCCAAGTCAACATTGGAGGGAGATTTCAATGGATTTTATCACAGGTTTACCTAAGTCCGAAGGAAAGAGTGTCATCATGGTGGTAGTTGATAGACTTACCAAGTATGCACACTTTTGTGCATTATCTCATCCATTTAAAGCAAGTACAATTGCTACTACATTTATGGACAGAATTCAAAAGCTACATGGAAGCCCAAGGGTTATTGTGAGCGACAGAGATCCCATTTTTACTGGAAATTTTTGGACGGAGTTATTTTCTTGTTTGAGTACTCAATTAGCTCATAGCTCATCTTATCATCCTCAATCTGATGGTCAAACTGAGATAGTAAATAAATGTTTGGAAGGATATCTTCGTTGTTTTGTATCTGATAAACAAACACAATGGGTCAAGTGGTTACTTCTCGCTGAATGGTGGTATAACACTTCCTTCCATACTGCAGCAAAAATGACCCCATTTATGGCACTTTATGGATATCATCCACCATCCATCACATCATATTTAAAAGAAAATTCGAAGGTTCAAGCAGTGGAAGATCACATCGAGCATCAGCAAGAAGTTCTCCAACTCTTAAAGGATAACCTGAATTTGGCACAAAATCGAATGAAACAACGGGCAGATCAACATCGCAGCGAGAGAAGTTTTGATGTAGGAGATTGGGTATTTTTACGGCTACAACCATATAAACAAATGTCCCTCAAGCAAGCTAAGAAGGATAATAAATTATCGCCAAAGTACTATGGTCCTTACAAGGTGTTGCAAAAGCTTGGTACTATGGCATACAAATTGGAGCTTCCTGCTTCTTCGCGAGTACATCCAGTTTTCCATGTTTCATGCTTAAAGAAGGTTATAGGTGAAAATCTTCCGGTTCAAACAATATTGCCAGAACTTGATGAGGAAGGAAAAATCATATTGGAACCTGAAGCGGTCATGGAAACAAGAACTCGACAGCTACGGAATCGATCAATTTCAGAGTATCTCATCAAGTGGAAGAACTTACCCACTGAAGATTCTACATGAGAGGATGAGAATTTTATACAGAAGCACCCAGAGCTACTCAAGTGTTGAGGACAACACTTTTTTGAAGGAGAGGGGCATGTTAGGTCCCTATATTACTAGTATAGTCCCTTATTGTTGTTATTGTAACCTGCTTATTGTTATTATTATACCCTTGTAACCCCCATTTTATTATTATTGTGCCCTTAAATTATTATTGTTAGGTCGGCTAGGATTACATTGTGGCCCACTAGGATTACATTATGGCCCATGGACTCCTATATATAGAAAGGAGGTTTTGTAAATTGTATCATCCAAGAATTGTTCATTTATGTAATGTATTGGAGGTTGCCCCCTCGAAGTGGCTTATTTCTAAGGCGTTGATATCTTTTTTCTTCTATTTTTGGAGCTGGTTACTCAACAGAAATGGAAGACTGAACGTTGTGGGCACGAGCATAAGAGGCAGAGTCGGGTAGAAGTGGACATGATAACATTGTTTGAAGCGCAGAGCCATAGGCAGAGTCAGGCAAAAGGAGCATATGGTGTCACTGTTGGAAACGCAACATCTGGATCAAGTCGGGCAAAGAGGCGTTATTGCAGAACTGATTGAATACCACATCAAGAACAGAAAAGACATCACATCAAGAAGAAAAGACAAAATATTGAACTCTAGAAGAAATGCAAGGCAAGGATGTCCAATCTGTCAGGGGACTCATCAACACTTCAGGGAGACGCATCAGCAACAAATCAGATTTAGCAAAAAGAATAATATTTCAAGTTTTAATTTGTTTTCTTTGTTTGTTAAGATCGAAGCTGTAGTGATGTCCTCAATTGCAATGTAATAAGTAGTTTTAACAGTTTAGGTAGTCGAAGTAATTTCAAGGAGTTCTAGCAGTTACGAGTTGTCTTTGATGTAATTAAGCAAGATAGAAAGATAGAAAGGGGGTTTCGAGTTTTGGACCTCTAGAAGACTAAAACTTTGGTATTTACTTTTCTGAGAAATTAATGAAAGAAGCATCAAGTTTCCTGCAACTTTTGATGGTGATTCATTTTTCCTGTGCCATTTTGTGTTCCTTCTTCCTAGAATGAAGTGAAGTAAAGTAGTTGTCGGTCTCTTAATTACATCTATGAGTAAGAGTTAAATAACCTTAATTTGCGCCACTTCACTCCAACTCCTCTCCCTCCACAAATTATCTCCAGAACTTAAAAGTAATAGATTCTATGTTTACAACATATTATTTTGAGTTTCCTCTCTCTTCATAAATTCTCTCTGAAATTTACAGTGATATATTCTGTGTTATGGCATATCATTTTGAGTTTCTTCTACAGTTCTTCTTTTCCATTCAGATATCAGCAGTTAATGGCATTGTAGAGTCTTTCATTATACCAGATTGTTAAGGGTTTAAATAATTAGTTTCCAAAGGGATTAAACGAAGACCAACTGATATAATTAATTTTTTGATACATTTTTAAAAAATGTCTTAAGCACTAATTCCTTTCCACAGCCAAGGAATTGTCTCTTAAGATACAACAGTCCCCCTGATATTTTCCTATGTGGCAGCACCATTGAGTCACCCTTGTTCAGAGCATCTGAGATGAGTCACCCTTGCATTCATGGAGTCTATTTTGAGTCCCATTGTGTCCTGTTACAGTATTCCATCCATACTTGCATCAAATTCATCCATTTTTTCTCCTTTTGGCCTCCAACTATATTGTTCTGTCACTAAAAAGTCCCTGTCTGAGTAATTGACCATCCCCTATGGAATCGAGTCAGTCGCTGCCAAGTCAACCATGCATATTGTGCTCTGACAAGGGAAGTCATTAGTCTGGCTCTCATTTTTTATCCTTCCATCATTATCCCCGGTTTCAGTCCATCAGTCACTATTATATTCCCTCGTGCCTTAGTTGAGGATTGTTCATTTCCTCAACTCCATTGTGCCCTCTTCTATCGACTTCAACACATTCATTCCAAAATAAAATCTAGAGGGTGGTGTACCTTGGTTCCATATTTCATCATTGTTCGGTGCCTAAGATCAAGCAAAGGGAACCATCATTTCCCTTTGAATTGGTTGTTTCTAATGTGCTCAACTCTAGCTCATTATCACACGATTGAGAATCATACACTTGATGGTCCGGTGATCCAAAAGAATGTACCATTGATTCCTGGGTGCGTGTGAGATGTTTTAGACCTCATGAGGGGGTGGCCCTTCAGGTAGCCCCCGCGATGCCTGTATGACCTCATATTATGATCCAGCCTCAGATGCAGTTCCATAGATTTGATGGGTTTGGTTCTATTCACTTGCAACACCCACAATATGCATATCTCCATCAGACGATCCATTCATATCTTCAAAGCCCTTCCTTGTTTAGCATGCCTTCTTTGGTTGTGGTTTCCCCTCCCCATGTCAGATCGAGGGAAATTATGTATCATGTACTAAAATATTATTATATTCAGTCCTGACCTTTTTTTTCCAGGCGCATTATGTATATGGATTCATTGTATTATTTCTTAGTCCATTGATGCCAGAGTATCATGTATCATGTACTTTGTAGCATAGTTCCACATTGTTGGGCTCACCATTATTCTTTGTACTCAATTATCTTAGCGAGTATGGGTATTCCTCCCCCGCCTCATTTCAGATCATGTACTCCAAAATAAAATGAGACTTATATCAGTTTAGTAGGTCTCGCCTCTCTATTTTTTTCCTTCCTTGCATTGCTTCAGTCGTCTCTCTCTCTCTCTAGCTCCCCATTGATGTCTTGTGGAAATTTAAATTACAACGTATTTGAGTCATTATATTTTCTCCTGACACTCGTACATTGGAGGGGAATCTGTTATCACCAAAAAATGATCACCTAGCCATTTCTAACTAGGTGGATCGAAATACACCATGTAAGTTTAATTTTACCATAGTAAAATCACTTTCACTATAGGAAATAATTTAATAATCCACTTTTATTAATTTATTTCAGATTAAAACCCATGAGAATAATAAATAAACCATTATTTATTTAATTTTCTCTAGGAATAATTATTAAATCATTGTTTGATAATTATTGTTATAGCATCATTTATTACCTTTATATACTTGATGATCTATGTATTGGCCTTAGACAATGCTTTCCATTCAAACTTGGTAATCTTCTTAAAAAACATTATTTTTAATTCCATACACGACTCTTCCCTATCTTACATGCGTTCAGACGTGGGTCCACTCATATTTGACCCGCATATAAAATTTAAATATTAAAAAATATATAACTCCCTATATTTTGGGCGGGGTTTACAGGTTACACTGGAAGCCCACCTACAGGATCCTGTGGCCAAACTGTTTTGATAAAGTATAAATAAACCTCATTGGGAAGGCCTAAGGGAGGAGAGAGAAAGGCATTGCTACTATAGCCCAAATCAAGTCTGATTATCCCTGTGCCTCCTGCACTTCCCAGGTTCAGGAAACCCTTGTTTCCTTCTTTGAGATGTTCACCTCCTTTATGTGACATCCTTGTGCATATTTTGTGGAAGAATATTATTGAGGCTTGGGATGTATGGATCTGGAGGACGGTTTCACTTGGATCATTTGTTGATTTCAGGTAATATCTCCACATATTTTACATACATCAATAAAGAATCTTTGTCTCATTCCTGATGCCATGATCTTATATGCTTCTTATACATGTTAATGATCTTGTAATTGTTAATTTCAAGTTATATTTTATAAGCTTATATGACCTAACATATTGACATTTAGGATATATATATTGTACAAATAGTCTATGTGCTTTTTATTGAGTGAGTTACAGGTCTTGAAGCACGTGGAGAAGCAGAGGGTTTGCACCATGCGGGAACGACCTCAAACGTAGGACATACGGGTAAGGTCATCTCTCCCTAGTTTACTAGTTTAAGCATTAGGACCTTTAGTTTGATTGCTTCTTGTTGTTTTATGCCTTCCACTCTGTTAGGTCCCTCAACCCAGACCTTAAGGTAGTTTTTCCCGCAACAGAAAATTCAAAAGTAATGGGAAACTTAAACTACAATCTATATTCAAAATAGATGTCATCACAGATCTCTAGATAACAAAACTCTGGAAGAAGTATTCACAGGAAAGAATCCATCTATAGATAATATTTGAACCTTTGGGTGTCCTACATATATCCATATACCAAAGAAAAAAAGAAAGAAAATGGATCCTTCAGGGATGAAAGTAATCTTTGTTGGATATAGCAACTCATCAAAAGCATATAGATCTAAATGAAGGATGGCCATCACATAGAAGTTAACCATGATGTCATATTTGATAAGAGTATAGCATTCAATAAATCAAAAGATCTTTCCACAGATTCTGATGATGAAGATCTTCCAATATTTGAGGAAGAAGTGAACCAAGTAGAGGAATTTTACCATGAATAAAAAGGCCCCAATGAACCCATTCAACCAGTGGTCATATTTGAAATAAGAAAAATACCTAATTGGTTGAAGTCCACACTACTTGATGTTGAAGGTCATGGAGCATCGAAGGGAACATTTAGAGAAAGTAAGAAGCCTAAGAAATACTATGGGTATGTTGCATACATGAAAAAAAATATAGAAGCAAAACAATCCACTTTTGAAGATGCAGTAAAAAATCTCGAACGAAAGAATGCCATGAATGACGAATACCAATCTATCATGAAGAATGGTGTATGGGAGATCGTACCTAGGCCCGAAGACAAATATGTGGTTACTTCCAAGTGGAACTATAAGATCAAAAATGCTATTGATAGAAGTACAGATGAATAGAAAGCAATATTTGTGGCCAGAAGTTTCTCTCAACTTGAAGGCATTGATTATGAGGAAACATTTTCTCCTACCGCAAGATATACAACAATTCGATCACTAATTTCTCTAGTAGCATCAATGGGATGGAACATCCATAAATGGATGTCAAGACTGTGTTTCTAAATGGAACAATTGATGAAGAAGTCTACATAGAACAACCCTTGGGATTTGAATTCAAGGATAGAAAGGCATATGTGTGCAGGTTAAAGAAAGCACTATATGGCCGCAAGCAGGCACCAAGGGCATGGCATGCTGGATGGATGCATATCTTCAAAGGCTAGGCTTCAAGAAAAATTATTCTGACTCAAACTTATATATCAAAGTGGAAAAGGGTGAGTCGATAATTATGCTTCTATATGTAGATGATCTTCTCCTGACAGGTATAGAAGGATGAATCAAAGAATGCAAGAAAAAATACTAGGCCCCTATAATAATAGTGTATCCCTATATTGTTCTTGTTAGTATAGTCCCCTTATTTTTATTGTTGTGCCCATGTAGTCCCCATTTTATTATGATTGTGCCCCATAGGAGCCCACTATTTTTATTGGTGTGCCCTTACATTGTTATCGTTATGTCAGCTAGAATTATATTGGGACCCATTGGACTCCTATATATAGAAAGGAAGTTTTGTCATTTGTATCATCCAAGAATTATTCAATTATGTAATGTAAAGGAGGTGCCCCCTTGAAGAGGTTGAGTTATAAGGCATTGATCTATCTTTTCTTCTATTTCGTGAGTTGGTTTCATAAAATTTGGTATCAAAGTTATGGATTCTAGGGTTTCACTGCTACAAACAGGCCATCTTGGAATATTCGGTATAAAAATAAAAAAAAAATTGCGAAGGTTCAGAAGCTAAAAATAAAACCGTTTGAGATGAAATCCTGAGAAACGTTGTGTAAACATTTCAAACCTTGGTTTGCAATATGAGTGGAGATATGATCTGTGGAATTTAGGGATTTTGCAGGCTTCAGAATTTCACCCCAAACAGGTGACCGAGGGAAAATCATCATAACTTTCGTTTCAAGTATCAGATTGGAATTATGTAAAAAGTGGTTGAAAGTGCACAGACTATAGTTTCTTGTGTATCGATTTCAGAGCCAAATGTCGAATTAGTGAAACGTGGCACATCGTACAAGTTCGCTCTATCGAACTGGCCCATAATTAGGTCATTGTGGGAAATCAGGCATAACTTTGTTTTGAAGAATCCAAATTAGGTCCCCATGTAGTCCCCATATGATGTCCAACTAATTGGATATACAGATTCTGATTGGGGAGCCAGCAAACAAGATGGAAGGAGCACTACCGAAGAATGCTTCACTTTGGGATCCTCTATGGTCTCATGCACAAGCAGAAAGAAAGACATTGTTGATTTAATTAGTGTTGAGGTTGAATATGTTGCAGCTTGTGAATTAGGAAAAGAAGCAGTCAGGTTTAGAAAACTTTTATCTGACTTATTTGAAGGATCGATGAACCCTACAGTGATACTATCTGATAACACCAATTGTATATGTTTGTTTGAAGATCCAGTATTTCATGGAAAGACAAAGCACATCAACAACAAGTATCACTATGTTCGAGAACTAGTACAAAATGGTGTGCTACAACTTCGATATGTTTCCAATAATGAACAGGTAGTTGATATATTGAAAAAATCACTTCCGAACAAGAAGCTTATGTGTCCAAGAGACAAGATTGTTTTTTTGGATGTATCCTCTCTATGTGAGAAGGAGAGATAAACACACATTCTTGTCTTCACTGGAAGAAAGAATAAAGTATTTTTGGATTTTTTAACCATTTGGCATTTGATACTCTTTGAGAATGTGGTAAGACATTATGATAAGAGTAGTCAAGGATGAATATTCTTTGAGGATTAGCTATACTGATAAGAATAGTCCTATGAGGTCATACTCGGTGAACACCCGAGTGGAGTATGTAGGAAACAATGACAATGGTGTTTATAGTCATTGGTCTCACCAGCATTGTAGCTCATGGTCTCGTAAGGAGATGGAGTTGTTAGTCAAGGCCTTGCTATGTAAGAATCATGGAATCATATCACACTAGAAACTGATGGGTTACAAATCCAACTTTTCTTATGAGATCTCTTCAGATTGAGAATGACCATGTACCATTATGAATACCTTCCTAGTTAAGAGGGAGTGTTGAAAAAGTGTAACTAGGTGCGGTCTTCATAATGACTTGTAATTATGATTTTATGAAAATGAATAAGAAAAAGAATAATAAATGTATTATGTCACTTGCTTCATGGATTTCATGAGCAAGAAGTTTTTATTATAGGTCAAAGTCTTCTTCTTGATGTCTTTTAGGATTTTTCATCTTGTCATAAATATAATTAAGATTCATGTATATGAATTCACGTTACACATGCAAAATACATGTCAATTAGGTAAAAGTTACACTCCAAGACATTGTCACTATGCTTCTTATAGTCAGCCAAAAGATGGAATATATTCTCCTTATGAAGAAGTCGGCCTACCTCCATGATCATGTCAGCCTAGATAGCAAAGATGAGTCACTATATAAAGGGTGACTTGGCCTCCTTGTTTCATCAAGTATCTCAATCATCTCTGCAATACTCAATGCGGATCTCAGTGCAAAGGTGTTAAGGATTATACAATGAAGAATAAGGTCACAATCTAGTACGTAAGGGTTCTCAAAAAGTTCGTATTAAGTCTTTTATATTACCACTACAATCTCAGTGAAGGCAAAAGATGATTTCAGGAGTACTTCAGTTTAGTTAAGGGCTATCACCTAGTGCAGAACAGTGTTGGAAGGATATTGAATGAAGGAGGCATTTGGAGACCGAAAAATAAGTTAGTTGGAAGCCAAAATGACTGTGTCAAGGGTTAAAAAATTAAGAGACCGAGACTCTCTTAGTGGAAATGTAAGAAAGAGGGACGAAAGTGTGAAGTTCGTGGAGTATAAGAGATAGTGACAAGTGACTTGGAGGTAATCTTGTGTCAAGTGTCTTTTGTTAAGGGTCTTCGTATTCTCAATTGAAGCATCTATAAGAAGAGATTTGAAGGTTTTCCCCTAAAGAGGAGGGGTTTTGGCCCTGGCTTGCAACCTATATATTGTGTCAATGTTCCTATTGTTTTGGTAGGCTACACAAATACATGTCATTTACTAAACATCACGCAAATATGACAAAGGACACATCTTTTTTGGACAAATGTCCCCGGAAAAACCCAATGCAGGAAAATCATTGCAGTAGATCTAAGGGTTTATTATTATTAAGTAGTAGTATTCTGAGTACATCTAGGGTGCCATAAATCAGCTCACCCAATAGATAAAACCTTGGCTACAAAGAAAAATATGAGTTATACCTCACTCCTGCAAGTCCTAGTTAATCTGGATGAGCCATTGGTGAAACCCCAGCTAGCTTTGCGCAGTCTCTAAGCTGCCACTACGTAAGATTGCATGGCCCTGACTGAGGAACTGTTTCACCCTTGCTCTACACTTATCAGCTTCTCCCGGAGTTTGGTCTCAGCCCTGCCGACTCAGAAACACCAGTCTCCAACTAAATTTCAGAGTTTTCTTGGAGGCTCTATGTTGCCCCTGCGTGAGCCTTGCGTGGGCCCGCATCACCCTCTCTAGGGACTGCATCACACCCTCTGATGTCTGTGTTGCCTCCAATGTGTATCTTCTACCCTTGCTCTACATTGTACTCTTGGTCCTCCGACCAATCACTGCATCCGCCCCTCACTTCTTCTCTGAATCACTCAAATCTGATCTTCGTCCGAGCACTGCTCCATCAGAATAATTTGATCTCTTAGATTCACTATGCATATTCTCCAACTGAACCCAAGCCCTTCCTTTATACTTTCCTCATTGACAAATCAACAGACGTGATCTAATCTCTAATCAATGGCTAAGATTAGAAGTAGCTTGATCCACGTCACTTAGAACATTATCATCACATGTGTAAATTAATTCACTTTAATTTTTCAGTTTCCCTAAGTTAGACTTAGGGTCCCCATTAAAAAATTAATTATTTGAATAGATTTTACACCAGATAGAATTTATCCAAATGCTTTCTTCGTCTTGGAGATCTCATGTGTTCTAGCCCCTCCATAAAGTTTCGGAGCTAGAGCAGACCCGAAGCTACCGAAAATCTCAACACTTCCTCTTAGCGAGGAGTGTGCTCTAGCAGTGCTTTCCCACTAAAGCATCCAAAACTACTCAAGTGTTGAGGACAACACTTGTTTGAAGGAGAGGGGCATGCTAGGTCCCTATAATAATAGTGTATCCCCATATTGTTATTGTTAGTATAGCCCCCTTATTTTATTATTGTGCCCATGTAGTCCCCATATTATTTTTATTGTGCCCCATAGAAGCCCACTATTGTTATTGTTGTCCCCTTACATTATTATTGTTATGTCAGCTAGGATTTTATTGGGACCCATTGGATTCCTATATATAGAAAGGAGTTTTTTTCATTTGTATCATCCAAGAATTGTTCATTTATGTAATGTAAAGGAGGTGTCTCCCTAGAATAGGTTGATTTCTAAGGTGTTGATCTATCGTTTCTTCTATTTTGTGAGTTGGTTTCATAAAAAACAATTAGCAGCAAAATTTGACATGAAGGATCTTGGCTTGATGCATTACTATTTGGGACTAGAATTCTGGCAAGGACTCGATGAAATCTATTTAGGTAAAGGAAAGTATGTGATCAAGATGTTGAAGAGGTTTCACATGATGGATTTCAAACCTATGACCACTCTGATGATCACAAACTTGAAGAGACTTAGGTGTTTTGATTCAAGCCCTGTGGATTGTTCCAAATATAGATAATTGATTAGCTCGTTGATGTATTTGGTAAACACCCAGCTAGACATATGTTTTATAGTAAATATTCTTAGTCAGTTCCAAGTGGAACCGAAGAAGGATCATTGGTTAGCAACAAAACACATTATGAGATATATTCAAGGAAACATCAACTATTGTCTAAAATATAATAGAAGGAATGATGTCAAACTAATTGGATATACATATTTTGATTGTGGAGGAAGAAAACAAGATGGAAGGAGAACTACTGAAGGATGCTTCAGTTTGGGATCCTCTATGGTCTCATGGATAAGCAAAAAGAAAGACATTGTTGCTTTAAGTAGTGTTGAGGTTGAATATGTTGCAGCTTGTGAATTACAAAAAGAAGAAGCTTGAGAAAACTGTTATCTGACTTATTTGAAGGATCAATGAACCCTACATTGATACTATGTAATAACACCAGTTGTATACGTTTGTCTGAAGATACAATATTTCATCGAAAGACAAAGCACATCAACAACAAGTATCACTATGTTCGAGAACTAGTACAAAATGGTGTGCTACAACATCGGTATGTTTCCAATGATGAACAGGTAGCTGATATATTGAAAAAATCACTTCTGAACAAGAAGCTTGTGTATCTAAGAGACAAGATTGGTTTGGTGGATGCATCCTCTCTATGTGAGAAGGAGAGATAAACACACATTCTTGTCTTCATTGGAAGAAAGAATAAAGTATTTTGGGATTTGGTAACCATTTGGCATTTGATACTCTTTGAGAATGTGGTAAGACATTCTGATAAGAGTAGTCGAGGATGAATATTCTTTGAGGATTACCTATCCCGATAAGAATAGTCCTATGAGGTCATAATCGATGTGTTATAGCATCATTTATCACCATTATATACTTGATGACTTATGCATTGGCCTTGGGCAACCTTTCCATTCAAACTTGGTCATATTTCTCAAAAAATAGTATTTCAAAACCCATACGCAACTCTGCCCAGACTTATCCACGTATACACGCGAGTCCATACATAGAGAACTCGCGTATGCTATTTAAAATATTAAAAAATATATAATTTCCCTATTTTAGAGGCAGGATTTACGGTTTTTCATGTAACTTAACTACCCCAGCCCGTGGCCTAACTGTTCCCCGACTGAAAAAACTAATTTGAGAGAGTATAAAAACCCCTCAAGGGAATGGCCTAAGGGAGGAAGAGAGATAATTATAGATATTATACCCTGTTATAGCCCTATCCAAGTTTGATATTTCCCCTGTGCCTCCTGCACTTTCCAGATTTTCAGGAAACCCTTGTTTCCTTGAGATGTTCACTCATCTTATGTGACATCCATTGTGCACTATTCTTGGAAGAAGTTTTGTGAGGCTACGGTTGGACGGATCCATAGGATGGTATGCTTGAGACTATGGCAGATTTCAGGTGCTCTGTCCACATTTGTTTACTGTACATGTCGTCAATATAAGAAGTGCCATCTTGTTCCTGATGTTCACGTGTCATTTATCTCTTATACATGCGTAATGATCTTGAATAGTTCATTTATTGTTATTTTTATGAGATTATGCATGCTAATTGTTAACATCTAGAACATATATACATTGTACAACTAGGTTTTTGTGTTTGTTATTTGTTGGTTTGTAGTTTGTGGAGCACAAAGAGTTGCAGGGGGCTTGAACCCCGCGGGATCTACTACAACCGAAGGATAAATTGGTAAGGTATGCAACCTTTAGTTTCTAGTTTAGAGCATAGAATTTGGTTAATAGAGTCCTTCTTGTGATGATATGCCCCTGATCTGTGAAGGTTGATCAACCCAAGAAATTAGGGTAACATTTCCAATAACAGAACTGGCGACTCCACTGGGGATTACATTCGTGTAATTCTTAGTTTGGGTTGTTTTATCTGTCTTGTAGGTTCCCTTATAGGTTTATCACTTTTTACAGTCTAGTAAGTCTTTTTTCAATAAGACAAAAGACATGGTCTCTTGATCAAGCTTGACTTTTTCTTTTATTCCTTATTTCTGTTTACATACGCTACTTAGTCTTTTCACAGTCACATATACCTCTTGTATCCTCCAAAAGAACCCGCGTATACGCGAGTTTCTTTGGTTACAATCGCATATACACGCTTGTTGCATACTGCAAAACTGTGTATGCCTGGGAAAATTTGAAAATTTGAGTTTTAAACCTTTGTTATCTTTTCTGTCTGTGGTGGACCATTCCTGTGGTGTCTTTAAGGTGTCTGTACTGTGTTTATTATGGTTGCATATCCATTTCTCTCTTGTTCTTGTCAAAACCTAGCCATTTGGTAAATTGCCTCTTTTGTGTGATTGCAATTGTGGCTGTAGCACCAAGATCTCTTCCTGGAGTTCTTGGTTGTTCTGAACCTTCATAGCAGTGAGCCTCTGCTTGTTTTCTCTTCTTGGCCTTATGAATTGCTTCACTTTTGGTATTTGCCCTTTTTGACTCCCTTGGTTTTCTTGATTTCTTGGACTAGCTTTGTAGTGAATCTTGAAGAATCCTTTTTTGGTTTTTTGAGTTTTGTTCACTAAATGAGTTTGCTACTATTCATAATCATTTTTTTGAGATTTTTGCTTCTTCTTGCTTGTTTGGGTCCTGCTACGAAAGTAGCATAGTTGGCTTGAGCACTTTGAAGCCCCTTTTTTAGACACATTTTCTTGGTTTCGGTTCTTGGGTAGTTTTATGCTTGTCTTCTTGAAATCCTTTTTCCATTATAAATGAAAAGCCCAAAAACATTTGTGTTTTCCATTGCTTTTGCTTTGATTTCATTTTTTACGGTTTTTTCATATGTTTGGAAGCATTTTTGTTGGTTTCTAATTTTTGGTTCTTGGCTTGGCATTGAAGGAAGTCTTTTGCTAGATTTCCCTCTTTTTGCATCAAGTACATTTTGGCATTTCTTATGCATAGGATTTCTAGTTGGAACTAGCCTTGCTTTTCTATCAAAAGTGATTGAACCACTTTCTTTCTAGAGACTCTTTTTTCTTCTTCAAAGTTAGCAATCTTAGAATTTGCATGTCATTGGTAGTTTTCAATAAGTGCATTGAAGAATTTTAGTATTTTTCATAGTTTTCTGGATTGTGTGAAGTGTGAGTAACAGAAAAGAAAAAAAAAAATTTGCTTACTTAGTTTCGTAGAACCCATGTAGAGATCTCTTTTCATCGAAAGGAAATTATTGTATTTGCATGTAGTAGGTTTTCATTGATTTCTTTTGCGTCGAAAAACACCATCAATTTCACTTCCGTATACCTTTAACTTGAGTAACAGCCAATTTAAAATCAAGAGCTATAATTAAAAGAAAATAGAAGTTTTTGTATCATTTTCATTAATCATACACCAACTAGCTAGGTTGTAGGGCCTTGGAATAGATGAGTGGAGAGTTAACTCTCCAAGGCCGCTCAAACTATTAAACAGAGAAATTTGATTAAAGATCGAAATCCAACTCCGTTAAGTGGACCGGGAAATCTCTCCTCCAGAGAGCTAAGCACAAGGGAGAGTGCAGGCAGAGAAGAGAGATACCCCCTCTCCTATTTGTTGAATCTTGACCTAAGACCGTTCCGCCCAGCTACTGATACGGATTGGTGCCCTTAGTTGCCTCTCCTAGGGACCACACAGGTGACTGCAGGGGGGAATACCCGTGGTACCTGAGACAGACGTTGCATCACTTTCAGCAGTACTTCTAGAGGGTGGCCGTGTGAAGCTTAGGGACTTACACCGGCAAAGGCTGTTGTTAGGAGGTCAGTGTAACTGTTTCTATTACTTTCGCTAGTAGGCTTGGGGCGTAATTAGCCTAGACTATTTTCGGAAGGTCCTATTATTTTTCTTTCTTGTATTTTGGTGTCTGGTCCTCATCACCCGGAGCGGAAATACCCGAGAGTTTCTTGATTAGCTGTATCTTAAGAACTTTTTAGAGTGTGCTCTTTGCTCCTAGATTGCTTAGCTTATTATATTTTTTTAGTCTAAAATTAATCTCTTAAAGTGGCTGACCGATCGCCTCGTCAATCGAGGAGGCTTTGTGGGATATCTCCTGCAAGTTTCGAGCCTTCTTCAAGAAGGCGTAGGAGTAATTCAGTGGGTGATTTTTACCCGATGGTTTCGAACGCAGTGGAGAGTGATCCTCTATTTGGGCTTGTTGTTTTTGTGGGTGGTCCTAGTGTTAGTGTCAGTTTAGAGAGGAGTGCTTCACTCATCTCTGGAGTTTTGTTTCCAGCAGAAGAAGTTGAAGTAGAGGAAGTTCCTCAGCCTACTGAATCTCTTCCATCTCCTCTTCCTGCTAGATTTCCTGACGTCCTTTTGTATATCGGTCCTGAGTCTCAGAGATCGGCTAGTCATTTTCCGTCATATCCCTTTCTTTCGTTGCCCATGATTGGGAACATAGTTTCGGCTATGAGAACTGCAAGTGTTCATACTCCTCTTTCAGTTGAGGGAGGAGGAACTATTGCCATATCGACAATCACTTCTAGTGCTATTGTGCTTGGCTCTGCTTCTATTCCATCTTCGAGTGGAAACATCCAGGGACATGCTTCTCAATCTGGTCCCTTTTCTTATGGAATGCCCTCTAGTGGAATTATTTCTTTCTCCCTTTCTATTGTCTCAGTTGTCTCTGCACCCATACCTTATATGGCTAGTGGGTCAGCTTCTTTTCAAGGGTTCCCATTTGGAAGTGGGCATATCCCTCATTCAAACCCTTCCTTAGGATCCATGCCCTTCACCTCTCAGAATCAAGGTTTCAATCATTTTTCTAGAGGTCAAGGCTCTAGTGTTTTTTCGAGATGGAACCCTGCTTTTACAACATTGGGAGTAGGGATTCAGTTTTTCGCTAGTCAGCAAGGGAATGTTCCTTTCCCTTCATCAGGTGTTTCTCAGGCTTTTTCTCCATTTGCAAATTCTTGGAACACGTACCAAGGGGTTTCATATTCATTCAATACCTTAGTTGGAGTGAATGTTCCTGTATATAGTAACCCTATGTTGGGAGGGGGTCCTTCTCTGAATGCTAGGTCACAAGGATTTTCCTATGGCCCAGCATTTTCTACGAACAACATCTGGAAACCTGGTGCCTCAAAAAATCCAGGTTATTATTTTCATAATGTGGGGAATCCTTCCTACGGGGGATGGAATTCCCAAGCTCCTCCACGCTTACCATTTTTTAAATTTGGTTACCAGAGGACAGGTGGTTCCCTAAGGCTTTGATCTTTTGCCTAGGGAAAAGTGTCCAAAAGAATTTAACTTTTTCTCCTAAAGTGACTTTATAAGTTATAAAGTCAAATCTAATTTAAAAGTGACTTTAAGTGTTAAAGTTACTAAGTCTAATTTTAAAGTGACTTTAATAAATTCAATGTGAAATTAGAAAGTGAAAAGTGACTTTGGAAATAAATGACTAAGAGGGTCTTTATTAAAGTGGGGTGAATTAAAAAATAGAAAGTGAAGAATTAAATGCACATTTAATCTCAGCCCTAGATCTAAAGCTATCTCAGCCATTGGATTTAGGGATTCCCCAAAAGTCACTTAGAGTTAGGTTAAAGGAGGAAAAGAGGGAAAATATCATTCATTCTTTCATGATCAGATTGAGAGAGGAGGAGAGAAAGCAAAGGTGATTTTCTGAGTAGTGAGAAGAAAGAGGGCAGCAGCAAGGAAACTTCAGCAAATCCATACAGCAGGGTTATTGGCACAAATCCCAAGGCAGAAATCCATACAGCAGGAGAGAGGCATTGTTTCCAAGAAAGGGAGGCATGAAAATCGAGGAAGAGGGTAGCAGCATTAAGCACGAAGTTTGAGGCAGAAATTTGGGCATGGAAATCGAGGATAAGTGCTGCTGATTTTTTGGCACAAAAACCGAGAAAAAGGACAACAGCTTCAGCACTGATTTCAATGTCGTTTTTGGGCACAAATTTTGAGGAGGGCTGCTATACAAATCCGTACAGTACCGTATAGATGATTCCAGCATGTTTTCTGAGGTGGACATACAGCATTTATTGCTTCCATTAATGTTGTAATAATTTATGTTTTGTAAGTTGTTGATTCGGTACAATTTCCAAGGCAGTGTGCAAGCACAGAAATCGACATAAGTCTGTAATTTGGTTGCTAGAATTTTTTACTGTGTTTTTCTATTTCACTGTAAAAGCAATATTCAGAAAATAAAGAGGAGATTTCAAACTGGTTTTCCCCAAGAGTTGTAGGGGGTTTTTCTAGGGTCATATTGACCAAAAATCAGCGTGTCAAATTTCTGTGTGTGGCTGAAATTATTTCAGTGTTTTTATTTCTGCAATTTCCAGAATTTGTGTTTTCAGAAAATATTTATTTTCCCAGCTTGTTGAATGTATGGTTATGGGAATGGGCATTTAAATATATGGGAGAAATAAGGAGAAACTGAAAACCAGAGTGGGTCTTAAAATGTCTACATGGTATCAGAGCTAGATTGTTGAAAAGTGCAGTTTGGGACAGCAAGAAGAAAAATTACAGCAAGCTAATTTTACACATAGAAATCAGAACCTTTACTACAGCAGTGTTTTTTCAGTTTATTAGGACAACAAGCATGTCTTTGGGCTTGAGGGTGGAGGATAGGTTGGATGGGCATAGCAACTACAGTGTATGGAAGGAAAGAATGCAGAGCATCTTTGAGAAAACAGAAGTCTAGAGTATAATGGTGAGTACCCAACAGCATGCTGTTAATGTGCCTACTAACCCTGTTCAGTTGGCAAACTTTAATAAGAAGAATAAAAAGGGTAAGAGACTGATTCTGGATGGCATTAAAGACCATTGCATTCCTCATGTGAGAGAAAAGAGACTTTCTCATGAGATGTGGACAGCCTTGACCAATCTCTACCAGAGTACCAATGAAAACAGAAAAATGGTCCTAAGGGAGAAGCTGTAGGCCATTAAGATGGCAAAGACTGATAGTGCTACTGCATACCTCACAAAGATCACAAATGTGAGAGATGAGTTGGCAATAGTTGGAGAGTTCATTCCACCCACTGAGTTGGTGCGGATTGCAGTGAATGGCCTTCCCAGTTCATGGATGAACTTTGCTAATGGGATTTGTGCACGTGAGACCCTTCCCACTTGGGAGAGGTTCTGGGATGATTGCATACAGAATGAAATCATAAAGAACCATCTTGTGGCAACCAAACTAGTTGAGCAAGATGAGGATGTAGCACTATTAGCAAGAGGCAAGAAAGGCAAGGGAAAGAAGCAAGCTTCCACAAGGAGTGGTGGGGACAAAGGCAAAGGTAAAGGTAAGTAGCTGAACAAGGAGAAGGACTATTCCAAGGTGAATTGTTGGAATTTTCAGAGGATGAGACACTATGCATTTGTGTGTCCAGAGAAGAAGAAAAAGGGGAAGAATAAGACCATGGAAGCATCAGTAGAGATAGTGGACTTTTCGTAGAGCTTTGACCGAAATTTTGGGTAAATTGCTTGTGAGTCCACTAGTGCAGGATCACCTGCCACGGAGGGTGAGAGGGAGTGTGCATTTCCCTCCACTATAGGAGCATCTTCAGGTATCTGGTATGTTCACAGTGGGGCTTCACATCATATGACAGGATTCTGTGAGTACTTCTCATAGCTTTCAGAGAGTGGCACTGATATAGAGGTAGTACTCGGAGATGACAGCGTTGTTAGAGCAGTCGGTGTGGGGACATTGACATTTGATAGGGAACCCAAACCTCCCTTGAAGGTTTCATATGTTCTATATGTGCCAGGGATGAGGAAGAACCTTATATGTGTCTCAGCATTGGAAGACAGAGTGTATGAGGTATTGTTCAGTAGAGGACAGGTACTTAAACATCCCAGGGGCGCTCCAGCTGAGTCAGCTAGAGTGATTGGTGTACGCCATGCAAAGGTGTACAAGTTTTCATTTCAAACCCTTTTGGCATTGAGCAATAGTACCCGCAGCAGAGCTAGCAGTTCATAGTTGTATGAGATTTGACACCACAGGATGGGGCACATGTATCATGGAGCCTTGAGGATATTGCGGGAGATCACTACAAGTATGCCAAATTTCAATACTAATCACCTAGATACATGCAGAGGATGTGCGATGGGAAATTTTTCCAAATCCCCTTTTCCCAGCAGTGACAGCAGATCGACTAGGATACTTGATTTGATTCATACTGATGTGAGTGGTCAGATGTCTCATGTTTCCTTGAGTGGATATGAGTACTATGTTTTGTTCATTGATGATCATTCCAGGAAGACTTGGATTTATTTCTTCAAGACCAAGAGTGAGGTCTTCAAGCAGTTTCAGGAGTTCAGAGCTCTTGTGGAGACTCAGACAGGTCGGAAGATCAAGTCCCTGAGGTCAGACAATGGAGGGGAGTACACCCTTGGTGAGTTTGTTGATTATTGTGTAGAGATAGGCATTAGGAGGGAGTTCACAGTTCCTTACAACCCCCAACAGAACGAGGTTGCGGAGAGGAAGAACAGATCCATCGGAGGGGTTGCCAAAGCCACGCTACATGATCAGGAGTTACCATTATTTTTGGGGCAGAGGCCTGCAACACTGTTGTATATTTACAGAACAGGAGTCTGCATCGTGCCTTGAGGCATGTGACTTCGGAGGAGGCTTTTTCTGGGAAGAAGCATGATTTTGGTCATCTTCGTATCTTTGGGTGTATTGCGTACTCTTACGTACCCAAGGAGAAGAGGACCAAGCTAGAGCCCACCACAGAGAAGGGTATCTTTGTGGGCTACAATGAGACCTCGAAAGCCTTTCGGATTTATATTCCTACACAGAGGAGAGTTGTTGTCAGGCGAGATGTGAAGTTCGAGGAGGATAGGGCTTTCGGGATGTCACCGGAGATAGAGTATCTGGATAAGCCAGACCCTCAGGAGCAGCTGAGTCAGTCACAGGGATCCAATGGGCAAGGATCACAAGGTACATCGATTATGGTGTCAGGTCCATTAGTGAGCAGTGGCTCACAGAGTCAGAGGGTGGTGCTTCGGGCAGCATGCAGAGCAGTCTGCAGAGTAGTTCACTAGGTAGTCCAGTGATGGACAGTTCACATGGTACTTCAGCATCTACAGGTTCAGGTTCAGGCAGGAGGACAGCAGACAGACATTCAAGAGTTCAGGCTCCTGATGAGGAGGAGTTTCATTCTCCGATGGGAGAAGTGTGCTCAGGGAAGAGGAAGCCCAAGTGGCTTCAGGATACCTTGAGAGAGGTCACATCTGTTGCTGGACTGAAGAGGCTGGTCAGAGAGAGCAGACCACCTGAGAGGTTTTGTAGCTATATGGAAATGGTTTCCGACATCGTTGACTCTGAGCCTTCTAGCTATGAGGAGGCAGCGAGCCAGCAGGTTTAGAGAGAGGCCATGCAGGAGGAGTATTCTTCTATCATGAAGAATGATGTTTGGGAGGTGGTGCCAAGGCCTAAGGGAAAATCCGCGGTTCCTTCCAAATGGCTTTACAAGGTAAAGCATGCTGCAGATGGCAGCATTGAGAAATTCAAGGCAAGTTTTGTGGCTAGAGGGTTCTCCCAGGTAAAGGGAGTAGATTATGAGGAGACGTTCACTCCCGTGGCTCGATATACTTCAATTTGCTCCACTATATCGATAGCAACAGAGATGGGTTGGAAGAACCACCAAATAGATGTGAAGACCTCATTTCTCAATGGATTCATACAGGAGGAGGTGTGCATTGAGCAGCCACAGGGCTTTGAGGTGCATGAGAAGGAGTCCCATATATGCAGACTGAAAAAGGCCCTTTATGGCCTGAAGCAAGCTCCTAGAGCTTGGTACTCCAGGATTGTTACGTACTTCCAGGAGATGGGTTTCACAAAGAGTGATGCATATCTGAACCTATACTTTATTGTGATAGGTGAGGAGCCTCTCATTCTGGTGATGTATGTGGATGACTTGGTCATTACGGGTGCAGAGAGACTCATAGAGAGCTCCAAGAGAGATCTTGCGTCAGAGTTCAAGATGAAGGACATTGGCTTGATGCATTACTTTTTGGGTTTGGAGGTGTGGCAAGAGCAGGGGCATTTCTTCCTGGGACAGGGGAATTATATTGTGGACATCCTTGGTAGATTCCACATGGAGGATTATAGACCCATGTCGACACCCATGATCACCAACTAGAAGAAGCTTCTTACTTCAGATTCCAAGTTGGTGGATCCCACATTGTATAGACAACTGATTGGTTCCTTGATGTATTTGGTCAACACTAGACCAGATATATGTTTTGTAGTCAACACAATGAGCTAGTTCATGTGTGAGCCCAGGAGGGTGCACTGGGTTGCTGCAAAACACATTTTGCGATACTTGCAGGGGACAATGGAGTATGGACTGGAATATAGGCAGGGAGATGGAGTGAGATTGGCAGGTTACACTAATTCTAATTGGGCAAGTTGTGCTTTTGATAGGAAGAGCACTTCAGGGTGTTGTTTTGGGTTGGGTTCGGCAGTGGTGTCATGGTTCAGCTGAAAGCGGTAGTCAGTAGCATTGAGTTCAGTGGAAGAAGAGTACATGGTAGCCATTCTAGCTAGTTGTGAGGCCATATGGCTTCGCAAGATGTTGTTTGGATTATTTGGTCAGCCATTGAGACCTTCAGTGATTTACTGTGATAATCAAAGTTGCATTAAACTCAAGGAGAATCGATTATTTCATGATAGGTCAAATCATATCGGGATCAAATATCATTTAATCAGAGACTATGTTCAGAAGGGAGTTGTGATGCTTGAGTATATTCCCACTTATGAGCAGGTTGCAGATATTCTTATCTAAGCCTTACCACGGGGCAAGCATATCTACTTCAGAGACAAGATGGGTGTGGTGAGGAACACCTTCCTCGGTAAGAGGGAGTGTTCAAATTTGGTTACCGGAGGACAGGTGGTTCCCTAAGGCTTTGATTTTGGCCTAGGGAAAAGTGTCCAAAAGAATTTAACTTTTTCTCCTAAAGTGACTTTATAAGTTATAAAGTCAAATCTAATTTAAAAATGACTTTAAGTGATAAAGTTACTAAGTCTAATTTTAAAGTGACTTTAATAAAGTCAATGTGAAATTAGAAAGTGAAAAGTGACTTTGGAAATAAATGACTAGGAGGGTCTTTATTAAAGTGGGGTGAATTAAAAATAGAAAGTGAGATTTAAATGCACATTTAATCTTAGCCCTAGATCTAAAGCTATCTCAGCCATTGGATTTAGGGATTCCCAAAAAGTCACTTAGGGTTAGGTTAAAGGAGGAAAAGAGGGAAAAGATCATTCATTCTTTCATGAGCATATTGAGAGAGGAGGAGAGAAAGCATAGGATATTTTCTGAGCAGTGAGAAGAAATAGGGCAGCAGCAAGGAAACTTCAGCAAATCCGTATAGCGGGGTTATTGGCACAAATCCCAAGGCAAAAATCTGTACAGTAGGAGAGAGGCATTGTTTCCAAGAAAGGGAGGCATGAAAATTGAGGAAGAGGGCAGCAACATTAAGCACGAAGTTTGAGGCAGAAATCTGGGCATAGAAATTGAGAAGTGTTGCTAATTTTTCGACACAAAAACTAAGAAAAAGGACAGCAGCTTCAACGCTGATTTCAAGGTTGTTTTTGGGCACAAATTTCGAGGAGGGATGTTGTACAATTCCGTACAGTTCGTACAGTACCGTACAGTTCATTCTTGCATGTTTTCCAAGGTGGATGTAAAACATTTATTGTTGTCATTAATGTTGTAATAATTTATGTTTTGTAAGTTGCTGATTCGACACAATTTCTGAGGCGGTGTGTAAACACGAAAATCAAGATAAGTCTGTAAGTTGGTTTCTGGAATTTTTTACTGTGCTTTTTTGTTTCACTGTAAAAGAAATATTCAAAAAATAAAGAGGAGCTTTTGAACTGGTTTTCCCTAAGAGTTGTAGGGGGTTTTTCCAAGGTCATATTGACCAAAAATCAGCGTGTCAAATTTCTGTGTGGCTAAAATTATTTCTGTGTTTTTATTTCTAAAAATTCCAGCATTTGAAAGTTCCAGAATTTGTGTTTTCAACAAATATTTATTTTCCCATCTTGTTGAATGTATCATTATGGGAATGGGCATTTAACTATATGGGATAAATAAGGAGAAACTGAAAACCGGAGTGGGTCTTAAAATTGCTACAACCATTTCTGGCAACATTAAACTTTCCAGATCTATCAAAATTGACTAACGATCCTATTCGATATAGTTCGGGTTGGCCTCTGGTCCCCACCAAACTCCCCTCAGACATTCCAAAGTTTGAAGGGAAGACTGGTGAGGATCCAGTAGATCATGTCACCACTTCCCATTTATGATGTTCATAAAACTCCCTTATTGACAATTCGATTAGGTTGAGATTATTTCAACGAACCTTAATTGGAAATGTGACCAAATGGTACATCAAGCTGACTGGGGGCAGTTTTTCTACTTTTGGAGAGTTGGCTACCATGTTCTTAAACCATTTTTAGTTACATGTCCGTTATGACGTCGGGACTGATCTCCTGGACAATTTTCAGGAGGACAAGGCAACTCACATTTTTGATCATATTAAGGAATGGTGAAGAAGGAAGAGACTCATCAAAGCCCAGATCCTGAATGAATTCCTTCTTGAATGGTTTTTGAAATATTTACAGCCAGAAATTTCAAACGATGTATCCCTTTCAGGGGTATTTTCTGAAGAGCAGGCTATTTTTAGGTCTCAACAGCTAGAACTAATTTATTCTCAGTTTGGAGTCCTTAATAAAATTTTGCCAGATGCTCCTCACTCCACGTTAGATTTAGCCAAAACTAAACCTGGTCCTCATGGTGACGGGCTTATTGGTTCGATCGATAGCAGTACGGCTAACCTACTAAGTCAATTGCAGCAGTTGTCTATACAATATGCTCATGGTCAGGTTGTGCCTTCAATTTCAACTCCTTCTCAACCCTTGGCAATTAATGTTGTTCAAAATTCTAACCCCAAAGGAAATCAACAATCTGATGGGAAGAAGAAGGGACGAAATAACAAGAAAAAGAAAAAGAATGGGAAGGGGAATGCAAACAAATCCAACGATCATGTTGGAGAGGGTAAGAAGGATAATAAAAAGAAAGTTAAGTTTCCATGCAAGTTGTGCACTGGAGATCATCTTACGCACCTCTGCCCTAAAATTCAAGATGTGCAGCGCTTGTTAGCTCAACAGGGTTCTTCCAGTTCTCAAGTTGTGCTGACAAACCCTTTTCCCCAAGGGAAGCAATTACTTGCTGGCGCGAATGCAAATACTGGGGCTCCCTCTGGGGGCAACCAAGAAGGGGAAAATACATCAAACGTATACATGATGAGTGCTCATGCAAATATCACTACGAGATCTCGTGATTATGGGAAGTTGAGTCTTCGAAAGCTAAGGGTGCTCCTAATAGTGTTGAGCCACTCCATCTAGAGAGGCCTGCAGTTGAGCCTATACCTCGAATGCCGAAAGGGTCTACAAAGCGTATGACGATCAATCCTAATGCCAAGGCTGCCCAGAACTACTCGATTGTAGAATATTTGGCTCAATGTCGTTGTCCCATGTCTACGTTAGAAGTACTCCAGTCGTGTCCTGCACAAAGGAGTGCATTGCTCAATACCATTGGCGTTGTTGATCCAAAGAATTCTATAATTATCACATTTGACATGTAGACTTTTAAAAAGAGATTTCCTCATCATATGGCTTTCCATATCAGGTCAAAATATCAAAAATTTAATATTTTTTGAACGGTTGTTGATGAGGGCACTTCCACGTGTGTAATGTCTCTTGCATGCTGGAAGGCTATTGGATCTCCCTCAGTTGTCCCTTTAGCCACTCTTCTGACTGCGTTTGATGGTCACTCTCACAAGCTGCACGGTATTGTTCCATCTTTACCCATCTGTGTTGGGGGTAAAACTATCAATATCGAAGTTGAGATAGTGGATGAAATCTTAGACTACAACCTTCTATTGGGGAAAAACTGGATCTATGAGATGGATGCTATTGCATCTTCATTATTTTGTATTTTATGTTTCCCTCACGAAGGGAAAATTGTCACAGTTGATCAACTGGATTGTTCTCCTGTAGATCTGAATGCATCTTCTGACTCAATCGTTCATTTGGTGACTCAATCATTCCTTTGGTGAAGGATACCAAGCAACCTGTTGAGAATTTGGGGGTTCGAATGTATAAATCCCTGATGGGTACTTTTGACCTTACGCCTCCTTTGGTTCATATCAATGCTACTTCATCCTCCAGGGTTCCTACTCGGAGAGAGTTATTCAGAACTCATTATTTTTCAGACACTTCGACCTTACCTTCTCCTATCTCCACATTAGAAGAAGGTCAAGTGGGTTGAATGGCATTTCCTATGTCTGCAACTGAGATTTATTATAGATCTATTGTTGACTCTATAGATTCCATTCTAGTTTCTCTTTCACCGGAGGAATTGGATGGAGATGTGGCTCCAACTTGGACTCTTAATTCATCTTTTGCTCAGGATTGCCTTAATACCACTCTTCCATATAAAGAGGCCATCCTCAATGCAATGACTGGTGTAGAGATACCATGGGATGATTTGCATCATCGGTCTTACTTTCTACCAGACTTGCGAGAAGTTGAATCAAGTTTCCCTAGCCTTCAGTGTTCTGGTCTTGTTCACCCAGTCCTAAACCCTTTATCACCAGCATAGGTGTTCGTTGAAGGGAACATGGCTGTTATTTCTGCTACTACCTCCGTGAACATCTCCATAGATCCCAACATTATAGAGAATGTCTTCATTGGAGCCGAGTGCTCCCCTGAAGAAATTCAGACTTACACTGATCTCTTTCAAAAATTTCAAGATGTGTTTGCTTGGTCTTATGAGGAAATGCCTGGTATAGATCCATCTATTGTCCAGCATGAGATCAAGACATATCAAAACGCTAAGCCTAGCAGGCAGAAGCTTCGTTCGGTCAACCCTAGGAAGGCAACAACTATCAAAGCTGAGGTGGAGAAGCTGCTTAAGGCGGGTTTCATTTACCCCATTCCATTAACTGAGTGGGTTTCAAATCCAGGTCCTGTGGACAAAAAATAGGGAACGATTCGAGTTTTCATCGATTTCAGGGACCTAAATAAGGCATGTCCAAAATATAATTACCCCACGCCATTTATAGATCTAATCATCGATGAGTGTGCGGGGAATGAGATTTTCTCCTTCATGGACAGTTTCTCGAGATATAATCAAATCACTATCTGTCCGAAAGATCGGCATAAGACTGCGCTTATTTATCCCTGGGGTACCTTTTCTTACAAAAAGATGCCTTCTGGCCTTAAAAATGTTGGGGCTACCTTTCAGTGGGCCATGTCTTACGCCTTCCACGACATCAAACATATTATCGAGGCATATTTGGATGATTTAGCTGCTCGTTCTCACAAGAGAATTGATCATCCTTCTCACCTCCGTCAATTTTTTGAACAATATCAGTATTACAAAATTTGGTTGAACCCTAATAAGTGTGTTTTCGTTGTCACGTCTGGTCGGTTGTGGGGATTCATCGTGTCTATGGAAGGGATTCAGGTAGATCCCTTCAAAGTTGAGGAAATACTTCATTTTCCTCCCCCGTCTTCAATTCGTTGACTTCAAAGTCTACAAGGAAAAGCTAATTTTCTATGGAGATTCATCGTAAATTATGTCGATATTACAAATGGATTTATGAGGTTATTGAAGAAAGGAGTTCCATTCTATTGGGATGACTTTGCTCAATGCTCATTTGATGCTTTGAAAAAAACATTGACCTCTGCTCCATTACTGAGTCCACCCAGTTATAGCAGGGATTTCCTCTTGTATCTCGCCACAGCATAATCTACCATTGGTATGGTTTTGGTTCAGGAAGATGATGCTCTTTCCAAGCATGTTATATACTACCTTAGTCGAGGCTTGGTAGGTCCTGAACTCCGGTACTCTCTAATAGAGAAACTTGCTTTTGCAGTTTTTCATGTTGTTCAGCGACTCAGACATTATATTCTCCTTCGCAAAACATATGTTTTGGCAGCAGTCAATCCATTTCAATTTGTTCTCAGTAGGCGAGTGATTGGGGGCAAATACAATCAATGGATTGTTATCTTGCGGGAATTTGATCTTGAATTTTTTTTTGCCAAGTGCAAAAAATTGTTAGTATTTGCAAAGTTGACTTCTGATTTGCCCTGTGGAGAATAGATTGTTTATAAAGAACCATTTCCTGATGAACATCTTTTTCTCATTTCTTCATAGGATCCTTGGTATGGAGTTCTCATATTTTATCTCCAGACTGCGAAGTTCCCCTTATCTTTTTTGAAATATGAGCACCGAAAGTTACGTCATTTAGCCAAAAGTTATTTGATTATTGATGACACTTTATATCGTCGCGGGGTCGATTTGATCCTTAGACGTTGCTTAACTCTCGAAGAGGCTGAGGTTGTGCTGAATGATTGCCACAATAGAGCTTGTGGTGGTCATTTATCTAGGCTTGCTACAGCCCAAAAAATCTTGCGTGCAGGATACTTTTGGCCTTCCATTTTCAAAGATTGTATTGAATCGGTCAAAAAGTGTCATTCGTGTCAGGTTTATACTCGAAATATGCGTGCTCATCCAACTCCACTCTTTCCTATCATCACTGTCGGTCCCTTCACAAAGTTGGGTATTGATTATACTACTTGTAACCCGCCTTCAGCTAAAGGTCATAAGTACATTATTGTAGCTATAGACTACTTCACGAAGTGGGTTGAGGCTATGCCTACTTTTGGGAATGATGGTGAGACAACATCCCTGTTCCTCTTCAATCAAGTCATTTCTCGCTTTGGTAGCCCCAAAGAGATTGCCATTGACCATGGCAGTCATTTTTAGAACAACATGATGGCTAAATTGGCTTTTAAATTACGTTTTCGATAGGAGCATTCGTCTCCTTATTATCCTCAAGCCAATGGGCAGGTTTAAGATGTTAACAAATCCTTGAAGACAATTCTTCAATGGACAATTAATAAAGCTAGATCCAATTGGCATATCAGGTTGTATCCTGCACTTTGGTCATATCGGATGTCGATAAAGACTACAACCGGTTTTACTCCGTTTCAACTAGCTTATGAGTTGGAATCTATTTTTTCTATTGAATTTGAAATTCCTTCCCTTAAGTTAGAAATTGAGCTTCTTCCTGACACTTCCAGTCTCGAAGAACGTCTTCTCCATCTAAAACATCTTGATGAGCAGCGCCGAGATGCAGTTACGATGAATGAGGCACATAAGAAATGAGTAAAGGTTCAGTACAATAAGGCGGTCAAACGTAGGTTTTTCTCTGAAGGTGACCTTGTCTAGGTTTATGCCCAAGAGAAGGATGCCTTGGGGGCAGGCAAGTTCAAATCTATGTGGTATGGCCCCTTTATCATCAAAAAGGTCCTGAAGAAATGAGCTTATGCCTTGATTGAATTTGATGGGAATGAGTTAGCGGAGCCCAAAAATGGGCTCTATTTGAAAAAGTATTATGCTTAGGCTTAGGCCTAGCACTTTCTTTGTTGTATATATTGTATTTTTGTACATGTCTGTGTTTTGATTTTTGGTGTGGTTTTGATGAATTTGATCTGCTTTGATATATAATATTGAATGAAATCAGTCACTTTGGTTTCGCTGATGGTGTTAGTAGACATACCCGGAACCTGGCTTCCACGGCTTGGGTAATCCATTATCCATCCGGTCAGTTGTTTGTTTCAAGAGGTGTCTGCATTGGTCCTGCTCTGAACAATGTAGCAGAATACACTGTAGTGGTCAACCTACTCTCAGAAGCAATATCTTTGGGTGTTCATTAGTTAGTAGTTTACTTGGATTCACATCTGGTGGTTTCACAAGTGAACAACACCTATCGTGTCAGAGACCCATTTTTACATCGATTGTTTTTTAGGGTACGTTTGTTACAATGATCATTTTAATTTATTACGTTCATTCATATTTCTCGATCTGATAATTGGTTGGCAGACTGATTAGCTAATCAAGCACTTGATTGGCATATTAATCATTCAATACTTTAAAAAATATATCAAAAATATTTTTCATTATTGTACATTTGAGGCATCACATCATATAAGTCGCTATGTATGTATATATATAGATCAGAGTGTTCAAAATATACAAAATCTGGACCATCATGTCCTACAAAATTGGGGCTTATGCCCGATCATGTCTATCATCAAAAAATATTACTGTCATCCAATCACATCTTAGTCTACTCCTCAGGTCCCTGCCCAACATTTGTGTTACTATAGAACAAAATGGCAGTTGCTACACGACGGAATAACCGCACCCAGTCTCGTGGTACCCCTACCACCCGCCTCTGGATAGCCTCCAGTAGGTCCTCTATAGCGGCCATAAGCACTTGGAGAATCAAACTCTACAAGTTTCTTTGTACTGCATGGACAGTCCTTCCGGGGTCTTCAACATCCGCCTCACCTCTGCGGCGCTTGTGCCTTGGGTACCCCTCTGGCCTAATTGGTCCCATATCTGCATCATGATCATTAAAAAATTTTAATTCATTTTGTCCTATAAAAAACATTTTTTCATTTTCTATATAATTTGAAAAAATCAAAAGATCATATAATCAAAAACAAAAAAATGCAATCTTACCAATTGCCCCCCATGTTACTCTGGGTGGAAGGACTAGATCAAGATCTGCTCAAAAGTCCATCCCAGCATAGGGATAATCCTCCACTGTGTTGACTTGTTCTTCCCACCATTGGAAGAACTCATCATCCCAGGTGGTTCGGGGAACCTCACTTCCCCCCAATCTCTTCATCAGATCTGCCCATCGGGCTATTCTTGGATCTCTCGGACTACTGATAGTAGAGATGACCTTGGGCTGAAGCCTTAGGACCCTCTCAAACAAGAATTTCAGCAAGATTGTACCGTATCCAAAGTGTTTAGTCTTTTTCTTCCGGATTGAAGTCAATAGTTTTTTTAGATTGCTCAGCAAGGTTGTGCACCAATCAAAAAGATGAATCAAGCATTCCACTGATATACTCATGTGTGTATGTGAAGCCTAATGTAGAGAAGTTGATCCTTCTACTCTGCCAATGGTAAAGAGAAGGATTTTCATGTACAAGTCCTTCATATCTCTGATGGGAATCTGAGTTCCCACCTTCTTTGCATCGTCTACGCAATATACTTGGACATAATCTTCTACGTTAAGCCCTCCAACAGGGTTTCCTTGTAAATCTATTGGGTCTCCCCATCGGGAAATTCCAATAATAAAGGATATGTCTTCAACCTCTATTCGTAGTGGCATCTGATCAATTATGAAACAATCTTCTTCCGGTTCCTAATGATCAACCAACATTTGAAGCAAACGAACATTGCTTTTCATATTCGACATTTTGAAAATTTTGAGTAACCCACAATTCCGAAGAATATCTAAGGATGTTTGGTCCTCCATCACCTCATTATCAATTGCACTATGCTCACGTTCTCTCCAACTGATCAACATCCTAGGAAAAATCATCAATTGGATGATTAGATACAAGTTTTTAATTTCACTCTGCACATACACGACCTCGCTTGTACACAGTCGTGTATCATACACAAGTTCCTTATTACGAACTCACATATGCATAGAGGGTTTCAACAAAAATCTCTTTCCTACGATCAAAAATCCAAAATTTTGCTTAAAACGGGAACAAAATTGATGAATAGGATGAGTCTAAGGTTTACCTGACTGATTTGAAGTGATTTGGTGGCCGGTTGCTCTGTATTCGAGAAGAGGATTCTTTGCCCCATAGCTCTTTCTCCACTTCTGCAATGCACAAATGATCAAAATGTGAGTCAAACTGTTTATTTATGCCCAGAATTTGAAATTTTTTCACAAATTTCATTTGTGCTTATTTTTTGAATTTGATTAAGGTTGTTTACCCTTTTGGCTTTTAAGCGTTGGGAAAAATATTTTTCAAGTACATTCTGTTGAATTTGAGATATTCCTAGTTTTCCTTCGAATCCATGACTGTTGACCTGTCATGGCAGGTATTTGATTTCGAACTGGCATATAGGTTAGGGAATTCACCTTTCATTGCATTTTTGCATAATAGCCTCCATTCTGATCACTTTCCATAGGGTCGATCCCATCATTTCATGAGTACTTAACCCATTTCACTCGCCGATTTTTTAATCATGACTTGGTGGTAGAGTCATCCTTTACATGGGCTTCCTAGTTAGTTCCTCACTAGCATTTGTCGCCCATGCTGCAATTTATGTAGGCTCGGGAGTCCTCTTTAATCCCGCCATGACTTACACATTGAAGCTTCATTCTTATTCTTCCTCGCTATTTTTATTCTGGCCATTTACCCTAGAGGATCCCATATGTTTTTGAGTTGAATTACTGCATTTCATATTGACTACTTGTTTATCTTGGCCTTTAGCTGGCTTCATTTGGACTCATGTTTAAGCCCCCTTTTGACCCTTTCTTTCTGTACAAGTTAACCATGCAATCACTTAGCCTTTTGCGACTTGACACCTTTACCCATGGATGGAACATTCCTTTGAGTGTCACTTAGTAGTTTTCACCACCTTGCATTGAGCATCGGATTGTTCCTATCCCAGGAACTAGTGCATATGTTTACCGACACTCGTTCTATCCATTGTACTATAGACATTCTTTTATTCTTTTTCAGGCTTTGAAATTTGAAAAAGACAAAAAAAAAAAAAAAATTGAAAAAGATCGGGAACGAGATATTACTTCCATAGTTGATGGCAGCTACAGTGTTAGTTGTATCCTCCTTGAACAAAGCACAAAAAAGCTAAGTATTTTCTCCATTTGGGATGGTTTTAGTTTTTGACTTAGGTGAAGCCATAACCGTGTTTCTTGAGTCAGTACTCCCCCGGTTGGTTATCTCTTCTAATCATATGGAGGGTTTGTTTATGCCTTCTGCATGACAAACTTATACAAAGTTATCATTTGCTTCCATAGTCAACATGAGTCGTTCTTTTGTTCAACAGAAGTTAACCTGAGTCGGCCTTTTTGCGGTGTCTCTTGAGTCATTTTTCAGTCGTCCTTCCTGGTCTTGTCAGTATCTTGTTCTATCACATTATATATTTTCTTCCTTTGCTCGTGCTGGTTTGACTTCTTGTTGGCAGGTTTGTCTCTTATTGACTACGACATATTGCTCTGAGAGTAAACCTAGAGCCGCACCCTGGCCCTATTTACATCATTGATAGGTCACCTTGTGCTCAGCATTTGATCAACACCATGGGTCTTTGACTGAGTGGTTTCCCTTGTGTTCGACTTCATATTACATTATCACACCTGGGATTCGTGCATTACTTTGATTTCCATTTGACCCTACCAGTGGATATCTCGCCTCTTTATCAGCTTTCATTATTGGTTGGTTCAGAGGGTTTCTGCTGTGTGCTAGCTTCATCTTGTGCATGTCGGAAATGTACTTTGGGTTGGTTACTTCACTTTACTTCGTCTGATTCCTTCCAAATCTTGGCCTGCGAGTTACACTCGCGCTGGACTGATATGGGATGCTTTAATTCCTTCCTTCCAGCAGATCTTTTCCCATAGACTCTGACTCATTGCTCTAGGAATAAGGTCTAGAGTCCTTTTGTCAATACCTTAGGGTTTGCAGTCATTAGTGGCATACTCTTCATTATCGACATTGAGAATACATCCTTGTCTCCTGATTGATATACTCTTTCAAGTGTTCGACTCCAACTCATTCATTCGCACTTGCTATATTGTACTGGGGCACCTTGATGCTCATTATCATTATCAGTGGGTTGTCTCACGTTTGTTAACGGTATACATTAATGACCGGTAATCAAACGATTTCTCACATGGTCGACCTCAACTCATTTATTCCCATTGTGTAGAATTGTGACATGGTGATCGGTGAAGGCCTCGGGTTTGCATCAGCATGCTTTGGTTCACTTTGACAACTCCATCAGTTTTCTGCCAGTGACACCATACACCCTTTTATGTTGTAGTTTCATCATAGCAGCATCTTATATGTTGTCTCCCGAGTTGCATGTTGTACCATTTGTTATGTTGTCTCCCGAGTTGCATGTTGTACCATTTGTTCCACCATTTATGATTTGGTACTTGGAGATTCAGTTGTAACTTTCGTGATCAGATATCTTTGCAGCATCATTGATCAATCTTTTATATGTGATACTTGGACATGATTTTGACTTATACTTCCAGGCAGTGATTAGATGATTCACTATGTACTTTACATTTCAGTTATCTTGTTACATATTGGATCCGCTCCATACTTCATATGCGGACATGCTTTTCTTTAACTGAGCATGGGTATGCCCGCCTCAGACATGAGCTATCTTTCTTATTTCTATCATTGGCTTTTTGGCAGGCTAAAATTTAGTGAAGTCCTCTCTAGTCCTCGCAAGGTTCTTTCTATGCACATAATACATTTCGACCATCATGTACCCCTTCTTACCTCATATATTAGGGGGAATTTGTTATAGCATAATTTATCACCATTATATACTTGATGACTTATGCATTGACCTTGGGCAACCCTTCCATTCAGACTTGGTCATATTTCTCAAAAAACAGTATTTCAAAACCCATACGTGACTCTGCCCAGGCTTTTACGTGTATACACGCAAGTCCATACATAGAGAACTCGTGTATTCTATTTAAAATATTAAAAATATATATAATTTCCCTATTTTAGAGGTGGGGTTTATAGTTGTTCCTGTAACTTAACTACCCCAGCCCGTGGCCTAACTGTTCCCAAACTGAAAAAACTAATTTGAGGGAGTATAAAAACCCCTCAAGGGAATGGCCTAAGGGAGGAAGAGAGAGAATTATAGATATTATACCCTTCTATAGCCCTATCCAAGTCTGATATTTCCCCTGTGCCTCCTGCACTTCCTAGATCTTCAGGAAACCCTTGTTTCCTTGAGATGTTCACTCATCCTATGTGACATCCATTTTGCACTATTCTTGGAAGAAGTTTTGCGAGGCTAGGGCTGGATGGATCCACAGGACGATATGCTCGAAAGTGTGGCAGAATTCAGGTGATCTCTCCACATTTGTTTACTGCACATGTCGTCAATAAAAGAAGTGTCATCTTGTTCTTGATGTTCATGTGTCATTTATCTCTTATACATGCGTAATGATCTTAAACAGTTCATTTATTGTTATTTTTATGAGATTATGCATGCTTTTTGCTAACATATAGAACATATATATGTTGTACAACTAGGTTTTTGTGCTTGTTCTTTGTTGGTTTACAGGTTCTGGAGCACAAAGAGTTACAGGGGGTTTGAACCCCGCGGGATCTACTACAACCAAAGGATAAATGGGTAAGGTCTACAACCTTTAGTTTATAGTTTAGAGCATAGAAGTTGGTTAATAGAGTCCTTGTGATGACATGCCCCTGATCTATGAAGGTATATCAACCCAAGACCTTAGGGTAACATTGCCCATAACACGGTGAATGTTAATTTTAGAAAAATAAGTACAAACTCCATGTTGTGATGCTCAGATGAAGACACCAATATTTTTATTAGACTCCTCTTTCAGAGAGGTGCAAGATCGATTTAAAGATCATCTTAATCCGATGAGCAGAACATTTATTTTGAATTTATTCAAAATATGTGCAGGTCGACCTTAAGGTTTTGTGCCCCAGTATTTGTGTCACACACCATCATTGATGGATATATATTGGTCAATGTTGGAGGACATTTTCACTCATCTCATCCTCACACATTTCTCTCTCCTCATCTAATTGGTTCGATGACCTTGGAGGCCCCTCTCTCCACACGTGGGAAATTTCAGCAGCAGCTCTTTTCTGTTTTCGGCCTAAGGTTTCTGCAGCAGCTTTGACCAGCATTGACTTTGGTCAACGCAAGGTAAAACGGACCTGGAATTCTCCCAAAATTCGATCTTTCAAATCCACATTTTTTGGCAATATTCCTGAGGCTATACGTAAACTTTGAATTTGTTGCGTTGACCTAGCTGTTGTTGCTGTTTGTGTTGATTGTTGACTAGCAATGTTGACTTTTGAGTTGATCGTTTGGTTGTCCTAGAGGGTTGTGTCACATTGCTGGTTGGCTAACCATATTGAGACTTTTTTGGTTGAAGCATCATGTTGATTGTCGTAACGCACCAACACACTTATATATTTTTGGCTTGTTTTCTGTCGATCCACTGGTATGTTCTATCAGCGTTTTACTTTTTTGTTTATGTGATTGCTGACTGATATTGGGATAAAAAGTAAAGTTGCATCAAGCATAGAACATCTACAAAAATTTACATGGTATCGAAGCTAAGGTGAAGACAAAGCCCTAGTTTGTAGCAATCACCGAAGAAGAGGATGGGTTCCTCAAACTACAATGGCTTTAAGGCTGATGACAAATTGACTGGGAATGATGACTTCCATCCTTGGAAGATGACATTGGATCTTAATTTGGAAGACCAAGATGTCATGGACTATGTGTAGGGTAAAATCCAAGAGCCTCCATCCACTGCAACTGTTGCTGCCAAAACAAAGTACAAGAAGGGAGAAATCAAAGCAAAGCTGATGATCAGGGACTCAATTCATAAGAATCTGGTTGCCTACATCTCTGAGCTGGGTACATCCAAGGAGATTTATGATAATTTGGTCAACATGTTCAAGGCCAAAAATGTGAATCAAGTCCTATTCTTCAAGAATAAATTGAAGAATATGAAGAAAGGCAGGGATGAGTCTGTTCAATCATACTTTCTGAAGCTGACCGAGATCAAGAATAATCTGTTGGCTATTGGGGAGACAATAGTTGATCGAGAGATGGTTCTCACCGCACTTGGAGGTCTCTCATCCAAATGGCATGTGTTCAACACTACCATTCTCAATAACAATGTGATACCTGATTTTGACAAAGTACTATCGAGATGCGTACAAGAAGAGAAAAGGATGAAGGAATATGACAATGAAGGAAATGTTGCTTTCGCTGCTCATTCCAGAAAGAAGAAATTTGGTGGTCCAAGGAAAAAAGGAAGAGGAGGGGCCCAAGGAAAGAAGGGCAAGTGTTACACTTGTCACAAGCTAGGTCACTATGCTAGAGAATGCCCTTTCAAGAAGGATTCTCTTGATGATGATGACAACAACAGCAACCGGAGGAATGGCAATCAAAGGAACAATAGGTTCAAGGCAAAGAGGAAGGCTCCCTCTGGCGGAAATGGTCAACCTTTCAAAAGGTCGAGAAATTCCAAGTATGAGGAATCAAATGTTGTTGATAAAAGAAATGAATTCATTCTTGTATATGCCCTCTCTATTGCATCTCCACCCAACACTATGGATGTCTGGTTGATATATAGTGGTGCCTCAAGGAACATCACTGGGTTCAAGGAAGAACTTTCTGATATGGTTGAGAAGGATACTAATCTGGAAATTATACTTGGAGATAATGCCACATATCTCGTGAAAGGGACAGGGACTGTGACCCTCCACTTGTTTCAAGGTCACGTCCTCCACTTATAAGATGTACTCTATGTACTTGATTTGAAGAAGAACCTTGTGTCTATATCGGCCATGGAAGAAAAAGGATTCAATGTGGCATTCATTGATGGGAAGGTGTGTATATAGAAGAAGAGTTTCAAGGAAGCTATCACGGTTGGGTTTAGAGTTGATACACTCTACCGAGTTGGAGGAAGCCCACTGGGAGCGATGACGTGTGATACTATCCGACAGACAGAACTATGTCACCAGAGATTTGGAGACACTCACTACAAAGCCCTTCCCGAAGCAAGGAAGGTGGTGACGGGGATGCTTGAGTTCTCAAATAATAATGAAGGTGTATGTCAGGGTTGTGCCGAAGGAAAGCATATAAGGGGACATTTCCCCTCAAGCGTCACAAAGACATCTGATGTCTTGCAATTAGTACATTATGATCTGTCTGGTATGCTGCCCGTGACATCCTTGCGAGGATGTTCTTATTATATGACATTCATAGATTACTTCTCTCGCAAAACCTAGATATACTTCTTGAAGAAGAAGGATGAGGCTTTCATGTGGCTCCGTACCTTCAAATCCTTGGTGGAAAATCTGATAGGGAAGAAGATCAAAATACTGAGGACTGATAATGGCACTGAATATGAGATGAACAAGTTCAAGAAATTTTGTAGAGAAGCTGGCATCAAAAGGGAGATCACCACTGTCTATACTCCTGAGCAGAATGGCGTTGCTGAACGAAAGAATAGAACCATTGTGGAGGTTGTCTATGCCATGCTATGTGAACAGGGCCTACCGAAGTTCTGTGGGGAGAAGTTGCGAACACTGTTGTGTACATAGAAAACTGATGCCTGCATTTTGCTCTAGACTCCAAAACTCTCGAAGAGGTTTTCTCTAGTAAGAAACTTGACATCTCAGATTTTATAGTTTTTGGATGTCTTGTTTATTTTCATGTGTCAAAGGAGAAGAGGATCAAGCTGGATGATTCTGGGAAGAAGGGAATGTTTTTGGGCTACAACGAAATTTCAAAGTCCTATAGGGTCTATGTGCCTGGTCAAAGGGAAGTGGAGATATGCCATGATGTTACCTTTGACGAATATGCTTCCTTGAGGAAAGTATTCAATCTCCTGAGATCTGAGGAAGATCATGAAGCAAGGTTTGGAAATCAAGAAGAACCGAAGGATGAGACGATGCCTGATGTTGAAGGACTGATGGACCCGATTGATCGACCTCCTTCAATAAGGAAGAGACCATCATGGCTCAGGAACACTCTCAAGGATGCTGAGGGACAAATGGCCCCAAGGGGGACATTCCGTGAAAGCAAGAAGATGAATAGATACCAAGGGTATCTAGCAGCCATGAGCACTATTGTACAGTCTGAGCCTGGATCTTTTGAGGAAGCCGTAAAGCATCAAGTCTGGAAGGATGTTATGCACGAAGGATATGAGTCCATAATGAAGAATGATGTCTGGGATGTGGTTCCAAGACCGAAGGACAAAGAAGTTGTCACCTCGAAATGGCTCTACAAGATCAAGCATGGATCTGATGGAAGTGCTGAAAAGTTCAAGGCAAGATTCGTTGCCCGTGGCTTCTCTCAAAAATAAGGTGTGGAATATGACGACATATTTGCACCTGTGGCCCGATATACCACCATCTGATCTATCATATCCCTTACTGCTACGCAAGGATGGATTTGTGCATGGTGTGATAAAGGAAGAGGTGTATGTGGAGCAACCTGTGGGGTTCGAAGTCCAAGATCGGGACACCCATGTCTGCAGTTTGAAGAAAGCCCTCTATGGGTTGAAGCAAGCACCCAGAGCTTGGTACGAGAGGATAGATAGCTACCTGATGAAGCTGGGCTTCACTCATAGTAATGTTGATCCGAACTTTTACTTCAAGGTTGATAGAGAAAAGCCTCTCACTCTAGTGTTGTATGTGGACGACCTCTTCTTGACAGGTGATGACCCTCTCATCCATCAGTGTAAGAGGGAGCTCGTTGTTGAGTTCAAGATGAAGGACCTAGTATTGATGCATTACTTCCTAAGCCTGGAGGTCTGGAAGAGACCTGGTGAGATTTTCCTTTCTCAGGGAAAATACATTGTGAAGCTTCCGGAAATATTTGGTATGGTGGACTGTAAGTCCACGTCGACACCGATGGAGCTCAAATTTAATAAGTTGAGTGGCAGTGTTGCTAGGCCCGTGCTAGCAAATCCCACTGAGTATCGTCAACTCGTAAGGGCCCTGATGTTCTTAGTAAACACCCGTCCGGACGTATGTTTTGCAGTGAACACTTTGAGTCAACATATGGTTGAGCCTCATCACATTCACTGGGTTGGCGCAAAGAATCTGTTGATATATCTTCGGGGCATGATAAACCATGGGCTGAGATACACTGTCGGGAGCGTGACATTCCATGGATATACTGATGTCGATTGGGCTAGTAGTGTGGTGGATCGTAAGAGCACATCGAGATGTTGCTTCACACTTGGTTCTACTTCGATATCATGGATGAGCAGGAAGCAGAAGTTGGTGGCTTTGAACACCGTGCAGGCCAAATACATTGCAGCGAGTATGGCCTGTTGTGAAGCAGTTTGGTTGCAAAAGCTCTTGAGTGAGTTGTTCAGGCATGTGCTAGATACCACAATGATACTCTGTGATAACCAGAGTGGGATTCGGTTGTCCGAGAATCCCATGTTCCACGATTGATCCATGCATATTGATATTAGGTACCACTTTATTCGAGATATGGTATAGCGAGGTGCCGTAAGGCTCGATCATATAGGAACTGATGAGCAGGTCGCGGATATTCTCAGAAAGCCCCTGGAGAAGGTCAGGTTCCTAACCTTCCGTGAGAATCTTAATATCGTGGAATGACCCTATTCTGAGGATCTTGTTGGACAATGAGATTTTGGAGCTCTGGGGGGCTTTGGGGATAGCTTCTTGGAGCTATAAGCAACCACAGGGCTAGGCTTACTGAACCTTGTTGGTGTGCTTCTACCCCACCGTTGTGATGATTGAGTTGGTTCACCTCTCATTATCTATGCCTCGTGCATCCTACCCATTGAGTTCAGGGCTCATGGGAAGTACCTCATTTGGCCAGTGAGGTGGGAAAATCTAGAGACTAGTAGCAAAGACTGATCGATGCATCAGAGATTTCTGTACTCTCTATATAGGATGCCGTTGTCCAACCACTTGCTCTAGGATCAAGTATAGTGAGGTTTCGGACGTCCAACTGACTTCGGGTCAGGTAAACCAACCTCAAGTTGGTATGAGACTCCTTGTGAGTCCAATAGAGGTTTCAGACCTTTGGGCTGAATCTGTCAATCGAGAATGATGTCTTTGTGGCTGACCCACTTTTGTTCTGAAATAAATAAGCCAGCAAATCAAGTTACAGCGGGATGACGCACGATGTTTGGATAGCACAGGTGGATGGAGTTCTCCCTAGTTGAGAGGGAGTGTTAATTTTGGACAACTAGGTCCAAACTCCATGTTGTGATGCTCAGATGAAGACGCCAATATTTTTATTGGATTCCTCTTTCCGAGAGGTGCAAAATCGATCTAAAGATCATCTTAATCCGATGAGCAGAACATTTATTTTGAATTTATTCAAAATATGTGCAAGTCAGCCTTAAGGTTTTGTGCCCCAACAGTTGTGTCACACACCCTCATTGATGGATATATATTGGTCAACGTTGGAGGACATTTTCACTCATCTCATCCTCACTCATTTCGCTCTCCTCATCTAATTGGTTCGATGACCTTAGAGGCTCTTCTCTCCACACTTGGGAAAATTTAGCAGCAACTCTTTTCTGTTTTCGTCCTAGGGTTTCTGCAGCAGCTTTGACTAGCGTTGACTTTGGTCAACGCAAGGTCAAATGGACCTAAAACTCTCCCAAACTTTCAATCTTTCAAATCTGCATTTTTTGGCACTATTCCCAAGGCTATACGTTGACTTTGACTTTGCTGCGTTGACCGAGTTGTTGTTGTTGTTTGTGTTGACCGTTGACTAGCAGCGTTGACTTTTGAGTTGACCATTTTGGCTGTCCTAGAGGGTTGTGTGACATTGCTGGTTGGCTGACCATATTGAGACTTTGTTGCTTGAAGCATCCTGCTGATCGTCATAACGCACCAACACACTTATATATTTTTGGCTTGTTTTTTGTCTATCCACTAGTATGTTCAATTAGCATTTTACTTTGTTGTTTATGTGATTTCTCACTGATATTGGAATAAAAAGTAAAGTTGCATCAAGCATAGAACATCTATAAAAATTTACAGTGAACACTCTGGTGGAGTATATACCTTGGAGACAATGACGATGGTTTTTATAGTCATTGGTCTCATCAGCATTGTAGCTCATGGTCTCGTAAGGAGATGGAGTTGTTAGTCAGGCCTTGCTATGTAACAATGCTGGAATGATATGACGCTAGAAACAGATGGGTTACAAATCCAACTTTTCTTATGAGATCTCTTCAGATTGAGAATGACCATGTACCATTATGAATACCTCCCTAGTTAAGAGGGAGTGTTGAAAAAGTGTAACTAGGTGCGGTCTTCATAATGACTTGTAATTATGATTTTATGAAAATAAAGAAGAGAAAGAATAATAAATGCATTATGTCACTTGCTTCATGGATTTCATGAGCAAGAAGTTTTTATTATAGGTCAAAGACTTCTTCTTGATGTCTTTTAGGATTTTTCATCTTGTCATAAATATAATTAAGAGTCATGTATATGAAGTCACGTTACACATGAAAAAGACATGTCAATTATGTAAAAGTTACACACCAAGACATTGTCACTATGCCTCTTATAGTCGGCCAAAATATGGACTATATTCTCCTTATGAAGAAGTCGGTCTACCTCCATGATCATGTCAGCCTAGATAGCAAAGATGACTCACTATATAAAGGGTGACTCTACCTCCTTGTTTCATCAAGTATCTCAGTCATCTTTGCAATAATCAATGTGGATCTTAGTGCAAAGGTGTTAAGGCTTATACAACGAAGAATAAGGTCACAATCTCGTACATAAGGGTTCTCATAAATTTTGTATTAAGTCTGTTATATTACCACTACAATCTCATTGAAGGCAGAAGATGATTTCAGGAGTACTTCAGTTCAATTAATGGCTATCACCTAGTGCAAAACAGTGTTGGAAGGATATTGAAGGAAGGAGGCATTTGGAGACCGAAAAATAAGCTAGTTGGAAGCCGAAAAGTCTGTGTTAAGGGTTACAAAATTAAGAGACTGAGACTCTCTTAGTGGAAGTGTAAGAAAGAAGGGCGAAAGTGTGAAGGTCGCGGAGTATAAGAGATAGTGACAAGTGTCTTGGAGGTAATCTTGTGTCAAGTATCTTTTGTCAAGGGTCTTGGTATTCTCAATTGAAGCATCTGTAAGAAGAGATTTGTGGGCTTTCCCCTAAATATGAGGGGTTTTGGCCCTTGCTTGCAGCCTACATATTGTGTCATTGTTCCTATTGTTTTGGTAACTGTTTGATGTATTTCTTATCATAATAACAATAATCAAAGAGAAAGAAGCTAAAGTATAAAACAAGAAATTATCAAATAAGAGAATTGAATTAAACATTACCCTACCAAATTCTCAACAGGAGGCAGGGTGGTGCTAGGGCAGGTTGGAGCCTTTGTGGGGCATTGGAGCATCCTTTCAGTTGTAGCTGGTAAACAATGTGAAAATTTCTAGGCACAAAAATCCTACTGCTAAATATTGATTTACTTCTCCTACTTGTTTTATTATACACAAGTTATTTAACTGAAAGTATTCATAAAAGCATCAAAGTAAACAAATCTAGTAGGCTACACAAATATAGATCATTTACTGAACATCACGCACATATGACAAAGGACACAAATTTTTCAGACAAACGTCCCCGAAAAAACCCAATGCGGGAAAACTGTTGCAGCAGATCTAAGGGTTTATTATTATTAAGCAGCAATATTCTGAGTACATCTAGGGTGCCATAAATCGGCTCACCCAACAAATAAAACCTTGGCTACAGAGAAAAATGTGAGTTATACCTCACTCCCGCAAGTCCTAGTTGATTCGGATGAGCCACTGGTGAAACCCCAGCTAGCTCTACGTAGTCTCTAAGCTGCCACTACGTAAGGTTGCATGGTCCTGACCGAGGGACTACATCACCCTTGCTCTGCACTTATCATCTTCTCTCGGAGTCTGGTCTCAGCCCTGCCAGCTCATAAACCCTAGTCTCCAACTAAATTTCAGACTTTCCTTGGAGGCTCTGCGTTGCCCCTGCATGAGCCCTACGTAGGCCCGTGTCAGCCTCTGCGTCACACCCTCTGATGTCTGCACTGCCTCCAATGTGTATTTGCTACCCTTGCTCTGCATTGTACTCTTGGTCCTCCGACCAATCACTGCATCCACCCCTCACTGCTTCTCTGAATCACTCAAATCTGATCTTCGTCCAAACACTGCTCCGTCAGAAGAATTCGATCTCTTAGATTCACTCTGTGTATTCTCCAACTGAACCCAAGCCCTTCCTTTATACTTTTCTCTTTGACAAATCAAAAAACATGATCTAATCTCTAACCAACGGCTAAGATTAGAAGTAGCTTTATCCACGTCATTTAGAACATTATCATCACATGTGTAAATTAATTCACTTTAATTTTTCAATTTTCCTAAGTTAGACTTAGGGTCCCCATTAAAAATTTTAATTATTTGAATAAATTTTACACCAGATGGAATTTCTCCAAACGCTTTCTGGGTCTTGGAGATCTCATGTGTTCTAGCCCCTCCACAAAGTTTTGGAGCTAGAGCACACTCGAAGCTACCCAAAATCTCAACACTCCCTCTTAGCGAGGAGTGTGCTCTAGCAATGCTTTCCCACTGAAGCATCACCCTAATCTCTGGCATCAATCTCCGCATTGTTGATGATTGGCCTGCTACCCTTCATCCACTGCGTCGTTGCTCTCTATACCGATACCCATGTCACTGCCATTGACACTACTACATCCTTACTACATCTCCCTCTCAAATTGATGCATCATGTTGCCTTTAACATTTCCAATGCGAACTGTTGCACTGCAACTCAGTTGCTGAGAAGTAAGCAACTGAAGGACCATCACCCAACCACTGATTTACAAGTCAGTCGGGTTTCATCTCATCACTAAATCACCCTCTGTTGTTTTTCTACGTTGTCTCTCTGAAGCACTACGTTGTTTGCAGCACTGCACTGCATAAGCACTACCTCTGCGTTGTTGAAATCCCATCAGCCTCTACGCTGCTTCTTCCATGTTGCTACTGCCTCTCCTCTGCGTTGCTCCAAACTTCAGTGTCCCAGCTCTACCTCTGCGTCTCCATGATTTGCTGCACTCACTGCTCCAGTCATCCTGCTACTGTCTTGAGGCTCCCGTAGCTCATATGTGATCCAAGAGTTTGGGCACCTCAAGGATCCCGCCGCCATTTGTAGCTACTCTACAGATCTATATCGCCCCACCTCTTCTCTTGAGGCACATGAGCACTCATGGCTGAATCATCCTCACTACCACTGTCTCCTTTCGTTGTTGCTACCTTGGAATCTGAAGCTTCCTTGTCCTTCTGCTTAGGACAAGTGTTGGTGAAGTGTCCATGTTCGCCACATCTGAAGCACCAGACCTTGGATGTGTCTTTTTTATTCTTCCCTTGCTTCCATTGTCCCTTAGATGCTAGGGTTGCATCTTCCTCCTTGTCCTTCTTCACCTTGACACCTCTGATGTTGAATTCCCTCTTGGTCACCCTCTGGATCTCCTCCTTTCGAAGGATAGCCCACATGTCACCCCAATTTGGGATTTGTGCTCTGCTCAAGATGCTTTGGACAAAGGTCTCCCACTCATCGGTGATTGCATTCAGGGAAATCTTTACCATGAGCCCATCATCCGAAATTTCCCCCATAGCAGCAGCGCAGAGAGAGCCAAGCAACAGTTACGTTGGGCCAACGCAGAGCAGCAAAGGGAGTTTTGATTTCAGTTGGAGAGGCAGCTAAGGGTTCATCCAGTATCCAGAGGGCATTTCTGGCCCTTCGACCTAGTCTCAAGCACAACACAGATAACGTAGGTAGTCATAATGAGCAAAGACAGCAGAAAGACGTAGTGATAGCGTGTAAGCTAGCCATCGCACAAAGATTACGCAGAGCTACTCAGTGTGGGTGCAGGTCAGTGCCAGAACTTCATTGTGGAGTGAGAATTGTCTCACTAAGCTCATTCTAATCAGATTCCTTCAGGCGATTGATTGATAATTACAATCACACATTTGTATTCGGAACTTTTGCATAATAAAGAAACCCTCAGATCTGTTGCACCGGTTTTCTTGAATTGGGTTTTTCCAGGGACAATTGTCCAAAAATAACGGTGTCTAAGTGTGAATACTTGTGTTAGTTCTTTTATCTTGTTTATTGATCGTGAAGTCTGCAGCATATTTTATTTTGTTATTTGACACAGTGAAATGTTAAATATTTGTGTTTGAGAATGCAATAGAAGAAATATAATAAGTAGTTGTAGTAGAATTTTCACATGGTATCAGAGCTATCAGATCCATAGGAAGGAGGGTCAAAGAAGAGACTGCGTAATCCAAAAGCTTTAAAAGGGACATAGCACAGAGAAAAGAAAGCACAGACAAGTATGGCAGAATTAGATGTTTTATCCTCTAGGTTAAAAGAGGATGGTGCATGCTTGTCAAGTTCAACATCTACAAGAATCTGGTATATTGATAGCGGGGCTTCAGCTCATCTGACTAGAGTACAAGAATATTTCTCGAGCTATAAGGAAGAGCAGATGAACTTCAAAATCACTATGGGGAATAGCATGAAATGCACTCCAGTTGGGAGAGGAACCGTAGTGTTTCAGACGGAAGTCGGAACCAGTGTCAAGGTCATAGATGTACTACATGTGCCAGGGCTTGGGATGAATTTAATTTCAGTATCCCAGTTGCAGGACAAAGGGTATGACATACTCTGTATTGGGAAGAAATTATATGTCAAGCATCCAAGTTGGAAGCAAACAATACATATCGGAGTCAAAAGCAACAGATTATACAGTTCGCAGCTTGAAACTCCGATGACACTAGTCAATAGTAATCTTGAAGATAAGAAAGGGTTAAACGAACTTTGGCATAGAAGAATGGGGCACTTGCACCACGGTGCATTGAATATGCTCAGAGAAACAGTTTATGGGGCACATGTTCTCAGCACGGATCATGATGATGTATGTCAAGGATGTGTACTTGGGAAGTATGCTAAGGCAGCCTTTCCCAAAAGTGAAAACAGGACAGCAAACATATTAGGATTGATACACTCAGATATCTATGGACCAATGTCCACTAACGCTCTCAAGGGTGGAAAATATTTTGTCACATTCATTGATGATCACTCCAGAAAGACTTAGATCTACTTCCTGAAGATAAAAGATGAATTCTTTGAAAAGTTCAAAGAATTCAAGGTTCTTGTTGAAAATATTATGGGGAAGAAAATCAAGACATTGCGTTCAGATAATGGTGGAGAATACATAGATGGAGACTTCATATATTTTTGTGCAAAGGAGGGCATCAGGAGAGAGTGGACTGCGCCATACAATCCCGAACAGAATGGTGTGGCAGAACGGAAAAATAGGGCAATTGTAGGCACAACCAAGGCCATGTTATTCGACCTTGATTTGCCCAGATATTTATGGGTTAAAGCCTGCAATACGGAAGTGTACGTCCAGAATAGGACTCCTCATAGATCATTGAGGAAGAAGACTCCTGAAGAGGTTTTCACAGGGAAGAAACCGGAGGTAGGACACCTTCGGATATTTGGTAGCATTAATGCAACAATGAGTAGCTGAAGGGAAACCTCAATAGACAACCAGGTACCAAGAAATAAGATGCGGGTACAAACATAACCTAAGGTTATCTTGGGTTCCCTCCAAAGGGAACTCCTAATAACCAAAGGTTATATTGGGTTCCCTCCAGAGAGAACTCCTAATAACCGAAGGTTATTAGGGGTTCCATCTACTATCATGTACCAAGCGAGAAGAGAAGCAAGCTTGATCAAACTGTAGAAAGGGGGTTTCTTTTAGGTTATAGTGAAGTCTCCAAGGCATATAGGATCTATATTCCTAGCAGTAGGAAAGTTGTGATAAGACGTGATGTTAAGTTCATGGAGGATAGATCATTTCAGAAATCACTTGATATCCCGATAGAGGATCAAATTGTAGAAGTTCCCCTGGTCCAAGAGCAGCAGGGGCACCAAGAAGAACAAATAGAAAGACAGACTTTGGTACCCAGTATAGGTATTAATATTTTCTTAGAAGAATATCAGTAGGATACTCAGTCTGAGGAACAGCCAGATCAGGAGGAAGAGTTGAGAAAGAAGCCTTCCACCAGTGGTCGGATCAACAGGGAAGCTCAGCAAATACTGAGGGACGCATAAAAATTTATTGGTACTCCCATGAATGGGAAGCGGCAGCGTAGACCCCTTGACAGGTACCAGGCTTTGGTTGCTCAAGTAGAGGAACCCTCCAGCTTCCAAGAAGTTGTTCATCACTAGGTATGGGTAGATTCCATGATAGAGGAGTATGCTTCTATCATGACAAATGATGTCTGGGAAGATGTGCCTAGACCTCAGAGCAGATCAATTGTTGGATCACAATGGATCTACAAGATCAAATACGCTACAGATGGTAGCGTAGAGAAATATAAGGCAAGATTCGTGGCAAAATGGTATGCTCAGAAGGAAGGCATTTACTATGAAGAGACCTTCACATCAGTTGCCAGATATACCTCCATTTGGACTGTTGTATCCTTAGCAGTGCAGATGGGATGGGAGATTCATCAAATGGATGTCAAGACAACGTTATTGAATGGAGAGATTGAGGAAGAGGTATATATCTAATAGCCAGAGGGTTTTGAGACTCATGAAAGGAAGTCTCATGTATGCCGATTGAAGAAGGCCATGTACGGGCTCAAGCAGGTTCCGAGAGCATGGTATGGTCGAATAGATAGCTATTTGCAAAAAATGGGGTTTGTCAAGAGTGACGCAGATCCCAATCTCTATTATTTATTGGTAGACGATGAGCCGTTGGTACTAGTACTATATGTAGATGATCTTTTTATCACTAGATCATCTAGGCTCATCAAGGATTGCAAATGGAATCTAGAGGTGGAATTCAACATGAAGGAATTGGGATTGATGCATTACTTCCTAAGGTTGGAAGTCTGTCAGAAGAATGGAGATATATTCATGGACCAGGAGAGGTATGCCTTGGAGATTCTGAAGAGGTTCAGAATGCAGGAGTGTAAGCACATCACCACACCCATGATCACAAATTGGAAAAAGATAGATGCATCAGAGGACGTAGAAGTAGACCCCACCTTATACAGACAGCTGATTGGGTCATTGATGTATCTGGTTAACACCGACCAGACATTTGCTTTGCTGTCAACACTCTTAGTCAGTTCATGGTAAAACCCAAAAGAGTGCACTGGGCAGCAACAAGGCACATCCTGAGGTATGTATGAGGAACAGTCAGATTTGTTATAAGGTATGGCCAAGGAGAGGATGTCAGACAGTGGATTCACAAATGCAGATTGGGCAGAAATATCAGTGAACAGGAAAAGTACCTATGGGTATTGTTTCAGCGTTGGATCAGGAATGGTGTCCTGGTGTAGCAGGAGACAGAAGTCAGTAGCATTGAGCACAGTCGAACTGGAGTACATGGCAGCTAGTACAGCTACATGTGAAGCCATCTAGCTTCGGAAACTTCTTGTGAGTCTATTCAGGAGCAGGATGGATCCGACCAGAATTTACTGTGATAATCAGAGTTGTATCAAACTCTCTAAAAATCCAGTATTTCATGATCAGTTCAAACATATTGACATCAGGTGTCATTTTATCAGAGACTATGTTTAGCATGGAGCAGTACAATTCCAATACATTCCCACAGGAGAACAGATAGCAGATATACTCACTAAGGCTCTGGGGAGGATTAAGTTCACTCAATTCAGAGAAAATTTGGGTATGATTGAAAATTCATTTCAGTAGTCATGGATCATCAGCGCAATTAAAAGAGGGAGTTTCAGTACATTAGTAGTTGGCAGCAGCATGCAGAGTCAGCAGCAGTACAGTTGCATCATTTGTGTAGTGTTGCTGAGCAGCATCAAGATCACAGCAGTAGACGTTACAAAATTCAGAGCAGCACATAGAGTTGTATTGCTAGAGCACTTTCCTCGCTAAGAGAGAGTGTTGATTTATGGTGGCATCGGATGTGCTCTAGCCTTGTGACTTTTTATATAGGCTAAGACACATGTATTACATAAAACCCAGAAAATATTTTGGAAAATTCCACTTAGAGATTGTTTAATTAAATTAATTAATCGTTTTTAATGTTTTCCTAAGTCTAAACTTAGGGAAACTGATTAATTAAAGGGTATTATTTAAACTAAGTGCAAATCTTCTAGATAAATTCATGGATCACCTCCAATCTAATCTTAGCCCTTGATTATGTTTTAATCTTGGGCGTTGAAGATTCAACGAAGGATTATAAGGAGGGCGAGGGGCCTATGGAAATTACATTAGACACAGAAAGAATCTAGACATCGATTTCTTCAGCCTAAGGAAGAATTGAAGTGATTCTCGATTACAGAGAGGGGAAGGTGAAATCTCCACGTGGGAGAATTTCTAAAGGATAGAGAGTACAGGAAGAGAAGATAGAAGGGAGCCATAGCAACATCGCAGAGATAGCCAAGTAGCAGTTACGTTGGGCCAGCGCAGAGCAACAGAGGGAGTTTCAATTTCAGTTGGAGAGGCAGCTGAGGGTTCATCCAGTATCCGGAGGGCATTTCTGGAAGGGGAGAAAACTCTAGTCTCACATAGCACTGAGAACCGAGGCAGTCATAACAAGCAGCAGCAGCAGTGACACAGTGACAGCGTGGGTGACGCAGTCACTGCACAAAGATTACGTAGAGCTACTCAGTGTGGGTGCAGGTCAGTGCTGGAACTTCATTGTGGAGTGAGAATTGTCTCACTAAGCTCATTTTCATCAGATTTCTTCAGGTGATTGATTGATAATTACAATCACACATTTGTACTCAGAACGTCTGCATAATAAAGAAACCCTCAGATCTGTTGCACCGGTTTTCCCGAATTGGGTTTTTTCGGGGACAATTGTCCAAAAATAATGGTGTCTATGTGTGAATACTTGTGTTATTTCTTTTATGTTGTTTATTGATCGTGAAGTCTGCAACATATTTTATTTTTTATTTGACACAGTAAAATGTTAAATATTTGTGTTTGAGAATGTAATAGAAGAAATATAATAAGTAGCTGCAGTATAATTCTACATTATAGAATTTTCACAACCCTCTCTAGGGACTGCATCACACTCTCTGATGGTTGTGTTTCCTCCACTGCGTCTCTGTTGCCCTTGCTCTGCATTGTACTCTTGGTCCTCCAACCAATCACTGCATTCGCCCCTCACTGCTTCACTGAATCACTCAGATCTGATCTTCGTCCGAGCACTGCTCCGTCAGAAGAATTCGATCTCTTAGATTCACTCTGTGTATTCTCCAACTGACCCCAAGCCCTTCCTTTATACTTTTCTCATTGGAAAATCAACGACCTTGATCTAATCTCTAATCAACAGCTAAGATTATAAGTAGCTTGATCCACGTCACTTAGAACATTCTCATCACGTGTAAATTAATTCACTTTAATTATCCAATTTCCCTAAGTTAGACTTAGGGTCCCCATTAAAAAATTCAATTATTTAAATAACGTTTACACCAGATGGAATTTCTCCAAACGCTTTCTGGGTCTTGGAGATCTCATGTGTTCTAGTCCCTCCACAAAGTTTTGAAGCTAGAGCACACCTGATGCTACCCAGAATCTCAAGAAACAGAGTGTTGGAGCATCCTTCAAGTTGGAGCCTATAGATTAGGACATTGGAGCATCCTATAGGTTGGAGCATGTAAACCAGGGGGTTGGATCCTCCCCTAGTTGGAGCTATAAATGTTGATGTACATTTTATTGAAAACAAATATTAAGAAGTGTTTTGTGGTTTTTGTCCAGAAGGGGTTTCCACTTAAAAATATTTTGTTTAATGTCTTATTGTTTATGCATTGTTGAATGGTATTTCTTACGTATTGTTATCACACATAAATTTTCAATTTTTGATTTATAGGATCATTAACCTAGGTTTCATTTTGTCTCATAAAGTTAGTTCATGAAATTGATGAGAAACTCATGAAATGATCATTATCCTAAGTCTAGAATACTCCATTGGTCATGTCATCTCAGTCAAAACTATCAAAATCCACCTTAGGCTCACATGCATTTTTTTAAATTTAGGTAGTGGCCACATGTCTGCTTTTTCACGATTATGCAGCGAACATAACTGCAAATAGGCAGATTTCGCTACAGAATCATCTGACCGGTTTGTAGCGAATCTACCATGTTTATAACTGAAAACGCTGCAAAGTAATGTTTTTCTGCACCAATAAAGGGGATGATGAGCTATCAAGTTTCTAGTGGTTTAGGGTGAAGATGAGGTCATATCATCGGTTATTACAGTCATCCAAGCATGCAAAATCATAAGTACCATTCATCATTACCTTTCACTCATCTCATTTGTCATTATTCTTTCCACACTCAAATTTCATTTTTTAATTTCATCTCCAAAGCTCCTCTCTGTCATCTTCCTTTTGATCTTTGCATGCAACAGTTGATTAGCATCCTTGAAGATTCCAGCTCCACCGCAAGCAGCTTATTGTTCAGTCTTTTTCCTTGCAGGTGTCACAGTTCAAGAAGGTAGCATGGTTATAAAAGAAGATGGTCATGAAGAAGAAAACAAACAAAGGGGGCTCCTATGTGACATATGAACCCATGGACCTCAAGCTACTCAATGAAGACCCCAGCTTTGTAGAATCCTTCAGCAACATTGGATGCCTGAAATTCTTTCCAAAACTCCAAGGTTTTCATGCTCATGTATCAAGGGATTTTGCAGTAAATTTCATAGGCATAGCTTCAAAGGTGGGGGTTCTAAGTTTTACAGTGTCACCTGAGACCATTTCCCAAGCCACAAAGATACCAAGGGAGGGTGAATAGTGGTTCAAAGCCACTAAGTTCAAGATGCAGAATTGTGATGAATTTATAAAACCAGAACACATTGGAGCAGACATGGCATCTGGAATTCCAAGTAGCTACATGAAAGAGAACTACTCCAAATTGTTATTTGTGATTCAAAAGTACTTTACTTGTGAGTGGAGATTTCATATGGTCTAACTGTACCATTTTAGGCTTTTATTGCACTTCAGTGGTAAGAAATCTCTTGATCTTCCCTTTTTCTTGCTTAGGAGCTTAGGAAAATGTCTGACAAAGTTCAGGCCAGGGCAAAAAGTAGTGAGACCTCAATTTTCCACCATGGTTTGATTAAACTCTGGGTGCTGAAAGAGTTGAAGAAACTAAACACGGACTGGGATAGCTTTCCTTTCCTCAGTGGTTATGAGGTTGATTCAGTAACACCTAAGAAAACTCCAAAGTCAAAAGCTACTCCTTCAAATAAAAATGACAAACCTGCAGTTGAGACAGAGGGTGTCAATGAAGAAGAGATAGAGCCCATTCTAAAGACAATGGATATTGAAATAAAGCTTGTACAAGAGGCAGAAATTCCACAACCTTCACCTACAAGTAGCAAACAAAAGATCGGTAAGAAAGGCCACAAAAGGATAACTAGAAGTCAAGCAAGTGGGAAGGGAAACCTTGAAGAAATTCTTCAAGCTATAGATATTAAGGAGACTCAAGCAGTTAGAGCTTAAGATATTAAAGGTGAAAAGAAGAAAAAGAAAGGTATGACTGCTAAAAAGCTTGATTTTGCAGGAGAATATGTAGGTTTCATATTTTATCCAAGGAAACCACTCACTAGACTACAACTTGCCAAGGGAGTCATGGAAAATAAGAAGACACAGGTGACTGACAAAGGAAAGCAGCCTATTACAGGAAAATAATATTGATTTGTCTCCAGCAGCAAATGAGATCATTGTGCAAAGGAAAGGTAAAGATAAAATGGTTGAGAAAATTGAAGTGCAAGTATTAAAAGAGCAGTTGAGAAAGGTTGGAGAAGAGGTCATTGAGACCAAATTAGACTTGTAGGAAGCCAAGGTAGACAGAAAGATGATGGAAGATTTCAAAGAAAAAGTAAATGAGCAACTAAATCAATATGATGAATCATTAACCAATGCCAAGAAGCTGTTGAAATGACACTTCCTTTGAGAAGGGTAATAAAGCACACCAGAAACAAAAATTGTTGGTTACAATCCGAAAGGAAGAAGCTCAAAGGCTAGGTCAAAGAGCTAGAGGATCAAATGGAGATGATACAATCAGAGTTAAAGAAAAGAAGTCTTAAAATCACAGTTATAAATGAACTTGAAGAGATTCAGCGTCCTACTGCTAAAGGTGAGGCTCCCAAAGCTTGAAGAATAAACCTAATACCTTTTTGACATTTTTACAGCATTCAGAAATCAACATTTACAGAGCTAAAGGCAAAATTTTGAAGAAAAGGGACAAGTTTGAGTTTTCTGCCAACTAGGCAATTTCGTAGCGAATCCTAGGCTTGAAGCCCATATTTCGCTACGAAATTGTTGTAGGTGACTTTTGCTTAAAATCATGGATACGGTCAAAAGTAAAGTGGGAAAAAAATGTATTTAGCTCATTTGGTTCAACAAACATCTCCAAATCAAAAAAGAGGGCTAAGAGGTGGCATAGGTGGGTGAAGTAAATTTGCTACAAAATCTCGCTACGAAATTGCCTTGATTCCCCTGTTTCTGCAGCGAGAAACATTTCGTAGTAATTTTTTGTTTTGAGGGTTCATTAGAGGTCAACTAGCCACGTGGAGAGTTTAAAGAGTATCAGTGGAATATTTTGGTCAAGGTTTTCTCTTCGACAAGGCTGTCTAGATCACCAGCTCAGCATGAAGATAGTCAGCAAATATCATGACACCATTTCCTTAAAAATAGGATGATTAGTTTCTTAATCTAGTGGGGGTATTTATGCCTTGATTATGTTTAGTGCCACTTGAGTACTTCATAATTTTTAATGTAATTATGCAGTACTTTCAGTTAGTGAATGTAATAAATAAGTGGAAGAGACCTAGTAGGTCTCTAAGTCATAAAGCCAGTAGGTGTCTTTTTCATTCCCATGTATTTTTCTTTTTGTTAAGATAGGTGTCAGCAAAAGTAGTTCGATGATCTAGCCATGTAGGCAGATCCAATGTAAGGTGACTAAGGGATATTAATAGGCATAATTTCGAAGAATTCAAGGTTGGAAGATGTTATTCTACACTACTACTATTGTAAACTTTTCTGATCATTAATATACAGTGGCTGTGAACTTTCTTCTTCACCTAAGATTCATCTGATGGTTTTATGAGCTTTTTCCTATGTATCTTGCTATTTTTCTTTCAGTATCTTAAAGCTTGATTACTCAAAATTCATGTAACTGATGCTCTGACTTCCTTTAAGCATTAAGTTATTGTATAACTGTGTACGTTGTCTTATCATTAAAACATCCACATGCCTCAGCTTCCACAAGTAGAACCATGACACTGAGTATCCTAGCACTGAATCCATAAGCCCAATGGTAGTAAACCCTCTACATTTTTCACCTGCATACAAACACATTCAAGACACTATTACAGAGTTAGCCATCTGATTGTATTATATTTAGACAAATCATATTTACCTTTGAGAGAGCCCTCTCGGGCTGAAAAGGCTAATTTTCAGTCATAATTTGGTTTGAAAGAGTTACTCTAGGTTGTCTGGTGGAGCAGCCCATTTGTACCAACTTAGTGATAACACTTATGTTGATCTAACGCTAATGATAGTTAATGATCTTTGAAGATTTAAAATACTAATTGAAGAGAAATATTGATTCACCCCCCTCTCAATATTTCCAATTTCATCTTTATAAAGACCATTTGATTGTAATTAGGAGTCTATATGCATGTTGAGAAATTCTCTCAAAGATTAGATGCATTATGTTATTTTTGATCTACTATTCTTAATTCTCTCAAAGATTAGATGCATTATGTTATTTTTCATCTACTATTCTTTCAAGCTTGTAACATGGCCCATATTGAGACATGAAGACCATTGAATGCTCTACTTGAGATGGCCATTATATTGCAAAAAGGATATCGTGATAAAATCAACATTCTTTCGCTTTATCTTAGACTTGCCTTGAAATCGTAATAATGGGGTCTAAGGTATTATTAGCATTACACCTAGAACTTTAGTGCAAAGCCTTTCACAAGCTCCTAATACTAGTGGAACATGGAAGTGTTACTATTGTCACCTAGGCAACAACTCCCCTTCCTTTAGTGAAGAATGAATCCTTGGTAGCTTCTAGGGTTCCTAATGTGAAATTTTCTGAATATTCTTAAACAAAAACACTAATGTTAAATTCTTGATTTACTTCTCCTACTTACATGAGTTATTAATCTGAAATCTTCAACATTAACATCGAAGTAAACACATTAACAACCTTCACATGCAGATCTAAACTGAATAACATGCTCAATGACAAAGTGACACACAACGATTTTTTCGACAACTGTCCCCAGAAAAAGCCACTGCGGGAAAATTGGTGCTGCTAGCTTCCAGAGGGTTTTTATTATTAAGTAGATTCCAAGTACAACAAATTTGGGCACCAAACTAGTTAACTCGACAACAAAATAAAAACAACAACAATACCTCTATTCTGGGGACAGAAAAACTGACTAATTCACACCCTCAAATGGGATTTACATAACTTGTCCTTTTTCGGCCTCTAGAAACCCCAACGCTGCTTTAAATCCCTCTGCGTCAACCTCTGCGCTGCTCAGGAAGGGCCTGATTCACCCCAAACTAGGTTACATTGCCCCAGTTACACTGCCCCTGCGCTACCCTGACTGGGCCTGCGACAACCCTCCTACCCTCCTGTTTCCTCTGCACTTCCCCTGCTGGGCTCTAGGCTGCTCTGCGTAGCTGCTGCTCCCTCCGCGTTGCTCTGGTCTACTGCTTATCTACCCTCGTTGTACTCTTATCCTAGGACTACACCATCCCCCTTGCCAATACTGCCCCTCGATGCAGCTGAAACACTTCTGAAATTCTTAGCAAACCATGCCCTATAATTTCGGCTTAGCTTCAGTGCTTTGCCAGTGTGTGTGTTCTCCAACTGACCCCAAGCCCTCTTCTTAAACTTTTCTCATTGAAACTTCAACGGTCATGATCTAATCTTGAATCGACACCTAAGATTAGAAGATGTTTGATCCACATCACTTAAGTCATTCTCATCATATGTTTAATTTAATTAATTTTAACCTTTTAATTTTCCTAAGTTAAACTTACAGTCCTTAATTAAAAATATTAATTAATTAAATATCTCTTAAACGGGATGGAATTTCCCAAAACGCTTTCTGGGTCTTGGATATCTTATGTACTCTAGTCCCTCCACAAATTTTGGGAGCTAGGGTACATCTGATGCTACCCCAACACCCCAAAGTCTCAACACTCCCTCTTAGCAAGGAATGTGCTCTAGCAAAACACTTCACCCTGAAGGTTGCACTGATCTCTAATGTGGGTCTTTGTGCTGATGCTTGGACTACTGCCCTTCATCAATGTGTCGCTCCTGCTCTTCTGTACTACTGCCCATGATGCTTCCACCACCACTGCTACATCTGTACTGCAGCTCCCTCTCAAATTGTTGCATTGTGCTGCCCATAGCACTGCCACTACTAACTGTTGCACTGCAACTCAGTTTCTGAGAGTAACCAACTGAAGGACTCATGCCCAATATTTGACAAACAAGTTAGTTGGGTTGCATCTCATCACTGAAGCTCCATAGGTTGCTGCTCTGCACTGTCCTCTAAAGGCTACTGTGTTGCTGTAGCTCTGCACTGCGTAAGCAGACCATCTTTGCGTTGTTGCCCTCTACGTTGCGTTGTCCTCTTGAAGCCTTTGCACTGCTACAATAGTGCACTATGTACCCTATGCTTCTTCTGTATGTGCATTGCGTTGCTCCCTCTCAGCGTGTCAGCCTCTGCCTCTACTTCATCTGCGATCTTCTACATCCACTTCACCACTTGTCCCGCTACCATCTTAAGGCTCAAGTAGCACGGATGTGATCTAAGAGTTGGGCAACTCAAGGATCCCACCACCACTCTGTAGCTGCTCTACAAATCAAGATCGCCCCACTTTTGTGGTTCATGAGCGCTCATGGTTATGCCATCGTCGAAGCCATCATCTGCTATAGCATCCTTGGAACTAAAGCTTTCTTATCCTTCTTCTTCTTAGGACAATTGTTGGCGAAATGTCCAAGTTCATCGCACTGGAAACATTTGATCTTTGAAAAATCACGCTTCTTTTTCCCTTGCTGCCTCTTTGATGCCAAGGCTGCATCTTCCTCTTCTTCCTTCTTCAGTTTGCTTGAACCGGTGTTGTTCTGCCTTTTGGAGATTTGGCGGATCTCCTCTTGTCGGAGGATAGCCCACATATTGTCCCAATTGGGAAGGTATGCTTTGCCTAAGAAACTTTGGAAAAAAATTTCCTAGTCCTTTGTGGTTGCATTAAGAGCAGTCCTCACCATGACATCGTTATCCACCCTCACCCCCATGCCAGTTAGTTGATCCCGGATCGACTGTAGTCTAGATAGGAAAGGATTGACTTCCTCTCCCTTGGTCATCATGAATAACCTCAGCTGGTTCTTGAGTAGCATCTTTCACTGGACAGACCTCCTTTGATACAATGTGATTAGATCTTCCCACATCTCATGATTCGTTGCCTTCTCGGCTATGTGTGGTACCACATGATCTTTGACCCCCTCCATAATGAAGCGCTTGGCATGTGTCGCTACTTCATTGTGCTTCTCCAGGAGTTTCGCATCGGTCGATGTAGCCAAGACTTTCTCTGCAGGCTCCTGTACACTGTAGGCCTCCAGGACTACCAGGATTCTGGCCTTCCAAATCGCAAAGTTGGATAGGTCGTCCAACCTATCCTGATCACGCAGTCTGTGCGACGCCATCTACTCAGAAATTTGTTGGAACGGATCCTCCTCTCTATACTAGAGACTCAGATCTAAGGTCCTTGGCGAGAAAGGCACCCTCTGCTCCCTTTGAAAACTGACTCCCTCCCTTGGAAGTCTGCCAAAAACAACGAATCAGCTCTCTTCAATCACGCTACGATCGATCTTCAGATTTCTTTGGCAAGAAATCTTCTGAGAAGCTGTTCTCCTCCCACTCTTTGTCAACTTAGCTTAGGTTAAATTCTGCACTGGTAGAATCTTCACCCCACCAACAACTGTTAAAGGTCTGCAGCTCAGCTTCCGGTTCACAACACTCTGCACAACAACCAATTTCTAGACAGCGTCACCTAGGTTGGCCTCTGCGTGAGCAGACTGGCTCAGTGCAGCCTTTGCGCAGCGCAAGATGCTCTTGCGTCTCTCTGGAAGGCACTGTGTTGCCTCTGTGTCCCTATGCTGTTGCACTGCCCTCTCCGGTTTATCTATTGTTGTTGCTGCTTTCTATGTTGGTTTCTGCAACATAGATTCTTTAGCCTTCTTGTTGGAGATTCAGCTAGATCTGCAATCACTCTGATACCATGTGAAAATTTCTGAATATACTTAAACAGAAACCCTACTATTAAATTCTTGATTTACTTCACCTACTTACATGAGTTATTAATCTGAAATCTTCAACATTAACATCGAAGTAAACACATTAACAACCTACACATGCAGATCTAAACTGAATAACATGCTCAATGACAAAGTGACACACTAGGATTTTCTGGACAACTGTCCCCAGAAAAACCCAATGAGAGAAAACCGGTGTTGCTAGCTTCTGGAGAGTTTTTATTATTAAGTAGATTTTAAGTACAATAGATATCGGCACCAAACTGGTTAACCTGACAGAGAAATAAAAACAACAACAATACCTCTATTCTGGAGACTGAAAAACTGACTAATTCACACTCTCAAATGAGATTTACAAAACTTAGCCTTTTTCGGCCTCTAGAAACCCCAACATTACTATGAATCCCTTTGTGTCAGCCCTGTTGACCTGCGTCAGCCTCCGCACTACTCAAGAAGGTCCTTGTGTCACCCCAAACTGGGTTACGTTGCCCCTGCGCTGCCCTGGTTGGGCCTACGTCAGCCCTCCTAGCCTCCTGCTGCCTCTACGCTGCCCCTGTTGGGCTCCAGGTTGCTCTGCATAGCTATTGCGTAGCTGTTGCATAGTTGTTGGGTAATTGATGCTCCCTTTGCGTTGCTCTGGTTTGCTGCTTATCTGCCCTCGTTTTACTCTTCGCCTGAGACTACACCATCCCCCTCGCCAATACTTCCCCTCGTTGCAGCTGGAACACTTCTGCAATTCTTAGCAAACCACACCCTAAAATTCCAACATAGCTTCAGTGCTCTACCAGTGTGTGTGTTATCCAACTGACCCCAAGCCCACTTCTTATATTTTTCTCGTTGAAATTTCAACGGTCGTGATCTAATCTTGCATCGACGACTAAGATTAGAAGATTCTTGATCCACATCACTTAAGTCATTCTCATCAAATGTTTAATTTAATTAACTTTAATCTTTTAATTTTCCTAAGTGAGACTTAGGGTCCTTAATTAAAAAGATTAATTAATTAAATATCTCCTAAACATGATGGAATTTCCCAAAACGCTTTATGGGTCTTGGAGATCTTATGTACTCTAGTCCCTCCACAAATTTTGGGAGCTAAAGCACATTCGATGCTACCCCAACACCCCAAAATCTCAACACCTAAGGCAAGAGGCAATAACGTCTATGGAAACATATCTAACTACTCAAATACTTCCAATTAAATATAATATTCAAGGCAAGGATTGTGTGGTGTTGTAGTGGCTATAACCACCCTCCAAAATTTTTCCTATGCCTTGATTTTGGAGCCTGCCTTCCTATCCACAGGGCAGTCTATCCCAGTAACTGCTCAATCTAAATTGTGCATTCCGCAGTCTCAAGCTTCATGTTGAACCCTTGGATGTTGGGATTGTGCAATGTGTAGTTCCCACAACCAGTCTCCTTCACCTAATCCAGAAAATTTTGCAATCCTTCTCTAGTTTGTCAGTTTGTTGTTTGATCTTGCTTTGAAGGTAGATTTGCAAAAGCTAATGTTTGCTTGCCATGAGTGCCTTTTATGTCCCACAGGTTTTTGGAAAGTGTAACTAGGTTCGGTCTTCATATTGACTATGTAATTATGTAATGAAGAAGACAAAGATAATAAAATGTATTTTTGTTAAGCTTGCTTCATGGGTTTCATGAGCATAGATTTTATTATAGGTCAAAACTCAAAAGGCTTCTTCTTGATGTCTTTTAGGCATTTGTCATGTTTTCATAAATAGAGTCATGTATATGAAGTAAATTCAATGATGGTATGTAAAATGGCTCAAGAATGATGATAACACTACTGCTTAGACCAACATAATACATGATGTATATACTCTTCAAGACAACCTTCAATACGCTGGAAAAAATCCTCTACAAGTCTGCTTATATACCCTCAATCAAGTCGGCTCCAGAACTAAATTACAAGTCGGATAATTTACAGACAGGATCAACTATATATACCCCAATATATTGCGCAGAAAAAGAGAGTAACAGATTCAGACTTGTCTGAGATTTTCAGATTGAGTTGTATTGCGAGAAAAGGAGAATAGATCTGTGAATTGATGCGTAGAGGGACAGTTCAACAAAGAAAGGATTTCGAATAAGGATTTGTTATATATATATATATATATATATATATGCGAAGTTACAGGATTGTGTTTTTGATGCGAAAGAGGGAGACAAAACTCAGGAAGGACGAATGCATTCACAGTGTAATGAAGGTATGTTACAAGTTTGATTTAGGGCTGCATTTGAAGGATCGGTGTAGAAGCATGTACCATTGTTTTGGGTATAAAGAAAGATAAGAAGAAGCCGAGAAGAATTCAAGGAAAAATTCAAGACATAAAAGGAGATATCGAGGACTAGAGACCGATCTCTCTAACGTTGGTGCAAAAAGGTGAAAAACGGTGCAGAACGATGCAGAAAGAAGGATCAGCGTATGGAGTCAAGGAAGAAGCATTTACAACGTCTTGGAGGCATACAAGGGTCAAGGGTCTGTGTCATGGTCATGGTACTTGTGATCTGAAAGTTATAAGAAGAATTTCTTTATTATGGGGTTTTCCTCTCCAAGAGGGAGAGGTGTTGGCCCTGGCTTGAAAAGCCTAAATTTGTGTCTCTTGTGTTTTGGTACTTGATGAAAGATATAATAAGCTAAGAAGAGAAGACATAAGTAAAAGAAGTAAGATCACAAGTAATTATCAAGTAGAGAATTGGAATTAAACCTAGCCCTATGTAATTCTCAACATGGTTTCAAAGCTGAGGTGTTCAAGACAAGGGCTACTTGACAAGGAGACACTCAAGGAAGCAAGAATCAAAGTCTAAGTCTAAGTCTACATTGAAAAAATCAAATCAGTTTGCAAGGAATATTCTCAAGCCAATTCAAGAAGACGTCAATCTCATTCAAAGGATTCACTCATCAAGAAGATAATCTTTTCCATCAAAGATTTATGACATTGAAGACATTGTTGGAAGACACATCATTAAGCACCATCCAAAAGTATCCAACGCCTTTGAAGACATCATCATTCTGAAGGCATCCTTTATCATTAAGGATCCAAGGTCGCCTACTTTGAAGAATTCAATCTAAGGAGTTCATGTCATCATTTTCACCATCATCATCAAGGAAGTTGATAGAAGAAAGAAATCAACACACTCAAGTAAGTATCTCTATGACCTCATCTAAATCTGTAAAAATGACTAATTAAAAAGAGAGCAACATAATGGTTGGGTCATCAAACTTTAGTGCATGGAAAAAGAGGGCAGATTTGAATCTAATCGAAGATGAAGTTATGGGCTACATCAAATGATCTACAACTCAACCCTCAAAAGAAGATGCTCCATCTCATGCCAAATACATGAAAGGAGAAATCAGAGCCCAGAGGATTCTCATAGAATTCGTTAAGGACTCGCTCATACCCTATGTATCAAAACAAGAAACTGCAAAATAAATATATGAGAAATTGGTGGAGCTATTCTCCGTGAGTAATGTAGGAGAAGTAATCTCTCTAAGGCAAGAACGATACAAGATGAAATTGTCAAGATAGGAAGGAATCACTTCTTATTTTATGAGGATTTCTGAAATACGAGACCAGCTGCAGGAATTGGGAGTAGTAATGTCTGATAGTGAGATGACTACTATTTTGTTGAATGCTCTATCGGGAGAATGGGGAAACTTCACTTCAAGCTTATATGGGAAGAAAGAAGCAACACCATTCCAGAATCTATGGTCTCTATGTAAAATAGAGGAAACGAGATTGAAAGCCAAAGTTGATACAAGATCAAGTGAACGGAATCAAGCCTTTGCAGCCATGTCTATGAAGAAAGGAAGGTTCAGTAAATTTGGTCCTCTGAATAAAAGGAGAAATATGGACAAGGTACGATGTTTTGGATGTGATGAACTTGGGCATTATAAAAGGGATTTTCCTAAATATGGAATGGACAAGAGGAAAAAGGAAAAGCCCATGTCACAGATGAAAGGGAAGAACCTGATGCAAAGAAATCTAAGAAAGAAGAAGCGAAAGATCTCTACTATGATTGAGATCATCTTCCTCTGTAAGTGATTTCTGTCAGTTGTAAAATAGTATGTTAGGAAGAATTTTACATTAATGGCATCATGATAAAAGCATGGAAGGAGCACTTGCCATAGGAAGATGTCTGCAATATAGCTATGAAAGAAGTAGCTGCTAGAAACCTCACTGATAACAACATTGATGGAAGGAAGTCATCAAGATCAAGGGTCATCATTCAATAATCAATATGAAAACATGTGTTGACATTTTCTAATGGTGTCATCTTTGGATTCACTGGTTAGAAAGAGAGAAAAAGATTTTCATCGGGAATTCTATCTTGCAGAATTATGGGATTAGGATATGATGATATATTGATATATGGGATTAGGGAATGAAGTTCCTCAATATAAGGAAATTGTTGCAGATGACTAAAATGGATAATATAAGGTACATATAAGCTAACATTGAATGTTGTAAAGTCACGTCATATGGTTGCATGTAATGGACTTTAGAAGTATTTCTTCCGATACACATGTTGTCAATAACATATGAAATCAACATAATGTGTCCTCATATGGAATATGAGGTGGTTGTATACAAACAAGGAACTGGATACTGGAAATTCCTGGGAATGAAGTTGTGTGGAAAAATAAAAGAAGTGTAACCATGTGAAGAGGTGGTTATCATCCGGAAGCCAAGAAGATGTGACTAGGAGATCTCCTGGGAAGATATGTAGACTCTGATAGAAGTCTAGTAAAGAAGAAGACCCCTGACAATACTTATCTTTAGGAGATGTGTCAATCTAAATAAAGGATGTCGATGCCTACAAGAAGATGTCAAGGTAAATTTTAATTTAAAAGTTCATATTTATAATTAAATAATATATGATGAGCTTATGTAGGGCTGCCAAAGGGAAGCACATGTCTTCCACAAGTTGATTACCATATGGCAAGATGAAAGATCCTTGAAAGAAGTATGGTTCGAAGGAAAGCAGCATGGCATGAAGCTAGACCAGATGAGAAGATTGAAGGATCACTTTCTTATAGAAGATACGACTCTTGGATGAAAGTAATGGGTGATATGTACCCTATGAAGAGATCTCAATGATGAAGACTCCTCAACAAGAAGAAAATTCATGACATTGAAGGAAGGAGTTCTTCATAAGCAGTTGGGTGTTTTCATCATTGTTGCTGCAGGTCCCTGATTAAGAGGGAGCCTGGTAATAATTTTATTACTTGGAAGAAACTTAGTAATTCCTAAGTCGAGAGGGAGCTTAGGTACATTCCTTGTATAAGAATGAGTACATTCCCTTGTGGAATATGTACTCCCTAGTTGAGAGGGAGAGATAGACACGTCATTCTGGTCTTCACCTGAGAAGACAAAATGAAGGATTAGGTAATCATCTGGCATTCGATACTCTTGAGGATGTATTTATTGGCCCTTCCACAACTACTCTTGAGGATGTATTAGGGCATCCAAGATAAGAGTAGTCGTGGAAGGACCGATATTCTTCGAGGAATGGGAATCCAAGATAAGAATAATCCTGGTGGACATATCCTGAGTGAACCCAGGTGGGATATGATCCAAGAGAGACAATTATGTAGGTGTTTATTCATCATTGGTCTTGCCAGCATTGAAGCTCAAGATCTCGTGGAGAGATGGAGTTGTTAGTCAAGGCCTTGCACTAGGACAATGTTGGTTGATATGATGCTATACTGACGCGATTACCAATCTGATTCTTCTTATGAGATTCTTAAGATTGAAAGTGACCATGTATCATTATGAATACCTCCCTAGTTAAGAGGGAGTGTTGGAAAGTGTAACTAGGTTCGGTCTTCATATTGACTATGTAATTATGTATTACGTAATGAAGAAGACAAAGATAATAAAATGTATTTTTGTTAAGCTTGCTTCATGGGTTTCATGAGCAAGGATTTTATTATAGGTCAAAAGACTTCTTCTTGATGTCTTTTAGGGATTTTTCATCTTGTCATAAGTAGAGTCATGTATATGAAGTAAACTCAATGATGGTATGCCTCAAGACCTTGTCATATAAGAAATGGCTCAAGAATGATGATAACACTACTGCTCAAACCAGCATAATACATGATGTATATACTCTTCAAGACATCCTTCAATATGCTAGAAAATATCCTCTACAAGACGACTTATATACCCTCACTCAAGTCGGCTCCATAACTAAATGACAGTTCGGCTAATTTACAGACACGATCAACTATATATACCACAGTACACTGCGCTAAAAAAGAGTAATAGATTCAGACTTTTCTAAGATTTTTGGACTGAGTTGCAGTGTAAGAAAAGGAGAATAGATCTGTGGATAAATGCATAGAGGGACAGATCAACAAAGAAGGGATTTCGGATAAGGGTCTGTTATATATATGGGAAGTTGTAGGACTGTGTTTTTAATGCGAAAGAGGGAGACAAAACTCAGGAAGGACGAAAGCATTCACAGTGTAAAGAAGGTATGTTACAAGTTTGATTTAGGGCTGCATTTGAAGGATCAGTGTAGAAGTATGTACCACTTCTTTGGGTATAAAGCAAGATAAGAAGAAGCTGAGAAGAATTCAAGGAAAATTCAAGACATAAAAGGAGATACCGAGGACTAGAGACTGGGCTCTCTAAGGCTGGTGTAGAAAGGTGTAGAACGGTGCAGGACGGTGCAGAAGAGAAGGATTGACTTAAGGAGTCAAGGAAGAAGCAGTGACAAGGTCTTGGAGGCATACAAGGGTCAAGGGTTTGTGTCATGGTCATGGTACTTGCATCTGAAAGTCTATAAGAAGAATTTCTTGTGGGTTTTCCTCTCCAAGAGGGAGAGGTTTTGGCCCTGGCTTGAAGAGCCTAAATTTGTGTCTCTTGTGTTTTGGTAATTTTCTTAATGAAAGATATAATAAGCTAAGAAGAGAAGACATAAGTAAAAGAAGTAAGCTCACAAGTAATTATCAAGTAGAGAATTTGAATTAAACCTAGCCCTGCCTAATTCTCAACACAGGTACCACAGTTGTTGAGCACTTCTCTCCAGTAGTCATTGTTACCATGGCACTCAGGAGAGCTACCTCAAAAGATACCATTGAAAGCAATACCGGAGAATCAGTTGAGAAAATGATAGTTAATTAGCCAGTATATGCAAACACTTAATCTTTTATGGAAAGGGGGTCATATTTCGAGGCAGATCTAGAGGACCGACAGGTATATCTCAGTGTTCAGCGGTCAGAATTATAGAGGGTTGCATGTAGGTATCCAACCTTCCCATGTGCAGATGGCATAAGTTGGATTGTTTCGCACATTGATGTGAAGGCCATGACATTAAACAATTCCAACGGGCATAAGCTTGATACTTTTCTGGCAGAAGACTATCGTGTTATGTATCATTTTCCACAACGAGAAGTGCTCATGGATTCATAATTTTATGCTTCCAACAACTATGTGAGCACGAAGCATATTGTTAAAGGTTGGGTGAAAGAGCCATCGAATTTTCGACAGACGCCCACCAACACATACAAGACAAAGTCTCTCAAGAGGGTCTACCAACTCTTGGTCATCTTAGCTTGTAGAATCTACGGTCAGCAGAGAACGGAGACCTTTCCCGAAGGGTGGGCAATCTCATTGAACCAAGTGGTGAACGAGGGGAAGTCGTTCAATTGGTCAGATTTGTTGGCTCATCAATTGAGAATCCATGTAGAAAATGTCCGAAATCATCCCAACGGTGGGCAAGCAAGGTTCTATATATTTACATACTTACTGGATGCAATGTGTGCACATAATGCATTCCCTGGCATGAATTGGGCATGGACACCACGAGACCTTGTTGTGCACATCTACTACAAGTTGCTCTCGGATTGCAATCATCAAGGAGTTATGGAGCAACTAACTGACCACTTCATCATTCTGTTATACAAGCTTATCTTTCAGGGAGATCCACGTTGCATGTCACGCAGAGCAATGGAGGCAATATCAGAGATTGCAGACTAGTTTGCCTCACCGGATGGCTCCTTCCTTAGAATATTTAGCGCTCAGAAGTCACCACATGTTTTTCCAAGGTACGCCATCGACAACCTTGTCATGCAAGACGTGTCATATCATCTTGCCACAGGGTTGTCATCAGTCTTGCACAGGTAGAAGAAAGCACCATGGCCCACTCTTCCTTTGCAAGTTGAATTGTACAAGATCAAGAACCTTAAGGTCGCGGACATCGAAGGAAAAGAAATAGAGAAGTTTGAATTTGGTACCCGAGACTTTAATCCGTATGATCCCCGTGGTATTTGCAAGGACCATTATGCGATAATACACTATCAGTCGATCAGCGAGGCATTTTGTTGGTTGGAGGAGGAACCATGGAAGAATTGCTACAATGCCTCCAAATTGTGCGAGCCAATCTCTATTGCAAGTACTTCACAGGTCGCTCTACAAGGGGCAACAAGTCCAGAAGCAGTGCTAATAGAAGGGAGCAACCCCGTGCAGGGTAAAGGAAAGATAAAGGTTGGTGATAGTCAAGGGGAAGAAATAAGTCGTAAGATGAAAGCAGATCCACTTGTTATGAAAACGGATTTAGCCATTGGGGCAAAGAGGAGACAGATGATGCAAAGAGCAGAACGAAGGAGAAACAAAGAAGAGAAGCAAAAGCAAGAAAAAGAAGAGAAGCAGAAGTAGGAAGAAGAAGAAAGGCAAGGCGCCATAGCAGAAGAAACAACGCAAAAGCAGGCTGAAGAGCAAGAACATAATCAACCAACCGAAGAGGGGGAGAGTGAACAAATGCAGGATCAGGTGCTTGCTCAGCAGATTGAAAAATTGATCGAGATTGTGGACATGGAGGAGGCACCGGAGCCACATAATCAGGATGTCAACCTGATGCCAAGTGCACAACAGGTCACCACTTAGTCTCCACCACCTCCAACCACTGAGTTAGTCTCGAGTGAGGAAGAGGAAGTTGTTCCTCTTGATGATGATCCGGTCATGGACATGTACAATCTTTCGTACGATGAACCTCTAGAAGAAGATTGTACAAGCACGTAGAAAGCACTTTCTGGATGACCTTGCATCGCCTACATTGATCAAAGAGAGGGTGATAGTGGAAGACACCAACAAGAATCCAAATGCCATTGCCGAAACCAACTTGGCCTTTGCAAGTGCAGCAAGATCAAACACTCAATATTTGACGGCTGAGAATAAGCAATTGGCACAGAACTTATAGGCTACCAAGCAAGAGATAGAACTGCTCCACACACATTAACCAAATTAAAATGTGACACAATTACACATTGCAAACCATCTTTATTGGTATCTAAGAACTGAAAAATAGCAAAGGAACCAACAAGGATTGAATGAAATTCCAAAAATACATTAGTTTTTAGACCAATTTATGTCTCATATTAGCATTATCCTTGCTCATAGGTCAACATGGAGCTTTGCATGCCCCAAACCCTCCACTAGGTATGTTGGTTTTATATGCAGAAAAATATCTCTTGTTATAATTGCACAAAATGCCATCAATGACGCAAGACTTCCATTTTCATTTTGAATACAATGATGGTCTTAGAACATTAGAAAAACAAATCCTCCTCTAAAAGGTTAAAATAACTATGCCTTGGAAATAGCCAAGCTCATGTTCCAAATTCAAAGACCACAATTGTGATAGTTGAAAGGAACACCTAATCCAAGTGCCATGATCTAGATCTAAGTTGACATGATTGTCATAATTGTAAAATAGAGGTGGAAAATTTGTTGGTGTGGACCACTTGCCTTTTAGGCGAGGAAGTGCTAGGTAGATTGCAATCATTGGGTGGATGTGAGCATATATGTGGACCAAGCGGCAAAAGGAAAATCACAACGTCTAGATCTATGTATTATGGTAGTAGATATTGTTATGTTGATGATTCTAGCTTTCAAATCGCACTTAACATGTAGCTATGTCTTGATTCATTTGACAATGGAATACAATACTCTCCAATCTAAGTTGACCAATTTCATAGATCACTACCATGAAGGAGTTGCAACACCTCACCTTAAATTAATCACTACAATGAAGGAGCTACCAAGCCCTTATACTAAAGAGCTTTGATACCACAGTAAGAAATAAAGCAAGCACAACGCAACACAATACCTTAGTAGAAAAGGCCTTAATCCATATTCAACTTGTTTGTTCATCAATTGATATCAATTTATAGTAGATGTATCAAACCATCTCTAGAATTAGATCTCATTGATACCTCATTAGTGGATAGTGACTACACCCCATTAGTAGATACGGAAGAAAACTTATTATAAAATGATCTCAAACTTTGCGAATGTCTAAGAACTCATTTAATGATACAACCTTTTCTTGCTTCATTTCATCCTCATCATTGCTTTTTCTTTGCTATGTTCCAATGTAAAAATGTGTCTCCTTACCAAGTACCTTATCTCAATATCTATATTCCAAAATCTCAATTTTCAAGAGAAAGAGAAAAGTTTTTATGTTACATAATACTAATTTAGCTCCAATATTTAGATGTGCGCAAAAAGAAACTAGACAATTTGTAAATTTCGATACTTCTTGAGGACTTCTGTTTGGCAGTTACCATAACAGTTTGCCATTTTAACTTAGAAGTGAAAGGCCTATGAATGGCTTGAACCACTACTTAAAATGTTCTACTTTGTTTGATTCATTCGAGAAGAATTTATGATAGATCAGTTACGGGTAATAGCTTAAATATTTTTAATTGATTGAAACAAGGTTATAATTCTTTATTAGTTGATTTTTATTTTTCTTCACCAATATATCCACTTTGACTTCTGATTCATGTTGGAAGATGAAAAATAAACAAAGAACTTGTAAAGGAATAGAAATAGGGCATTGGAAGTGGACCACAAGCAGTGAAAAGCAAAGAGAAAAGACAAAAGGATGAGGGGTGGATGAAACAAACAATCGTCATTGAGAAGAACTAATATACGTATATTTGTAAGTGTGTCGTGTTTGATTTGCACTTCGAATGTTGGTGGAAGGAAGTAGCACATGGGATGAGAAGAAATAAACTGTAAATTGGTCAGAAATTTGCAGTTCGATAGATCAAAGCATTGATACATATTGGTATGAGAAATAGGAAATAACAAAATAATTTGTAGGAAAATACATAAACGTGCACATTATATTCAATAATGAATAAATTATAACCATGGGGCATAGAACAGTGGATGAATGAGTGCACAGTTAAGCCACTCCTTGTGTAATGATCACTGGTTCAAAACACCATGGGTGTCCCACCTGGGTGACCTCCAACTAGAGGTTATAGTGGTAGCGGTGGGAATCAGCCGTGTCACACGAATACAAGACACACCTAGTTCCCAATTCCTCTAGTAAATAATAATAATAATAATGAATAAATTATAATCATTGTTTATAAAATGTTAGTGAGTTATATATTGTATTGGAGTGCTAACTACTGCATCAAGACTCAACTTCGATGCTCAGTCTTTTCTCAATGCAACAATGATCTACTTGAGTAGACAGAGTGGAATACTCTTTACTTCTTCCTCTATAACATGTAACAATCATTCAAATATAGTTAGCTTCGTGCAATGAGAAGAGATCTCATGAATTTCTGCAACTGGCCACGAGTGGTAAAAAAATTTCAAGAGCCTCAACAATTTTAGGAGATTTGCACAATAGTTGTCAGAAGTTTCCATCTGTGAGGAATCTTTACAGCTGTTCATGTTTATAATACAGGAGCACAGTCACCGGGAAATAAATAAAGTACAATCCCTTAATTTCTTAAATCATGTGCCACAGAGAACTAAAATATCTGAGGTGCTGCATCAGCAATGTCCTGAACTGCACAAGGCTTATTGGCATATGAGAAAGACACATGAAATTTACTTGGACTATATATCTCTTTGATTCTATTCTTCTTTCCCAAGTTCTGCCTGCTATCTGTTGATGTGTGAAGCTGGACATACCAAGCTAAATAAATGCTGAGAAGTCAAGAAGCCAATTGTTCTTCCCATTGAGTAACCGAAGGCACCATCATAATTAGACTCTGATTTGAGAACCGCAATCAATTTATATTTTTGGTCAAGAAGGAAAGCAACTGCCCTACCAATAGATGTACAAGATGTCACAAATGGGGGAGGACTCCTCATCATGCTTGAAAGATGTCCATCTAACTGCATTTCAAGTATAACATAAGATAAATTATCTGAAGTGGAAATTCAAGATACACACATTCTTGAGGGGTAGACAAAATCGTTTCGATTTACAGAACACTTCCTAACATTAATAAAATAATCATATACAAAAGCTTAACATGAATATAGACGGTAAAAACAGAAAATAGTTGTACACCGAGGCTATTTCTTATCTTGCTTAGTGTACTTTATTACAAAGGAAACAGTAACAGAATCCAAACAGGTATATCAATACACTCACAGACTCTGATATTGGAGGATTCAACACTTTTGCTACTGGTTAACTGACCTTCAAAGCAAAGCTACTAGATAAATATAACATCAGCATGACAATAATGTGTTTCAAATGACACCAGGTACTGGAAGTATTATTCCTAGTAAGCTGGCTTCTGCAGAACCTTTATTGTTCAGTGCTAACATTGTCAGATGCAAATTGTACATCTAGAACAGCCATAAAGTGTATGTTTCTCAGATATCAAATACAATAAGAGGTACCACATAATTACCGTCTTCGTAAAAGTATACATTAATGTGAGTACACACCTATTGCAATATTAAAAACCATTTTGAAACCTTTATGACCTGAGATCACATTCTATATATGCTAACAAAAATACTCTATCGTCTTGATCTTTGTACTAGAAATACTATCTTAGCAAATGAGTGAACCACTTGGAATACAAAAAAGAAACTATATTGGAAGAAAATGAAAGAATGGAAGCTGCATCCAAAGTGCAGAGCACAGGGCTGGAAGAGCAGAAGGTGGGAAACAATGAATTGACAAGAGTGGGATACAACATTGAGAAGCCAGCCAAAAGGTTATGAAAATAACAAGCCAAGAACCTAAAGGCTGCCTTTCCAAGTTTCCACATGGATAGTTGAAATTTATCTCGAATGAAATGCTTCATCTCTTCAACTATATTGTCGCTAGGATTGACAAGGTAAGGTAAATATCGGTTACAATTGCCTCTTGTTTGACAGTAATGTTATTCCATTTGGGTATTTTTTGTGGATCAAAATCAAACTGCAATAGAATTTTTCTCCCTTCAAAAGTTCAGCACACTGTCTTCATCAGCAGAGTTCCAAAGATTGCTCAATTTTTTAATGTGCGACTGACGTGTCAAGAACTTCTTCAAGATTTCCTACACAGCAGATTTTATAGCAGTTCTGATTTTATAGTGTGAAGTTTAGGATTCCTGAAATTCCATCCAGAAAAACTAAGGACTATCAAAAGAAACTTTTATGGTTCAAAATCATGATCCACTTAATCATTTCAATAGGGTACATTTGCTTCACATCTGCAAAATAAATCTTTTCCATGTTGAAGTTCTGTGACAACAATTGGTTTAATATGAACGGAAGTTTGAGACATTAACAAGTAATATTCCTGAGTGCCACACGCTCCACATGGTAGCATTTATCCAAAATCAATATGCCAGTATTGACACCTACAGGGAATATGGCAATCTTACACCAAGTTTCCAGGATGGGGAAATGCAGGAACGGAGAAACACATCCAGGATGTGTGGAGACACCCCAAAAATTTTAGGAAACATTGGGGTCTAATATTGGGGAAAATGACAAGTCACAAACTTGAATAATATAGTCATTAAATAGATATTAACATTCAATTATGGCTTTTTTTTTGTGTGTGTTTTCAAAAAAATGACCTGTTTTCAAGTCATCGGGCAAATATTGTAAGGGGATGCCTAGGAGTCCCCCTTTCCAAGGGGAGGTTCCCAAGAACCCCCCACCCTCCTGTTATAGCCCAAAAAGTCACCACCTTGGGTCTACTAGAAAGGAACATCTTCTTGGAAGACAGGATGCAGAAATTGGTATGTGGAAAGCTCTAGAAACCCATAATTGGTGCCTTCAACGCTCCCCTACCACTAGAAGCCAGCACTGGTAGGGTCAGCAATGCTCTCTATGGTTTGGCAAGGCCAATAGAGGGCTAACAACGCACGAGTTGCACTGCAATGGAGAACTCGAGCAAAAGCTTGCATGGATAAAATCAAACAGGGTCAAAGTTGATGACTCTAAGTGGATAAGGATCAAAGGACCAGATATGGTCAAGAAGATGTCTAGATTCAATGTGATCACTCCTTAGAGATATCTATAAAAGAAATGTTTCCATAGATAAAAAAATGGAGGAAAGTATTATAAGTAAAAGTGTTGCCGAAATTCAAACTCAGAAGGCTTCCTTGCAATGAGCCACCACCATTGTCCATATGAACAGTGAGTGGTGGTGAGAGTATCATAGGCAGGGACCACAGACGGCACGACAATGTATCAACCAGTTTTGCTATAATATAAACATCATACACTTTTCCCCACTTTATCACTATCTCTCTTGTTGGTTTTCATGCTAATGTGTTGATTGTGATCATGCAGTAATTGATTTGGATTGGATCATTATATTATTTGTCATCCATCTCAATGCTTTCAGAGTGAAAAAAAGTGGAGGAATCAGCTCACAGGTCCATTTTACTGGCGGGACCTAGTTTGGCAAAACGAGCTTTGAAACCCTCTATTATGAATAAAGTTCATATACACAATAGAATACTCAAAAGATCTGAAATATATAAATATCCATGATAGGACAAATATATTTATAATGCACATAACATATGAGATATAATGGAATTGTTACAAATGAAGGCTCGCTTATATAGCTAGGCAGGTGCCCCTTCATGAACAATCATGTCCTTAGGGACATGCCTCTTCATTAACTAATCTATTATTATGTTTATTATCTATTTATTTATATTTATATTATTTTTATATAAATTATATTCATAACATTGCCTTCCTCTTCAGAAATATTTTTCCTCAAAGCTTATTGTTAACTAGGTGTGTCATCTGTGTCTTTGTCTTGTAATCTATTATTTTGGAATTCTCTGATAATACAAGACAATCAGATCCTCTGAGTGATAAACAAAATTGTTGCACTGCGAAGGGACATGACCATCCTAAATTGTTAAAATTTGCAACTAGGGCCAAGTTCCACTTTGGACAGCTCATTTGATGGAGATTATTATTGCATTGAATTCCTCTTTTCGAGAGGACCAAAATCGACCTAAAGATCATCAAATTTGGATAAGAAGAAATGTGTTTTTGAATTTATGCCCACACATGTGCAAATTGTCAAGGTCGGCCACATCATCATGTAGGCTCATAAAGCCCAAGGGACGTGTCACTTCACTCTCATCGATTTGTATAAATAAGGGAGACCTCCAACCTCATTTGGCACCATCTCATCACACACAATCATCTCTCCTTCTCTGATTGGTTCATACAGCTTATTGGGCATATCTTTTCTCTCACGTGTGACAAGAAGGACGAATTACAGGGCCAAAATTTCAGACTTTTGTTGCAGGTCTGACCAGCGTTGACCAGGAACTTTGACCAACAATTTGACTGCGATTTTTGGGTCAAAATTTCGATTTTGGAGAGCTGCATACGCTGGCACAAAAACCAAGAAATTTTGGGCACATTGACTGACGTTGACCGTAGACTTCAAGTGCACAATTTTACCAAGTTTGACTGCTGATTTTGTGAATGTTTTGGGCTGACTTTGACCACTTCAGAAGGCCGAGTTTGACTGCCATTGACCGAGCTCCAAAGAGAATTGTTTGACTGGGTTGCTTTGATCATCATTTGGCAAGTCAATTTTGACTTTATTGTACTCTCTCTCTCTCTCTCTCTCTCTCTACGGAACATTTGACATAACAATAAGAAAAATTGATCAAAGGGTTTTCCCCATCTTGGGGTTTTTCCCTAGCATTTGCCAAATCTGGTGTTCTCTTGTCTTGGCTTGTCTTCTGCATTTTATTGTTCATATTCTATCTACAATTACTGTCAATTTAATTTATGGTTAATGTGATTGCTATTGGAAACTAATTTGGAGATTGTCATTGGGTTGCTAACAGTACATTGAAGTAATTGTGCTAAGCATAGAACATACCATTGTTAACTAAAATTAGCATGGTTTCAGAGCGCAAGTGAAGACAAAGCCCAAGCAAGATAGAGAAAAGAAATCACTAAGAGAGATTTGTTGGACAAGACTATTGGACAAGTCTCCATGATTTGTTGGACAAGACTATTGGATAAGTCTCCAAGTCGACCTCCCAGTTTCCATCCGTTCATTTTCATTCTCCTTCATTTATACCTGATGATGAGATCTGACAAAATTCATTGATCTATCCTGATGATGAACCATGGAGGATTGGTTCGAAACGTCGATTCTAACAAAAATGGATGCGATAAATCCGGAAGATTCTACACACAACACAAGTCGCAAAAGCCTCAAATCAACAATCTAGATCTTACTTCAAGATTGAGGACAAGCTCAATGACAAATCTGACTATCATGCATGGAAAATGACTTTGGACTTGACTTTGGAAGAGCATGATGCAATGGACTATGTGCAGGGAAAAGTGGTGGAGCCTCCTTCAAATGCATCGGTTGTTGCTAAGACAAAGTATAAGAAAGGTGAGGTCAAAGCTAAGAAAATTATCATTGACTCCATTCAAAAACATTTGGTTGCCTACATTTCTGATTTGGGAACATCTAAGGAGACGTATGCAAACCTTGCTGGGATGTTCAAAGTGAATAATGCACATCAAATCCCCTTTCTCAAGAACAAGTTGAAGGATATCAAGATGAAGAAAGGGGAGTTTATCCAATCTTACTTCATGAGAATAACGCAAATCAAGAATGATCTACTATCTATTGGAGAAGTTATTGTTGACAAGGAGCTCACTCTCATTGCACTTGGAGGTCTTACAAGACCTTGGGATGTATTTGTGACCACTATTCTCAACAATGACAAGATACTTGGTTTCGATGAGTTATTAGCTAGATGCACTCAAGAGGAAACAAGGATGATGGAGAGAGAGAAACCCTCAAATGGAAATGAACCTATTGCTTTCTCCACTCATGCAAAGAGGAAATATAATGTTGGTCCAAGGAGTCAGGGTCAAGGGTTCAAGAAAGGATTCAAGGAAGGAAGAAAAGGAAGATGCTACAATTGCAACAGGTTCAGCTACTATGCTAGGGAGTGTCCTCACAAGAAGAATACTCCAAGGGATGATGCCAACAACAACCACAACAATTTCAAAGGCAATGTCACTCAAAGGAACAACAGATTCAACAACAAAGGAAAGAGGAATGTTCCCGCTGCTCAAAATGGAAATGGTCAACCTCTGTTAAATTTGGACAACTAGGTCCAAACTCCATATTAAGATGCTCAGATTAAGAGGCTAATATTTTTGTTGGATTCCTCTTTCTGAGAGGTGTAAAATCCATATAAAATATGTCTTAATCCGATGAGCAGAACTTATATTTTGAATTTATTATTTTTTAATGAATTATATGTGCAAGGTCGGCCAGTTTTGTAATGTAGGCTCGGATGCCCAACAGATGTGTCACACACCCTCATGATGGATATATATACAGGAAAAGTTGGAGAGATTTTCATCATCATCACAACTCACATCTTCCTCTCTCATCTAGGAATACGAGCTACCAAGAAGGACAAATTTAATCCACACGTGTGAAGGACGAAGAGGACAAACTGTACGGTCAAGCTGAAGTACGGATTTGCTGCTGCTAGGGTTTCGCAGTAACTTTGACCAGCGTTGACTTTGGTCAACGCTTGGTCCAAACAAGCTGAAAATTGGTGGAAGGTTCAATTTATGAAGGCCGTACTACCTGGCACAAAAATCGAGGTCAAAGGATTGACCGTTTTGCTGCTGCGTTGACTTTTAGCTTGCTGTCCCTGCGTTGACTTTTCAGGATAGCGTTGACTTTTGCAGAGTTGACTTGGGTTGACTCATCTACTGGTTGGAGGGTTGTTGTGACACATGCTGGGCTGGCTGACCAAAGGAGACTTTGCTGGTTGAAGCATCCTGTTGACCGCCGAAACGAATACACACATTTTTCCTATTTCTGATTTGTCTTCTGTAAGATCTACTTATATGTTCTATCTGCATTTTGCTTACCTACTTGTATGATTGCTGAAATAAAAGTGAAATTGCTTCTAGCATAGAACATCTACAAAACTTTACATGGTATCAGAGGTGAGGTGAAGACAAACTCAATCTATAGCAATCATCATCGTGGAAATGGGTTCCACTAGTCTTGAATTCAAGGAGAATGACAAGCTGACCGGAAGTGATGACTTCCATCCCTGGAAGATGATATTAGATCTCAAATTAGAAGATCATGATCTCCTGGATCATGTGACAGGGAGGATTCAAGAACCTCCATCCAATGCCTCTGCTGCTGTTAGAAACAAGTATAAGAAAGGAGAAATCAAAGCAAAGCTGCTGATCAGGGAATCCATAAATAAGAGTCTGGTTGCCTACATATCTGAACTAGGCACATCCAAGGAGATGTATGACAAATTGATACTTATGTTTCAAGTAAACAATGTGAACCAAGTGCTATTCCTCAAGAACAAGTTGAAGAATATGAAGAAGGGCCGAGATGATTCTGTTCAAACTTTCTTTCTGAAGTTGACCGAAACCAGGAACCATCTGCTAGCTATTGGGGAGATAATAGCCGATCGTGAGATGGTTCTCACCGCACTTGGAGGACTTCCATATGAATGGCAAGTATTCACAACTACTATCCTCAACAATAATACCATTCCTAACTTTGATGAGCTTCTGTCAAGATGTATGCAAGAAGAAACAAGGATGAAGGAATTTGATAATGAAAGAAATGCTGCCTATGGTGCTCAGTCCCGAAAGAAGAACTCTGGTGGTTCTAAGGACAAAAGAAGGACAAAGACTCAAGAGAAGAAGGGTAAATGTTTCACCTGCCATAGGCCCGGACACTATGCTAGAGAATGCCCCTTCAAGGAGGATTCTCCCGATAGTGACGATAACAACAACAACCGAAGGAATGGGAATCAAAGAAATGACAAATCCAAAGGAAAGAGGAAGGCTCACTTTGGAGGAAACAATCAACCTTCTAAGAGGTCCAGAAATACCAGGTACGAGGAGTCTAATGTTGTTGATAAAAGAAAAGAGTATATTCTGGTATCTGCTCTCTCAGCTGCATCTCTGCCCGACACGATGGATGTCTGGCTAATTGATAGTGGTGCCTCAAGACATATCACCGGATTCAAGGAAGCACTTTCTGACATGGTTGAAAGGGATACTAATCTAGAAATTATTCTTGGGGATAATGCCACTTATCCTGTGAAAGGGACCGGGACTGTGACCCTCCACTTGTCTCAAGGACAAGTCCTCCGTCTACAAGATGTACTCTATGTACCCAAATTGAAGAAGAACCTTGTGTCCGTATCTGCCATGGAAGACAAAGGATTCAATGTAACTTTCTCTGATGGAAAGGTGCTCATGTGGAAGAAGAGCTTCAAGGAAGCTATCTCAATTGGTTCTAGGGTTGGTACACTCTATCAGGTTGGAAGGAGTCCGTTGGGAGCTATGACTTGTGATACTATCCGACAAACCGAACTATGGCACCGTAGATTTGGAAAGCTCTTCCCGAAGCAAGGAAGGTGTATGTAAGGGATGTGCTGAAGAATATAACATAACAAGGGGACCTTCTTTCCCCTCAAGTGTCACAAAGACATCTGAGATATTGCAACTGGTCCATTCTGATATTTCTGGTATGTTGCCTGTAACATCCCTGGGGGGATGTTCTTACTATATGACATTTACTGATGAATTCTCTCGCAAAACCTGGATCTTTTGAGGAAGCCATCAAGCATCAAGTCTGGAAGGATGCTATGCATGAAGAATATGAGTCTATTATGAAGAATGATGTCTGGGATGTGGTCCCGAGACCGAAGGACAAATCTGTTGTCACCGCTAAATGGCTCTACAAGATTAAACATGGATCTGATGGAGTGCTGAAAAGTTTAAGGCAAGATTTGTTGCCCGTGGTTTCTCTCAAAAGGAAGGAATTGACTATGACGATATATTTGCACCTGTGGCACGATATACCACCATCCGATCCATCATAGCCCTTGCTGCTACGCAAGGATGGAGTCTTCATCAGATGGATGTCAAGACCGCTTTTCTGCATGGTGCAATAAAGGAAGAGGTGTATGTGGAACAACCTCTGAGATTTGAAGTTCAAGATCGAGACACTTATGTCTGCAGGTTGAAGAAAGCCCTCTATGGGTTAAAGCAAGCACCCAGAACTTGGTACGAAAGGATGGATAGTTACTTGATGAAGCTGGGCTTCACTCGAAGTAATGCTGATCCGAACCTATACTTCAAGGTTGTGAAAGAGAAGCCTCTCATTCTAGTACTATATGTGGATGACCTCTTCCTGACTGGTGATGACCCTCTCATTCATCAATGTGAGAGGGAGCTTGCTGCTGAATTTGAGATGAAGGACCTAGGACTGATGCACTATTTACTAGGCCTGGAGGTCTGGCAGAGACCTGGAGAGATTTTCCTTTCTCAAGGAAAATATATTGTGAAGCTTCTGAAAAGATCTGGAATGGTGGACTGAGAGGTGTAAAATCCATATAAAATATGTCTTAATCCGATGAGCAGAACTTATATTTTGAATTTATTATTTTTAATGAATTATATGTACAAGGTCGGCCAGTTTTGTAATGTAGGCTCGGATGCCCAACAGATGTGTCACACACCCTCATGATGGATATATATACAGGAAAAGTTGGAGAGATTTTCATCATCATCACAACTCACATCTTCCTCTCTCATCTAGGAATACGAGCTACCAAGAAGGACGAATTTAATCCACACGTGAGAAGGACGAAGAGGACAAACTGTACGGTCAAGCTGAAGTACGGATTTGCTGCTGCTAGGGTTTCGCAGTAACTTTGACCAGCGTTGACTTTGGTCAACGCTTGGTCCAAACAAGCTGAAAATTGGTGGAAGGTTCGATTTATGAAGGCCGTACTACCTGGCACAAAAATCGAGGTCAAAGGGTTGACCGTTTTGCTGCTGCGTTGAATTTTAGCTTGCTGCCCCTGCGTTGACTTTTCAGGACAGCGTTGACTTTTGCAGAGTTGACTTGGGCTGACTCATCTACTGATTGGAGGGTTGTTGTGACACATGCTGGGCTGGCTGACCAAAGGAGACTTTGCTGGTTGAAGCATCCTGTTGACCGCCGAAACGAATAAACACATTTTTCCTGTTTCTGATTTGTCTTCTGTAAGATCTACTTATATGTTCTATCTGCATTTTGCTTACCTACTTGTATGATTGCTGAAATAAAAGTGAAATTGCTTCTAGCATAGAACATCTACAAAACTTTACAACCTCCCAAGAGAACAAGAAATGCCAAGTAAGATGAAAGTAATGTTATAGAAAAGTAAGATGAGTTTTATCTTATTTCCGCTCTAACTACTACCTCTCATCCGGACACATTAGATCAATATTCGATTGATAGTGGAGCCTCAAGGCACTTCACTGGGTACAAGGAGTCCCTCTCAAATTTGGTTGAAAAGAAGACTAATCTAGAGATCATACTTGGAGATAATGCCACCAACAACATGAAAGGGATAGGTACTGTCACTCTTCACTTGAATCAAGGTCAAACCATTCATCTACAATAAGTATTGCATGTGCCTAATTTGAAGAAGAACCTGGTGTCTATTTCTGCAATGGAAGATAAAGGCTTCAACGTAGCATTCATTGATGGAAAGGTACGTATTTGGCAAAGAAACCCTAAAGATGCATTTACTCTTGAATTTAGGGGATGGTCTCTATCAAGTTGGAGGAATTCCTTTGGGAGATTTGGAAAGTGATACTTCACTTCAATCTGAGCTATGGCATCGGAGATTTTCCCACTTACATTAAATCCTTACCCGGGAGATGTTCATAGGTATGCTCGAGTTCAACATGAATCATGAAGCTGTTTGTCGGGGCTGTGTAGATGGGAAACTTACAAAGGGACCATTCTCTTCTAGTGAAAGCAAGACAGTCGATATTATTCAATTGGTCCATTCCGATCTGTCTGGTATGTTGCCCGTAACATCGTTGGGAGGATACTTATATTATACAATCTTTGTGGATGAATACTCTCACAAAACATGGATCTATTTCTTGAAGAGGAAGGATGAAGTGTTCAAATGGTTTTGTTCTTTCAAAGCATTGGTGGAAAATCAAACAAGGAAGAAGATCAAGATATTAAGGACCGACAATGGAATCGAATATGAATCAAATGAATCAATATCTTTTGAATAGAGGCTGGGGTCAAGAGGGAGACAATTGTTCCATACACTCCTATGCAAAATGGAGTTGCTGAAAGAAAGAATCGAACAATCATGGAAGCCACCCGTGCCATGCTCCATGGTCAAGGTCTACCAAAGTTCTTGTGGGGAGAAGTTGCCAACATTGTTATCTATGTTCAAAATAGGAGCCCGCATCAAGCAATGGATTTCAAGACACCTGAGGAAGTTTTCATTGGTAAGAAACCTGATGTTTCTCATTTTAGAATTTTTGGTTGTCATGTGTATTTTCATGTGCCTAAAGAGAAAAGAAACAAATTAGAAGCATCTGGGAAGAAAGGTATATTCGTTGGCTACAGCGAAAATTCGAAAGCATATAGGATCTATGTACCTGGTCAAAGAGATGTGGAAGTAAGTCATGATGTCAACTTTGATGAAGAGACTTCCCCTGGGAAGGCCAGAGATCTCCCCATCCCAAGGAAGGGCAATGATGGTGCTGCCACCGAAAAACAGGATGAACCTCTGATAGATGAGCTATGCCCGATGTTGAAGGGCCCATGGATCTTATTGATCCACCTCCTGGTGATCCCTCTACCTCAAGGAAACGTCCACTATGGCTCAAAGATACTACGGAAGATGTTGAAAGACAGATTTCTCCAAGAGGGACATTCTGTGAAAGTAAGAATCCGAACAGGTATCAAGGGTACTTGGCTGCCATGAGTACTATCATTCAAGCTGAACCATGCATGTTCAAAGAAGTTGTAAAACATCAAGTATAGAAGGATGCGATGAATGAGGAATATGAATCTATCATGAAGAATGATGTCTGGGACGTGGTGCCTAGACCAAAGAACAAGTCTGTGGTCACCTCAAAATGGCTTTACAAATCAAGCATGGAGCTAATGGGAGTGCTGAAAAATATAAGGCTAGGTTCGTTGCTCCAGGCTTCTCTCAAAAGGAAGGAGTGGACTATGAGGAGATATTTGCAACAGTCGCCCGATATACCACTATCCAATCTATTATTGCTCTCGCTACTAACCAAGGATGGAGCCTACATCAAATGGACGTCAAGACTACTTTCTTGCATGGCTCGCTTAAGGAGGAAATCTATTACAAAATAGGAAAGGCAGAGAGATTTTCTTATATTGATAATTACTTGTGATATTATTATGTTCTTATTAACTTCTTTATGTTCTTTCTTTATCTTCTTCTCATCAAGCAATTATCTAGACAAAAACATGAAGATCATGGACACCAAATGTAGGTGCTCAGCCAAGGCTAAAACCTAGTCGAAGAACTCTTCCTTCAGTAAATTCAAAATGAGATAGACCACGATCTTAGACCAACAAACCTTCCTCCTCCACCAAGTCAGCCCTCAAACTGTTCTTCCAACCTTCAAAGATCGATTGCAACAATACTACATCAACACTGCTTCAATACTACATCAATGACAAATTTTTGACCCTACTGCATTATAATTTCGAGCCAGCTTCAAGACTGCAATTTCTGCCCTCCTACAGCTTTAGTTCCTTTGCACATGTGAGACAAGAGAGAGAATTTCGACTTCCTTCTCCTTCGCTAGCCCTTTCCTTCTTTTTTGAAATTCGAACCCTTTAATGCTTCCAACTATTGCAATTCGAATTTGTTGAGTGAGTGATTCAAATGAGGTCGAGTTGATCCAATATATACTGAGCCTGTGAGGTTGAATTCCCTTCTTGAGGCCAACTTGTCCTTACTTGAGGTTGACTTGGTGGAGGAGGCATAATTGACCTATTTTTCAATAAAATAAATTTCTTCTTTAACAAATAGAACCTAAGAAGGGTCTTTTACATTATGACATGGAAAAGGATACTTGACATAAACCCTAGAAGTCTTCAATGGAGACTTCGACCTAAAAACAATTGGCCCAAGCATGAAACCCATGCTTTATTAAGTCAATTTCTTTAATACTAAAATGTCTTTTTCTTTCTTTTGACAAATACAATACATCATGACTCAAATACAATTACTGGCACTCGTAGTTACATTCTTCAACATTCCCTCTTAATTAGGGAGGTATTCATAATTACAAATATATAGAGGTACATGGAAGATCTCAAAATGAACTACGAAGAGTTCTAGCACACTCAATGTTGCAAACTAGATACCTGACTAGGGTATTCTATCAGGGTGGTGTTGAGAAATCTAGGGCATTTAGTATTAAGAGAATTATCTTCCTTAGTGACTGCTTGTGAATGCATTTTATTTCTTTAGATTAGGATCTTCTTCATCTTAGTTTATTAGTGTTCTTCTTCATCAAACAGTAACTAATGCATGAATATAAATAGACAAGAGACACGTCATGTAGGCTATGAGACAGGGCCAAAACCTCCCACTCTTTGAGAGGAAAACCCACACAAATTCTTCTTATAGAGATTCCAATTGACAAATACCAAGACCAAGACACTAGTCCTCTTCCACCGAGATCTTCACCACTGCCTTGACACCGTGATCTTCACCACTGCACTGACACTGAGATCTTCATCATTGATTTGACACTAAGATATTTATAGTGAGACCTCCTCGCTATCATGATATCAGGACCTTATGATGTGACTTTACTGAGATTGTATTCCTGTTATTGTACCAGAATCTCCACAGGAAAAGCACCGAACCATAACTGTACCAAGGCACCGAGATTTTGTTTATCATCCTCTCTGTGATCCATAATATGTATGCCTAGAAGATTGTTGTGCTTCATGTGAGTTGTATCTCTGTTTTCCCATCCGAAAACTCAGAGATACTAACTGAACATCTGTTCTCCTCATCTAAAACTTTAGAGAGATCCAAACTGATTCTTCTGCCACTGTTCACCGAAATCAAAGAGGCATCCAAACTTCATTCTGTTGCTACCCATCTGAGACTACAGAGAGATATCTGAAAATCTTACTGTAATTCATCACCGAAACTACAGAGGGGTCTGAATTGTTGGATTGTGGAAATACAAGGAGTCTAGGCTCCTTTATATAGTTGTTCAAACTTCATCCATCTATTAAGCTGACTTGAGCAAGTGAACTGATGTGTCTTATTTATGTGAGCCGACATGAAGATCTTCTCATACTGTTTATGAGGCCAACTTACAAGAGGATTGTGCTTGTCTTTGGTGGGCTAATAAGACTTTTGCTTTGACTCATATACAATGACATAGGCTCAAGAAGATCTCTTCATTCATGACATTAATTCTTTGACTCTAAATGACAAACCTAATGCCTAAGTCACCTGATACGGGGATACGGGGATACCGGGATTTGAAGTATCGGATACGGGTACAGTGACCCCGGAACAGGATACTTCTGGGATACGTTACGTTATATATTATTTTATTAAAAATATATATATATATATTTTAAAAAATATATATATATATATATATTAATATATTAAAAATTAGATATTTTTTGCACAAATTCATACAAAATTCATTGATTCAAACATAGATATTAGATACTCATGAGTCATACATCATCATTGATACTATAATACAAATTACAATGATACATTGATACACCAGTGACCATACATGATACAATCGTCAAATTTACTCAGAAAGACAAGATTGAAGATAGTAAGATACTGTAGTTTTTTCATTAAGTCATCAGAATCAAAATGTGTTACATAAGAAAACTGCCAATGGCAAATAGAAATAGAAAATACAAAATCAACTACAGTCTACAAGACTACAAGCCTGAAGCCTCAATGAGTCAGAGTCATCAATCCTCATAATCAACATCACTGTCCAAATCCTGATCATCATGCTCACCACTGCTCTCCTCTGCCTCTGATGCATCCTCCTCCTCTATCATCTCTGCATCTGCTGGTGTGGAGGATGACCCCTCTAATCCATCATCAAATCTGACAGGCTCTAGCACTAGCGCATTGAGATCCAAGTTGGCCAATGCCAACTCAACACTGCTGTCCAGACCCATATCATCAGGAAAGACATCCCACATCTTTGTCTTTCCCTTCAACCACTCCTCCCTCTGCCTATAGATGAGACGAAGGTTGGTGTGCACATACACCATTGTCTCTGCCCTGGACTGCTCAAGCCTGCTCCTCTTCACACTATAAAAATTCCCATATGTGCTCCAATTCCTCTCGCAACAAGAGGATGAAGTCACCTGAGAGAGGAGCCTCATGGCTAACTGCTGTAGAGGAGGGCTTGCTGCCCCATGAGTTGCCCACCAAGAATGGGGCTTCTTAGCCCCCCTGTCTTGAATCAAATCATAGCCTCCAAATCGCCCCCTGGCAGTGGAAAAATCTGCAAAGACATCCTCCACCTCATCAAGGGATGCCCTATCCTGAAAAATCCTCCTCAATGCATCTTTCCTCCCCTGTGAGATTTCAGCATCCATGTGAGGAGGGAATCCGCGGGAAGGTCCACCATTCAGCCACTCATGGCTGTAGTATTTTGGGTTCAAGGAGTGAGCCAAACAATGTAAAGGTGTGCAATTCTTGTCCCATCTGCTGACAAGAATATCCTGTATGACGGTGAAGAAGGCCTTAGGTGATGTCTCATACTCTGGGCACTGACTTTGTAAAATAATGGTCCTCACAGACTCAATCATGGAATCCCATCCCTCATAAACCTCTCCTAGGATGGGTTGGTCTGTATCTGCAAATCTGAGCAAGGAAATGATAGGCTCCATGATTTGAATAATTAGATCTACCTTCTCCCACCATATATCATCCAACACTATGTCCTTCACCTTCTTTGAGGCTGCTTGATCTGTCTTTCTCCAAAAAGACCAAAACTCTGAAATAACCATAGACCCAAGAGCGGTCTTGACCTCTCTCAACCTCTTCAACATGATGAATGAAGAGGCAAACTGTGTATCTGCAATCTTCAACAATGATAGATTGTTGTACTCCTTGTAGATAGTGAGGGCATTTGTATGGTTTGTTACAAAGTTGCGTATATGTCGTGCATCCTCAATAGTGGCTCCAATCCAAAGCACATCAGAAGCAATAGATTTTAGTGCCAAGTTCAATGAATGGACAATGCAAGGTGTCCAAAATACTTGTGGATATTTTGCTTCCACAATCATGCCAGCAACCTTGCAAATAGGTGCATTATCTGTAATGATTTGCACACAACAATCCACACCTACACTTTCAATAACTTTGAGAAATAAATCACCCATATATTGTGCATCCTTGTACTCTCCAAGTGCATCCACTGCTTTCAAGAAAAATGCACCATTCGTGGATGACACCATGAAGTTAATGAGTGGGTGGCGTGCTGGATCTGTCCATCCATCAGAAACAATGCTAACCCCAGATGTTGGCCATGCCGATTTAATAGGCTCAAGCATTTTGTCCACCTCTTTCTTTGCCTTTGTCAACAATGTGGTTCTGAGCTTCTCTGACCCAGGAGGCACATACCCTGATGGAGCCCCATGACAAAGAGCTCAACACATCTCAATAAATAGAGGTGACCGTGCAACATTAAAAGATATGAAGTTCTGATAGAAAAAAAATGCAATGGTGAGGTCAAGCTCTTCTCTTTTCTCTTTTTGGAAAATCTTGTCCATTGGACCAACTGCAGTTGCCTTTCTCTTTGCTAATTCTCCCCTGCTAGAAGTCTCAAAAGGGAACTTGCTGCTCCTTTTCCTCAAGAATGGAAGGGGGTCATCAGTCTTGGATTTTTTTTATTTTGCTGCCACATTTGCCTCACCAATACTCTGCTCTTTCTCCATTTTCTTCCTATCTGGCGATTCAATTGCTGTACAACATTTAACGCCACAACTTGGAATACCCAACAAATGAGCTTTCACACGGAAATATGTGCCATTGAAATGGCCATTGCAAAAATTGCATTTCCATGAACAATTTCCTCCTCCCTTTTTTGTTGCCCCTTCCTCTCTTGTCGCATATTTCCACAATGGGTATTTGGGGTCAACAATTTCTTTTCCCTACACATTTGAAGCTACTGTTGCAGCCCCACTTCCAATGGATGGAATACTTGCAAACCCTGATGAAAGAGGGACAGGAGGGGCATCTCCAATGGAGACATTCTTCCCCTTTCTTTGCCCCTGTCTTGCTGCCTTTGATTGAGCCATGAATACTGTAAAAAATAAACAAAAACAACTAAATATATAAAACATATGCACATGCAAACACTAACAACAAACTAAATGCAAAATATAGAGGGACAATGCATTTACCGGATGCTCGAATCTCTTCGAAAGAAATCCCTTTCTCCTTGCTCACACTTGCTCCTTCCTCACACTAGCTCTGCTTCTCACTTCACAAATGAAATGGATGAAAAAATAGAGAAGAAAAACCACACTTTATAAAAAAAAATAGCGTGATTTTGCTTGCCGCGGGCCCGGCCGTACCCGGCTGTACAGTCGAGATACGGCATATCCGATGGGGTACGGTCGAGATACGACGTATCCCTTTTCGGACACGCCGTATCCTGACCGTACCCCGTACGGATACGCCGTATCCTTTGAATTGGGGCCGAATCCGGTACGGGTAGGTGTCCGACACGGGGATTCGGGGATTCGATGGCATTTTAGGAGTATCCGGTGACTTAGCCTAATGCTCTCAAATGAGAACTATCTATGCCAAAAATCACTTGCTCATGAAACCCATGAAGCAAGGCTTACAAGTCACAATTACATGTCATTATGAAGACCGAACCTAGTTACTTTTAAACACTCCGTCTTAACTAGAGAGTTATTCATAATGGTACTTGGTCATTCTCAATCTGAAGAATTTCTCATAAGTGTAGAAATTTCTATTTTCCCACCCCGGTTTTCAGTTTCACCTTATTTCTCCAAATAGTTAAATGCCCTTCCCATAGCCTTACATTCAACAAGCTGGAAAATAAATATTTTCTGAAAACACAAATTCTGGAAAATTTTCACAATGCTGAAAATTGCAGAAATAAAAATTAGCAGACTAAAACAGCCACACAAAACATTTTAACACAGTGATTTTTGGTCAACATGACCCTAGAAAAACCCCCTACAACTCTTGGGGAAAACCAGTTCGAAAGCTTCTCTTTATTTTCTGAATATTGCTTTTACAGTAATGCAGAAATTTACATAGCAAAAAAATTACAGCAACTTCGAAACAGAACTTATCTCGAAAACCGTGCCAAACTCCACCTCAGTTTCCGTGCCCACAAAACAAAAAAATTACAGCAGAAATTATAGCCTTCAAAACTGTACGAACAACCTCGAAAACAGTGTCGGAATGGTTGTACGACCTCCCTCGAAATCTGTAGTTTTCTCTCGAAATTCATGCCCACTTGCCTCGAACTTCGTGCTCTGCCCTGCTGTACGGATTTGCTGAAAGTTAATGCTGTTGCCCTCCTTCTTCTCACTGCTCAGAAAATTCTCCTCAGCTTTCTCCTTCTTCTTCTCTCAATCTGCTCATGAAAGAATTAATGAATGAATGACCTTTTCTCCAATGTTTTGAAAATCGCGATCAGAATTAAATCGGCAAGGGGAAAAAATCGGAAAAAATCGTAAAAATCGGGAAAAAAATCGGTGAAAATCGGGAAAAAATCGGCACATACAAAAATATTTATTTTTTTTCAATTTTTTTAATATCTAAAGCACCCACAACATAAAATAAATGCATTGACACATAAATATGAAAATAAAACTAATATATAAGACGTGTAATATCATGTCTAGTGCTACATCACACATAATAGTGAATCATGTCCTGAATACTAAGTTTTGAGTCTCAACTCAACCTCAAAATATCAACAAAAAATATAATAATGTATCTCATATCATGAGTCATAATGTTATATACAAAGGAATGCACCAAATAACCTATACTACTGATTTCCTTTGCCCCTCTTGCGAGAAAATGTAACAGCTTTCCCTCTAGACGAAGAAGTTGGCGGGGCTTGCAATGGACTCTGTTGTGCTCCAGATCCTGAAGCACTAGGAGCTAAAGGAGGTAGACCACGTCCTCTACCAGTAGCAGGGGTAGGTGGTGTCACCTCCTCCTCCTATTGTTGCTCCTCCTCCTCCTCCTCATGAAACTCATCATTGATTCATTGCTACTAGAAATGGGATCATCAACAAGAGATACATAAACATCATCTAGCTCAAAGTCTTCAGACTTGGATTGCTCAACCTTATAACATGATAGAAATTGAAAAAGTTTAACATGCTTAACCAATGATTTTGGTTTGAGTGAAGGGTTCATCTCCTCAACCTTAAAATGCGGTAGAAAAAGATTAGCATGCCTAACCAGTTGTTTTCCTTTAAGTGAAGGGTACATTCTTGTTAAGGCCACGGTAGGGGAGTTCAACAATCAATACCACCAACATCAACAAAGTTCAACAATCAATGCCACCAACATCAAGGTTCTTAAAGGACTTCATACCCTTGATCAAATGCCAATCTCATACCCTTACACATAATAGAATCAAATGGAAACAATGCAAATCCCCAAACCATGAAACCCTGAAAACCATTAAGTCTGCTGAATTTTGAGTGAAATCTAAAATTCTAGTTTCTCCATATGAAATCCAATGAGGTCGAAACCACTCTTAAACATCCTGAGTCATTTCATGGTAATGTTAAAAATTTAAGTCCCTTTTACTTTAAGAATTTAACATTACCATTAACTGCCAACAGGGTGTGTCAGGAAAATGAGAGGGCTGCAAAAATGACAAAAAAAAAATCGATTTTTGAACTTATAGGGTTGTTGTTTGATGGGCCCACGATTTTTACCAAAAAAATCGCGATTTTTTGGCGATTGGCGATTTTTTCAAAAATTCCAAGGAATAATCGCGTTTTCTTGAAAAAAATCGCGATTTTTAAAAATCACAAGACGCAACATATGTTCAAACCATCGTTTTCTCTCATTTTCCTCCTTTAATAGAACTCTAAGTGACTTTTGGGTTATCCCCAAATCCAATGGTTGAAATAGCTTTAGATCTAGGGCTGAGATTAAATGCTCTTTTAAATCTCACTTTCTATTTTTTAATTCACCCCACTTTAATAAAGACCCACTTAGTCATTTATTTCCAAAGTCACTTTTCCTTTCTAATTTTATATTAACTTTATTAAAGTCACTTTAAAATTAGACTTTAGTAACTTTTTCACTTAAAGTCACTTTTAAATTAGATTTTACTTTATAACTTTATAAAGCCACTTTAAGAGAAAAATTAAATTCTTTTGGACACTTTTCCCTAGGCCAAAGATCAAAGCCTTAGGGAACCACCTGTCCTCCGGTAACCAAATTTCAACACTCCCTCTTACCGAGGAAGGTGTTCCTCACCACACCCATCTTGTCTCTTAAGTAGACATGCTTGCCCCGTGGTAAGGCTTTGGTAAGAATATCTGCAACCTGCTCATCAGTGGGAATATACTCAAGCTTCACAACTCCCTTCTGAACATAGTCTCTGATGAAATGATATCTGATGCCGATATGCTTTGACCTGTCATGAAATACTGGATTCTCCGTGAGTTTAATGCAACTCTGATTATCACAGTAAATCACTGAAGGTCTCAACGGCTGACCAAATAAGCCAAACAACATCTTGCGAAGCTAGATGGCCTCACAACTAGCTAGACTGGCTGCCATATACTCTGCTTCCGCTGAACTCAATGCTACTGACTGCTGCTTTCGGCTGAACCATGACACAACTGCCGAACCCAACCCAAAACAGCACCCTGAAGTGCTCTTCCTATCAGAAGCACAACCTGCCCAATCAGAATCAGTGTAACCTGCCAATCTCACTCCATCCCCCCGCCTGTAGTCCAGACCATAATCCACTGTCCCCTGCAAGTACCGCAAAATGTGTTTTGCAGCCACCCAGTGAACCTTCCTAGGCTCACACATAAACTGACTCATCGTGTTGACTGCAAAACAAATATCTGGTCTAGTGTTGACCAAATACATCAAGGAACCAATCAGCGGTCTGTACAATGTGGGATCCACCAACTCGGAATCCGAAGCATGGAGCTTCTTCCAGTTGGTGATCATCGGTGTCGACATGGGTCTACAATCCTCCATGTGGAATCTGCCAAGGATGTCCACAATATACTTCCCCTGCCCCAAGAAGAAATGCCCCTCCTCCTGCCACACCTCCAAACCCAAAAAGTAATGCATCGAGTCGATGTCCTTCATCTCAAACTCCGACGCAAGATCTCTCTTGCAATGCTCTATGAGTCTCTCTGCACCCATAATGACCAAGTCATCCACATACAGCACCAGAATGAGAGGCTCCTCACCTATCACAATGAAGTATAAGTTCGGATCTGCCTCACTCTTTGTGAAACCCATCTCCTGCAAGTATGTATCTATCCTGGAGTACCAAGATCTGGGAGCTTGCTTCAGGCCATAAAGGGCCTTCTTCAGTCTGCACACATGGGACTCCTTCCCATGCACCTCAAAGCCCTGTGGCTGCTCAATGTACACCTCCTCTTGTATGAAGCCATTGAGAAATGTGGTCTTCACATCCATCTGGTGGATCTTCCAACCCATCTCTGCTGCTATCGATATAATGGAGCGAATCGAAGTATATCGAGCCACGGGAGCGAAGGTCTCCTCATAATCAACTCCCTCTACCTGGGAGAAACCTCTAGCCACAAACCTCGCTTTGAATTTCTCAATGCTGCCATCTGCAGCATGCTTTACCTTGTAAAGCCATCTGGAAGTAACCACGGATTTGCCCTCAGGCCTCGGCATCACCTCCCAAACATCATTCTTCATGATAGAAGAATACTCCTCCTGCATGGCCTCTCTCCAGACCTGCTGGCTAGCTGCCTCCTCATAGCTAGAAGGCTCAGAGTCAATGATGTTGGCAACCATTGCCATATAGCTACAAAACCTCTCAGGTGGTTTGCTCTCTCTGACCGGCCTCTAAGGCCCAGCAACAGATGTGGCCTCTCTCAAGGTATCCTGAAGCCACTTGGGCTTCCTCTTCCCTGAGCACACCTCTCCCACTAGAGAATGAAACTCCTCCTCCTCATCAGAAGTCTAAACTCCTAACTGTCTGTATGTTGTCCTCCTGCCTGAACCTGAACTTGTAGACGCTAAAGTACCGTGTGAACTGTCCATCAGTGGACTCCCTAGTGAACTGCTCTGTGGACTGCTCTGCATGCTGCTCGAAGCACCACCCCTCTGACTCTGCGAGCCATTGCTCACTGACGAACCAGACATCGTCATAGATGTACCTCCGGATCCTCCTAATCCCTGCCCACTGGATCTCTGTGACTGACTCAACTGCTATTGAGGGTCTGGCTGATCCAGATACTCTAACTCCCGTGACCTCCTGAAAGCCCGGTCCTCCTCGAATCTCACATCCCGCCTGATAACAACTTTCCTCGAAGCAGGAATATAGACCCGAAAGGCTTTCGAGGTCTCACTATAGCCCACAAAGATACCCTTCTCTACGGTGGGCTCTAGCTTGGTACTCTTCTCCTTGGGTACGTAGGAGTATGCAATACACCCAAAGATACGAAAGTGACCAACATTAGGCTTCTTCCCAGAAAAAGCCTCCTCTGGAGTCACATGCCCCAAGGCATGATGCGGACTCCTGTTCTGCAAGTATACAGCAGTGTTGCAGGCCTTTGCCCACAAAAACAAAGGTAACCCCTGATCATGTAACATGGCTTTAGCAACCCCAATGATGGATCTGTTCTTCCTCTCCGCAACCCCATTTTGCTGGGGGTTGTAAGGAACTGTGAACTCCCTCCTAATGCCTGCCTCCACACAATACTCAACAAACTCTCCAAGGATGTACTCACCTCCATTGTCCGACCTCAGGGACTTGATCTTCCGACCTGTCTGTGTCTCCACGAGAGCTCTAAACTCCTGAAACCGCTTGAAGACCTCACTCTTGGTCTTCAAGAAATAAATCCAAGTCCTCCTGGAGTGATCATCAATGAATAACACATAATACTCATATCCACTCAAGGAAACATGAGACATCCGACCGCTCACATCGGAATGAATCAAATCAAGTATCCCAGTCGCTCTGCTGTCACTGTTGGGAAAAGGGGATTTGGCAAACTTGCCCATCGCACATCCTCTGCAAGTATCAAAGTGATCAGTACTGAAATCTGGCACACCTGTAGTGATCTCTCGCAAAGTCCTCAAGGCTCCATGATACATATGCCCCATCCTGCGGTGCCAAATCTCACACAGCTCAGAACTGCTAGCTCTGCTGTCGGTACTACTGCTCAATGCCAAAAGGGGCTGAAATGCAAACTTGTACACTTTTGCATGGCGTACACCTATCACTCTAGCTGAATCAGCTGGAGCGCCCCTGGGATACATCAGCACCTGTCCACCCCTGAACAGTATCTCATATCCTCTGTCCTCCAAAGCTGAGACGGATATGAGGTTCTTCCTCATCCCTGGCACATAAAGAACATCCGACACCTTCAAGGGAGGTTTAGACTCCCTCTGAAATGTCAGTGTTCCCACACCGACTGCTCTAACAACTCTGTCATCACCGAGTACTACCTCTATATCAGTGCCACTCTCTGAAAGCTCTGAGAAGTACTCACGGACTCCTGTCATATGACGTGAAGCCCCATTGTCCACATACTAGATACCCGAAGATGCTCCGCTAGTCGAGGGAAATGCATGCTCCCTCTGAACCTCTGTGGCAGGTAATCCTGCACTAGAGGACTCACACGCAATGAACCCAAACTCCCGGTCAAAGCGATCTGCAAAGTCCTCAACCTCTGCTGATGCTGCCATGCTCTGGTTCTTCCCCTTCTTCTTCTCCGGACACACAACTGCATAGTGTCCCATCTTCTGACAATTCCAACACTTCACCTTGGAATAGTCCTTCTGTGTGTTACCCTGTTTACCTTTACCTTTGCCCTTGCCCCCACCACCACTTGTGGAAGCATGCTTCTTGCCTTTGCCTTTCTTGCCTCCTGCCAACAGTGCTACATCCTCATCCTGCTCAACTGGCTTGCTTGCCCCAAGCTGACTCTTCCTGATCTCTGTCTGAATGTAATCATCCCAAAACCTCTCCCATGTGGGAAGGGTCTCACGTGCACAAACCCCATCAGCAAATTTCAGCCATGAAGTAGGAAGGCCATTCACTGCAATCTGCACCAACTCAGTGTTTGGAATGACCTCTCCAACTGCTGCCAATGCATCTCTCACATTAGTTATCTTTGTGAGATAACCAGTTGCACTATCATTCTTCCCCATCTTAATGGTCTTCAGCTTCTCCCTTAGGACCATATTTCTGTTCTCATTGGTACTCTGGTAGAGATTGGTCAAGGCATACCACATCTCATGAGCATGTCTTTTTCCTCTCACATGAGGAATCACATGGTCTTTAATACCATCCAGAATCAACATTTTTCCCTTGTTATTCTTTTTATTAAATGCTGCCAACTGAACAGCATCAGTAGGCACATTAACAGGCTATTGTTGGGTATGAACCATGATATCCCAGACTTCTCCCTCCTCAAAGATGCTCTGCATTCTTTCTCTCCAAACGTTGTAATTACTATGTCCATCCAACCTATCCTCCACCCTCAATCTCAATGACATCCTTGCTGTCCTAAAAAATTGAAAATAACACTGCTGTAGTAAAGATAAGAATTCTGTGTGTGAAAAATCAGCTGCTGGAATTTTCTGAGTGAAAATCAGCAACCTGTAATTTTTCTCTTCGCTGTCCCAAACTGCACTTTCAGCACCCAAGCTCTGATACCATGTAAAAATTTCTATTTTCCCACCCCGGTTTTCAGTTTCACCTTATTTTTCCAAATAGTTAAATGCCCTTTCCCATAGCCTTACATTCAACAAACTGGAAATAAATATTTTCTGAAAACACAAATTCTGGAAAATTTTCACAGTGTTGGAAATTGCAGAAATAAAAATCAGCGGACTAAAACAGCCACACAAAACATTTTAACACAGTGATTTTTGGTCAACATGACCCTGGAAAAACCCCCTACAACTCTTGGGGAAAACTAGTTCGAAAGCTTCTCTTTATTTTCTGAATATTGTTTTTACAGTGATGTAGAAATTTACACAGCGAAAAAATTACAGCAACTTCGAAACAGAACTTATCTCGAAAACCGTGCCAAACTCCACTCGATTTCCGTGCCCACAAAACAGAAAAATTACAGCAAAAATTACAGCCTTCAAAACTATGCGAACAACCACGAAAACAGTGCTGGAATGGCTGTACGGTCTCCCTCGAAATCTGCAGTTTTCTCTCCTCAAAATTCGTGCCCACTTGCCTCAAACTTCATGCTCTGCCCTGCCGTATGGATTTGCTGAAAGTTAATGTTGTTGCCTTTCTTCTTCTCACTGCTCAGAAAATTCTCTTCAGCTTTCTCCTTCTCCTTCTCTCAATCTGCTCATGAAAGAATTAATAAATGAATGACCTTTTCTCTCCTTTTCCTTCCTTTAATAGAACTCTAAGTGACTTTTGGGTTATCCCCAAATCCAATGGCTGAAATAACTTTAGATCTAAGGCTGAGATTAAATGCTCTTTTAAATATCACTTTCTATTTTTTGATTCACCCCACTATAATAAAGACCCACTTAGTCATTTATTTCCAAAGTCACTTTTCTTTTCTAATTTTACATTAATTTTATTAAAGTCACTTTAAAATTAGACTTTAGTAACTTTATCACTTAAAATCACTTTTAAATTAGATTTTACTTTATAACTTTATAAAGTCACTTTAGAAGAAAAATTAAATTCTTTTGGACACTTTTCCCTAGGCCAAAGATCAAAGCCTTAAGGAACCACCTGTCCTCCGGTAACCAAATTTCAACAATAAGAAGAATCAAATTGGTAACCCATCTGTATAGCATCATATCAACCAGCATTGTCACATAGCAAGGCCTTGAATAACAGCTCCATCTCTCCATCAGATCTTGAGCCCAATGTTTGTGAAACCAATGATTAATAGACACCTTCATCATTGTCTCTCTCACAACATACCCCACCCGAGTTCTCTCAGAATATGTCCAGCACTATTCTTATCTTGGATTCCCATTCCTCAAAGAATATCGGTCCTTCCACGACTACTCTTATCTTGGATGCCCTAATTCATCCTCAAAGAGTATCGGATACTAGATGATTACCCAATCCTCCATTCTGTCTTCCAAGGTGAAAGCCAGAATGATGTGTCTATCTCTCTGTCTCAATTAGGGAGTACATGTACTCATTCCTAAGTTTCCTCTTGGCTTAGGACTTTCCAAGTTTCTACCAAGTAAAAAACTTGTTTCCAAGCTCCCTCTTAACCGGGGACCTGCAACAGCTCTTCAGGAAATAATGGGATATCCAGCTGCTCTGAAGAACTCCTTCCTTCGATGTCATAAATTTCTTCTTTGATATGGAGTCTTCGTTCTTTGGGATCTCTTCATAGGGCACAAACCATCCATCAATTTCATCCACAAGTCATGTCATCATTCCTTTCATCAGAAAGTGATCCATTAGTATTCATCTGGCCTTGCTTCAAGTCATGCTGCTTTCTTCATACCATATATCTTCAAGGATATTCCATCCTGCCACATCGTTATCAACGGTGGAAGACATATACTTCCTTTGGCAGCCCTCTATAAACACATCCAGATATTGTTCAAAATAAAGATGAACAATTAAATCAAAATTACCTTTGTGATGGTCTTTCATCATGACATCTTCCTGTAGGTATCAGCATCCTGCATACATGTTGACATATCCCCCAAATATTTCCATTGTCAAGGGTCTTCATCCTTTTTAGACTTCCATCAGAGTCTCCATAACTTTTCGGGAAATTTCCTAGTCAAGTCTTCTTGGATGTTGATTGTCTTTACCATGGTTTCATATCGCATGATCTCTTCCTTCCTTTCGTCACACATTTCATTCCCAGGAGCTTCCAATCAAAGTTCCTTGATTATAGTCAGCCATCTTATACTACATAGGAGGACATATTATGTTGGTTTCATGTAAATGTGACCCATGCCTTCCCGCATCTTTTCAGAGGAGGAGATCCTTTTCCTTTGATCATGCTTCTCAAGATAGAAGTAGTGATCCATGTTACCTACAACCATATGACATGACATTATAATATTAAATACAAGCATACATACCTCATTTACCTTCATGTCATCTAGGCTTCTTCCAGCAAATTCCTTGATTGAAAGACCTCCAATCCCTTTATCTACTTCTCTTATGTCATCATATCATCATCCCATGAATTCCACAAGTTGGAGTTCCTGATGAAACACTTGCTTCCTCTCTAGATCGTTGAATCTTTCAATGAAGATTCCATCAGAGAAGCTTGAGGACCTTGAATATCCCTATCCGACAGATGTTTCCTTTTTGACTTGATGCATGATGACCCTCGTCCTAGATGACTTGTTCTTTTCCTTCAATTCCTAATGAGATTCACAAGAGCCATACCCTTCATATTTAACTGTCATGAATTTTGTTTGTTCTCCATGATTTCCATTGTGATGTCACGAGCTCTTGTTTCTAATACTTTCATGATGCCACATTGCATCTTGTTATTTATTATAGCCATATCCTATAACAAAAGACGTAGGATTTATACCAAGAAAGAAGGACAAAGAGGAGAAGCAAGACCATCAAGCTGCATCCGCGGAGATTGATAGGTTGTCCTCCAGATTGGAGAAATATTTTGCCATGACAGCAAACATCCCTCCAGGAGTGAGGTGGGGTGACTTAGTTTTGTAGCCCCAGAGTGCTACAGGATGGGCAGGATGTTGATTTTTGGTAGCAATCAAATGTGCTCTAAGTCTCAAACTTTGTGGAGAGGCTTAGACACATGCATTACAAACAACGCAGAAATAGTTTTGAGAAATTCCACCCAGAACAATTTTATAAGAAAATTAATTATTTTAATTAGGACCCTAAGTCTAACTTAGGAAATTAAAATAATTAATCAGTATTAATGAAAATTGTGTGTGAATCTTCTAGATAAAGAAGATCAAGTCCAATATAATCTTAGCCGTTGAGTGGAGATCTCATCTCAAGCGTTGATTTGTCAACGAGAAGGCTATAAAGGAAGACTTGAAGGTCATTTGTAAGACACACCGAGAGGATCTAGAGATCGAATTTTTCTCACAGAGCAGTGTTTGGACGAAAATCAGATCTAAGTAATTCTTGATTGCAGTTAAGGGGCAGAGTAATTCCGGTTGGAGATCTTCTTGAGCAGGAGAATACATCGCGAAGAAGACAAAGAGAAGTATCAGCAATGGTAGCTACGCAGAGACTGTGCAAAGCTAGCAATGGCTACGCGGTAGCCTAGAAGAAGTTCGAGTTTCGCTAAGGATCAGTCAGATCTAGTGCCGGAAAGCCGAGTGTGGGATCAGAAGGGGCAAAAGGGTCAGATCCAGCCAGTAGAAGATCATCAACGCAGAAGCCACATAGTCCCCACACAAAGTGATGCAGAGACTGCGCAAAGCAGTGGAGGCCTTGCCATCCGGGGTTTGTTGATCGGTCGGACTTCCAGTATCAGTGTGTGAGGTAATCTCACCAGCTTCTTTATTAGTCATATTCTTTGGAGGGATAGCCAGAAAGGCATCCCAGGTTGTATTCAGAAAATTACTACATAATATATAAACCCTCAGATATGCTACACTGGTTTTCCCGCATTGGGTTTTTCCGAGGACGTTTGTCCAAAAACAACGGTGTCCTGTGTGTGTGTTATTTTTCTTGCTCATATTTCTATTTTCACAAATATTTTAATGGGTGAAGGTTGCTTCAGTAACTGCTTCGATATTTTAAGAAGCAATCTTCAAATTTGCAAGTAGGAGAGGTAGTTCACTTTGTTGTAGTAGGGATTCCAGATCTAGATCTTGGAATTTTCACATGGTATCAGAGCGTGTATTGTGAAACAGGAAGATCAAATCTAACGCTGAGTCGGAGGCCGAAGAGCTGCAGAAAGCAGCGATTCGAATCCCCAGAGGGATTGTGCAGTCCAAGCCAGGAGGGCGGAAAATTTAAGGAAGGTCTCTCTATGAGTGAGTCGATAGAGATGTAAGATCTCCAGATCGGAATTTTTCCAAGGCAAAGGGAGCAACGCAGAGCTTGTGGGACGCAATTTCTGTAGGCAGATTTTTATTTTGTTGGGCGAAAAGTCGTCAGAAGAGGAAGAAGCAGCATAGTGAGGGAAATCGCTTCCTCGGGAAGTTCCTAGCTGGGGAATTTCAGTTTTTCCAAGATCTAAGCAACAGATCTACGAGCTCCACACGGAGTGCGTAAGCCCATCTAGTGTTGCGCAGAGGGGGAAGGAGAGGAGCAAATTCGACATCCTTGACGGCCATGCCAGCTCACGGGCTTAGAGATCAGGACCGGTTGGTGGGAGCTCTTCGTGATGAACACGGTAGTTGTCCATACAGATCCAGATCCGTTGAAGTAGTACAAGGCTGATATGGCAAAGGAAAAAAGGCTGCTCTTGGATGGAGTCAAAGATCACATATTGTCCCATATAACCGGTAAAGATACTGCCAAGCAGATGTGGGAAGTCTTGGCCATACTATGTGAAGGATTTTCCGAGCAGCGGAAGATGTACCTTGAGCAGCAACTGAGGATGGCAGAGATGCGAAAAGGGGAGCGCATTGTTCCGTTCCTGACTAGGCTTCAGGAAATCCATGACCAACTTGCAGTCGTGGGGTCTACCCCTTTTCCTACAACGATGGTGAGACTGGCATTGAATGCAATCGCTGACAATTGGCAGGTATTTGTCCAGAGCATCCTAGGTAGAGCAACCTTGCCAAGCTAGGAAGAGATGTGGGCTGCTCTTCAGCAAGAAGAGCTAAGGAGAGACTTAGTCAAGTGCAAACTTGATGGTAGCAGTGGTAGTGGACCGAAGGTGAAGCAGGAGGAGGAAGAAAATGCATCCCTTGCATCCAAAGGGTAGCAAGAGCAGCTAAGATGTAAGAAAGATGTCTCAAAGATCAAATGCTTCAAGTGTGGTGAACTTGGTCACTACACTTCCCAATGTCCTTTGAAGCAAAGGCCAAGGACGAGAAGCATGATCTGAAGGTTGCAACCGCGAAGATTGATGAGGATGAGTACGCCATGAGTGCCCACGCATCTCCAGGAGGGAGATGGGGTGACATTGAGTTGTAGTTCAGCAGAACTGCAGCTGGGCAAGATCCTTGAGGAGTCCACCTCTCAGATCATACCTTGCTACAGGAGCCCAAGATCAACAGTAGTAGGCTGGAGGAGTTTTAAGTCCATGCAGAGAAGTGCAAAAACGACAAATTCAGTAGTTAGAAAAGCTAACATCTGAGCAGCACAGAGCAAAGTTGCAGCAGCGCAAAGGGATGGAGGGCAGAACAGCAGCAGCACAGTGCTTCACAGGGACAGCGTGGGTCTAGCAGCAATCAGAGTTTCAACATTGAGATGCATCCTGAACACTTGTTCAGATTCATGAATGTTTTTATGTTGCTTCTCTTAGCTGTTGAGTTGCAGTGCAGAGTTAGCAGTGGTAGTGCAAGCAACAAATGCAGCATTTGAGAGGGAGTTGCAGTATGGATGCAGTGTTGATCCTGGCAGGGTTAGCAACAGTACAGTGCAGCAGCAGCGTAGTGATTGATGGGCAGCATGTCATACATCATCAACGCAGTCGGAGATGCTTCAGAGTCAGAGCAGTGTGCAGCAAGGCATATCTGTTAGAGCACATTCCTCGCTAAGAGGTAGTGTTGATTTTTGGCAGCATCGGATGTGCTCTAAGTCTCAAACTTTGTGGAGACGCTTACACACATGCATTACAAATAACCCATAAATCAATCTGAGAAATTCCACCCAGAAACAGTTTTATAAGAAAAAATAATTATTTTTAATGAGGAACCTAAGTCTAACTTAGGAAATTAATATAATTAATCTGTATTACTGTAACCTCTGGGGGAATCTTCTAGATAAAGCAAATCAAGTTTAATATAATCTTAGCCATTGATTGGAGATCTAATCTCGGTTGTTGATTTGTCAACGAGAAGGCTAGAAATGAAGACTTGGGGGTCATTTGTAAGACACCGAGAGGATCTAGAGATCAAAATTTTCTTCCAGAGCAATGCTCGAAAAAAAATCAGATCTAAGTGATTCTTGATTGCAGTTGAGGGGCAGAGTAATTCTGGTTGGAGATCTTCCTAAGATCGAGAATACATCACGGAGAAGAGAGAGAGCAATATCAGCAGTAGCAGCATAGCATCTACGCAGAGCCAGCAGTGGATGCACAGTAGCGTAGAGGAAGTTCGAGTTTCAGCTGAGGATTAGTCAGATCCAGTGTCGGAAAGTCGAGGTATGAGACCGGAAAGGGCCTGAGGGTCAGATCTAGCCAACAGACGATCATCAGCGCAGAATCCATGCAATCCCCACGTAGAGTGCTGCAGAGACTGCGTAGAGCAATGGAGGGCTTGCCATCCAGGGTTTGTTGATCAATCAGACTTCCGGTATCAAATTGTGAGGTAATCTCACCAGCTTCTTTGTCAGTCATATTCTCTGCAGGGATAGCCAGAAAGGAATCGCAGGTAGTATTTAGAAAATTACTGCATAACATGGTTTTGAAAATCGCGATTAAATCGCAATAAATTGAAAAAATCGCGATTTTTTGAAGAAAATGATATTATCAGCGATTTTTTGGATTTGAAAAAAATCGCCAAAAAATCGCGATTTTTTTGGTAAAAATCGTGGGCCCATCAAACAGAAACCCTATAAGTTCAAAAATTGATTTTTTTTTTGTCATTTTTGCAGCCCTCTCATTTTCCTGACACACCCTGTTGGCAGTTAATGGTAATGTTAAATTCTTAAAGTAAAAGTGATATTTCCTTTATTTTTCATTTTACTTAAATTTTTAACATTACCATGAAATGACTCAGGATGTTTAAGAGTGGTTTCGACCTCATTGGATTTCATATGGAGAAACTAGAATTTTAGATTTCACTCAAAATTCAGCAGACTTAATGGTTTTCAAGGTTTCATGGTTTGGGGATTTGCATTGTTTCCATTTGATTCTATTATGTGTAAGGGTATGAGATTGGCATTTGATCAAGAGTATGAAGTCCTTTAAGAACCTTGATGTTGGTGGCATTGATTGTTGAACTTTGTTGATGTTGGTGGTATTGATTGTTGAACTCCCCTATCATGGCCTTAACAAGAATGTACCCTTCACTCAAAGGAAAACAACTGGTTAGGCATGTTAATCTTTTTCTACCGCGTTTTAAGGTTGAGGAGATGAACCCTTCACTCAAACCAAAATCATTGGTTAGGCATGTTAAACTTTTTCAATTTCTATCATGTTATAAGGTTGAGCAATCCAAGTCCGAAGACTTTGAGCTAGATGATGTTTATGTATCTCTTGTTGATGATCCCATTTCTAGTAGCGATGAATCAATGATGAGTTTCATGAGGAGGAGGAGGAGGAGCAACAACAGGAGGAGGAGGTGACACCACCTACCCCTGCTACCGATAGAGGATGTGGTCTGCCTCCTTTAGCTCCTGGTGCTTCAGGATCTGGAGCACAACAAAGTCCATTGCCAGCGCCGCCAACTTCTTCGTCTAGAGGGAAAGTTGTTACATTTTCTCGCAAGAGGGGCAAAGGAAATCAGTGGTATAGGTTATTTGGTGCATTCCTTTGTATATAACATTATGACTCATGATATGAGATAAATTATTATATTTTTTGTTGATATTTTGAGGTTGAATTGAGACTCAGGACTTAGTATTCAGGACATGATTCACTATTATGTGTGATGTAGCACTAGACATGATATTACACATTTTATATATTAGTTTTTTTTTCATATTTATGTGTCAATACATATATTTTATGTTGTGGGTGCTTTAGATATTAAAAAAATTGAAAAAAAATGAATATTTTTGTATGTGCCGATTTTTTCCCGATTTTTACCGATTTTTTCCCAATTTTTACGATTTTTCCCGATTTTTTCCCCTCGCCGATTTAATCTCGATCGCGATTTTCAAAACATTGCTGCATAATATATAAACCCTCAGATTTGTTGCATCAGTTTTCCTGCATTGGGTTTTTCCGGGGATGTTTGTACAAAAACAACGATTTCCTGTATGTGTGTTATTTTTCTTGCTCGGATTTTTGCTTTCCAAATATTTTAATGGGTGAAGGTTGCTTCAATAACTACTTCGATATATTAAAAAGTAATCTTTAAATAGCTTGTTAAATCATATTTGCAAGTAGAAGAAGTAGTTCAACTTGTTGCAGTAGGGATTCTAGATCTAGATCTTGGAATTTTCACACAAGATCCTTGAGGAGGTCCACCTCATAAATCAATACATTTCTACGGGAGCCCATAACACGCAGTAGCAGGATGGACCAGTGGCAGTTGGTGCAGACAGGTGCCAGAGTGACAGAGTGACAAATGCAGTAGCTAGTAGCAATTAGAGACTGACCAACGCAGTGCACAGTCAGCAGCAGCGCAGAGGCTCTAGTGACAGCGCAGAGACTAGTAGCAGTCAGGACTCGGGTGACAATTGCATCATATCAACGACGGTTGGTTCAATATGATTGGATTCTTCTCAGTTGCAGTAGCAGCAGATGAGAGGGAGTTGCAGATGTTGCAATAGTAGTAACAACAGAGTTGTAGTGTAGATGCAGTAGTTTGCAGTAGTTCAGTAGGGTCAGCAGCAGCACAGATGCAGCGCATACCAGAGTTGCGCAATAGTTGGTGGGCAACAGTAGTCATACATCAGTAGCGTAACAGGAGATGATGCAGAGGCATTATATTGCAGAACTAGAACACTTTTCTCGCTAGGAAGGAGTGTTATTTTTTGTAGCATCGGATGTGTTCTAGCCTCGAGATTTGGCAAAGAGGTTAGAATACATGTATTCTCGAATACCCAGAAATCGTTTCTGGAAATTCCACTTAGAGACGACTTAATCAAATTAATTAGTCAGTTTTTAATATTTCCTAAGTCTAAACTTAGGAAATATGATTAATTAAAAGGAATTAATTAAGTCATGGTGAAAATCTTCTAGAAAAAGACTTGGATAGACTTCTAGTTAATCTTAGCCATCGATTAAGTTTTAATCGTGGCCATTGAAGTCTCAATAGAAGATTATAAGAAGAAACTCGATGGGGCTTGGAGAACACAATTCAGCAGTTCGATTTTACTGGCAGATCGATTTCTAGAGTAGCAGCATTTTGTTGTCGGAAAGAGAGCTAGTGAGCTCAAAGCAGTGAGAGAGGGGCAGAAATAGTAAGGTCGGAGGAAGTTTTCCAATTCTGGTGAGTACATTGCAAAGAGGTAGTGAGTGCCACAGACAGGCAGGGTAAAGCCATGCAGAGCCAGCACAGAGCTTAGTGAGGAGATTCCGTTTTTGCGGGGGAGCAGGAGATTTTCTGAGTCGGAAGTTGGGCAGAGGGTTCAAAGGCAAAGGAGATCAGTCTTCCAGACAACAGCTGCAGAGAAAGCAAGAGGAGACGTAGTTCCGAGCTTGTGGGACACAGTACAGTGCAGAGGGAGCAAGGAGCAACTCAAATTGAGCTGAGGTCAGTGTCGGATCGCCTGTGGAAGTGAGAAAATTTCTCACTAGCTTTACTGCCAGTCATTTCTCTGTTTTGGTTTGCTAGATTAAGCAACCATAGATTGTACTCAGATTTACTACTGCATAATAATCAAACCCTCAATTGTTGCACCTGGTTTCCTAAGTTGGGTTTTTCCGGGGACTTAGTCCAAAAATAACGGTGTCAAATTGTGTGTGTGCATCTATTATTCTAGCGTTTATTTTTCTTCCGCAGTATTTATGTTGTGAAGGTTGCAGTGTATTTGTTTCCTTATTTGTCGTAGCACACATTAAATAATTTGTTTAATTTATTTAACAAATAGAAGAAACAATATCAGTTGCTGCAATAGGATTCGGGATTCCCAAATTTTCACAGACTACGATGCCGAAGTTTGACCACAGAGTTGACTGTTTGACCAGCATTGAATTTTGAGTATTTTGGATGGTCTGACCAACATTGACTTGCTACTGTTTTGATTGGTATTTTGACTTGGATATTGGCACAGATTTCGAGACATTCTAATTTGTAAACCTTGTTGAAAGACAAATTTCTCCCAGAAAAGATTGTTGGGTTTTCTCCCAAGGTTGGGTTTCCCAAGTGAATTTTTTGTGTCTATTGTACATCGTTGTGTTTCTATGATCTTTATTATTTTCGTTGTATTTACTGTTGAGATTTTCTGATTGTAATTATTCAATGATAGCAGCGACATAAAATACTATTTAAAATCATTAGGAAATAATTATTTGGCAGAAAATTGCATTCTACTCCACTTGTCATAGAATTTCAACATGGTATCTACTATCAAAGCTTTGTTGAAAGAGCAAAAAATCAGCCATTGAAGTCATTCCACATCCAGAGGTAGCTATAAGGAGAAAGCCAAGTATAAGCAGAATGAAGCCAAGAATAAGGGAATCTTGATAGATTCTATAAAGGACTACTTGATTCCACATGTTGTTGAGTTGAAGACTGCGAAAGAAGTGTATGATGCTTTGGTGGGATAGTATGGAAGTAGCAACACTAGCAGAAAATTAACCTTGAGGCACCAACTCTTTAGTGTCGTGAGGACCAGATTAGATTTTGTTGTCTCTTAACTTATGAGAGTCTCTCGATTGAGAGATGAAATTAGAGAAATTGGAGATACCATTGACGATGTAGAGCTTGTTATAATGACTCTCAATGGATTTTCCTCCTCATGGGATCCATTTGTTCAAGGAATTTATGCACGAGACAAGCTGCCCAAGTTTGATAAGCTATGGATTGATTGTGTCCAAGAAAAGGCCATACTATTGTCCAAGGTTGCAGGGAATCACTTCAGGATTAGGATAAAAAGGATATGTCAAAGATAAAATGCTTCAACTATCATAAATTGGGTCACTATGCCTCCTAGTGTCCCGAGAAGAAAGGGAAGGGAAATTAGCATCCATCAGCAGTCGATGTTGATGATAATGATGAGCATACCTGTTAAGTTATGAAAGTGTTCTATGCCATTTCAGATTAGGGCACAAAACACTGAAGCAGATAGAACATATTAATAGATCGATGGAAGACAAGCCAAAACAGAGATAATGAATGGTGGCGTTACGGCAATCAGCAGGATGCTTCTACTAGCAAAGTCTCCAATAGGTCATTCAGCCAAGCGTGTCACACATAACCCCAGAACAACCCAAACAAAGAACATTCCACAAATACGCAGCACCAAGAACGCAGCTCCATCGCCATCAAGAGAGAAGAAAATCCTCCACACAATGTGTGTATAATGAGCTCCAAGTCTCTCCAATATATAGGCATCTTTGGGGGTGTGTGACACGCTCTTTAAGACATTTAAGTCTATATTATATTCTAGGCTGACCTAGCACATAAGTGGAATAAATTCAAAGTCCATGTTCTGCTCATTCGATCGAGATGATCTTTAGATCAATCTTACAACTTTCTGAAAGAGGAATCCAATAAAAATATTGGGATCGTCATCTGAGCAGCACAACTCGGAGTTTGGACCTAGTTGTCCAATTTTAACACTCCCTCTCAACTAGGGAGAACTCTGTCCACTAGTGCAGTCCAAACATCGTGCGTCATCCCGTCGTAACTTGCTTTGCTGGCCTCTTTATTTCAGAACAGAAGGGGTCAGTCACAAAGACATCATACCCGGCTGATAGATTCAGCCCAGAGGTCCGAAACCTCTATAGGACTCACAAAGAGTCTCATACCAACCCGAAGTTGGTTTACCTGACCCGAAGTCAGTTGGAGGTCTGAAACCTCACTAGGACTCAAGAGAGTCATATACTAACCCGAAGTTAGTTTCACTTACACGAAGTCAGTTGGAGGTCTGAAACCTTGCTAGACTTGATCCCAGATCAAGTTGTTTGGACACGTGCCATCCTAAACATAGAGAGTACGGCAATCTCCGATGAGTCCATCGATCTTGCTATGGTCTCTATTCACATTTCCCACCTCATTGGCCAAATGAGAGGTACTTCCCATGAGTCCGAAACTCCATGGGTAGGATGCATACGGGGCACAGATCAGAGAGAGGTAAACCATCTCAATATCATCACGGTGGGGTAGAAGCACACCAACTAGGTTCGGCAAGCCTAACCCTGTGGTTGCTTATAGCACCAAAGCTATCCCCAAAACCCCTTTGGAGCTCCCAGAGCTCATCGTCCAACAAGACCCTCAGAATAGGGTCGTTCCATGATTCCAAGATTCTCACGGAAGGTTAGGAACATGACCTTTTCCAAGGGCATTGTGAGAATATCCGCGACCTGCTCATCAGTTCCTATATGATCGAGCCTTATAGCGCCTCGCTGTACCATATCCCAGATAAAGTGGTACCATCCATCAACATGCTTGGATCAATCGTGGAACCCGGGATTCTATGACAAATGAATCCCCCTCTGGTTATCACAAAGGATAACAGTGGCATCTAGCACATGCTCGAACAGCTCACTGAAGAGCTTTCGCAACCAAGTGACTTCACAACGGGTCATACATGCTGCAATGTATTCGACCTTAGCGGTGCTCAAGGCTACCGACTTCCGTTTCCTGCCCGAAGCAGATCTACGTGTGAAGTAGCATCCAAATGTGCTCTTGCGATCCACCACACTGCCAGCCCAATCGGAATCAGTATATCCAAGGAGTGTCATGCTCACGGCAATGTATCTCAACCCATGATCTATCGTGCCTCAGAGATATCTCAAGAGTTTCTTGGCACCAACCCAGTGAATGTCATGATCAACCATGTGTTGACTCAAAGTGTTCACTGCACAACATACGTCCGGACGGGTGCTCACTAAGAACATCAGGGCTCCTACGAGTTGATGATACTCAGTAGGATTTGCTAATACGGGCCCAACAACGTTGCTACTCAACTTCTTAAAGTTGAGCTCCATCGGTGTCGACACGGACTTGCATTCCACCATACCAAATCTTTCCAGAAGCTTCACAATGTATTTTCCTTGAGAAAGGAAAATCTCGCCAGATCTTTGCCAGACCTCCAAGCCTAGGTAATAGTGCATCAGTCCTAGGTCCTTCATCTCGAACTCAGCAGCAAGCTCCCTCTTGCACTGATGAATGAGAGGGTCAACACATGTCAGGAAGAGGTCGTCCACATACAGCACCAGAATGAGAGGCTTCTCTCTATCAACCTTGAAGTAAAGGTTCGGATCAGCATTACTACGAGTGAAGCCCAGCTTCATCAGGTATCTATCCTCTCGCACCAAGCTCTGGGTGTTTGCTTCACCCCATAGAGGGTTTTCTTCAACCTGCAGACATGGGTGTCTCGATCTTCGACCCTAGGGTTGCTCCACATACACCTCTTCCTTTATCGCACCATGCAGAAATGCAATCTTTACATCCATCTGATGAAGACTCCATCCTTGCGTAGCAGCAAGGGCTATGATAGATCGAATGGTGGTATATCGGGCCACAGGTGCAAATAATAATCAGTGCCTTCCAAGAGAAGTCGCAGGCAACACATTTTCTCATCAGATCCATGCTTGATCTTATATCGAGGTGACAACAACTTTGTTCTATGGTCTAGGAGCCATATCCCAGACATCATCCTCACATCCTTGCAGACTTGATGTTTTACAGCTTCTTCAAATGATACAGCTTCAATTGTACTCGTGGCAGCTAGATACCCCTGGTATTTATATGGCTTCTTGTTTTTCTACGGGAATTTCCCCCCTGAAGCCATATACCCTTGAGCCATGAGGGTCTTCTTTCTTTCAGCAATGATATTAGCTCAGGAGGATATACAGTTGTATTCTCCCTCTAATGCTAGCTTTTCTTGAGAGAGAAGACATCTATTTCAAATGAGGGCATTCCAGACACCAACTTGGAAAGGAGTCTTATTCTTCCATAGTCAAAGCCATTAAAGACTCATAGCCATATACTGTCATATTGCGCTCATGCATCTTGACACGTATCATATGCTTGTCAAATAATGGAATTCAGTATTGCTGTGATATTATCATATATATCATTTGTTCAAAACTTCAGAGGCTTTGCTAAGCATGTGACAGAAGGCTACAAAAACTTCTCAGTTCACTCTTTCAAGTTTACCATTACGCTCCAATGTAAGACTGATATAGTCACATGCTTACTGCTACATAAGTGTCTATCTATGTCACTGTCATACAGGGGGAATATATCTACAAGCCTTAGCTTGTGTCAGAAGTCCTTACAGCAACTACGTGCTATTCTGTGGAGATCTGTTGTAGCTTCCTCAAACAGCCTTCTAAGACTGCAACTTATTGAACTAGGGATCCAATCTTCCATGGTTTATCCTGCACTTGAGGCATTGCATCCTGATTTGCTTCCAGATCAGCCCATTTGACATTTTTCTGGTTATTTCAGAAGACCGCTCCTAAGGCTGTCAAAATTTGCCTAGCTCAATGACAAATCAATTTCCCTTGTCACTCTTCCTAGGACTTACATCTTTACCCACCTCGTCAACAATCTGACCGCTACATAGAATTGCCCCAAGGCTTCTGCAGTCAACCCTTAAAAAAAAACTTCCAACTCCAAAAAAAAACTGTGCTTTAGGGCTTCCAGATCTGCCCAACTACAGTTAATGGTTGACTGATATAAGGCTTCAAGTCTTCAGTTCTCAGTTCTGCAATTTTTCTCCTAAATTTGCACAGATCTAAGAACCAATCTAATAGATGTTTCAAACACAGAATTTTCCCTACTTCATGCCAGTCCATACCTTACGTGATACCTTTCTCTTATGCAGATCTAGCATAGTCATAAGATACTCCTGCTCATCGATGTTTCAGCCCCAATCATCCAGCAGGATAAATCTCAAGTCATCAATAAATGTTACATGTGTGTCATGTTTTTGTACAGATCTAGGCCACTAAGGGATAAAACTTCAGTTTCCCTTGCACATAAGAACCCCTCAAATAGGGCATCAAGGATCTATGTCCAACTTCGGTTTCGACCAACGGCTACCTCAGGAGTGAGATCAATACAGAGTGAGCACACAATAAAAAAAACTGTGATAACCGCCTGCAATTTGTTGTGATGATCCTTAAGGAGACTCATCCTTTACTCAGCCTTCATTCTAACATGAAAGGACCATAGAAAAATGCTCTACTTCAATCTTCCTTAAGGTTACAGGCTAGAAGGGAAATTCTTCCTTCATGCTGAGGGTAAAGGGCTACGAAATGGCCCATACAAGGCTTGTTGTTGTGGTATGGCCTGCGGCCTACCACAACACTCAACATGCTGCCTTCAAACAATATTCGGCAATACTATGATCCAATGTGATGCCAGGACAGAGAACTGATGGAATGTCGAGACTTTGATTCCCATAACAATGATACCCATACGTTGTCAAACTAACATCCCATACTGTTGCTATAGCAGCCTTCTTGTTACAGATAATTTTCATACAAAAATAGCACAGAAGACATACCTTATTTGCTCATTGTTTGGTCTGCTCCTCTTGTTGTTGTTAGGGCACACATCTCAGTCCCTAACAACCCTCAAATCTGGCCCATAATTGCTTCCCTGAGCTGCAGCTACTCTTCAATGGGAGGTTGTCCCTTCACGTTGCTCCTTGAGGGAAGTTACAAAGCTTTATACACATATTTGCCCTCCTAGAACATAGCGGCACCCTACAGGTATACAAGCAGACATGTGACAACCTCTTATGAGTGCTATCCACCCATCAAACAACCCCTAAAACAGTTCTAAAAGAGATCCTGTGCCTCGGCCTTCTATCCCTGCAACTAGGCCTTTATAACAGTTCTCAAAGATGCCCTACAAAGCTCTTTCCTTCTCGCTGTTATAGCCTTCCTTGCTGCGGCCTAGACAGAGGTAACCCTTTCCATAGAGATAGTAGGTATTCGTTCAATTCATAGAAAAATGAAGATGACCACTTCACACACATACCTCAGTCCTCCTGTATGGTTGTCAAGACATGGACTTCTCCCTCTTAATGTGACAACGGCTCCCTTCTACAGCAGCATACGCTGCCATTTTACCAGCGTACCCAAATTTGACATCTTTAGACCCATTGCCCTCAATTAGGGCTGCAGCTAGGGCAAGGTAAGATGGCCTTCGTCATCATCTTCTAATTTGGGCAAGTGGCAGCCTACGCTGGTCTGTTTTTGTGAGGTTAGGCCTGTGGCTTACCTCAGATAGTTGTGGCTCCCTAACATCCCTTCAATCAGATTGCGGCAGCCTATTTTGAGGGTTGTTTCACTTTAAACAAGCCTTCAAACATACCTCATCTCATGCGACTGTCCTCAATTCGGTGCTCCTGAATTTTCATCAAAACAAGCCCACGCTGGTCCAAATTTCTTCAGCCTAGATCAGAAAGTACTTCTCTCCAACAAGCTTTTGTGAGGCAAGTGCAACACACAATGGATCTCATAGATCGGTGACTGCTTTTAGCACAAATTTGGGCTTTGTTTTCACCTCTGCTCCGATACCATGTTAAGTTATGAAAGTGTTCTATGCCATTTCATATTAGGGCACAAAATACTGAAGCAGATAGAACATATTAATAGATCGATGGAAGACAAGCCAAAACAGAGATAATGAATGGTGGCGTTACGGCGATCAGCAGGATGCTTCTACCAGGAAATTCTCCAATAGGTCATTCAGCCAAGCGTGTCACACATAACCCCAGAACAACCCAAACAAAGAACACTCCACAAATGCGCAGCACCAAGAACGCAGCTCCATCGCCTTCAAGAGAGAAGAAAATCCTCCACACAATGTGTGTATAATGAGCTGCAAGTCTCACCAATATATAGGCATCTTTGGGGGTGTGTGACACGCTCTTTAAGACATTTAAGTCTACATTATATTCCAGGCCGACCTAGCACATACGTGGAATAAATTCAAAGTCCATGTTCTGCTCATCTGATCGAGATGATCTTTAGATCAATTTTACACCTCTTCGAAAGAGGAATCCAATAAAAATATTGGGATCGTCATCTGAGCAGCACAACTCGAAGTTTGGACCTAGTTGTCCAATTTTAACAATACCCCACATAAGAAGTCGAAGGAATATTTCTTTGTCTCCGCTCTTACAAGCACTATTACAGATGGCAATGATGTTTGGTTGGTGGATATTGGTGCTTCTAGGAACAAGATTTGTTTTCGAGATTATATTATAGATTTGACAAAGAGGGATTCAACATTGCAGGTGGAACTTCAAGATAAAACCAAGTATGCAATTAAAAGAGTTGGGACAAGATCACTTCAGCTAGAGTCCAGAGATTCCCTACACATGAGAGATGTATTGTTTGTACCAGGATTGTAGAAGAACATGTTCTCTATCTCGATGTTGGAGGATAGAGGTTATCAAGTTGCATTTGTAGATGGTCAGGTTCTTGTATGGCCTAAGGGCTCAAGTATAGACTCAGTAGAAGTAATTGGTGTTCGAGAGGGAGGACTATATAGACTGATAAGACGACCAACCCAGGCATTGGTGCATGATAGTATCTGTTTATGTGAGTTATGGCATTGAAGATTTTCTCACCTACATTGCAGGGCTTTGCCAACATTGAGGAAGATGGTTACAGGTTTTCCAGAGCTCCCAGTATAGCATGATGGTGTTTGCAAGGGTTGTGCACTTGGCAAGAATGCCAAGGGTTCTTTTCCGGGTAGTGATAGTAGATCCAAGGGGATTTTGGATCTAGTGCATTCAAACGTATGTTGAGCGATGAAAATTCCATCTTTGGGCAGCTACATGTACTATGTGACGTTCATTGACGAGTTCTCCAGAAAGACATGGATCTACTTCATGAAGACGACGGATGAGGTCTTCAGCAGGTTTCAGGAGTTCAAAGCTTAGGTAGAGAACTTAACAAGGAAGAAGATCAAAGTTTTAAGGTTAGATAATGGAGAAGAGTATACTTCCAGGGACTTCAGTGATTTCTATGAGGCAGAGATCAAGAGGGAGCAGATAGTTCCTTACAACCCTCAATAGAATGGGGTAGCGTAAAGGAAGAAGAAGTCCATTATGGACGCGGTGAAGGCGATGATTAATGATCAAGATCTAACCATGTTCTTATGGGAAAAGGCATCCAACACACTTTTTTATGCTCAAAATAGGAGTCCTCAACAGATATTGGAGGACAAGACTTCAGAGCAGGAATACACGGGACTGAAGCTAGAGGTCAGTCATTTGAGGATCTTTGGTTGTCCAATATACATTCACATGCCCAAGGAGAAGAGGAAGAAATTATAACCTATTGAGATTTTGAGGTAGCATCGGGTGTGCTCTAGCCCTGAAATTTTGTGGAGGGGCAAAGACACACGAGACCTCCAAAACCCAGAAAGCGTTTGGAGAAATTTCATCTATTGTTGAAGTTATTCTAATAATTAATTTTTGTAATGAGGACCCTAAGTCTAACTCAGTTAATTAGAAAAATTAAAGTGAATTATTTAAACATGTGTGATGAAATTTTCTAAGTAACGTGGATCAAGCAGTCTTTTAATCTGAGCCGATGATTAGAGATTAGATCACAGTCGTTGGTTTTCTAACGAGAAAAGTATAAGAGAAAGGCTTGGGGTTAGTTGGAGATATACACACACATTGGTAGAGCACTGAAGCTAAGTCGAATTTCTAAGGCGAGGTTTTGCTGAGAAATTCGAAACGATTTTGCAATGCAGTGAGGGGCAGAGATCGGCGAGGGATAATCTGATCCAGGGCCAAGAATATAGCAAGGTCAAGGGGGCAGTGAGTACCAGTCAGCGCAGAGCAAGTCAGGAGGAGGCAGTTCAGCCAGCACCACGCAGAGGCTGCGTAAGCCCAACCAAGGTGACGCAGACACAGCCAATGCAGCGCAGCACCAGCCAAAGTAACGAAGTCCCAGCCGAGGCAGCACAGAGGCAGCGCAACACCAGTCAAGCTAACGCAATGGGGACACTAGTCAGTGAAGGTTGATGCAGAGGTTGCAGAGGCAATGCTAAGGGTTCCAATGGGCCAAAAGGGGCTCGTGATCTGTAAATCTCGTTTGAGGGTGTGATACAACCATATCATTTGTCTCCGAGTGCAAGATACAAACTGCCATGTAATTTCTCTGTAGGGCCAACCATTTCTGAAGCCCAGAATGTTGTAGTCAGATTCTGCATGATAATAAAAACCCTCTAGAGCTGTAGAACTAGTTTTCCCGCATTGGGTTTTTCCGGGGACATTTGTCCGAAAAATCATGTGTAACCTTGTCACATGTGTGTATTGTTCAGTAAATGATCTGTAGATGTGTAGGCTGTAGTTAGTGTCTACTTTAATGTTTTGCTGAATAATTCTGTAAAATAACTTGTTAATGTTAATGAAATAAGTAGGTGAAGTAGATCTAGATACTGCAGTAGGGTTTCGGTTTTGAAACTTTCACATGGTATCAAAGCATTACAGATCAAGTTGATCCACCAGCAGAGCGGCTGAAGAAGATTGCTGCAGTGAGGGTAGCTGAAGTAGAAGATCCAGAAGGAGGGCAATGCAGCACCAGGAGGGACACAGCACATCCAGGTTGACGCAAAGGCCACGCAGAGGCTGACACAGAGCCAACTGAGTCATGTAGAGGCATCGTAGAGCCTTCCAGAGTGACGCAGGACTAGCCTGCGTTGCGTGTGGAAATTTCTGAATCTTTACTCTTTATGCAGAAATTATTTACTGTTAATCTGGTTATGCTCCTCCTACTTAGACAAGTTATTAACTGAATAAATTCAAGTTAAAATCGAAGCAAAACACATAACAGATCTCCACCAATCCAGATCTAGAACAAGTTCATAAACAAATAGACAAAGTGACACAGTTATTTCTGGACAAAAAGTCCCTGGAAAAACCCAATGCGGGAAAACCGGTCTTTGGCTGCTGGAGGGTTTTATTATTAAGAATTTTCTGAATACAACAAGCCTGGGTTCCAGATCTAGAATCTGAAAGCCTCTGCGTCAGCCTCTGAAGCCCCTCTGACCCTCAGCGTTGTTCTGGAAATGTCTGCGTTACACCAGACTGGGTGACGCACGCCCTACGCTGCCCCTTAGTGTCTCTGCATAACCATTTGAGGGTTTCCTGCTGAAAATCACACTGTCCTTGCTGTTGCAGCTTCCCTTCTCTTCTGCGGTGTACTCTGAGCTGAACTCGGCCTCTTGTGTATTATAGACCCCGGGATCAGATCATCCCCTTGGCCTAAATTCCCCTCTCTGTAACTGAAACACTTCTAAGATTTCTTAGTAAACCTTGCCCTAGAATCTCAGCTTCGCTTCAGTGCTCTGCCTCTATGTGTCTACTCAAATGACCCCAAGCCTTTCCTTTATACTTTTCTCGTTGGAAAACCAACAGCCATGATCAGATCTTGAATCAATGGCTAAAAGATTAAAAGAAAGTTTGATCCGTGTGACTTAAGACAATTTCATCACATGTTTAATTAAATTCACTTTAATTATTTAAGTTCCCCAAGTTTTAACTTAGGAAATACATTAAAATAATTAATTAATTTAATATCTCCTAAACCAGACGAAATTTCCCAAATCAATTTGTGGGTCTTGCGGATCAAGTGTACTTTAGTCCCTCCACAAAATTTGGGAGCTAGAGCACAATTGATGCTACCCCAAATACTCAAAATCTCAACACTCCCTCTTAGCATCAAGGGTGTGCTCTAGCAATACATCACACTATGCATTACATGATTTTGGGCATTAGTTTTGTGCTGCTGATGCTTGGCCTGCTGCCACTCAACTCTGCACTTTTGTTGCCATTTTGTATTGTTGCCCATGACTCTGCCACTGCCACTGCAACCTTTGTGCTGCAGCTCCCTCTCAATTTGTTGCATTTGTGTTGCTCATAGCACTGCCATTGCTGATCTGTTGCACTGCTACTTCAGCTGTTGAGAGAGACAATTGAATCTCCTGCCCAATATTTGACAGACAAGTCAGATGGGTTGCATCCTCATCACTGAAGCTCCATAGGCTACAGATGTGCTGGCATCTGAAGGATGATGCACAGCTACGACTCTGCACTGTGTAAGCAAACTCCCTCTGCACTATTGAAGTCACATCAACCCCTTGTGTTGAAATCTCTCATGCTACTATTGCACTGCGTTGTCCCTCTGAAGCCTTATGCGATGTTGCAATTCTGCATTGCGTAAGCAGCTCTGCACTGCGCTGTTGAAGTCACATCAACCTCTACGCTGCTGCTATGCTCTGCGTTGCTCCTGCTGAAAATCACGTTGTCCTTGGAGGGACTGCATTGTCCTTGCTGCTGCAACTTCCCTTCTCTTATGCGTTGTCCTCTGAGTTGATCTCTACCTCTTGTGTATTCTAGACCCCGGGATCAGATCATCCCCTTGGCCTAAATTTCCCTCTCTGCCGCTGAAACACCTCTGAGATTTCTTAGCAAACCCTGCCCTAGAATCTCATCTTAGCTTCAGTGCTCTGCCTCTGTGTGTCTACTCAAATGACCCCAAGCCTTTCCTTTATACTTTTCTCGTTGGAAAACCAACGGCCATGATCAGATCTTGAATCAATGGCTAAGATTAAAAGAAAGCTTGATCCGTGTGACTTAAGACAATTTCATCACATGTTTAATTAAATTCACTTTAATTATTCAAGTTCCCTAAGTTTTAACTTAGGAAATACATTAAAATAATTAATTCATTTAATATCTCCTAAACCAGATGAAATTTCCCAAATCAATTTCTGGGTCTTGCAGATCAAGTGTACTCTAGTCCCTCCACAAAATTTGGGAGCTAGGTCACAACTGATGCTACCCCAAATACACAAAATCTCAACACTGCGCAGAGGCTGCACTGGGCTAGTCTGCTCACGCAGAGGCCAACCAGGAGGACGCAGTCCAGTCCTTGAGGTTGTTGTGCAGATTTGCTGTAGTCTGGAAGCGGAGCTTCAGATCTTTAGAGGTTGCTAGTGTGGCAGAGGTTCTGTCGATGCAGAATCGTGCCTAACAAAGGTGACAAGAGCGGGAGAACATTTTCTTAGCAGATTTGCACCAAACAAATCTAAGATTCGATCAGGAGGGTGATCGTAGAGAACTGATTCAGTTGTTTTTGGCGGAGGATTTCCGGAGGGAAATTAGTCGTCAGAGGGAGCAACTACTATAGAGGGTTTCTAATCGCCAAGAAACCCAGATCCAGTTTTTTGTTGAGTGTTGCAACAGAAAGAGGGAGAGGAATATCTGTTCTGACAGATTTGAGCAGAGATGATTTCTCATGGACTGAGAGATCAGGACAGGTTGGACGGCATGTCCAACTTCGTTATCTCGAGAGCCAAGATCCTGACAGTCCTCGATGAGTACGGCATCAAGAACCATGCTAATAATGTCCTAGTTGTGCCTACCAATACAGATCCTCTGAAGAAATTCAAGGAGAATCAAGCGCGCGCAAAGCGCTTGATCAGGGATGGAGTCAAAGATCACGGCATGCCACATATTGCCGAGAAGAACATGGCAAATGAAATGTGGACAACTTTGGACACAATGTATCAAGGAGGCTCCGTCCAAAGAAATATGTTTATGGAGAATCAAATGCGATTGTTCTAGATGTAGAAGGGCAAGGAAATAGATCCCTTCCTCTTTAGACTTTAGACTATCCAGGATCAACTGATTGCCATGGGTACGACTCCGGATGAGGGGCTCTTGGTGAGGACTGCCCTGAATGCAGTCACCGAAGAAGGGGAAACGTTTGTCCAAAGCATCTTGGGCAGGGCAGCGCTACCATCCTGGGCAGATACGTGGGAATCCTCCGTCAGGAGGAAATCAAGAGATTTACCAAGAGTAAAAACAGCAGTTGCAATACAGTCAAAGTAAGAAAGAGTACGAGGAGGATGCAGCCCTTGCATCAAAGGGACAGAGGCGGCAACGGAAGAAGAGGGACCTATCTAAGGTCCGGTGCTTTAATTGTGGCAAACTTGGACACTTCACCGGCAATTGTTCTAAGAAGAAGAACAAGGGATCTTCTGAATCCCAGGCAGCAGCAACAAAAGGGGACGATGGTAGTGATAATGACTTAGCCATGGGAACTCATGAGCCACGTAAGTGGGGCGATATTGATCTGTAGAGCAACTACAAATGGAAAGGCAGGATCCTTGAGGTGCCCAAACTGTTGGATCACATACGAGCTACGGGAGCCTTAAGACAGTAGCGGGACAAGTGGAGCAGTGGGTGCAGGGGATCACAGTGAAGCGGAAGGCAGGGTTGGGATGCTATAGAAGGGAGAAGCGCAGTGCAGAGGCAGCAGCAGCGTAGGAGCAACAGCGCAGAGGCTGATGGGACTTCAACAGCGCAGATGGGGTAGTGGTTACGCAGTGCAGAGCTGCAGCAGCGTAGTGGCTTCAGGGAGACAGCGCAGCGCAGCAGCCAAGGGAACTTCAGTGATGAGGTGAAGCCTGACTAACTTGTCTATCAGTAATTGGGCAGGGGTCCTTCAATTGCTTACTTCTCAGCAACTGAGTTGCAGTGCAACAGTTAGCAGTGGCAGTGCTATGGGCAACACGATGCAGCAAATTGAGAGGGAGCTGCAGTACGGATGTAGCAGTATCAGTGGCAGTGACATGTGCAGCAGTACAGAAAGCAACAGGCTAAGCATCAACGGCGCAGAGACCGATGCCAAGATCAAGCAATACTTGGTGTGGATGTATTGCTAGAGCACACTCCTCGCTAAGAGGGAGTGTTGAGATTTTGACGTAGCATCGGGTGTGCTCTAGCCCTGAAATTTTGTGGAGGGGCCAAGACACACAAGACCTCCAAAACCCAAAAAGCGTTTGGAGAAATTTCATCTGGTGTTGAAGTTATTCTAATAATTAATTATTTTAATGAGGACGCTAAGTCTCACTTAGGGAATTAGAAAAATTAAAGTGAATTAATTAAACACGTGTGATGAAATATTCTAAGCAACGTGGATCAAACAGTCTTTTAATCTGAGCTATCGATGAGAGATTAGATCGCGGTCGTTGGTTTTCCAATGAGAAAAGTATAAGAGAAAGGCTTAGGGTCAGTTGGAGATATACACACACATTGGCAGAGCATTGAAGCTAAGTCGAATTTCAGGGGCGGGGTTTTGCTGAGAAATTTGAAACGAGTTTGCAGTGCAGTGAGGGGTAGAGATCGGCGAGGGGTAATCCGATCCAAGGCCGAGAATACAGCAAGGCAGAGGGGCAGTGAGTACCAATCAGCACAGAGCCAACCAGGAGGACGCATGTTAAATTTAGATAACCATGGTATGTTCTATGCTTAAATGCAGGTTTACTTCAATCTTCTTTAAGGCCCAATTCAGATTTAGCAATCACATAAACTTGAAAGTAAAACGCTGATAGAACATAAAAATAGATCAACAAAAGCCAAGCCAAATAATGTATCAGAATTTGTATATCTCCTTGTCCAGCAACTGGATAGATAAATGTTTTGTTACAGAAGTCGATAGGATGCCCTAGCCAGCAAAGTCTTGAGTTGGTCAAACCAACTTCTCCAACAGCCAAATCAGCCTTTCTCCAAGTGTCACATACACCCCTCAAAGACAGCTCCAAAAAGTTAACGCAAGTCAACCTAAACTGGTCAACGCAAAAGTCAACGAACAACAGTCAAAGTCAACGCTTCTCCTTGATTTTTGTGCCCTCCAATGCGGCCTCAAGAAATCGGAATTTTTGTCCAAAAATTGAAGTCAAAATCCAAGAGTTGACCCTAAGTCAACGTTGGTCAACATTGTCTAGAAACCCTAAAAACAATCTGAAAATTACAACAACTTCTTCAGGTTCAAATTCACACGTGTGAGGGAGGGAAGCCTCTCCTAGGTTGTACAAGCCAATCAAATCACAAGAAGAATGTGTGTGATGATTTGATGATGAAATGAACATCATCTCTCTCCAATTTATATCCATCAATGAGGGTGTGTGACATCTGTTGGGCTTGTGAGCCTACATTACAAATCTGGCCGACCTTACACGTGTGGAAAATACAATCAAAATATATGTTTAGCTCATCCAAACAAGATGATCTTTAGATCAACCTTGCACCTCTCCGAAAGAGGAATCCAACAAAAATATAATCATCATCATATGAGCAGTGCAACATAGAATTTGGACCTAGTTGCCCAAAATTAACAGTCCCTCTCAACTAGGGAGAGCTCAATCTATCCACATGTGCCATCCTGTCATCAGTACCATCGTGTACTATCACCATCATCATCCTGCAATCCTGTGTCATCCTGCAATCCTGTGTCATCCTGCTGTAACATGCTTTGCCGACTCTGAGGGCCAACAAACGAGAGTGAGTCACAAAGACATCACACTCCGCTGACCCGAAGTCAGCCTAGAGGGTAAAACATCTAACCCGAAGTTAGTTTACTGACCCGAAGTCAGTTTAGAGGTAAGAACCTCATCAGACTTGATCCCAAATCAAGGTGTTGGAGTCTAGACACAACCCATCCTAGACGTAGAGAGTACGACAATCTCCAATGCGTCCATCGGTCTTACTATTGGTCTCTATCCACATTTCCCACCTCATTGGCCAAATGAGAAGTACTTCCCATGAGTCTGAAACTAGATGGGTAGGATGCATGCGAGGCATAGATAAAAGAGAGGGTCATAACGGTGGGGCAGAAGCACAACAAGGTTCAGCAAGCCTAGCCCCATGTATGCTTATAGCTCCAAGAAGCTATCCTCTAGCCCACTGGAGCTCCTAGGGCTTATTGTCCAACTCAAGCAAGACCCTCACAATAGGGTCTTTCCACAATTCCAAGCTTCTCATGGAAGGTTAGGAACTTGACCTTCCCCAGGGGCTTCGTGAGAATATCTGCGACCTGCTCATCAGTTCCAATGTGATCAAGCCTTACGTCTCCTCATTGTACCATATCCCAGATAAATTGGTACCTAATATCAATATGCTTGGATCGATCGTGGAAAACGGGATTCTCAGAGAGACGAATCCCACTCTGGTTATCACAAAGGATAATGGTGGTATCTAGCACATGTCCAAATGGCTCACTGAAGAGCTTTCTCAACCAAACAGCTTCACAACAGGCCATACTCACTGCAATGTATTCGGCCTTAGTGGTGCTCAAAGCCACCGACTTCTGCTTCATGCTCATCCAAGATATCGAAGCAGAACCCAACGTGAAGCAACATCCAGATGTGCTCTTACGATCCACCACACTGCCTACCCAATCGACATCGGTATATCCATGGACTCAAACTCCTGGCAGTGTATCTCAACCCATGCTTGATTGTGCCCCGAAGATATCTCAATAGATTCTTGGCACCAATCCAGTGAATGTGATAAGGCTCAACCATATGTTGACTCAAACTATTCACTGCAAAACATACGTCCGGACGGGAGTTCACTAAGAACATCAGGGCCCCTACAAGTTGTCGATACTCGGTGGATTTCCCATCTCGGGCCCAGCAATGCTTCCACACAACTTCTTAAAGTTGAGTTCCATCGATGGCGACATAGACTTACAATCCACCATACCAAATCTCTCCAGTAGCTTCACGACATATTTTCCTTGAGAAAGGAAAATCTCGCCTGGCCTTTGCCAGACATCCAAGCCTAGGAAATAATGCATCAGTCCTAGGTATTTCATCTCAAACTTGGAAGCTAGCTCCCTCTTGCATTAATGAATGAGAGAGTCAGCACCTTTCGGGAAGAGATCGTCCACATAGAGAACTAGAATGAGAGGCCTTTCTTTATGAACCTTAAAGTAAAGGATTGGATTAGCATCACTTCGAGTGAAGTCCAACGTCATCAAGTAGTTATCGATCCTCTCATACCAAGCCCTGGGGCTTGCTTCAACCCATAGAGGGCTTTCTTCAACCTGCATACATATGAGTCTCTATCTTGGACATCGAACCCTAGAGGTTGCTCCACATAAACCTCTTCCTTTATTGAACCATGCAGAAAAGAAGTCTTCACATCCATATGATGGAGACTCCATCCTTGCGTTGCAGCAAGGGCAATGATAGATCGAATGGTGGTATAACAAGCGACAAGTGCAAATATATCATCATAATCTATGCCTTATTTTTGAGAGAAGCCTCAGGCAACAAATCTTGCCTTGTAATTTTCAGCACTTCCATCAACTCCATGCTTGATCTTGAAGAGCCATTTCGAGGTGACAACAGATTTGTCCTCCGGTCTCGGGACCACTTCCCAGACATCATTCTTCATGGAAGATTCATATTCTTCGTGCATAACATCCTTCCAAACTTGATACTTTACGGCTTCTTCAAAAGATCTAGGCTCGGATTGTAAAATTGTACTCATGGATGCTAGGTACCTTTGGTACATATTCGACTTCTTGCTTTCACGGAATGTCCCCTTTGGTGCAATATGTCTCTCAGCATCTTCGAGAGTGTCCCTGAGCGATGAGGGCCTCCTTTTATTTGAAGGAGGTGGATCAATAGGATCCATTGGTCCTTCAATATCAGGCCATTTGAATGCTTCGTCCTTCTTCTTCAAGAAATATATATGTTGGTCAAGGTTGTCATTGATGTCAATATGGCATGATTTGAGATGACAAATATTCTTGTCCGGGCCTTTGATATGTTGCTCTATCCTCAATCAAACCCTAAACCTTGATATTGTGCAACCGCCTTGCAATGGCCTAACCCTAGCATGGATTATTAAAACCCTAATTTGCTACACAAACCCTAACCTACTTCTAAAATTTTCTAGAAACCCTAATCCATGTTTATACCTACAAATATATTCCTAAAATTGTCCTATAAACCCTTAACCCTAGTTCAATCCTCAAACCCTAAAATTTATCCCAAAAAATATCAAAACCCTTAAACTTCATTATAACAAATTTATTTAAACTTTATATTAAAGAAAATTAATTTAATTAAAGTCTTTAATATAAAGTTACATTAAAGCAATTAATAAAAGTTTTTAATTAAATAAATCATACCATTACCTATCTACGCATTATAAAATTTATGAGACAAAATTTTTAGATATGCCTTCTCGTCGGCTTCAGCCTTTTGACGTGGGCTTCTCCATATGACGGCCATAAAACTTATATATATATGCGTCTCAGTTTTTGTTCTACTTGGACATCAAAGATCAATTAAAAGGAGTCGAAGATCTAGTTTACAAAAGTATAAGGATCGAATCATTCATTCTTGTAGAAATTTTGACTCAACCACGGTTATCAGTGTCTCCTTATTACTCCCATGTAGTTGAACGCCCATTCCCATAACCATACATTCAACAAGCTGGAAATAACAAATATTTCTGAAAACACAAATTTTGGAAATTTCGAAGTGCTGGAATATGTAGAAATAAAAACTCAGAAAATATATCAGCCACACACACAAAAAAAGACACGTTGATTTTTGGTCAATATGACCCTGGAAAAACCCCCTACAACTCTTGGGGAAAACCAGTTCGAAAGCTTCTCTTTATTTCTGAATATTGTTTTTACAGTAAGACAGAAAATATAGTAAAAATATCAGCCACCAGTATTTTACTTATCTCGAAAACCATGCACAAACTCCGCCTCGATTTTCGTGCCAAATACAAACAGAAAAATATCAGCAGAAATTACAGCCTTAAATGTTGTACGGACAACACCGAAAAAAGTGCCAAAACAGCTATACGTCCTCCCTCGAAAACTATGCCACTTGCTGCCTCGATTTCCGTGTTGTATGGCTGTTGTACGGACCTCATTTTCTATGTTGTTAGCTGCTGTACGGATTCCAGAAAAAACAGCTCTCTCTCTCTCTATTGTATGGACCTTGAATTCTGTGCCTCCTTGCTGTTGTACGAACCTCGAAAAAACATGTAGAAATAAATGTTGTTTTTCCACCCTCGAAATTTGTGCCACTTGCCTCGAACTTCGCGCTGCTGCTTGCTCTACGGATTTGTTGAATCTCCTTGCTGTTGCCCTCTTTCTTCTCACTGCTTAGAAATGTCTCCTTGCTTTCTCTCCTCCTCTCTCAATCTGCTCATGAAAGAATGAATGATCTTTTCTCTTATTTTCCTCCTTTAACCTAACCCTAAGTGACTTTTGGGGAATCCTTAAATCCAATGGCTGAGATAGCTTTAGATCTAGGGCTGAGATTAAATGTGCATTTAAATCTCACTTTCTATTTTTTAATTCACCCCACTTTAATAAAGACCCTCTTAGTCATTCATTTCCAAAGTCACTTTTCACTTTCTAATTTCACATTGACTTTGTTAAAGTCACTTTAAAATTAGACTCAGTAACTTTATCACTTATAAAGTCACTTTTAAATTAGATTTGACTTTACCACTTATAAAGTCAATTTAGGAGAAAAAGTTAAATTCTTTTGGACACTTTTCCCTAGGCCAAAGATCAAAGCCTTAGGGAACCAATTGTCCTCTGGTACCCAAATTTTAACACTCCCTCTTACCGAGAAAACTGTTCCTCACCACACCCATCTTCTCTGAAGTAGACATGCTTGCCCCGTGGTAAGGCTTTGGTGAATATATCTACTACCTGCTCATTTGTGGGAATATACTCAAGCTTCACAGCTCCCTTCTGAACATAGTCTCTAATGAAATGATATTTGATCCCGATATGCTTTGACCTGTCATCAAATACTGGATTCTCCGTGAGTTTAATCCAACTCTGATTATCACAATAAATCACTGAAGGTCTCAACGGTTGACCAAATAAGCCAAGCAACATCTTGCGAAGCCATATGGCCTCACAACTAGCTAGATTGGCTTCCATTTACTCTGCTTCCGTTGAACTCAATGCTACTGACTGCTGCTTACAGCTGAACCACGACACAACTGTTGAACCCAACCCTCTAGCCACAAACCTAGCTTTGAACTTCTCGATGCTGCCATCTGCAGCATGCTTTACCTTGTAAAGCCATCTGGAAGTAACCACGGATTTGCCCTCAGGCCTCGGCACCACCTCCCAAACATCATTCTTCAAGATAGAAGAATACTCCTCCTGCATGGCCTCTCTCCAAACCTGCTGGCTAGCTGCCTCCTCATAGCTAGAAGGCTCAAAGTCAACGATGTTGGCAACCATTGCCATATAGCTACATAACCGCTTAGGTGGTCTGCTCTCTCTAACTGGTCTCTTCGGCCCAGCAACAGATGTGGCCTCTCTCAAGGTATCCTGAAGCCACTTGGGCTTCCTCTTCCCTCAGCACACCTCTCCCACCGAAGAATGAAACTCCTCATCCTCATCAGAAGCCTGAACTCCTGAATGTCTGTCTACTATCCTCCTCCCTGAACCTGTACCTGTAGATGCTGAAGTACCATGTGAACTGTCCATCAGTGGACTACTTAGTGAAATTCTCTGCAGACTACTCCGCATGCTACCCGAAGCACCACCCCTCTGACTCTGTGAGCCACTGCTCACTGATGGACCTGACACCGTAATCGATGTACCTCCTGATCCCTGCCCACTGGATCCCTGTGACTAACTCAGTTGCTCCTGAGGGTCTGGCCGATCCAGATACTCTAACTCCCGTGAACTCCTGAAAGCCCTGTCCTCCTCGAAATTCACATCCCGCCTGACAACAACTCTCCTCTGTGCAGGAATATAAATCCGAAAGGCTTTCGAGGTCTCACTGTAGCCCACGAAGATACCCTTCTCTACGGTGGGCTCTAGCTTGGTCCTCTTCTCCTTGCGTACGTAGGAGTATGCAATACACCCAAAGATATGAAAATGACCAACATCAGGCTTCTTCCCAGAAAAAGCCTCCTCCAGAGTCACATGCCCCAAGGCACGATGTGGACTCCAGTTCTGCAAGTACACAGCAATGTTGCAGGCCTCTGCCCACAAAAACAATGGTAACCCCTGATCATGTAGCATGGCTTTGACAACCCCAACGGTGGATCTGTTCTTCCTCTCTGCAACCCCGTTCTGCTGGGGGTTGTAAGGAACTGTGAAATCCCTCCTAATGCCTACCTCCGCACAATAATCAACAAACTCACCAAGGGTGTACTCCCATCCATTGTCCAACCTGAGGGACTTGATTCTATGACCTGTCTGAGTCTCCACAAGAGCTCTGAACTCCTGAAACCGCTTGAAGACCTCACTCTTGGTCTTCAAGAAATAAACCCAGGTCTTACTGGAGTGATCATCGATGAATAAAACATAGTACTCATATCCACTCAAGGAAACATGAGACATCCGAACACTCACATCGGTATGAATCAAATCAAGTATCCCAGTCGATTTGTTGTCACTGCTGGGAAAAGGGGATTTGGCAAACTTCCCCATAGCACATCCTCTGCATGTATCAATGTGATCAAAACTGAAATCTGGCACACCTGTAGTGATCTCCCGCAATGTCCTCAAGGCCCCATGATACATGTGCCCCATCATGCAGTGCCCAATCTCACACAGCTCTGAACTACTAGCTCTGCTGCTGGTACTACTGCTTAATGCCAAAAGGGGCTGAAACGCAAACTTGTACACCGTAGCAAGGCGTACACCAATCACTCTAGCTGAATCAGCTAGAGCACCCCTAGGATATATAAGCACCTATCCTCTCCTAAACAATACCTCATACCCTCTGTCCTCCAATGCTGAGATGGATATAAGGTTCTTCCTCATCCCTAGCACATATAGAACATCAGACACTTTCAAGGGAGGTTTGGGTTCCCTATTAAATGTCAATGTCCCCACACCAACTGCTCTAACAATGTTGTTGTCTCCGAGTACTACCCCTATATCAGTGCCACTCTCTGAAAGCCCTGAGAAATACTCACGGACTCCTGTCATATGACGTGAAGCGCCACTGTCAACATACCAGATACCTAAAGGTGCTCCGCTAGTGGAGGGAAATGCACACTCCCTCTCAACCTCCGTGGTAGGTAATCCTGCACTAGTGGACTCACAAGCAATGAACCCAAACTCCCGGTCAAAGCTCTCTGAAAAGTCCTCTTTCTCTGCTGATGTTGCCATGGTCTTGTTCTTTCCCTTCTTCTTCCTCTCCGGACACACAACTGCATAGTGTCCCATCTTCTGACAATTCCAACACTTCACCTTGGAATATTCCTTCTGCATGTTCACCTGCTTACCTTTACCTTTGCTTTTGCCTCCACCACCACTTGTGAAAGCTTGCTTCTTTCCCTTGCCTTTCTTGCCTCCTGCTAACAGTGCTACATTGTCATCCTCCTCAACTGGTTTGGCTGCCCCAAGCTAGTTCTTTCTGATTTCATTCTGTATGCAATCATCTCACAACCTCTCCCAAGTGGAAAGGGTCTCCCGTGCAACAACCCCATCAGCAAAGTTCAGCCATGTACTTGGAAGGCCATTCACTGTAATCCGCACCAACTTAGTGGGTGGAATGACCTCTCCAACTGCTGCCAACTCATCTCTCACATTAGTGATCTTTGTGAGGTATGCAGTAACACTATCAGTCTTTGCCATCTTAATGGCCTTCAGCTTCTCCCTTAGGACCATTTTTCTGTTTTCATTTTACTCTGGTAGAGATTGGTCAAGGCTGTCCACATCTCATGAGCAAGTCTCTTTCCTCTCACATGAGGAATGACATGGTCTTTAATACCATCCAGAATCAGTCTCTTACCCTTGTTATTCTTCTTATTAAAATCGGCCAACTGTAAAGCATCAGTAGGCACATTTACAGGGTGTTGTTGGGTATGCACCAATATACCCCAGACTTTTGCCTCCTCAAAAATGCTCTGCATTCTCCTTCCATATACTGTAGTTGTTATGCCCATCCAACCTATCCTCCACCCTCAAGCCCAAAGATATGCTTGTTGTCCTAACAAATTGAAAATTTCACTGTTGTGGTAAAAGTTCAGTTTTCTATGTGAAATATAAGCTTACTGTAATTTTTCACTTGCTGTCCCAAACTACACATTTCAGCCACCCAAGCTCCGATACCATGTAGAAATTTTGACCCAACCCCAATTATCAGTTTCACTTTATTACTCCCATGTAGTTAAATGCCCATTCACATAACCATACATTCAACAAGCTGGAAATAAAAAATATTTCTGAAAACACAAATTCTCGAAATTTCAAAGTGCTGGAAAATGCAGAAATAAAAACTCAGAAAATATATCAGCAACACATAGAAAATGACACACTGATTTTTGGTCAATATGACCCTAGAAAAACCCCCTACAACTCTTGGGGAAAACCAGTTCGAAAGCTTCTCTTTATTTCTGAATATTGCTTTTACAGTGAGAGAAAATACAGTAAAAATATCAGCAACCAGTATTTTACTTATCTCGAAAACTGTGCACAAACCTGCCTTGATTTTCGTGCCAAATACAAACAGAAAAATAACAAAAAATGCAGCCTTAAATGTTGTACGAACATCACTGAAAACAGTGGTGGAACAATTGTACGGCCTCCCTCAAAAATTGTGCCACTTGCTGCCTCGATTTCCGTGTTGTATGGCTGTTGTACGGACCTCGTTTTCTATGTTGTTAGCTGTTGTATGGATTCCAGAAAAATAGCTCGCTCTCTCTGTTGTACGGACCTTGAATTATGTGCCTCCATGTTGTTGTACGGACCTTGAAAAACGTGTAGCAATAAACGTTATTTTTCCACCCTCGAAATTCGTGCCACTTGCCTTGATCTTCATGTTGCTGCTTGCTATACGGATTTGCTGAATCTCCTTGCTGCTACCCTCTTTCTTCTCACTGCTCAGAAATGTCTCCTTGCTTTCTCTCCTCCTCTCTCAATCTTCTCATGAAAGAATGAATAATCTTTTCTCTTCTTTTCCTCCTTAAACCTAACCCTAAGTGACTTTTGGGGAATCCCTAAATCCAATGGCTGAGATAGCTTTAGATCTAGGGCTGAGATTAAATGTGCATTTAAATCTCACTTTCTCTTTTTTAATTCACCCCACTTTAATAAAGACCCTCTTAGTCATTTATTTCCAAAGTCACTTTTCACCTTCTAATTTCACATTGATTTTATTAAAGTCACTTTAAAATTAGACTTAGTAACTTTATCACTAATAAAGTCATTTTTAAATTAGATTTGACTTTACCACTTATAAAGTCACTTTAGGAGGAAAAGTTAAATTCTTTTGGACACTTTTCCCTAGGCAAAAGATCAAAGCCTTAGGGAACCACTTGTCCTTTGGTACCCAAATTTTAACAATTCTAAGTGTCTCCTTTAAGGTTTGGTGCCTTGGTAGATAGGGTTGGAGCCCTAGAGGATAGGTGTCCTCAAGAAGACCAGGTTGGTGCCTATACCAGAGATAGGGTTGGAGCCCTAGAGGTTGGAGCCTCAAAGTGACAAGGTTGGAGCCTTGGAAGATAGGGTTGGTGCCCTAGAGGTCGGAGCCTCATGAAGTCCAAGTAGGTGCTTGGGAATGTACAGGATGGTGCCTGGAAGAATTGAAGATCAGTGTCTTCATCTAGGGTTGGAGCCTTACACTTATTGTATCTATTTATTGTAAAGAAGAATTTAATAAAATCATTTATTCTTATTGTTCATATTGTGTTCTAAATATAAGTGATCTAACTGGTAAAAATAACAATTGGAAAGAAATATTGATTCACCCCCCTCTCAGTATTTCCAACAATTGGTATCAGAGCCAGTACCTTCACTCAAAGCCTAACAGCTTGAAGGTTGATCATTAGAACACAAATGGAAAAGCCAAGGAAGAAAGTCTCCAATCCTCCTAAATATGTGTCTTCCTCAACCATTGAATTTGAAGTAAATCAATTTGAGAAGGCTCCATTGTTCAATGGAAATTTTGATATATGGGTGGCAAGAATGAGAAATTTCTTGAAAACTCAAGGAATTGAAGTTTGGAAATCAGTGATTACTAATGACACGATGGACGAAGAATCCAAGGAGTACAATACAAGAGAAATGAAGGCAATTTTGAATGGGTTACCAAATTTTGTGAAGGCCAATTTTGAAAAATGTTCATCAACAAAAGTCATATGGGACAAACTTCATGATCTTCACTCAAAAGGAGCATTGACAATGATCTCTAGTCAAGAAGATGATGGAAAACAAGAAAGAAGTCCAGAATCCGTCAAGGAAGTTGAAGATAAGAGAGATGACAACAAGGCTAAAGAAGACCTAGAAGATGAAGAGAACAAAGAAGACTTTGAAGAAGATCTCCTGAATAAACTTATGGCTTCCATGGAAGAGATTAACAGGTTGAAAAAGGAAAATGAGGAACTTAAGAAGAAAGCGTAAGTTGGTGACCCAAACAAGACAAGGAAGGAAGTTGACCTTGTCAAGCGTCAAGTTCAAGAAAGAATTGAAGAGCTCGCCAAACTTAAGGAGGAATTTCATCAAAACAAAAGAAAGCATCATGAAGAAGTCATATCCATGACAAATCAATTGGATAAGGCAAAGAAAAGGGAAGAAACTTTGTCAAGCCACCTTGAACAAAGACTTAAGAGCTTGAACAATTTTGAAGCAGAAATTGGTTAATACAAGGAAGAGGTCTCCTCTCTTAGATCTCAACTAGAAGAAGCAAAGAAACAAGCGCAAGGAGCTGAAAAGGTGATGGAAACTTTGGCACTCATAAAAGGACAAGTTGATGATGCAAAAAAGGAGAGGAACACCATGATATGCCAACTAAAATAAAAGGATGAAGAAATCTTCATAATGAAATCAAATATCATCTCCCTTAAAATCAAAGCACACGAAGCAACAAGGATGATGGAAGAAATGAAGAAGCAACTAGCCATGAAGATGAAGATTATGAAAGGAGAAATTGTCTCTCTTAAAAAGGAAGTTGACTTGCTAAATAAGAACTTGAAGAGTTCCCAAACCCTAGATGACATCCTAAGTTATCAAAGATCCCCCCTTGATAAATCAGGTCTTGGTTATGCAGGTGAACCCTCAAGCAAGAATGATAATGCTTCAAACAAAAAGGATGTGAGGAAGCCAGGAAGAAATGATACCCCCAGTTGCAGCAAAGGCAAGAGTCAAGATGACATTAGAAGAAACCCTACTCCAAGGAGACTTACAAATGGTGTCAAGAATACAAAAGGCAATGAATATCATCAAAGAATCCCAAGGCAAAAAGACTTCAAAAGTACTTCAAGGAACTCTTCATCTCCCAGGTACCAAAGTATATTTCTTGGATATTGCTATTCTTGTACAAACTTTGGGCACATGGAAAAATATTGTAGGGCATATCACAAAGACAAATATAATGGTCCCCGTCAATCTCCTAGAAGCAATTTTGCAAGAAGAATTCATGATTTCTTATTCATGAACAAGATAGAGTGCTTCAATTGCCATAACATTGGACATATGGCACGTGATTGTAACTTGACTTGGATTCCTAAACAAGCGAAAACCTTGACAACCAAGCCAGAGAAGAAAATTACATAAGTATGGAGAAAGAAACAAATTGGATCCGAAAGTCTCTTGAACACTCCAGCCAACAACACATGTTGTTAATTTGATGAAGACATATTTGGCAGAGATGATATTACAGTGTTTGATGATGAATTTCTGCCAAGAAAAAGACTATGCATATTGTTAGGGGGAACTTGTGATTCTTGACCATTCTGAGAGGGTTATCGTGGGCTGGGGCCCTATAAAAACCTTGATGAGTCACACTTGGACGATCATCCTTTGATAGATTATCTCTTGGGAGCAACTTCATGGAAGAACATGATCCCTTATTCATCCGACGAGCTGGTTTTTCTTCCACTTGTTTACAAGGCAACAAGTTTTCTTGAGCTAAAAGAATCTATGCAGACAAGAGAAGTTGGTTCACCACATGAAGAAATGCAAACATATCAGGGACCACATTGCCAGAAGGAAGAGCACCATGACAGGAGGAGTAACATACCTATGAAGGACTACTATTCATGAAAAACAGAAGTAGCTTGATAGGGGGAGTACTTGGGAACCATGTTTGCCATTGATGTCAAAGGGGGAGAGAATGTTTGAAGGGCAAGAATATTTCCATCAATGACAAAGGGGGAGACTATTGGTCAAGGTTGTCATTGATGTCAATATGGCATGATTTGAGATGACAAATATTCTTGTCCTAGCCTTTGAGATGTTGCTCTATCCTCAAGAAAAATCTAAACCTTGATATTGTGCAACCCCGTTGCGATGAACTAACCCTAGCATAGACTATTAAAACCCTAATTTGCGACACAAACCCTAACCTACTTCTAAAATTTTCTAGAAACCCTAATCCAAGTTTATACCTACAATCTATTCCTAAAATTGTCCTATAAACCCTTAACCCTAGTTCAATCCTAAAACCCTAAAAGCTATCCCAAAAAATCTCAAAACCCTTAAACTTCATTATAACAAATTTATTTAAACTTTATATTAAAACAAATTAATTTAATTAAAGTCTTTAATATAAAGTTACATTAAAGCAATTAATAAAAGTTTTTAATTAAATAAATCATACCATTACCTATCTACGCATTATATAATTTATGAGCCAAAAATTTTAGATGTGCCTTCCCGTCGGCTTCAGCCTTTTGACGTGGGATTCTCCATATGATGGCCATAAAACTTTTATATATATATATATATATGCGTCTCAGTTTTTCTTCTACTTGGACATCAAAGGTCAGTTAAACGGAGTCGAAGATCCAGTTTACAAAAGTATAAGGATCGAATCATTCATTCTAAGTGACAGTTCAAAATCTTTTCTTGGAACAGCGTCAGTTCAGAACTTTTGGAGCAGCGTTTTTCTAGATCGTAACAGTTCAGTTTTGCAAAGCCTGTGGAGCTCATCTCTGAGGACAATCGGAATTGTAAAACTGTGGTGATTTTCAAGCATCTGTTCCTTGGACCTGTGTTAAAGAACTCAGACACCTGTTGTGAAGTGCAGATCTCAGACAGCTTGCTGTAGAACCTCAGAACAGTCGGATTAGATCAGTCTCCATTTGTGAAGCTCAGATCATTTGGAAGATTAACCTGTGGACTTTGATCACTACAACTCGGACAGCAAACAGTGAACTGTTAGCAAGTGGATCGTGTTTGTGGAGAGCTCGGACTACAGAAATGTGAAGAGACTCAATCCTACAGGAGCTTCAATCAAGGACTTCCTCCATTACAGCTCGGACAAGAAACTCGGATTATATATAACAGTCACCTGTAGTAAAACTAGCTCGGACCTCACCTTAAATTAAAGACAACCACCTATAGAGAAAACCAGTGTCACTTGTTGTTACAAGCTCGGATATGTTGAGGATTTCAGTCACCTGTAGCTGCTTCAAGCTTGGACTTGGTGCAGAAAACAGTCACAAGTTTAAGAGCTCAGACCCTTAGATTGGTCACCTGTGTAGCTTGGTTTGCTGACAAGGGCGGGCTCAACACTTGTGCATCAAACCTGTAAGGGAAAACGTATATATTACAGCTTGGATTTGTAACAGATGTAAGAGCAGTCATTTGTGGGAGCTCAGACTGCAATGACATGTGAACAATTCTCAAATTTAGGAAAAGACAGTTCGGATTGGAGACCTGTGTTGGTGGATCTTGGGCTTAGCATTGAAGGTTTACAGCTGTTGCAGTCATTGTGGAAAGTAGTTGAAGATCTTGGAGTACTATTTTTTGAAGGATCATTGAAGTCCGTTTGAAGGCAAGCTTAATATAACAAACTAGAAGATCCTTTAGTAGCACCTTTGAGGATAGCCTTGGAGATAACTTGATGAAGCCTTGAAGAAGAGCTTGCAGTAGTCCTTATACTTGAAGTTGATTGGAAGACCTTGAGCAATTGATTGAAGACACCTTGAGACACCACTGAGCACTGATTGAATCTTGGAGACACCCTTGGAGATCATGATGCATTGAAATTCATCATGAGGTGAACTTAGAGATCTAGCTTTTGTAACATGAAGAGCAGTGGTCACACCTTCTGAGAAGACAAGGTCGTCATTGATGAAGTGATGTGGAGACTAAGTGAAGGTATTATTGAAGATTGATAGGGCTCATTGAAGAGGACATTGGGAGCTGTGAAGAATAACCAAACACATTTTGATGAAGTGAAGCGGAGGGTTGGAGCCCAAGAGGTTGGAACCTCATACTAACAAGGTTGGTGCCTTGGTAGATAGAGTTGGAGCCCTAGAGGATAGGAATCCTCAAGAAACCAAGTCGGAGCTTGTACCAGAGATAGGGTTGGAGCCCTAGAGGTTGGAGCCTCAAAGTGGCAAGGTTGGAGCCTCAAAAGATAGCATTGGTGCCCTAGAGGTCGAAGCCTTGTGAAGCCCAAATAGGTGCTTGGAAAAGTACAGGTTGGTGCCTGGAAGGATTGAAGATCGGTGTCTTCGTCTAGGGTTGGAGCCCTACACTTATTGTATCTATTTTATTTTAAAGAAAAATTTAATAAAAGCATTTAATCTTATTATTCATATTGTGTTCTAAATACAAGTGATCTAACTGGTAAAAATAACAATTAGAAAGAAATACCGATTCACCCCCCCTCTCAGTATTTCCAACAATATCCAGGTTTTGCGAGAGAATTCATCTATAAAAGTCATGTAATAGGAACATCCTCCCAAGGATGTTACGGGCAGCATACCAGATAGAACAGAATGTATCAATTGCAAAATATCAGATGTATTCGTGACACTTGAGAGGAATGGTCCCCTTGTATGCTTCCCTTCGGCACAACCCTGACATATACCTTCATGATCACCTTTAAACTCGGGCATCCCTGTCACCACCTTCCTTGTTTCGAGAAGGGATTTGTAATGAAGGTGTGCAAACCTCCAGTGCCATAGCTCGGTTTGAAGAGTTGTATCACATGACATGGCCCCCAACAAACTTCCTCCAACCTGATAAAGTGTATCAACTCTAAAACCAATAGTAACAGCTTCTTTGAAGTTCTTCTTCCAAATGTGTACCTTTCCATCAATGAATGCCACCTTGAATCTTTTGTCTTCCATTGCCAAAATGGACACAAGATTCTTCTTCAAATCAGGTACATACAACACATCTTGCACGCAGAGGACTTGACCTTGAGATAGATGAAGGGTCACATTCCCTGTCCCTTTCATGGGATAGGTGGCATTATCTCCAAGGATAATCTCTAAATTATTATCCTTCTCAATCAAATCAGAGAGGGCTTCTTTATAACCAGTGAGGTGCCTTGAGGCACCACTATCAATCAACCAAACATCTAGGGTGTCAGGAGGAGATGCAGTAGAGAGGGAAGATACAAGAATATATTCATAATTCTTATTATCAACAACATTAGACTCATCGTACCTAGAATTCCTTGACCTCTTGAAAGGTTGACCATTTCCACTTTGATCAAAGGGAGCCTTCCACTTTCCTTTGAACCTGTTGTTCCTTTGATTGCCATTCCCCCTGAAGATGTTGTTGTCATCATCCCTGAGAGATTCCCTTCTATTGGGGCACTCTCTTGCATAGTGACCATTCTTGTTACAAGGGTAACATCTTCCCTTCCTTCCTTCGGGCCCCGCTCTTCCATGGTTTTGATTTCTCAGACCACCATGGTTCTTCTTCTTTGCATGAGCGTTGAAGGCAGTAGGGTCACCTCCATTTCCATTAGAGGGATGGTCTCTCTCCATCATTCTTGTTTCCTCTTTGGTGCATCTCGTCAACAATTCATCAAAATCAGGAATAACATTTTATTAAGAATTGTAGTATTAAATACATACTAGTCTCGTGGAAGTCCTCCAAGAGCAATGAGGACGAGCTCTCGATCAGCTACTTCTTCTCCTATGGCAAGGAGATCAATCTTGATTTCTGTGAGCCTCATAAAATATGATTGGATGGATTCATCTTTGCCCTTCTTGATATTCTTCAACTTGTTTTTGAAGAAAAGCATTTGATTAGCATTGCTAGCCCTGAACATGCTAACCAACTTATCATACATCTCTTTAGATGTGCCCAGCTCGGAGATGTAAGCAACCAAGTGCTTATGTATTGAATCCCTGATATTCATCTTTTCTTTGATTTCCCCTTTTCTATACTTTGTCTTTGTGGCAGCCAGTGCATTTGATGGAGGTGTGAAAATTCTATTGTAGTATCATGGTTTACTTCTCCTACTTGATTTAAATTATACAAGCTATCTTCAGAAATTAGATTCAGAAAATACCGAAGTAAACACAACTACAATCTACAAATGCAGATCATTTATTGAATACTACGCTCATTCATACAAAGTGACACATGGATTTTTGGACATATGTCCCCGGGAAAACCGGTGCAGCAAATATGAGGGTTTATTTTATTAAGTAGATTTTGAGTTCAATAAATCTGAGTTCCAGATCTGGAAAACCCGACGGAGAATAAAACAAATCTGCAACTAACATGTTGTTCCTGGACCAAATATCTAACTGATCCACACCCTCAAATGGGATTTACAAGACTCAACCCGGATCTGGCCCTAGAAAGCCCAACGCTGCCCCTGAAGCCCCAGCGTCAACCCTGCTAGGCCCTGGGTGCCACTGCGCTGCCCAGAGAGGGACTGCGTAACCCCAGAGAGGGTGACGCAGGCCTTACGCTGGCCTTGGAGACCCTCTGCGTAATTCTGAAACCCTCTGGAGTTGCAGCGTTGTCCTGCGTAGCGACTTCGCAGATGTTGCGTAGCTGCTGCTGCTGCTCTCTGCTCCTCTGTGTTGTCTTTATTTTTTGCTCCTCTACCTCTTACTAACTGTTGGCTCTGGGATCAAATCATCCCCTCAACCAATACTACCCCTCGCTGCAGAAAAACTCTTCCAGAAATTCTTAGCAAACCCCGCCCTAGAATTCCAGATCTGTTCTCTCAGCTCTGCCTCTGTGTGTGTCTCCAACTGACCCTCAAGCCTTTCTCTTATACTTTTTCGTTGAACCCTTCAACGGTCGAGATTAAAACATTCATCAACAGCTGAGATTAAAAAACTACTTGATCCGTGCTTTTTAGAACATTTCAGCACATGTGTTAATTAATTCACTTTAATTATTTAATTTTCCTAAGTTTAGACTTAGGAATCCATTAAAATAATTAATTATTTGAATAACTTGAACACCAACTGAAATTTCTCAAAACACTTTCTGGGTTTCGGAGTTCAAGTATGTCTTAGCCCCCCCACAAAATTTCAAGGCTAGAGCACACTCGATGCTACACCAACTATACAAAATCTCAACAGGAGGCTCATGGATCTTCCCCTGAACATAATCCAGGACATCTTGACCTTCCAAAACCAAATCCAAGACAACTTCCATGCATGATAATCAAACGTGTCAATCAACTTATCATCAGACTTGAAACCCTTGTATGTGGAGGCCATTGATCCTTGGTAAGACTTCTTCTTCGGTGATTGTTTTTCACACTATCTTGGGCTTTGTCTTCACCTTAGCTCTGATACCATGTTAAATTTAGATAACCATGGTATGTTCTATGCTTAAATGCAGTTTTACTTCAATCTTCTTTAAGGCCCAATTCAGATTTTACCAATCACATAAACTTGAAAGTAAAATGCTGATAGAACATAAAATAGATCAACAGAAGACAAGCCAAATAATGTATCAGAATTTGTAATTCTCCTTGTCGAGCAAATGGATAGATAAATGTTTTGTTACAGCAGTCAACAGGATACCCTATCCAGCAAAGACTTGAGTTGGTCAAACCAACTTCTCCAACATCCAAATCAGCCTTTCTCCAAGTGTCACACGCATCCCTCAAAGACAACTCCAAAAAGTCAACGCAAGTCAACCCAAACTGGTCAACACAAAAGTCAACACTGCAGTCAACGAACAATAGTCAAAGTCAATGCTTCTCCTCAATTTTTGTGCCCTCCAATGCGCCCTCAAGAAATTGGAATTTCTGTCCAAAAATCGAAGTCAAAATCAAAGAGTTGACCCAAAGTCAAGGTTGGTCATCATTGTCCAGAAACCCTAAAAACAGCCTGAAAATTACAGCAACTTCTTCAGGTTCAGGTTCACACATGTGAGGGAGGGAAGCCTCTCCTAGGGTATATGAACCAATCAGATCACAAGAATAATGTGTGATGATTTGATGATGAAATGAACATCATCTCCCTCTAATTTATATCCATTAACAAGGGTGTGTGACACATCTTTTGGGCTTGTGAGCCTACATTACAAATCTGGCCGACCTTGCACATGTGTGGAAAATAAAATCAAAATATATGTTATGCTCATCCAAGCAAGATGATCTTTAGAACAATCTTGCACCTCTCCGAAAGAGGAATCCAACAAAAATATAATCATCATCATATGAGCAGTGCAACATGGAGTTTGGACCTAGTTGCCCAAAATTAACAACGCAATTCAGTTAGCACCACGCATAGACTGCGTAGAGGCTGCGTAAGCCCAGCCAGGGTGACGCGGACCTAGCCAGCGCAGTGCAGCACTAGCCAGGCTGACGCAATCCCAGCTGTTTATTTATGGTAGCATCCTGTTGAGAATTTTGTAGGGCTTGAGATGAATACAAAAATTCTCTTCTTGATAATTACTTGTGAGCTTACTTATGTATTCTTTTAGTTAATCCTTCATCAAGTCAATTATCAAAGTACTTAGAATGTAGAGACAGAATTGATTTGTAACTGAATATCTTACAATGTGTTTAGGAAGGTAAATCTTTGATTTGATTTACCTTCCTAAATTTCTATCACCTTTAATTGATTCCGCAAACTGTAGCCTTCAATTACTTCCGCAGTCTATCCTTTCAGTTAATTCCGCAAACTGTAGCTTCAGTTACCTTCAGTCATTTCTGCAATCTATACCTTCAGTCACCTTCAGTCCGCATTCTATTCTTCTCCTTAGATCTGTTCCTTTTAACGTTGTGCAATCTCAGATTCATCCGCAAATCAGTGCTTTCCTCAATGTTGTCCACCTCAGACTTGACCGCAATACTTGTTCTCCAAATGAGCCGTAGTGTAGACATATATATAGGAGACTGAACAGCCTTTAGGCCGACCATACATATTGATATTTAGGCCAACTTTATAACTTCAATTTAGGCCGACTTGAACTTTACTTTCTTTGACCTTTTATGAGGTATTACTTCACATATATTCCAAGATTGTTGAAGGTTGTTTCTGCCATATTTTGAGCTTGTCTTTCAATACTGTTGGAGGGCTCTTGAGAGCTTCTTTATAAGGTCTTCGAACATATCTATCTGAACTGGATCCTTCATGACTTTGACACTTTAACCCTATGAACCTAATAGACATCAAGAAGAAGTCTATCTACATAAAATATTTCTCATGAAACCCATGAGACAAAAATACATTTTTATTATCATTGTCTTCTTATAGTCATCATGAAGACCGACCTAGTTACATTTTACAACACATCGGATGTGCTCTAGCCTTGTAATTTTGTATATAGACTAAGACACATGTATTCCATAAAACCCGGAAATCGTATTGGAAAATTCCACTTAGAGATGATTTAATTAAATTAATTAATCGTTTTTTAAAGTTTTCCTAAGTTTAAACTTAGGGAAACTGATTAATTATAGGGTATTAATTAAATCAAATGTGAATCTTCTAGATAAAGTCATGGATCACCTCCAAGTTAATATTAACCCTTGATTATGTTTTAATCTTGGCCGTTGAAGAGTCAATGAAGGATTATAAGAAGGAGGGTGAGGGGCCGATGGAAAATACACTTGACACTTGAGCCATTTAGCATTTTTGAATTTGTGTGAGGAGACACAGCTTTTGATCAAGAACAAATCACTAGGGCTGGGTTTGCTAAGTGATTTGATTCAGTGATCAGATCCAGAGAGGGGCAGAAGCAGAGATTGGTCAGGAGGACCAAGAATACATTTCAGAGAGAGGCAGCATCAACGCAGGAGAGAGACAGCGCAATTTCTGGCAGGGGTGACGCAGTTGCTGCAGAGAATCACACAGAGCCAGCGCGATGTCTCTTGGAGTCAATCCGGAGAAAGACAGAGGCTGGGGTTCTGAGCCAGGAGGGCCAAGATCCAGCTTCAGATCAGCCAAATCAGCTGCAGGAAAGGGTGACGCAGTTCCTCTAGCTTGCCTACGCAGGCTTACGCAAATCCAGTGTAAGCAATCACGCAAAGGCAGTGAGGGCTTCATCAGTGTTGTTTTTTATCAACCGGAGACTTGCTGAGTGAAGTATATCTCACAGTTATTGTCGCTGTCTAGATTTCTCTAAAGGGTTTGCCGGATGTTGGCACCCTAGTTGTATTCAAGATTCTGCTGCTTAATAATACAAACCCTCAGATCTGCTGCACTGGTTTTCCCAAGTTGAGTTTTTCCGGGGACTTGGCCCAAAAATAACTGTGTCAATGTGGTTGTTTTTCATTGTATTTTGTTCATATTGTTTCAGCACTTAGATTTATTCTGCGGCATTATTTGTGTAGATTGCTTCAGTAATTACTTCGGTATTTCAATGTAATGAAATAATTATCAAATAATAGGAGAAGTAATTCAGATTTGTCGCAGTAGGAATCCAGATCTAGGATTTCTCACACCAGCCAGGGCAGCACAAAGGCAGCGCAGTACCAGTCAGGGTGACGCAGTGGGGACGCTGGTCAGTGAGGGCTGACGCAGAGGTTTCAGAGGAAGCGTTGAGGGTTCTAGTGGGCCAGAAGGGGCTCATGATCTGTAAACCCTGTTTGAGGGTGTGATATAGCCATATCTTCTATCTCCGAGTGAAAGGTACAAACTGCCATGTAATTTCTTTGTACGGCCAATCATTTATGGTGCCTAGAATGTTGTATTAAAATTCTGCATAATAATAAAAACACTCTAGAGTTGTTGCATCGGTTTTCCCGCATTGGGTTTTTCCGGGGACATTTGTCCGAAAAATCGTGTGTAATCTTGTCACATGTGTATTGTTCAGTAAATGATCTGTAGATGTGTAGGCTATAGTTGTGTCTACTTTAATGTTTTTCTGAATAATTCATTAAAATAACTTGTTAATGTTAATGAAACAAGTAGGTAAAGTAGATCTAGATACTGCAATAGGATTTCTGTTTTGAAACTTTCACAGAACCTTCTGGAAAGAAGGGTATTTTGTGGGATACAACAAGACTTTGAAGGCCTACAAGGTCTACATTCTAGGACTACATCAAATTGGGGTTAGTCGGGATGTTACTTTTGATGAGGAGGTAGCCTTTAGGAGGTCTAGAGACTCCCACATGGATATTGATAGTGAGGAGCAGAAGGATCCAAAGGATGCAGGTACAGGTCCCTCCATTCCAGTTGATCATTCTTCAGACTATTAGGAGTCGTCAGTAGAGCCAACAGAGCTAGTGGATCTACCTAGAGATGTTGTCCTGACCAAAAGAGGCCAGCATGGCTTTGTGACACCTTGCAGGATGTTGAAGGGCATGTAGCTCCCCGTGGTACTTTCAGGGGGAGTAGACGACCACAAAGGTGCTCGAGCTATATGACATTGATGAGGCACATCATTGATTTCGAGCCTTCTAGTAATGAGGAGGAAACAAGCCAACGGGTTTGGAAGGATGCCATAATAGAGTAGCCTCAGCCCATCATGAAGAATGATGTGTTGGAGTTTGTGCCTAGACCTGAGGGGAAGTCAGTAGTGACTTCCAAGTGGATCTATAAGACCAAGCATGTAGCAAATGGCACCATCGAGAAGTACAAATCATGGTTCGTGGAAAGAGGTTTCTCTAACAAAGCAGGAGTGGACTATGATGATACATTTGCTCTAGTCGCCAAGTACACTACTATCAGGACTTTTGGTTCTCTTGCTTCAGTTATGAGTTGGAGATTACATCAGATGGATGTAAAAGGTCACATACCTCGATGGTGTGATTGAGAAGGAAGTGTACATATAGCAACCTCAGGGCTTTGAGGTACATGGGAAGGAGTCCCATGTCTGTCGATTGAACAAGGCTTTATACAAACTCAAGAAGGCAATTAGGGTATGGTATTTCGAGATTAATGGATACTTGATGAGTTTGATGCAGATCCTGGCCTTTACTTCATAGTTGTTGATGGTAATCCTTTGATCGTCGTGTTGTATGTTGATGAGTTGTTCCTTACTAGGTTAGAGAGGCTCATTGTCGGGTGCAAGAGGGAGTTGGCCTCAGAGTTTGAGATGAAGGATCTTGGCTTGATGCATTTTACTTGGGATTGGAGGTGTGGCAAAGATGGGATGACATCTTCCTCAGACAGGGTAAGTACATTGTTCAGAGTTTGAGGAGATTTGGCGTGGACTGCAAGTCCATCACTACACCTATGACGACAAATATGAAGAAGTTGAGTGATTCTGCTTCAAATTCAAATTTGGTGGATCCCACAATGTACAGGTTATTGACTGGATCCTTGATGTACCTAGTTAACACTAGGTTATATATTTTCTTTGCAAGGAACACCCTAAGCAATTATATAGTTGAGCCAAGGCATGTACATTGGGTTGCAGCGAAGCATGTGTTGAGGTACTTGTCTGATACAGTTGGATATCGTTTGAGATATGTCTCAAGTTGTGAAGTGAGGCTACATGGATATACAGATTCGGATTGGTCTAGGGGTGCATGTAAAAATTTCAATCTGAAATTCTACAGTTGCAGTGATAGATTTATTTCTCCTACTTATTATTTCAATAAGTTATTTATAGAAATCTATCAGTAAACTTCGAAATATATACTACTGCAACATTCACAATTATATATGAAGAGAAGTAAACAGTGAAGAACATAAGCATAAGAACCAATCACATGTACATAGTTATTTTTGGACAAATGTCCCCGGAAAAACCCAATGCGGGAAAACCGGTGCAGCAGATGAGGGTTTTATTAATATTCTTCAGCAAATGAATATTTACAAGGAATACATTGACAGATGATGGTTTTATTAATATTGCCTCTACGTTGCTGGTATGTTGTCTCTCTGTCATTGTTGTACTCTAGACCTGGGATCAGAGCATCCCCTTGTCAATACTGCCCCTCGCTGCACTGCAAACACTTCTTAAATTCTTAGCAAACCACACCCTAGAATTTCAGCTTAGCTTCAGTGCTACGCCAATATGTGTATTCTCCAACTGACCCCAAGTCCTTCTCTTATACTTTTCTCGTTGAAACATCGATGGCCGTGATCTAATCTCTAATTGACGGCTAAGATTAGAAGTTGTTTGATCCACATCACTTAAATCATTTTCATCACATGTTTCATTAAATTCACTTTAATCTTTTAATTTTCCTATGTTAGACTTAAGGTCCTTAATTAAAAAGATTAATTATTTGAATATCTCTTAAACCTGATGGAATTTCGTCAAACGCTTTGTGGGTCTTGGAGATCTCATGTACCCTAGCTCCTCCACAAAATTTGGGAGCTAGAGCACATCCGATGCTACCCCAAAATCTCAACATAATGCTGGTTCTGTAGCACAAAATTCAAGATCTGGAAGTCTGATTTTCTGGGCAGAGAAGAGCAGACAGTGGCACAAACACCTATACAGTGATTGCTGAACCTGTGCACGAGTTTCCAAATTTGTGACATGAATTTCTAGGAGCTGGACAGAGTTATTCAAGGGAGAGATAAGTACCCTTGATGAGTTTTTAATGCTGTAATAAATTCTCTGAGAAAAGCAAATAATAAATCTCCTTCTTGACTGGTTTTCCCCTTGTGGGTTTTTCCAGGGTCAGAGCTTGACCAAAAACAGTGTTCATTTTATGTGCATGCTTGTGTGATTTTATTATCATCTGAACTGTGTGTAAACTTTAAATATCAGAGGTAGCCTAGCAGTGTTTTACTTTGAATGCGCATTTATGGTTATATATCAGCTAATTGACAAGTGCTGTGGGCATTAAACATTATGTGCAAAACAAACTAAACCGGAGGGGCTACAGGGACCATATTTTTCTACACCAGCTACAACCAACACTCCGCACCAGCATTGCCATAGGTTATTATACCAGAGATGTATAAATAGTTTCTTTAATACTACAAAGACTCTTCAGCCTTGGATACTAGGAATGTCTTTGCTTCGCTGACATCTTTCTCCTGTTCCAGCATGAGGATTTTTGAAGCCGTTCATCTAAGGCCATTATTCACCAGCTATTCTTTACTGTTATTTCGATTTATCTTCTCTTATACTATTCATGTTGCCGCAAGATGTATTTTGCACTCCCTTTATTGCTGCTAGTGCATGTTGCACTCTCAATTCCCACTGACCCAGTTTTGTCATTCATGGACATTTAGAAAATTTCACTTTCTAAATGTATAATAGAAGAAAACATTTTATTATATTATAAGAGCTACAGCAGTCACCACCTCAAGAAGCTCCTGGACATGAATAATTTTAATAGAACACAAAATTTTATTAGAGTTTGGAGAAGGCTGAGACAGATCAAAATAGAAAAAGCAGTTCAGAGTAGAGATATATATTCCGATGTCTATATATTTGTAGGAAAAAGTTACTTCTAGATCCTCAGAATATAAAACCATTTTAGTTACAAGTGACATTGTTCTTGATTAAAGAATGGCAGGACCTTGGCACAAAGTAACAAATGGTACTGACCTCATTACAATCTTCACGATATACAACACCAATACAGTGTCCCCACTGATCAGTCACAGGTATAACATTCTCTCTGAAAAAACGCATTACAACTTCGCGCAGCTGCAGACTAGCAGGTAATGGATTTGCTTCCAGGTATGGTAACATTATTTTCTCTACCGGATCCTCAAATGAAACCTAAAAATTTGACACTCCTTAGGAAATATGTTTCCAAAACCAACCACATCTACTGGTCAAACAATTTAAATAGGACAAAACAAAGAGATATACCCTTTCTAGAATATATGGACTAAGGTTGTTATCAGTGAATCCAGAGATGGCCTGAAGATGCACAATAGCCTGCAAACATACATTGAAAAAATACAGTTGTATTACATATACACATCTGTCCTCTTAACTTGTTCTGAGATCCTAAATGGAATAGTATCAAGCCCTGTGAGAATATTTATTACCACAAAGAATTGACAATATTACAGCATTAAAGTGAGAAATGACCTGTTTCTTTGTCTAGGTTTGGAGAAAATATTTCTTATATTATACAGCAACTCAAAATTAGAGTAGAAAGGAAGCTACCTTAATGCAATCAAAGCTGCAATAAGGTATGAACATGCACTGGCAGATACATTATTAGCATCATGGATGATAAAAGCACCCGTTCCTTTGGCTTGCACACTTACGTCATCATACGACAATTTCAGAAAGGCAACAACAGAACTTTAAACTCCTCCCAAAAAAAACTTACAGCACAATTTCTAGAAAGAGTAGAGTACCCAGACTAAAAAGCAGTGTTACACCTCACATTGTATGAGGCTCCACATTGTGATTTTCATCACGTTGATGGAGTTTTGCAGCAGGTACCTTAGTGCATCGGACTAACTTGGGGTGAAACATCTTTATGTGGCTCCTTCTGTTTCTGGCATTGCATCATTTGATGAGGGTCTTTGGGTTGGGGGAGTCTCACTTCTTGCTTGGATGATAGTGTTTTCTGGTTCAGTGGTCTTCTCACATGTGCTTGCCTTGCTGATCACAACTTGGTTACATATTGCTGCTATCTTGGAGCATGGTATCTCATTATGATTTGGCTTTGATATATATGCTCATCTTTAATTTGCTACACCTTGCTATAGAATGATGGGTCTAGCCCCCCAAGGGGTTAAATGATGATGGTGTTAAGGAGGTAGATATTTCATGGTATTGTTAGAGTTTCCTAGTGATTTCTGCATGATGATGTTGTATTATTGGTGTCACTAGGAGGGCATGTTCTACATGGTCCTCTTGTTTGGTGTGTGGTGTGGACATTCTTGATGATTGGTAGGGTTAGTATTTCTATTGTCCCCTTCTCATATGATGTTGATGTGCTTAGATGGATGTCTTGTGGTTATGCATTTTGCCTCGGTGGGAATTTCCCTAGGTAATATGACTTGATATTGTAACATTTGTTGGATGTCACCTAGGTGAAACATGTTTGATGATGTTGTTGACTTTTATGTGCTCTTCTTAACTAATAATAATCTTTGATGATTATGATATTTTTCACATTCTTATTCATTGATTCCATCATTCAATAATTACACAGAAGACATCAACCAAATAGCAAATAAGACAATAGGATCATAAACAGGCAGCCACACAAAGAACACGCGATATTACCCTGGGAAAACCCACAATGGGGAAAAACCCAACCAACCTTTTCCTTAGAGAATCACTACAACAAGAGATACATCAAAGTCAACTAACCAGCAAGATGGTCATCCACCAAAGACCAAGTCAGCCCTCCACAACACTAAAGAAGTTCTGCAACAAGGTCAAGAAACATTCTCTAGGTCTGCCACAGAACTCGCACTATACCACAGAGTTATACTGTGAAAATTACTAGATGATAGATCTAAACAAATCTAATGAATCTTACTGCAACCATCCGAATTACTCCATCTATTATGTAATTTACTTATACACAATTATTTCTGAATACATGCATGAAACGCTGAAGCAATCACTGAAGCAGCGTACACTACAATAATTATGATTCTGAAACAAGGATATTGAACAAGGTGTTGAAATTTGGTTACCGGAAGACAGGTGGTTCCCTAAGGCGTTGATCTTGTCCTAGGGAAAAGTGTCCAACAGAATTTAATTTTTCTCCTAAAGTGACTTTATAAGTTATAAAGTCAAATCTAATTTAAAAGTGACTTTAAGTGATAAAGTTACTAAGTCTAATTTTAAAGTGACTTTAATAAAGTCAATGTGAAATTAGAAAGTGAAAAGTGACTTTGAAAATAAATGACTAAGTGGGTCTTTATTAAAGTGGGGTGAATTAAAAAATAGAAGTGAGATTTAAATGAACATTTAATCTCAGCCCTAGATGTGAAATTTTGTTTTCCATGAGGTTTCAGTTTCTCCTTATTTCTCCCATATAGTTAAATGCCCATTCCCATAACCATACATTCAACAAGCTGGAAAAATAAATATTTTCTGAAAACAGTAATTCTGGAAATTTCACAATGCTGAAATGCAGAAATAAAAACTCAGAAAAATAAATCAGCCACACAGAATTTTGACACGCTGATTTTTTGTCAATGTGACCTTAGAAAAACCCCCTACAACTCTTGGAGAAAACCAATTCGAAAGATTCTTCTTATTTTTGATAAATGCTTTTACAGTGAGAGAGAAATACTCAGAAAAATTTCAGCAAGTAATAAATACAACTTATCTCATTTTCCGTGCTTAACCACCACCTCAGAAAACGTGTACACAACAAAACAGAAACAATAAATGTTGTACTTTCTCCCTCGTTTTTTGTGCCCAAAAATACAGCAATAAATGTTGTTGTACGGCCTCCTCTTTTTGCGTGCAAAACATCGATAAATGTTGTATGACCTCCTTGGAAAGCGTGCAGACTGTAATAAATGGTGTTGTACGGAAACTGCCTTGATTTCTGTGCACAACAACAGTAGTAGGCTATATGCCCTGCCTCGAAATTCGTGCCACAAAAGCAGCAACTTTCCTCCCTCAAAATCTATGCCGGAAAGTGTACGGATGCATAGGAATGCGTACCTAAAGCTGCAGTACAAAAACTGCCTTGAAAAACGTGCCAAAATTGCCTTGAACTGCGTGCCAACCCTGCTATACAAATTTGCTGAAAGGTTGCCCCGGTATGCATGACAAGGTTTTGTTCTCCTTCTTCTCACTGCTCAGAAAACTCCTTTGCTCTCTTCTTCTCCTCTCTCAATCTGCTCATGAAAGAATGAATGACCTTTTCCCTCATTTTCCTCCTTTAACCTAACCGTAAGTGACTTTTGGGGAATCCCTAAATCCAATGGCTGAGATAGCTTTAGATCTAGGGCTGAGATTAAATGCTTATTTAAATCTCACTTTCTATTTTTTAATTCACCCCACTTTAATAAACCCACTTAGTCATTTATTTCCAAGGTCACTTTTCACTTTCTAATATCACATTGACTTTATTAAAGTCACTTTAAAATTAGACTTAGTAACTTTATCACTTAAAGTCATTTTTAAATTAGATTTGACTTTATAACTTTATAAAGTCACTTTAGGAGAAAAATTAAAGTCTTTTGGACACTTTTCCCTAGGCCAAAGATCAAAGCCTTAGGGAACCACCTGTCCTCTGATAACCAAATTTCAACACTCCCTCTTACCAAGGAAGGTGTTCCTCACCACACCCATCTTGTCTCTGAAGTAGACATGCTTGCCTTGTGGTAAGGCTTTGCTAAGAATATATGCAACCTACTCATCAGTGGGAATATACTCAAGCTTCACAGCTCCCTTCTGAACATAGTCTCTGATGAAGTGATATCTGATGCCGATATGCTTTGACCTGTCATGAAATACTAGATTCTCCGTGAGTTTAATGCAACTTTGATTATCACAGTAAATCATTGAAGGTCTCAACGGTTGACCAAATAAGCCAAACAACTTCTTGCGAAGCCAAATGGCCTCACAACTAGCTAGACTGGCTGCAATGTACTCTGCTTCTGTTGAACTCAATGCTACTGACTGCTGCTTTCGGCTGAACCACGACACTACTGCCGAACCCAACCCAAAACAACACCCTGAAGTGCTCTTCCTATCAGAAGCACAACGTGCCCAATCAGAATCAGTGTAACCTGCCAATCTCACTCCATCCCCCTGCCTATAATCCAGACCATAATCCACTATCCCCTGCAAGTACCGCAAAATGTGTTTTGCAGCAACCCAGTGCACCCTCCTGGGCTCACACATGAACTGGCTCATCGTGTTGACTGCAAAACATATATCTGGCCTGGTGTTGACCAAATACATCAAGGAACCAATCAGCTGTCTATACAAAGTGGGATCCACCAACTCGGAATCTGAAGCGTGAAACTTCTTCCAATTGGTGATCATCGGTGTCGACATGGGTCTACAATCCTCCATGTGGAATCTGCCAAGGATGTCCACAATATACTTCCCCTGCCCCAGGAAGAAATGACACATCTCCAAACCCAAAAAGTAATGCATCAAGCCAATGTCCTTCATTTCAAACTCCGACGCAAGATCTCTCTTGTAGTGCTCTATGAGTCTCTCTGCACCCGTAATGACGAAGTCATCCACATACAACACCAGAATGAGAGGCTCCTCACCTATCACAATAAAGTAAAGGTTTGGATCTGCATCACTCTTTGTGAAACCCATCTCCTGCGAGTATGTATCTATCCTGGAGTACCAAGCTCTGGGAGCTTGCTTCAGGCCATAAAGGGTCTTCTTCGATGCCGCACATGGGACTCCTTCCCATGCACCTCGAAGCCACCATCGGTGCTCAGTAACCCTGCCTCACCGCGCGACCATTGAGAAATGCTGATCTTCACACATCATACGGTGGATCTTCCAACCCATCTTTGCTACTATCGATATGATGGAGCGAATCGAATTATATCGAGCCACGGGAGTGAAGGTCTCCTCATAATCAACTCCCTCTACCTGGGAGAACCCTCTAGCCACAAAACTTGCTTTGAATTTCTCAATTCTTCCATCTGCAGCATGCTTTACCTTGTAAATCCATCTGGAAGTAACCACGGATTTACCCTCAGGCCTTGGCACCACCTCCCAAACATCATTCTTCATGATAGAAGAATACTCCTCATGTATGGCCTCTCTCCAGACCTACTGGCTAGCTGCCTCCTCATAGCTAGAAGGCTCAGAGTCAAGGATGTTGGCAACCATTGCAATATAGCTACAGAACCTATCAAGTGGTATGCTCTCTCTGACCGGCCTCTTGGACCCAGCAACATTTTTGGCCACTCTCAAGGTATCCTGAAGCCACTTGGGCTTCCTCTTCCCTGAGCACACTTCTCCCAGAGGAGCTGAAACTCCACCTCATCACCGAAGCACGAACTCTTGTTGTACGTATCACCATCCTCACACGAACACCGAACACAGCAAGAACGCTGAAGTATCGACGCGAACTGTCCATCAATGGACTCCCTAGTGAACTGCTCTGCGGACTGCTCTGCATGCTGCCCGAAGCACCACCCCTCTGACTCTGTGAGCCACTGCTCACTGACGGACCTGACACCGTAATCGATGTACCTCCGGATCCTCCTGATCCCTGCGACTAACTCAGCTACTCCTGAGGGTCTGGCTGATCCAGATACTCTAACTCTTGTGACCTCCTGAAAGCCCTGTCCTCCTCGAATTTCACATCCGATCTAACAACAACTCTCCTCTATGCAGGAATATAAATCCGAAAGGATTTCGAGGTCTCACTGTAGCCCACAAAGATACCCTTCTTTGCGGTGGGCTCTAGTTTGGTCCTCTTCTCCTTGGGTACGTAGGAGTATGCAATACACCCAAAAATACGAAGATGACCACATCAGGCTTCTTCCCAAAAAAAGCCTCCTCCGGAGTCACATGCCCCAAGGCACGATGTAGACTCTTTTTTTGCAAATATATAGCAATGTTGCAGGCCTCTGCCCACAAAAACAATGGTAACCCCTGATCATGTAGCATGGCTTTGGCAGCCCCTCTAATGGATCTGTTCTTCCTCTCCGCAACCCCGTTCTGCTGGGGGTTGTAAGGAACTGTGAACTCCCTCCTAATGCCTGCCTCCACACAATAATCAACAAACTCTCCAAGGGTGTACTCACCTCCATTGTCCGACCTTAGGGACTTGATCTTCCGACCTGTCTGGGTCTCCACAAGAGCTCTGAACTCTTGAAACTGCTTGAAAACCTCACTCTTGGTCTTCAAGAAATAAATCCAGGTCCTCCTAGAGTGATCATCAATGAATAATACATAATACTCATATCCACTCAAGGAAACATGAGACATCCGACCGCTCACATCGGAATGAATCAAATCAAGTATCCCAGTCGATCTGCTGTCACTGCTGGGAAAAGGGGATTTGGCAAACTTGCCCATCGCACATCCTCTGCATGTATCAAAGTGATTAGCACTGAAGTCTGACACACTTGTAGTGATCTCCCGCAATGTCCTCAAGGTTCCATGATACATGTGCCCCATCCTGCGGTGCCAAATCTCACACAGCTCTGAACTGCTAGCTCTACTGTCGGTACTACTACTCAATGCCAAAAAGGGCTGAAATGCAAACTTGTACACCTTTGCATGGCGTACACCAATCACTCTAGCTGAATCAACTGGAGCGACCCTGGGATCTATCAGCACCTGTCCTCTCCTGAACAATATCTCATATCCTCTGTCCTCCAATGCTGAGACGGATATGAGGTTCTTCCTCATCCCTGGCACATATAGAACATCTGACACCTTCAAGGGAGTTTTGGGTTCCCTCACAAATGTCAAAGTCCCCACACCGACTGCTCTAACAACACTGTCATCTCCGAGTACTACCTCTATATCAGTGCCACTCTCTGAAAGCTTTGAGAAGTACTCACGGACTCCTGTCATATGACGTCAAGCCCCACTGTCAACATACCAGATACCTGAAGATGCTCCGCTAGTGGAGGGAAATGCACACTCCCTCTCAACCTCCATGGTAGGTGATCCTGCACTAGTGGACACACAAGCAATGAACCCAAACTCCCAATCAAAACTATCCGTAAAGTCCTCTATCTCTGTTGATGCTGCCATGCTCTGGTTCTTCCCCTTCTTCTTCTTCTCTGAACACACAACTGCATAGTGTCCCATCTTCTGACAATTCCAACACTTCACCTTGGAATAGTCCTTCTGCGTGTTCCCTTGTTTACCTTTACCTTTGCCTTTGCCCCCACCACCTCTTGTGGAAGCTTGCTTCTTTCCCTTGACGTTCTTGCCTCCTGCCAACAGTGCTACATCCTCATCCTCCTCAACTGGTTTGGCTGCCCCAAGCTGGCTCTTTCTGATTTCTGTCTGTATGCAATCATCCCAGAACCTCTCCTAAGTGGGAAGGGTCTCACGTGCACAAACCCCATCAGCAAAGTTTAGCCATGAACTGGGAAGGCCATTCACTGCAATCCGCACCAACTCAGTGGGTGGAATGACCTCTCCAACTGCTGCCAATGCATCTCGCACATTAGTAATCTTTGTGAGATATCCAGCTGCATTATCAGTCTTACCCATTTTAATGGTCTTCAGCTTCTCCCTTAGGACCATTTTTCTATTCTCATTGGTACTCTGGTAGAGATTGGTCAATGTTATCCATATCTCATGAGCATATCTCTTTCCTCTCACATGAGGAATGCGATGGTCGTTGATTCCATCTAGAATCAGTCTCTTACCCTTGTTATTCTTTTTATTAAAGGCTGCCAACTGAACAGCATCAATAAGCACATTAACAGGGTTCTGTGCGGTATGCACCATGATATCCCAGACTTCTGCCTCCTCAAAGATGCTCTACATTCTTCCTTCCAAACACTGTAGTTACTATGCCCGTCCAACCTATCCTCCACCCTCAAGCCCAAAGACATGCTTGCTGTCCTAAAATAGCTGAAAATAACACTGCTGTAGTAAAAGTAAAATTTTCTGTATGAAAAATCAGCTTGCTGTAATTTCTAAGTGAAAAATCAGCTTGCTGTAATTTTTCCTTCTTACTGTCCCAAACTGCCTTTTCAACAAAATAGCTCCGATACCATGTAGAAATTTCTGTTTCCCACCCCGGTTTTCAGTTTCTCCTTATTTCTCCATATAGTTAAATGTCCATTCCCATAGCCATACATTCAACAAGATGAAAAATAAATATTTTTCTGAAAACACAAATTCTGGAAATTTTCAAATGCTAGAAATTGCAAAAATAAAACTCAGCAAAATAAATCAGCCACACACAGAAAATAGACACGTTGATTGTTTGTCAATGTGACCCTGGAAAAACCCCCTACAACTCTTGGGGAAAACCAGTTCGAAAGCTCTTCTTATTTCTGGAAAATTCTTTTTACAGTGAGAGAGAAATACTCAGAAAAAATTTCAGCAAATAATAAATACAACTTATCTCGTTTTCTGTACTCAACCACCAGCTCGGAAAATGTGTACACAGCAAAACAGGAACAGAAATAAATGTTGTACGGTCTCCCTCGTTTTTTGTGCCCAGAAATTACAACATTAAATATTGTTGTACGGCCTCCTCTTTTTGTGTGCAAAACAACAATAAATGTTGTTGTACGGCCTCCTTGGAAAGCGTGCAGACTGTAATAAATGCTATTGTATGGACACTGCCTCGATTTTTGTGCAAACAACAGCAAGTTGTACGGCCTGCCTCGAAATCCGTGCCACAAAAACAACTTTCCTCCCTCGAAATCTGTGCCAGAAAGTGTATGGCTGCCTAGGAATGTGTACCTAAAGCTGTTGTACGGAATCTGCCTTGAAAAACGTGCCAAAATTGTCTTTCAGCACTATGAAATTTCTGTGTGTGGCTGATTTATTTTTCTGAGTTTTATTTCTGCATTCCAACACTGTGAAATTTCCAGAATTTGTGTTTTCAGAAAATATTTATTTTTCCAGCATGTTGAATGTATGGCTATGGGAATGGGCATTTAACTTTATGGGAGAAATAAGGAGAAACTGAAAACCGGGGTTGGGAACAGAAATTTCTACATGGTATCAGAGGTATTTTGCTGAAAAGTGCAGTTTGGGCAGCAAGAAGAAAAATTACAGCAGGTTGTTTTTTCACACAGAAAACAGTACCTTTACTACAGCAGTGTTATTTTCAGCTTATTTAGGACGGCAAGCATGTTTTTGGGCTTGAGGCTGGAGGGTAGGCTGGATGGGCATAGTAACTACAGTGTATGGAAGGAAAGAATGCATAGCATCTTTGAGGAGGCAGAAGTCTAGAATATAATGGTAAATAACCAACAGCACCCTGTGAATGTGCCTACTAATGTTGTTCAGTTGGCAGACTTTAACAAGAAGAATAACAAGGGTAAGAGACTGATTAAGGATGGTATTAAAGACCATGTCATTCCTCATGTGAGAAGAAAAAGATTTTCTCATGAGATGTGGACAGCCTTGACCAATCTCTACCAGAGTACCAATGAGAACAGAAAAATGGTCCTAAGGGAGACGCTGAAGACCATTAAGATTGCTAAGACTGATAGTGCTACTGGATATCTCACAAAGATCACTAATGTGAAAGATGCTTTGGCAGCAGTTGGAGAAGTCATTCCACCCACTGAGTTGGTGCGGATTGTAGTAAATGGCCTTCCCAGTTCATGGCTGAACTTTGCTGATGGGGTTTGTGTACGTGAGACCCTTCCCACTTGGGAGAGGTTCTAGGATGATTGCATATAGACTAAAATCAGAAAGAGCCAGCTTGGGGCAGCCAAACCTGTTACGCAGGATGAGGATGTAACTCTGTTAGTAGGAGGCAAGAAAGGCAAGGGAAAGAAGCAAGCTTCCACAAGCAGTGAGGGGTGCAAAGGAAAAGGTAAAGGTAATTAGGTGAACACGCAGAAAGACTATTACAAGCTGAAGTGTTGGAATTGTCAGAGGATGGGACACTATGCAATTGTGTGTCCGGAGAAGAAGAAAAAGGGGAAGAACAAGACCATGGCAGCATCAGCAGAAATAGAGGACTTTACGGATAGTTTTGACCGAGAGTTTGGGTTCATTGCTTGTGAGTCCACTAGTGCATGATCACCTGCCACAGAGGTTGAAAGGGAGTGTGCATTTCCCTCCACTAGCAGAGCATCTTCAGGTATCTGGTATGTTGACAGTGGGGCTTCACGTCATATGACAGGAGTCCGTGAGTACTTCTCATAGCTTTCAGAGAGTGGCACTGATATAGAGGTAGTACTCGGAGATGACAGCGTTGTTAGAGCAGTCGGTGTGGGGACATTGACATTTGATAAGGAACCCAAACCTTCCTTGAAGATTTCAGATGTTCTATATGTGCCAGGGATGAGGAAGAACCTCATATCCATCTCAGCATTGGAGGACAAAGAGTATGAGATATTGTTCAGGAGAGGACAGGTGCTTATATATCCCAAGGGCGCTCCAACTGATTCAGCTAGAGTGATTGGTGTACGCCATGCAGAGGTGTACAAGTTTGCATTTCAGCCCCTTTTGGCATTGAGCAATAGCACCGGCAGCAGAGCTAGTAGTTCAGAGTTGTGCGAGATTTGGCACAGCAGGATGGGGCACATATATCATGGAGCCTTGAGGACATTGCGGGAGATCACTACAAGTGTGCCAGATTTCAGTACTGATCACCTAGATACATGCAGAGGATGTGCGATGGGCAAGTTTGCCAAATCCCCTTTTCCCAGCAATGACAGCAGATCGACTGGGATACTTGATTTGATTCATACCGATGTGAGCGGTCAGATGTCTCATGTTTCCTTGAGTGGATGTGAGTATTATGTTTTATTCATTGATGATCACTCCAAGAGGACCTGGATTTATTTCTTGAAGACCAAGCGTGAGGTATTCAAGCGGTTTCATGGGTTCAGAGCTCTTGTGGAGACTCGGACAGGTCGGAAGATCAAGTCCCTGAGGTCGGACAATGGAGGGGAGTACACCCTTGGTGAGTTTGTTGATTATTGTGCGGACGCAGGCATTAGGAGGTAGTTCACAGTTCCTTACAACCCCCAGCAGAACGGGGTTGCGGAGAGGAAGAACAGATCCATTGGAGGGGTTGTCAAAGCCATGCTACATAATCAAGGGTTACCATTGTTTTTGTGGGCAAAGGCCTGCAACACTGCTGTATATTTGCAAAACAAGAGTCTGCATCGTGACTTGGGGCATGTGACTCCGGAGGAGGCTTTTTTTGGGAAGAAGCCTAATGTTGGTCATCTTTGTATCTTTGAGTGTATTGCATACTCCTACGTACCCAAGGAAAAGAGGACCAAGCTAGAGCCCACCACAAAGAAGGGTATCTTTGTGGGCTACAGTGAGACCTCGAAAGCCTTTCGGATTTATATTCCCGCACAAAGGACAGTTGTTGTCAGGCGGGATGTGAAGTTCGAGGAGGACAGGGCCTTCAGGAGGTCAGGGGAGTTAGAGTATCTGGATCAACAAGACCCTCAGGAGCAGCTGAGTCAATCGCAGGGATCCAATGGGCAGGGATCAAGAGGATCCGGAGGTACATCGATTACGATGTCAGGTCCATCAGTGAGCAGTGCCTCGCAGAGTCAGAGGGTTTGTGCTTCAGGCAGCATGCAGAGCAGTCCGCAGAGCAGTTCACTAGGGAGTCCACTGATGGACAGTTCACACAGTACTTCAATGTCTACAGGTTCAGGTTTAGGCAGGAGGACAGCAGACAGACATTCAGGAGTTCAGGATACTGATGAGGAGGAGGAGTTTCATTCTCCGGTGGGAGAAGTGTGCTCAGGGAAGAGGAAGCCCAAGTGGCTTTAGGATAGCTTGAGAGAGGCCACATCTGTTGCTGGGCCAAAGAGGCCAGTCAGAGAAAGCAAACCACCTAATAGGTTCTGTAGCTATATGGCAATGGTTACCAACATCGTTGACTCTGAGCCTTCTAGCTATGATGAGGCAGCTAGCCAGCAAGTCTGGAGAGAGGCCATGCAAGAGGAGTATTCTTCTATAATGAAGAATGATGTTTGGGAGGTGGTGCCGAGGTCTGAGGGCAAATCTGTGGTTACTTCCAGATGGCTTTACAAGGTAAAGCATGTTGCAGATAGCAGCAATGAGAAATTCAAAGCAAGGTTTGTGGCTAGAGGGTTCTCCCAGGTAGAGGGAGTTGATTATGAGCAGACCTTCGCTCCTGTGGCTCAATATACTTCAATTCGCTCCATCATATTGATAGCAGCAGAGATGGGTTGGAAGATCCACCAGATGGATGTGAAGACCACATTTCTCAATGGCTTCATACAAGAGGAGGTGTACATTGAGCAGCCACAGGGCTTTGAGGTGCATGGGAAGGAGTCCCATGTGTGCAGACTAAAGAACGCCCTTTATGGCCTGAAGCAAGCTCCCAGAGCTTGGTACTCCAAGATAGATACATACTTGCAGGAGATGGGTTTCACAAAGAGTGATGCAGATCCGAACGTTTACTTTATTGTGATAGGTGAGGAGCCTCTCATTCTGATGTTGTATGTGGATGACTTGGTCATTACAGGTGTAGAGATACTCATAGAGAGCTGCAAGAGAGATCTTGCGTCGGAGTTTGAGATAAAGGACATTGGCTTGATGCATTATTTTTTGGGTTTGGAAGTGTGGCAAGAAGAGGGGCATTTCTTCCTGGGATAGGGGAAGTATATTGTGGATATCCTTGGCAGATTCTACATGGAGGATTGTAGACCCATGTCAACACCTATGATCACCAACTGGGAGAAGCTTCATGCTTCAGATTCCGAGTTGGTGGATCCCACTTTGTATAGATAGTTGATTGGTTCCTTGATGTATTTGGTCAACACTAGACCAGATATTTGTTTTGCAGTCAACACGATGAGGCAGTTCATGTGTGAGCCCAGGAGGGTGCACTGGGTTGCTACAAAACACATTTTGCGGTACTTGCAGGGGATAGTGGATTATGGTCTGGATTATAGACAAGGAGATGGAGTGAGATTGGTAGGTTACACTGATTCTTATTGGGCAGGTTGTGCTTCTGATAGGAAGAGCACTTCAGGGTGCTGTTTTGGGTTGGGTTCGGCAGTGGTATCGTGGTTCAGCCGAAAGCAGCAGTCAGTAGCATTGAGTTCAGCGGAAGCAGAGTACATGGCAGCCAGTCTAGCTAGTTGTGAGGCCATATGGCTTCGCGAGATGTTGTTTGGCTTATTTGGTTAGCTGTTGAGACCTTCAGTGATTTACTGTGATAATCAGAGTTGCATTAAACTCAAGGAGAATCCAGTATTTCATGACAGGTCAAAGCATATCGGCATCAGATATCATTTCATCAGAGACTATGTTCAGAAGGGAGCTGTGAAGCTTGAGTATATTCCCACTAATCAGCAGATTGCAGATATTCTTACCAAAGCCTTACCACGGGGCAAGCATGTCTACTTCAGAGACAAGATGGGTGTGGTGAGGAACACCTTCCTCAGTAAGAGGGAGTGTTGAAATTTGGTTACCGAAGGACAGGTGGTTCCCTAAGGCTTTGATCTTTGGCCTAGGAAAAAGTGTCCAACAGAATTTAATTTTTCTCGTAAAGTGACTTTATAAGTTATAAAGTCAAATCTAATTTAAAAGTGACTTTAAGTGATAAAGTTACTAAGTCTAATTTTTAAGTGACTTTAATAAAGTCAATGTGAAATTAGAAAGTGAAAAGTGACTTTCGAAATAAATGACTAAGTGGGTCTTTATTAAAGTGGGGTGAATTAAAAAATAGAAAGTGAGATTTAAATGAGCACTTAATCTCAACCCTAGATCTAAAGCTATCTCAGCCATTGGATTTAGGGATTCCCCAAAAGTCACCTAGGGTTAGGTTAAAGGAGGAAAATGAGATAAAAGATCATTCATTCTTTCACGAGCAGATTGAGAGAAAGAGAAGAAGAGAACAAAGGAGATTTCTGAGCAGTGAGGAGAAGGAGAACATAACCTTGGCACGCATACCAAGGCAGCACTTCAGCAAATCCATACAGCAAGGAGAGGCACACAGTTCAAGGCCGTTTGGGCACGAGTTTCAAGGAAAAACCGTATAGTAGCTTGGGCACATATTCCTAGGAGGCTGTATAGCAGTTTTGGCACAGATTTCGAGGAGCAGTTCGCTGGTTTTGAGACACAATTTTCAAGGCAATCTGTACAGTGAGTTGTTCTCCCTGTGCACATAAATTGAGGTAGAAAACCGTACAGCATTTATTGTTGCCTCTGCACGCATTTTGAGGAGGCCGTACAGCAGCATTTATTGTTGTTCTGCACACTTTTCAACGAGGTCGTACAGTAACATTTAATGCTGTAATTTCTAGGCACGAAATTCAAGGAAGACCGTACAGCATTTAATGTTGTTTTTGTTTTTCTGTTTGCACATTTTCCGAGGCAGTGGTTAAGCACAGAAATCGTGAAAAGTTGTATTTGTTACTTGTTGAAATTTTCTGAGTATTTTTCTCTCACTGTAAAAGCTAAATTATCAAAAATAAGAAGAGCTTTCGAACTGATTTTCCCCAAGAGTTGTAGGGGGGTTTTCCAGGGTCAAGTTGACCAAAAATCAACATGTCTATTTTCTGTGTGTCGCTGATTTATTTTTCTGAATTTTATTTCTGCATTTCAGCACTGTGAAATTTCCAGAATTTGTGTTTTCAGAAAATATTTATTTTTCCAGCTTGTTGAATGTATGGCTATGGGAATGGGCATTTAACATTACGGGAGAAATAAGGAGAAACTAAAAACCGGGGTTGGGAACAGAAATTTCTACACAAGGAAATCATTCACACATATGACACCTTTAATTTGGACTAAGTCCCCGAAAAAACCCAATGCGGGAAAACCGGCGCAGCAGCTCTGAGGGTTTTATTATTAAGCAGTAGCAATGTCTGAATACATCTCTGAATACCCCTAGGGTGATTCAGTTACATATAGAAATAATGGCAGAAGAATTTGTGAGGATTTACCTCCCTCAATCACTAAGTTTCTGGCTGATCCAGATGAAGAAAAACATGCCCTGGGGAGGGTTTGCGCAATCCCAGCGCTGCAACTTGCAGCCTCTGCGTCATCCCCTTCCAGGCTCAGCATTCAGCCCCAACCAAGTCGTTTTGCATCCTTGGACCCTGAGGAATAGCCTCCCGATGCCACTTTCCGGATCCCGGCCTCCAAAACTGATCCACCAGCAAAATTCTGAAAACCCTTCCTCTGCCTATGTGTTGCCTCTGCATGAGCCTACGCAGTCACTACGTCAATCCTCTTCCTTCAGCGTTGGCTTTGGCTAGATCTCTTCTGCCTCTCTTTGACTGATGCTCCACCGGCTCAGAAAATATTTCCCTCTGGATGCTATCTTTGCCCCTCACTGCTCAGATCTCTAGCTCGAATTTCTCAACAAACCACGCCCCAAAAATTTCGATCTTAGATCAACTCAGTGTCTCAGTGTATTTTCCATATGACCCTCAACCCTTCCTTTATATTCTTCTCGTTGACATATCAATGGCCCAGATTAGATATCTAATCAACAGCTAAGATCATAACATGACTTGATCCATGTCCTCTAGAAGATTCACACTCTGTTTTATTTAACACCCTTTAATTATTTAATTTCCATAAGTTTAGACTTAGGGTCCCCATTAAAATAATTAATTTTTAAAATAAAACAAAATCTGAGTGGAATTTCCAAAAACACTTTATGGGTTCTTTGGAATACAAGTGTTTAAGCCTCCACACCAAATTTGAGACTTAGAGCACTTTCTGATGCTAGAAAAATCAACATATACCACAGAGACACAACCTCAATCTCAGCCTCCAAACTCGCATTGTATTGCAGAGATATGCCACAGATAACAAAGTCACAAGAGGACAAAATCTCACCTCCTGTCACAGCCTCAAACTTCGGATTTGTCCACAGGGTTGATGCCTCTAATTTGCGCACAAGACAATAGACCCTTCTCATTGTTCCACAGAAACATGCCACAAATGTCATACCTGTGCAATATGTCACAGACCTTTCACATGGTTCAGCCTAAGATTGACAACCTCAGACTTCCGAATTTCTACCCCAGAAATCCTCTCACTTCTACCTTAGGAACCTTGTATATGCCTCAGATCAGATCATCCAAATTGTGTCTCTTTGAGAGAAAATAGGCTCTAATTATAGTTTTTCATCCATGCGAAACGACGTGTCACTTGGGCAGGCCGACTTGATCCTGGGAGGGCCGACTTGGTCTTTGTGGAGGCAAAATACAAATTTAAATTTTCATTTTTCCAGTTCTTAAAGAGTAATCAAATAAATAATTACCTTTTTCTTGCAAGCATGAAAAACATGCTTCATATAATTTTCTTGCAAGTGTGAAAAACATTATGAAGACTGACCATAGCTACAAATTTCAACACTCCCTCTTATAGCTAGGGAGGTGTTGTTGATTTTTGGGTAGCATCGGATGTGCTCTAGCTCCGAAATTTTGTGGAGGGGCTAGAGCAAATGAGATCTCCAAGGCCCAAAAATCGTTTGGAGAAATTCCACCCGGAGTGCATTTTATTCAATTAATTAATTATTTTTAATAGAGACTAAGTTAAAACTTAGGAAATTAAAATAATTAAAGTGAATTAATGTAAATGTGGGTGAAAAGCTTCTAAGTGACGAGGATCAAGTCTGTTTTAATCTTAGCCGTTGATTAAAGATTTTATCACGGCCGCTGATCTCTCAACAGGAAAAATATAAAGGAAGGCTTGAGGGTCAGTTGGAGAACACACACGGAGAGCAACACTTGAGCAAAATCGAAATTCTGGGGCATGGTTTGCTGAGAATTTCGGAGTGAGTTCTAGTGCAAAGAGGGGCAATTCGGCATTGGGACTTCAGCCCAAGGCCGAGAATACATAGCAGAGAGGCAGCGCAGCACCTAGGAGGGTGACGCAGAGCCTGAAGGCGAAGAGAGGTGACGCAGTCACTGAAGAGTTAGCACTGGGATTTCTGTGAAGCAGATCGGGCATCAATTTAGCAGATCGATTTCTGAGCCGAGAAGGCACACGAGGAGGGTGATGCAGTTCCTAGAGGGTGTAACGTAATCTCAGTGCAGGGTTGGGAGCAGCTGCTGTTGCGCAACATTGGGGACAATGTAGTCACCTGTGGGGTTTGATCATTCTGTTGCAGATCAGCCAAAATATTTGTCTCCAAACAGAGGTACTTCTATTGGGATTTTTCTATGTTGGGTGAGTCGTATTTGGCACTGTAGTTGTATTCAAAAATATGCTTAATAATAAAACCCTCATATCTATTGCACCGGTTTTACCGCATTAGGTTTTTCCAGGGACGTTTAGTCCAAAAATAAGTGTGTCCTTTGTGTGATTGTTTCATCTGTCTATTGAAAAACACAAGTAGGAAATGCCATTCAGTTAACTACAATAGGATTTCTACTAGTCAGATTCAGAAATTTTCACATGGTATCAAAGCAATTGCAAATCAAGGAAGACTGTAGCCATCAACGAAAGGACAAAGGAAAATCTACTGCAGGAAAGTAGCTGTCCCGAGAGACAGCACAGTTTTGGGCTAGAGAGGCAGAGGAAGGTTGACGCAGTCACCAAGGAAGGCTCACGCAAAGCATGCGTCATCCTGCTAGGGTGATGTTGTAGCTGTAGAAGGCAGCGCAGTGATTGTTGGGCCAACAGAGAGACTATCGAGTCCCATTTTTCCGATTGTCGTGGCTAGAGGTGCAGTACAAATTCTATTTGGAGTTGCTGATAGGACGCTGATTATGTTGGTACAAAACAGTATCTAGCGGGGCAAAAGCAAAGTAGAGGGAATCAGTTCCTCAGAAGATTTCTTGCCAAGAAGTCTAGATCTAGTGTTGAGTAGCAGCAAAGAGAGATTGGAGAGGGGTGCTTTGACATTTGTTGGCGAAAGGATTTCCGTGAAGGAAATCGAGATTCAAAGGGAGCTTGTTCCTTAGAGGATTTCTAGCGCCAAAGAAATCCAGATCCAAGTTTTGTTGGGGCAGCAATGAAAGAGGGAGAAAGGAACTTGTTCGACATTCAATTGAGCAGAGATGGTCGCGAATGGACTGAGAGATCAAGACAAGTTGGATGGAGCATCCAACTTTGTCATCTAGAAGGCCAGGATCCTGGCAGTTTTGGATGAACATCGCATTAAGGATTATGCCTTAAGGGCGGTTGTTGTTCTGGTTGATGTTGATCCTCTCAAGAAGTACGAGGAGGCTCAAGCGAAAGCTAAGCGCATCATCATGGACAGAGTCAAGGATCATGTGATCCCACATATTGCTTAGAAGAACACAACAACGGAAATGTGGGAGGCCTTGATCACATTGTACAAGGGATCCTCCGTCCAACGGAAGATATTGCTTGAGAGCCAGCCGAAATTGTTTCAGATGCAGAAGGGAGAAGAAATCGATCCCTTCCTTATCAGATTGTAAGGGATCAGAGATTAGCTAGGTTCCGTAGGGGTTACACCAGATGCTGGATTTATGGTCAAGACTGCCCTAAATGCAATCACTGAAGACTGGGAAATTTTTGTCCAAAGCATTTTCAGCAGGGCTTCTCTTCCTAGCTGGGAGGAGATGTGGGCAACTCTTCGACAGGAAGAGATCAAACGGTGGACCAAGGCAGGAAGCAGCAACAAAGGGATCAAAGACAAGAAAGAGGAAGAGGAGGATGCGGCTCTCGCATCAAATGGACAGCAAGGGCTGCAAAGAAGGAAGAAAAAGGACCTCTCGAAAGTCAAATGCTTCAGATGTGGGGAAATGGGACCTTTCGCCACGCAGTGCCCTCTGAAGAAGAAGGGCAAAGAAGAGAAGCCAAACTCGTAGGTTGCTCCAGCACATGTTGATGAGGAGGATGTCGATGATTGTGCCATGAATGCTCATGTACCTCTACAGAAGAGGTGGGGTGATATGCAGTTGTAGTTGGAGCTACAGAGAGAAGGGGCACATACGGCTACGGGAGCCCTTAATGACAGTAGCAGAATGACGGGAGTCAGTTGGTGCGAGCGATGATGGAGTGACAGTGGCAAAGCTAGAGCGCCAAAGTATGAAGCAGCGCAGTGGAGTGTTGCAGCAGTGCAGGAGGCACAGATTAGATACAACAACAATGCAGTAGCATCAAAGGATCAACGCAGATTAGCAGCAGAGGAAGCTTCAGCATCGAGGTGCATCCAGACTGACTAGTATGCCAAGATTTGGGATGTCTTTCAGTGGCTTAACTCTCAGCAACTAAATTGCAGTGCAGCAGTTAGCAGTAGCAATGCTATGGGCAGTGTTGTCGCATAGAATATCTAGGCACCGCGACAACGGCTCAGATCGGGAGCTATCACCCTGATCCCCAATCTCTCTATCTAAGTTGTCTCCTTGCAAGCTAAGGGAGGTAGACCCTAACAAAAATGAATGAAAAGAACTGGTTGAAAACAACCAATTCAGGAGACACAACTAGAAGACCAAGTACTTCTCAAGATTAACGAAATTTTATAGATCCAATTAGATTTGAAGCTTTAATATCAGTGCCTTGTGGACTTAAAATATCCCGTTATGAAATTAAAGTCAAGTATCTGATATGTAACTGCTGCTATGAAAAATAGATTCACCACAATGATATTCAATAAAACGCACCACAACTATGCATTAAAATTCTTTGAACCCACAGCAACGTTATCATGAGATGACCATCAAATTTAAATGCCAGATATTTGCAATATTTCCGAATTTAAGATGTTCCAAGTAATCCCAATCCAGAAATTAAACAAATCCTATAGTCAACCTTAGATAAAAAATTAAAAGCTCACTTAACTATGAAATAAATTTTTTTGAGAAATTTTCTAAATTTTTTTATTTTATATTTTTTTATTATTTTTAAACAAAATATATATATACAAATAAAACTAAAACTATGGACAAAAATTAAAATCTAAAGATTTAAACTAAAAAAAAAAAAAAAGGAAACTAAAATTAAAAAAATCTAAAAGCAAAACTAAATAAAATCTAAAAAGTTCTAAAAGCTACTATTAAAACTAGGAATTAAAACTAAAAGTTAAATAAATGAAACTCTAAAAAACTAACGCTAACTAAACTAACCTTTAAAAAAAAAAAAAACTAAAAACTAAAACTAAAAGTTTTAAACAAAAAATCGAATTAAACTTCAAACTAAAACTACGCTAAAGCTCTAAAAACACCAACGATCTATGTTTTTAAAAAAAAAATCAAAAGTCTAGCATTAAAGAATTAAAACCCCAAAAAGAAAAAAGAAAAAAACGAATAACATTAGTTTGTTTTTGTATGTGTGCATTTGCTTATGCAGGTCGGAGTCGACGGCAAGGAAGGGCTGGACGGCAGCAATGTGAGGAGAAGACAACAATGGCTACGGATTCGTGAAAGCTGCCGGAAAGGAGGGGTGACGAAAATGGTAGCGGCTAAGAGGGATGGCAAGGAGGTCGCAGGGAGCAGCGTGAGAGGCGTTGGAGCTAGGTTGCGGACAGCGTGGAGAAAGCCGGCTACAGCAGAGTTAGAAAAGATTTATCCTTTGCAAGAGCGGAGTAGCAAAGATGAATGAGGCAGCGTGGAGATGGAGAAGGGTCAGCAATGAGATCGATGAAGGAAATGGATGCAAAGTGGACGAAAATGGACGCAGAGATGGCAGCTGCGTGAAGGCAATCCAGGACAGAGAGAAAAGTGAAAGCGTGAGAAGGACAGTGTGGCACAGAGATTGCAATGACGCAAATTTCAAGTAATTTTCTTCAGCCAGCAACAAAATTTCGACAATATAACTCAGATCTTCAAGATATGAATTCAAATACACCTGAGTTTTATTCTTTGCAGTGAAATGACCCTCAGATCTGCCAACAAAAACGATCCTGAGGCCAGATCTTACCCTCTGGGGGTTAGCTCTCGCTCAGATCCTAAAAAAAACTCTGAGAATCTCCCTGCAAACCTGCAAAAACCAGAACAGATCCAAAACTATGCACAAAAAATAAATAAACCCTTACACCCTAGAGAATATTTGCAAATTTACAATGCTAATTTACAGATTAAAGGCCTTCTTGGCCAGATTTAAAATCGTTTTTGCACAATTAATAAGAAGATAAAAATTTGAGAGAGGCACAAGCCCCAGAAGACCCTGTAAAAACACAATTTCGTAAGATAGCGTTGGGAATTAGGAAACAATGAGCTTTTTCAGATTTACGAAATCTGAGAGTCGGCTGGTCTAACTGAAGACTTCCCCAAACGTTCAAACCTTTAAAAACAAAAAAAGATTCCCTACACACTTAGATCTGAACTTTAGATTGATAGAGATTTAAGAAAATAATCATGAGACCTTTCAAAGAAATAGATAACTAATCTTTCCGTCAAATAAAAAATGTCATTTTAGAAACCCAGAAAACTGCACAAGATATCTGTATGCATATTAATCCATAAAAGCCATCAACCATAAAAATGCCAAATAAAGTAGCAGAGTTTAGAGACAAATCACCACATAGATCTAGAAAAGGAACACCAAAGTTTGTAACCCCAAAGTCTTTATGCATTATTCATCAAGAAAAAATCACAAGAGCTTCCGAGAACAAGTGCACGATTCAAAGATCAGATGCAAATGTCATACCAAGATCTCTAATTTATAAGACAAAATCTCCAACGGCTAGTTCGGTTGATCCATGTCAAAACAATCTCAACCGTTGAAAATATTTGATCATCTTTTAATCTGGACCGTCGAAATTATAAATTTGAAGAAAAACGAATTTATCATTTAATTCCATTTTAATTAACTCAAAAATAATATTTTTGAGTTAATTACCTCAAAATTTTGACTTTGACTTAACCACCTAGGCCCAAGGGTCCAAAATTTCTTGAAATTCTTAATATTCCCTTGGCCTGGGACTTTTAAAAATTCATTTTTTAAGGACCAACGAATTTTGCCTTTGAAGAATTTTAACTCGCCTAGAACTTAAAATTAATTAAATTTCTGGCTTAGGATTTTTAATTAATTTGGCCAGAAAATTTAATTAATTAACTGAGAGGGGAGTTAATTATTTTTTGTAACCCTCTTTACATAAAATAAATACATTTAGACACATGAAGGGGGAATACCCATTCGTATAAACCCTCAAAAAGGTACCCAATTCTACGACTCAAAACATGATATAGTAGACCAAGTAACTTGTAATAAAATAATCTAGCCAACTAGCTAGGATTATTCCCAAACTACTTTTACAAAGACTCAATAGAAAACACTAGGACTCACTTAGCATCTTGATGACAATATCCACCCTAGCTTTGGGGTGATGCTGGAGGGGAAAACTCTGCCGATCACTTGTGTCGAAAAACACAAGTAAATCAGTGAGACAAAAAACCTCCTAGGATAGAAATTGTCACCAACATACTAGGCTTACCTAGGTTGTTATATACATGATGGTCTTACTTAGATAATTTACATCATAAACATGCAGAATGGGTTTACATCATTTATAAAAATGTCGGACGCTGATGGAATCTGAATGGCACGAACACGTCGAACATGACGAATCCCATTTGAAAAAATGGTAGTGTACTGCTATGGGGTCGTTGACAAAGTGTGGTCAACAGGCAGCATCATGCAGCTTAATGAGAGGGAGTTGCAGTACAAATGAAGCAGTGACAGTGGCAGTGTCGTGGGCAGTAGTATTGTGAAAATCCTGTAATGTAGAATACTACGGCAGCTACTTATTATATTTCTTCTATTGCATTCTCAAATACAATTATTTAACATTCCACTGTGTTAAATAGCAAAATAAAATATACTGCATATTTCACGATCAATAACAATATAAAAGAAATAGCACAAGTAATCACACATAGGCACCATTATTTTTGGACAATCGTACCCGAAAAAACTCAATGTGGGAAAACTAGTGCAGCAGATCTGAGGGTTTCTTTATTATGCAGAAATTCTGAGTACAAATGTGTGATTGTAAATATCAATCAATCACCTGAAGAAATCTGATGAGAATAGGCTTAGTGATACAATTCTCACTTCACCATGAAGTTTCGGCACTAACATGCACCCACACTGAGTGGCTCTGCGTGATTTCTGCACAGTGACAGCATCACTCACACTGTCACTACGTCGCTACTGATGCTGCTCGTTATGGCTGCCTCGGTGGTCACTGCTGTGTGAGACTAGAGAATTATCCTCTTCCAGAATGCCCTCTGGAAACTGAATGAACACTCGGCTATCTCTCCCACTGAAATCGAAACTCCCTTTGTTGCTCTGCGCTGGCCCAGCCTAACTGCTGCCTGGCTATCTCTGCGCTGCTGCTATGGCTCCTTTCTCACTTCTCTTCTCTCACATTCTATCCTTCAAAAATTCTCCCTCCTGGAGATTTCACCTTCCCCTCTCTATAATCGAGAATCACTTTGATTCTTCCTTCGGCTGAAGAAATCGATCTCTTGATTCTTTCTCCGTCTAATGTATTTTCCACAGGCCCCTCACCCTCCTTCTTATATTCTTATGTTGACTCTTCAACGGCCAAGATTAAAACATAATCAAGGGCTAAGATTAACTTGGAGGCGATCCATGACTTTATCTAGAAGATTCACACTTAGTTTAATTAATACCCTTTAATTAATCAGTTTCCCTAAGTTTAGACTTAGGAAAACATTAAAAAACGATTAATTAATTTAATTAAACCATCTCTAAGTGGAATTTTCCAAAACCAATTCTAGGTATTATGGAATACATGTTTCTTAGCTTGTATACAAAATTACAAGGCTAGATCACATCTGATGCTACTACAAATCAACACTCCCTCTTAGCGAGGAAAGTGCTCTAGCGAGACACTCACTGTGCTGCTCTGACCCCTGTAACACCTGCTGTTGTGTTGTTGATGTTGCTCACCAACACTGCACAAATGTTGCAACTGTACTGCTGTTGTCTCTGCATATTGCTGCCCACTGCTACTGTACTTCAACTCCATCCTTTAACTACACTGAAGATCCATTGACTACTGAAATGGATTTTCAATCATGCCCAACCAATGTTGCATGAAGCAGGGACGAAGCGGGGACGTTTTTTGGAAGCGGATACGTGGAAGCGTCATTTCCCAAAAATCTAGGAAGCGAAGCGTCTCAGAACTGTCTACTATATATATATATATTTATATTTTTTGCATTTATATTAAAAAAAACATCCAAAATACCAAACTAGTTGTAGAAGATATGAAAACATGCATATTTCTATACAAATCAAGATAGATATGGCATTCATTGTACATCAATGGTTAATCATTCCAGCATCAACCATCTAGAATCTAGATTCTTCTCCTCTTATCTCCCCTTTGCCTCTACCTCGATTGTCTAGGGATATTAGTCAACATTTTCCAATTTTAATCAAACTACCTAATCCAAGCCTTCAAATATGGTGGAAAAACTTAACATGCTTGATCAATGATTTTGACTTGATTGAAAGGTAATTTTTTGCTAAGGCCATGACAAAAGAGTTCAACAATTAACACCACCAACACTAGGGTACATGAGCACATAGAGGCCTTGGTGCTCTTGATTAAATGCCAATCACATACGCTCATACATGATATAATCTAATGAAAAGCCACAATCTCATTGATCCTTAATTCCTTAAAACTATTAAGTCTGTTGAATTTTGAATAAGATATGAAATTCTATTTTCTCCATATGAAGGCCGATCGAGCTGGAACTACTCTCAAACATCCCGAGTCATTTCATGGTAATGTTAAAAATTTAAGTAAAAGGATGAAAATAAAAGAGAAAAGAGAATGTCTCTTTTACTTTAAAAATTTAACAGTACCATGACAGGGCATCTAGGAAGCATCTAAGGAGCATCAAGGGAGCACCTTGGGAGTGTCCGAGAAACCCCATCCCAACTCAAGTTAAAGAAATTTTTTTAAAACAATTTAGAACCCCGCAGAACCGCCCATCTCCTTCTGGATCCACTGGCAATCTGCGCGGATCCGTGCCCAAACCTCCATGGATCCCCAACGGATCCTTTTCTGGATTCGCCAACCGGGAATCCAGAACCGCGGATCAGGCTTGTGTGGTTCCAGATTTCCATGAATCGCCTCAAAACCACGGAACCGCAGATCTGATTTTCGGATCCGCGGTTCCGTCGAAGGATCGCCCAAGGATCAGTATAGGACGCGGTTCTGACCTTGGATCCTTTGGGGGGGGAAGGATCATGCAACACTGTGCCCAACTGTTCCCTGCATTGAGTGAACTTAATCCTCCCCAGAGCTTTAGTTAGTATATTTGTTGTCTATTCTCCTGTGGGAATGTACTGGAGTTGTACCGCCCCACGCTGAACACAGTCTGTAATAAAATGACACCTGATGTCAATATGTTTGGACTGATCATGAAATACTAGATTTTCAGAGAGTTTAATACAACTCTGATTGTCACAGTAAACGCTAGTTGGCTCCATCCTACTCCTGAAAAGACTCACAAGAAGTTTCTAAAGCTAGATGGCTTTGCATGTAGTTGTATTGGCTGCCATGTACTCTGCTTCGGTAGTGCTCAATGCTACTGACTTCTGTTTCCTGCTGCACCAAGACACCATCCCTGATCCAATGCTGAAACAGTGCCCAGAGGTACTTTTCCTGTCCACTGAGCTTCTTGCCCAATCTGCATCTGTGAATCCACTGAGTCTGACATCCTCTCCTCGACCATACCTTATACCAAATCTGACCATTCCTTGTACATACCTCAGGACGTGTCTTGATGTTGCCCAGTGCACTCTTTTGGGTTCCACCATGAACTGACTAAGAGTGTTGACCGCAAAGAAAATGTCTGGTCTGGTGTTAACCAGATACATCAATGATCCGATGAGCTGTCTGTATAAGGTGGGGTCTACTTTTGTGTCTTTTGATGCATCTATCTTTTCCCAATTTGTGATCATGGGTGTGGCCATGGGCCTGCACTCCTGCATTCTGAACCTCTTCAGAATCTCCAAGGCATACCTCTCTTTTCCCATGACGATATCTCCATTCTTCTGACAGACTTCCAATCCTGGGAAGTAATGCATCAACCCCAAATCCTTCATGTCGAATTCAACCTCTAGATTTCGTTTGCAATCTTTGATGAGCCTACATGACCCAGTGAGAAACAGATCATCTACATATAGTACTAATACTAGTGGCTCATCCTCTACCAATAAATAGTAGAGATTGGGATCTGTGTCACTCTTGACAAACCCCATTTTCTGCAAATAGCTATCTATTCAACCATACCATGCTCTCAGAGCCTGCTTGAGCCCGTATAGGGCCTTCTTCAATCGGCACACATGAGACTTCCTTTCATGAGTCTCAAAACCTTCTGGTTGTTTTATATATACCTCTTCCTCAATCTCTCCATTCAAGAATGTTGTCTTGGCATCCATTTGATGAATCTCCCATCCCATTTGCGCTGCTAAAGATACCACAGTTCAGATGGAGGTATATCTGGCAACTGGTGCGAAGGTCTCTTCATAGTCAATGCCTTCCTTCTGAGCATACCTTTTTGCCAAGAACCTTGCCTTATATTTCTCTACGCTACCATCTGCAGCGTATTTGATTTTGTAGATCCATCGAGATCCAACAATTGATCTGCTCTGAGGTCTGGGCACAACTTCCCAGACATCATTTGTCAAGATAGAAGCATACTCCTCTATCATGGCATCAACCCATACTTGGTGCTGAACAACTTCCTGAAAGTTGAAGGGTTCTTCTACTTGAGAAACCAAAGCCTGGTACCTTTCAGGGGGTCTACGTTGCCTCTTCCCATTCCTGGGAGTCCCAATAAAATTTTCTGCATCCCTCAGTATCTGCTGAGCTTCCCTGCTTATCCGACCACTGGTGGAAGGCTGCTCTCTCAACTCTTCCTTCTGATTTGGTTGTTCCTGAGTATCCTCCTGATCCTCCTGATCTTCTTCTAAGAAAACATTAGTACCTGTACTGGGTACTAAAGTTTGTCTTTTTGTCTGTTCTTCTTGATGCCCCTACTGTTCCTGGACCAAGGGAACTTCTGTAGTATGATCCTCTATCGGCATATCACGTGATTTCTGAAAAGCTCTATCCTCCATGAACTTAATATCATGTCTTATCACAACTTTCCTGTTGCTAGGAATATAGATCCTATATGCCTTGTAGACTTCACTGTATCCTACAAGAAATCCCCTTTCTGTAGTTTGGTCAAGCTTGCTTCTCTTCTCGCTTGGTACATGACAGTATGCCATGCTACCAAATATCCGAAAGTGCCCTACCTCCAGTTTCTTCCCTGTAAAAACCTCTTCAAGAGTCTTCTTCCCCAAAGCTCTATGAGGAGTCCTGTTCTGGATGTACACTGTCGAATTGCAGGCTTCAGCCCATAAATATCTGGGCAAATCAAGGTCAAATAACATGGCCTTGGTTGCACCTATAATTGTCTTGTTTTTCCATTCTGCTACACCATTATGTTCGGGATTATATGGCGCAGTCCACTCTCTCCTGATGCCCTCCTTTGCACAGAAATCTGTGAAGTCTCCATCTATGAGTTCTCCACCATTATCTGAATGCAATGTCTTGATTTTCTTCCCCGTCATATTTTCAACAAGAGCCTTGAATTCTTTGAACTTTTCAAAGACTTCATCTTTTGTCTTCAGGAAGTAGATCCAGGTTTTCTTGGAGTGATCATCAATGAATGTGACAAAGTATTTGCCACCCTTGAGAGCATTAGCGGACAATGGTCCAAAGATATCTGAGTGTATCAATCCTAATATGCTGCCTTGTTTTCACTTCTGGGAAAGCCTGCCTTAGTGTACTTCCCAAGTACACATCCTCGACATACATCATTATGCTCCGTGCTGAGAATAGGTGCCCCGTCAACTGTTTCTCTGAGCATCTTCAATGCACCGTGGTGCAAGTGCCCCATTCTTCTATGCCAAAGTTCATTCACCCTTTCTTGTCTTCAAGATTACTAATGATTAGTGCCATCAGAGTTTCAAGCTGCAACCTGTATAGTATGTTGCTTCTAACCCCGATCTGCCATGTTTGCTTCCAACTAGGATGCTTGACATACAATTTCTTCCCGATAAAGTGAATGTCATACCCTTTGTCCTGCAACTGGGATATTGAGATTAGATTCATCCCAAGCCCTAGCACATGTAGTACATTTGTGACCTTGACACTGGTTCCGGCTTCCATTTGAAACACTACGGCTCCTCTCCCAACTGAAGTGTATTTCGTGCTATTTCCCATAGGTGATTTGGAAGTTCATCTGCTCCTCCCTATAGCTCGAGAAGTATTCTCGTACTCCAGTCATATGAGCTGAAGCCCCGCTATCAATATACCATATTCCTGCAGATGCTGAACTTGACAAGCATGCACAATCCTCTTTTAACCTAGACGACAAAACATCTAAGTCTGTCATACTTATATGTGCTTTCTTTTCTCTGTGTTGCGTCCCCTCTGAAGCTTCTGGTTTGCGCAGTCTCTTCTCTGACCGTGCTTCCTTTGGATCTGACAGCTCTGATACCATGTGAAAATTCTGTAATGTAGAATCCTACTACAGCTACTTATTATATTTTTTCTATTGCATTCTCAAATACAATTATTTAACATTCCACTGTGCTAAATAGAAAAATAAAATACATTGCAGATTTCACGATCAATAACAATATAAAAGAAATAGTAGAAGTAGTCACACATAGACACCGTTATTTTTGGACAATCATCCCCGGAAAAACCCAATGCAGGAAAACTGGTGCAGCAATTTTGAGGGTTTCTTTATCATGCAGAAATTCTGAGTACAAATGTGTGATTGTAAATATCAATCAATCACCTGAAGAAATCTTATGAGAATAGGCTTAGTGACACAGTTCTCACTTCACCATCAAGTTCCGGCACTGACCTGCACCCACACTGAGTGGCTGTGCGTGATCTCTGCGCAATGACTGCATCACGCACGCTGTCACTGCATCACTGCTGCTACTACTCGTTATGGTTGCCTTGGTGCTCACTACTGTGTGAGACTAGAGAATTATCCTCTTCCAGAATGCCCTCTAGAAACTGAATGAACCCTCAGCTATCTCTCCAACTGAAATCGAAACTCCCTCTGTTACTCTGCACTGGCCTAGCCTAACTGCTACCTGGCTATCTCTGCGCTGTTGCTATGGCTCCCTTCTCACTTCTCGTCTCTCACTTTCTATCCTTCAGAAATTCTCCCTCCTAGAGATTTCACCTTCCCCTCTCTGCAATCGAGAATCACTTCGATTCTTCCTTTGGCTGAAGAAATCGATCTCTTGATTCTTTCTCCGTCTGATGTGTTTTCCATAGGTCCCTCACCCTCCTTATATTCTTCTATTGACTCTTCAACAGCCAAGATTAAAACATAATCAAGGGCTAAGATTAACTTGGAGGTGATCCATGACTTTATCTAGAAGATTCACTTAGTTTAATTAATACCCTTTAATTAATCAGTTTCCCTAAGTTTAGACTTAGGAAAACATTAAAAAACAATTAATTAATTTAATTAAACCATCTCTAAGTGGAATTTTCCAAAACCATTTCTGGGTATTATGGAATACATGTGTCTTAGCCTGTATACAAAATTACAAGGCTAGAGCACATCCGATGCTACCACAAATCAACAAGTACAAATTGCAGCAGCGCGGTGGATGAGGGGAAGTAGGCCGAGCATCAGCAACGCAGAGGACTGATGTTGAGGATCAGGTGATGCTTCTGGTGAGAAGTATTGCTAGAGCACTTCCTCGCTAAGAGGTAGTGTTGATTTTTTAGCAGCATCATATGTGCTCTAGCTCCAAAAGTTTGTGGAGGGGCTAGAATGCATGATATCTCCAAGACCTAGAAATCGTTTGGAGAAATTCCGCACGGAGTGCATTTTATTCAAATAATTAATTATTTTTAATTGAGCCTAAGTTAAAACTTTGGAAATTAAAATAATTAAAGTGATTTAATGTAAATGTGGGTGAGAAGCTTCTAAGTGACGAGGATCAAGTTTGTTTTAATCTTAGCCGTTGATTAAAGATTTGTGAACCAAATTTCAAGGGTTTTGGATGGCTACAAAATATTTCACTTGATGCCCAAGGAGAGCTTCTAGGGTTAGGCCTAGAATTGGAAGAGATGAGAAAAAGAAGGGCAATTTTGACCACCAAAGGGATGTGATGATCAGTGCCTTGCTTCTTGGGCTTAATGGAGTCAAGATACACCTAGATCAAAGATTTTCTTATGCTAAGGAGCCCTAACTAACCTTCGCTAGCCTTTCCAAGTGCAACAACTAGGTTATTAGGGTTTTATACTTCGAATTTGCAAAGGAGATGAAGTTTCTAGGTATTTCAACCTATGAGGTGCCTCTGGGAACATTCACCCACTCCCTCAAAGAGAAAAACATGCATTAAATCACTTATTCCAAGTTTCCATAAGAATTTCGCATTACTTTAACGCATACATGAATAATGATTACACTATCATGCATTAAACAAGTAAGATAACTAGAATAGCATTAAAATTTCACTTGCATGAGAGACAGAGTATATCCATTCATCAACTTCGCATTAGAAAGAAGCTCCAAAGACAATAGCGAAAATCCAAACATCATAGTGCATCAAGAAACTCCCAAAATTGTATCCCAGAAACAAGTGTGAAAATTTCTCAAGAGATACTAATCGAATCCAAGTGATGATGAGAGGAATGAATGAGCCTCTCATCTATTTATATCCTTCCTAAAGAGTTTGATTTTCCTAATTAGACCTAATTAAGCCCCAAATAATAAAATAATGTGCAATAATAACATCCCTCGATGACTGTTGAAATTTGGGTACCAGAGGACAAGTGGTTCCCTAAGGCTTTGATCTTTGGCGTAGGGAAAAGTGTCCAAAAGTATTTAACTTTTTCTCCTAAAGTGACTTTATAAGTTGTAAAGTCAAATCTAATTTAAAAGTGACTTTATAAACGATAAAGTTACTAAGTCTAATTTTAAAGTCACTTTAATAAAGTCAATGTGAAATTAGAAAGTGAAAAGTGACTTTGGAAATAAATGACTAAGATGGTCTTCATTAAAGTGGGGTGAATTAAAAAAATAGAAAGAGAGATTTAAATGCACATTTAATCTCAGCCCTAGATCTAAAGCTATCTCAGCCATTAGATTTAGGGATTCCCCAAAAGTCACTTAGGGTTAGGTTAAAGGAGGAAAAGGAAAGAAAATATCATTCAGTCTTTCATGAGCAGATTGAGAAAAGGAGGAGAAGAGAGCTGGAGAAATTTTTGGGCTTGAAAAAGTGAAGGAGAGGAACAGTTCAGCAAATCCGTACAGCAGCAAGAGGTTGCACGCATTTCGAGGCAGCAGTTCGTACAGCATTAAATCAGCACAGTTTTTGAGGCAGATTTCCGTATAGCAGCAGTGAGCAGCACGCATTTTGAGGCTGAGTTGGCACGGTTTTCGAGGTTGAAAGAGGCTGCTGTAATTTCCATACAGTCCGTACAGCAATACAAAATTTCTGGCATGGTTTTCGAGGACGTACAGCATTAAATGCTGTTATCTCCTGCTGTAATAAATTTATGTTATTACTATTTTGCTGGTTTGGCACATTTTCCGAGGTGGAGGCAAGCACGAAAAACGAGATAAGTCTGTACATTGTTTGTTGGAATTTTTCCTGTATATTTCACTTCTCTGTAAAAGCATTTTCCAGAAATAAAGAAGAGCTTTCGAACAGGTTTTCCCCAAGAGTTGTAAGGGGTTTTTCCAAGGTCATGTTGACCAAAAATCAGAGTGTCATTTTCTGTGTGTGTGGCTAATATATTTTCTAAGTTTTTATTTCTGCATTTTCCAGCACTTTGAAATTTCTAGAATTTGTGTTTTCAGAAAATATTTATTATTTCCAGCTTGTTGAATGTATGGTTATGGGAACAACCATTTAACTACATGGGAGTAATAAGGAGAAATTGATAACCGGGGTTGGGCTAAAATTTCTACAGTGACAAGCCCACCAAGATAGTTCCATAATACAAAGAAAAACCTCTCAAGAGGGCAAAGTAATATACATGATGAGTCATTGGGCCATTGAGAAGACCTAGTGGAGTCCAAAGTGCGCCAAGTTGAGAGAATGGGCTCCAAACACAATGATCAAGTGGTTGGCCCCTTGATATCCATGCAAATCACATGTGGTGTCCCCAAGTAGGTGTAGGGGCACAATGACATCCTCATGGGTCTCCAAGAAGATCGAAAATGCACGTAAACCATTTGTAAGGGCTAGGATAACAACACAAGCCCTCCCTTTGTCTCCCATGTTTAGACACATCCTCGTCTAAGACCTGGAACATCTACCAAGTGTATGGTACAACTGTGAATTCGGTTGGGCATGGTGATCCAGGTGCATCATCCTAATCCAAAAGGTGGAACACAAGCAATCAATGAATGGTGTTGGGGATCCATGATGTGCTCTCTGTTATGGTGGAGGCCCATGGCTCTCAATTCTCACCCTACAAGTGCCAATGTGACCCTTTGAAGGGCTTGGACCCCGTATAGGGAAACCAAACCCCAAATGGAGACCCACCTACAATCCTACGTAAGATCCAATGCATCCCCTTTCCCTCCAGTACAAAAAAACATTAGAATAATCAAGTCAAAGAGTTTACAAATCATGGAATCAAATGGGCACTTCATGGTGGCATGCCCTTCCATAGTGGGCTTTGGCATGTACAGGTGTCTCCAAGCTCAATAAGGGGGTTAACCAAGGACCCTATTAGCTGATTTCAACCTTTAAAGAGGGTGACATATCCATGGTACATCCATCAAGTGGTAGGTGGAATGTGATACAATGATGGAATGGAGTGGGGATTCGGGAAAGGCTCCAAGCCACATACCATGGTACAAGGGTAGCTATAATAGGGAAAGCCCATGTCAAAATTCGTACTACCCAGAATCCTACTACAGCATTGATGAGAAATCCCCTATCTTATAATTCCTTTTAACAAATTATTTACGATTTTATACTGTAAATAACGAAATCGCATACACTACAACCTTCACAAATTAACTACGGAAAAATACAAGTGCGGAAACAAAATCTGAACAAGAATAAATCATCGACACATTTGACACTGTTGTTTTTGGACCAATGTCCCCGGAAAAACCCAATGTGGGAAAACCAGTGCAGCAGCTGAGGGTTTATATATTATGCACTAATTTTTATAAATACAAATTGGATGCCTTGTTGGCTATCCTCACAGAGAATATGACTGACAAAGAGCTTGTGAGATTACCTCACACACTGACACTGGAAGCCCAACTGGCCAAAACCCCGGACTGGCAAGCACTCCACTGCCTCTACGCAGTGACTGCGTAGTCTTTGCGTCACTCTGCGAGGGGACTGCATGGCTTCTGTGTTTTGACTCTTCTACTGGCTGGATCTGACCCTTGTTGGAAATACTGAGAGGGGGGTGAATCAGTATTTCTTTTCAATTGTTAATTATTGCCAGTTAGATTCTTCACAATTAAGGACAGAGAGGTGTATAATAATAATATTAAGGATTAATAAGAACTTCAATCCCATTTTTTAAATAATAGTATACAATAGATGATTGAGAGCACCAATCCTTTTAATGAAACAGGCACCAACCTGTTTCTAAGCACCAACTTGGACTTTTGATGAGGCTCCGACCTCTAGGGCTTTGACCCTATCTTCTCAAGGCACCAACCTTGTGTTTAGGGGCACCTACCCCAAGGACACCAATCCCTCGGTCTCTTTTAATATAAAATGTGTGATGTACTTACTTGACTGTCATCTACAAAAATTCTTCACTGTTCAACACTTCTTGATTTTGACTTCATTATATCTTCACTGTACTTTGTTCACCATATGACTCCTCTACTGCAATCTTAGTTCATAGTCCTGTTGAAGAATGTCCGAGACTTATCCTGAGATGCTCTGTGTCTAGATCCGATTTTTCGTGTTGTAGCTATCTCCCCTTTGCAGAATCACAGATTTTTCTTACACCTTTTATTACTTCCAAAAAATCAATGATCAATCCAAGCTTACTGTTCCAATCTCCTGTAGGTGACCGAGTTGACTGTGGTAAGCTCCTGTGACTAATCCGAATCCTAAAACACAAGTCCGAGCTATTAGATCCGAGGTATATATATGTGCAAGAGACACAGATCTGAGGTATATATATATGTGCAAGAGACACAGATCCGAGGTAATATCTCTGTGTTGTATAACACAGATACGTTGTAATGTATCCAAGCTATAAGGTATCTCTGGTCCAAGCCTCCAAACAGATCTGTCCTAAGCCTTTATTTCACTTGTTCTGAAACTTAATTCACAGGACCTAGCCTTGATATGGACTGAAACATAGCTACTGGTCTGAGGGTATCAATCAAAAAAAATTTAACCCAAACAATAATCCTTCAAACCCTCCTCGGTGTCCTAGTTCACGAGTTGTGAACTCTGGTATATCTCTGCAATTGTCTTCACTGAATTGATTTACAGATCTGTGGAATTCTCCTTGATTTGTCACTGCAAAAGTCTTTTTCACGAGATGTGAACTACTGTTCCTTCTCCCTGTATTCTTCACCGCAAAAATGAGTGAGTAAAAGTGACAGAGGGCTCTTTTATTTATATGAATTCGATTTGAAATGAAGGGACACATCCTTTTGGAGTGAGGCCGACATGTGTATGAGACTGTAGGTCGGCTAGCAATTAAATATATATTTGTCAACTTAAAAATTCAATTTCTCACAAACCGCTGGGAGTTTCGGGGCAAGTAAAGGCTCATTAGAATGGGAAAAATATACTCTACGACATGGTATAGGACCCATGTTGATAGGATGCCTCCAAGGTGATAAAAAAACAACTTTTCTTTGTGACTGTCTTTAATTTTTGTGTGCAAGAGATGAATAGGACAGCATGCCTTTTCCACTGCTTGGCTTCTCCTTTGCAGCATTCATGTAGCATCATGTATCAACAATGTCATCATATACTAATGTAGTGATATGTCATAGTGCAGCCTTCATCTTAGTCAAAGTCATATTGACATCAATGACAATCTGAATTAACAATCTCCCGCTTTGTCATTGATGGCAATATTCTTGCCCTTTCAACATTCTCTCCCCCTTTGTCATCAATGGCAAACGGGGTGCCCAAGTACTCCCCCTGTCAAGTTGCTCCACCCAACATACTGTTCATGCTGCGTGATTTAATGTGATGCAAGAGCAATGACTCCCATCTTTTGGCGAAGATACTCAAATGCTTCTCGTGGAAGGGATTTTGTAAAGATATCCGCAATTTGCTCTTTTGTATTGACGTATTCCAACCTAATATTGTGTTCAGCAACTTGTCACGGAGAAAGTGGTATTTGATTGGAATATGTTTGGTCCTTGAGTGCATTATTGGATTCTTTGAAAGGCTGATGGCGCTAGTATTGTCACAAAAAATAGTAACTGGTTGCTTAGTTTCTATGTTGACATCCTTCGAGGCTTCCTTCATCCATAGAATTTGTGTACAACAATCAGCATCAGCTATATATTCGGCTTCAACTGTAGAAAGGGATATAGATGATTGTTTTTTGCTAAGCCAAGATACAAGACAATCTCCCATAAAGAATGCATTTCCACTGGCACTTTTTCGATCATCCATGCTTCCGGCCCAATCAGCATCAGAGTAAGTTGTCAAAATAAGAGTTGAACTCTTAGGATACCAAAGACCGAAATCAATCGTTCCTTTCAAATATCTGAGAATTATCTTCACAACTGCTAGATGGGATTGTTTAGGACTTGACTGAAATCTTGCTACCATTCCTACTGCTTGCATAATATCTGGTCTTGTAGCAGTTAAGTATAGGAGAGCTCCAATTATTGGTTTGTAAAAAGTTGCATCTATGAGAGGGGTATCATCATCTTTGCTTAATTTACAATCTGTGGTCATCGGTGTGCTCATAGGTGCACAATCTTCCATCCCATATTTTGAGCATGTCTTTAAGATATTTTGCTTGAGATATAAACATGCCTACAGAGGTTTGAGATATTTGTAGCCCAAGAAAGTAAGACAACTCACCAATCATTGACATCTCGAATTTTTTGGACATATTTAGAGCAAATTCATGGCTCATTTCTTCATTATTGCTAGCAAAGATTAGATCATCAACGTAAACAAGAGTGATCAGAAGTTTTTCCTTGTCCATCTTCATGTAGAGATTGCTACCTGCCACTCCCTTTTTGAAACCCTCTTGTTGCAAATAGTGATCCAACTTTGCATACCATGCTCTAGGGGCTTGTTTTAATCCATACAAGGCCTTTTTTAGTTTGCATACAAAGTCTTTTCCTTCAGCAAGATCAAATCCTTCTCGTTGCTCCATGTAAACTTCTTCCTTGAGATCTCCATTCAAGAATGCTGATTTTACATCCATTTGATAAACCTTGAATCCTTTTGAGCAAGTAAATGCTAAGAACATTCTTATGGCTTCCATTCGAGCTACTGGTGCAAAGGTTTCTTCGAAGTCAATTCCTTCGATTTGCGAGTATCCTTTGCAGACAAGTCTGGCTTTATTTCTGATGATTTGTCCATCTTCATTCATCTTGTTTTTGAATACCCATTTTGTTCCAATTATATTTTTATCTTTTGGGCGAGGTACCAGTTCCCAAGTCTCATTTTTTTCAATTTGAGACATTTCTTCTTCCATGACCTTTATCCAATAAGGATCTTTGCTTGCTTGAGAAAAAATTTCAGGTTCTATTAAAGATAATAGAGCCACATCATCTTTTCTTGGGGTGCTTATCATCCTTCTTCGAGTTTGAATTCCTTCATCTATATTTCCGATGACCTATTCTTCCGGATGATATCTTTGAACAAACTTGATCTTGGAGGGAGTTTGTGAAGATTCACTTTGAGGTTCTTCATTCTCCTCTTCTTTTTCAAGTTCTTCTTCTTCACTTTGTTCAAAGAAAGGCTCAACTTCATGATCTTCAATTCTCTATTATGGAAGGCCTTCATCAATCTTCACATTAATGCTTTCCACTATTCTTCGTAGACGATTGTTGTAACATTTGTAAGCTTTGCTCCTAGTGGAGTATCCAAGAAATATTCCTTCGTCAACTCTAGAATCAAGTTTTCCTGGTGAGTTATCATTTATTTTTATGAAGCATTTGCTTCCAAAAACCCTAAAATATTTCACTGAAGCAGGTCTTCCTTTCCATAATTCATAAGGAGTCTTTTCATTATTTGGTCTCAGTTGAGTTCGATTTAAGGTATAAACGGCGGTCCCAACTGCTTCTCTCCAAAATTTTGGTTGCAAATCAGCTGCTAGTAGCATTGTCCTTGCCTTTTCTTGAATGGTTCGGTTCCTTCTTTCAACTACTCCATTTTGCTAGGGTGTCCTAGCAGTAGAGAGTTCTCTTTCGATTCCATGCTCTTTACAGAATTCATCAAATCCTTTTGAGGTGAATTCTCCTCCTCTATCCGTTCTAAGACATTTAATCTTAAAATCTTTCTCATTCTCAATGAGAGCCTTAAGATTCTTAAAACATTCAAATGCTTCGGACTTATATTTTATGAAATATATCCACATCATTCTAGTATAGTCATCAACAAATAAAGCAAAGTACCTTTCACCTTGAAGAACTGGAGTTCTAGTTGGCCCACACAAATCTGCATGAATGATTTCCAAAGGTTTTGATGTTGAGAACTCCTTAGTTTTGTAGCTAGTTCCGGTTTGCTTTCAATGTTGGCATGGGCCACATACAACTTGATTTGGCTTGCACATTTTAGGAATGTCCCTTACTGCTTTAATTTTGTTGATGTTGACTAGGTTATCAAAACTTGTATGCCCCAATCGTTTGTGACATAACCAACTTTCATCTGTTTGACTTAAGTAACATTTATCTTCTTGGATTTTACTAGGAATGTAAACATTATCTGGTGTTCTTACTCCTTTCGGCACAAGTTCTCCAGAGGATGAGTCTCTTATTTCACAATTTTTTGTACTAAAGACCACATTATGTCCTTGGTCACAAATCTGGCTAACACTTAAGAGATTGTGTTTGAGCCCTTCTACCAGCAAGGTATTTTGAGCCTTTCCTTGTCCATTGACAAGGGTAGCAGTTCCTTTTCCAGTGATTTTAGCAGATCCACTTCCGAAGGATACGTTTCCATTTTTCTTGCTCAATGAGATAAACTTCTTTTGGTCACCTGTCATATGTCTTGAGCATCCACTATCCACGAACCAATGATTTTCTTTGCTATGAGCACACAGAGCTAGGCCACATTTATCAGTTTTGAGATTTACGCTTTTAGTTTTTTCCTTTTTGAGAGGGCAATTTTGTTCATTATGATCATAATTATCACATAATGAGCAAGACGAATCAAACTTAGCCAAAGGATCAAAGGAATTGTAAGTTTTGATTTGTCCTTGCTCTTTAGGACCACGCAGTTGGTTTGTTTGATTGTTCAATCTTGGTGCTTCATTCTTATGAGCCTTGCAATGCTTAGCTTGATGCCCAAAGTTTTTACAATAGTAACAATATCCAAGGAAAATAGTTTGATACCTGTTGCAGTATCCATAGCTTGAACCAACATTCTTCCTTGGAGTTGCTCTTTCTTCAATTCTTGGTTTTGAAATGGGACTTTGTTCCTTACGAGATGACTTTTCTTCTCTTGGATGGCAAGAGAGTACGTCAGCGTAACTTCTAGTATTATTCTTTGTATTTGATGATTCTCCTTTGAAACCAATTCCAGACTTATCATGTTGAGGTTTTTGAGTATTAAGAATGTTGTCAAGAGCTAGAGAGCTCTGCCAACTCCTTTTGACTTGCTCTAATTCCTTTCTTAGAGATATTATTTCAGCTTCACGTTTTTCACAGATATCATCCTTCTCTTTTAGCTTAATGTTCAAGAAGTCTTCCCTTCTTTTTGCTTCCTCTTTTCCTATTTTGAGGGAAATTGTCATCTTTTGTAGATTCTCATTTTCTTCAATGGCACTCATTAGAAAACTATCCATGTTTCTTTCATCTTCCAGTTCTGAGTCATCATCATTTGTAAATGCCATGAATAACGTTTCTTTGCTTCCAACATAATTACTTTCCTCATCTGATTCATCATCACCTTCTTTGTGATGACGCATATTTCTAGTTGATTTCTTTTCGATGACTACAAATTCATCTTCATCAGACTCATCTTGTTTGGAGAAGAAGTTCTTCTTATTAAACCCTTTCTTTTTGTACATCATCCTTTTAGAGTCCTTTTCATCATCACTATCATGTTTATGAAGACATTTTGCAGCGTAATGACCTATTCTTCCACAATTGAAAAGGGGGTACTTACCTTTTAGCTTAGATCCCCTGTTTAGTCTTCGTACAAATTGAGCTAACTCGTTTTCAGTATTAGATTCATCGCTGTTGTAATTCCATCTTTTTCCTTCTTTTGTAGATCTTGAGGCTTTGAAAGCTACTTCTTTGAAATTTGGACTCCCTTTCCTCATCTCATAGGCAATAAGAAACAAAACACAGAGAAAAGGAAGGAGCCAACCTCCCAAATTGGCACAGCTTGTGGTCAATTCTGCGTCAAGAAGAACTCCGCAGATTCACCAAGAGGCAACACAGCTCTGGATTGAGCAAAGTAAAGAAGGAAGATGAGGAAGATGCAGCCTTGGCATCGAAGAAACAACCAAAGAAGAAGAAGGACCTCTCAAAGATCAAGTGCTTCCAGTGTGGTGAAATGGGGCACTTTGCCAGCAATTGTCCTCAGAAGAAAAAGGACAACGAAGCATCTTCTTCCAAAGCAATTGTGGTAGATGATGAGTCGAAAGATGATGCAGCCATGAGTGCTCATGAACCACGGAGGTGGGGTGACATGGATATGTAGAGGAGGTACATAGAAGTAAGGCGGGATCCTTGAGTAGCTCATCTCTTGGATCGCATGCGAGCTACGGCAGCCTTAAGACAGTAGCGGGGCAAGTGGAGCAGTGGGTGCATAGATCACAGATGAAGCAGGCAGAGGCAGATCTAAAGACTGGAAGGAGCAGCAAGGCAGCAGCAGCGCAGACGTTGATGTGACTTCAGCAACGCAGAGCAGAGCTGCAACAGCGCAGTAGGCTTCAGAGGGACAGCGCAGTGCAACAGCGACGTGAGAGATTTCAGCAAGAGGGGTTGATGTGACTTCAGCAGTGCATAGGGAGTCTGCTTACGAAGTGCAGAGCTCTAGTTGTGCATCATTCTTCAGATGCCAGCACAGATATGTAGCCTATGGAGCTTCAGTGATGAGGATGCAACCCATCTGACTTGTCTGTCAAAGATTGGGTAGGAGATTTAGTTGTTTCTCTCAACAACTGAAGTTGCAGTGCAGATCAGCAGTGGCAGTGCTATGAGCAGCACAGATGCAGCATTTTGAGAGGGAGTTGGAGTACACAGGTTGCAGTAACAATGGCAAAGTCATGGCCAGTAGTACAGAATGGCAGCAGCAATGCAGAGTTGAGTGGAAACAGGCCAAGCTTCAGCAGCACAGAACCAGTGCCCAATATCATGTAATGCATAAGTGTGATGTATTGTTAGAGCACACCCTTGATGCTAAGAGGGAGTGTTGAGATTTTGTGTATTTGGGGTAGCATCAGTTGTGCTCTAGCTCCCAAATTTTGCAGAGGGAGTATAGTACACTTGATCTACAAGACCCAGAAATTGATTTGGGAAATTTCATCTAGTTTAGGAGATATTAAATTAATTAATTATTTTAATGTATTTCATAAGTTAAAACTTAGGGAACTCAAATAATTAAAGTGAATTTAATTAAACATGTGATGAAACTATCTTAAGTCACACGGATCAAGCTTTCTTTTAATTTTAGCCATTGATTCAAGATCTGATCATGGTCGTTGGTTTCCCAACGAGAAAAGTATAAAGAAAAGGCTTGGGGTCATTTGTAAGGACACACAGAGTCAGAGCACTGAAGCTAAGCTGAGATTCTAGGGTAGGGTTTGCTAAGAATACTTAGAAGTGTTTCAGCTACAGAGAGGGGAATTTAGGCCAAGGGCATGATCTAATCCCAGGGTCTAGAATACACAAGAGGCAGAGATTAGCTGAAGGACAGCGCAGAAGAGAAAGGAAGCTGCAGCAGCAAGGACAGCGTGATTTTCAGCAAGAAACCCTCAGAGGGTTACTCAAAGACCCTAAGGGGCATCGTAGGGCCTGCGTCACCCAGTCTAGGGTAACGCCGACGTTTCCAGAGCAACGTTGAGGGTCAGAGGGGCTTCAAAGGATGATGCAGAGGCAAGCCCTAATTTTAGCTGAGTTTTGTAAATCTCGTTTGAGGGTGTGGATCAGTAATTATTTTGGCCCTAGATCAGCCAGTGAGTTGTAGATCTATTATTTCTCTGTCGGGTCTTCCAGATCTAGAACCTAGGCTTGTTGTATTCAGAAAATTCTTAGTAATAAAACCCTCCAGCAGCTAGAGACCGGCTTTCCCACATTGGGTTTTCCCAGGGACTATTTGTCCAGAAATAACTGTGTCACTTTGTCTATGTGTGCATGAACTTGTTCTAGATCTGGATTGGTGGAGATTTGTTATGTGTTTTGCTTCGATTTTAACTTGAATTTATTCAGTTAATAACTTGTCTAAGTAGGAGGAGCATAACTAGATTAACAGTAAATAATTTTTGCATAAAGTGTAAAGATTCAAAAATTTCCACAGTTGCTATGCTGCCTCTCTGCGTACTACTCCTTGTCTGCTATATTGTGTATTCTCTGAATCAGGAAATCTTTCAACTGGAAATTATCTCTACCCCTCTCTGCAAGAATCTTCTCAATCGATCTTCTCCCTGAGCATTGCTCACTAAAGAATTTTGATCTCTTGATCCTTCAGTGTGTTTTCAAATGACCCTTTAAGCTCTTCTTATAATCTTCTCGTTGAGAATTCAACGGTCAAGATTAAGTCGTTAATCAACAACTAAGATTAACTTTTGACTTCGTCTTCGTCTTCTCTAGAAGATTGACACTCTATTTTATTAATACATTTTAATTATTTTATTTTCTTAAGTTTAGACTTAGGATCCCTTTAAAAATAATTAATGTTTTTAATAAAACACTCTGAGTTGATTTTTCAAAAATGATTTATGGGTTCTTTGAAATACATGTGTTTAAGCCTCCCTCCAAATTTTGAGACTTAGAGCACATCCAATGCTACCCAAATCAACACTCCCTCTTAGCGATGAATGTGCTCTAGCAACCCACCCTATTGAATATATTGCTCTGATTCTACAACATCTCCTTCTGCGTTCTTGATGTCAGGCACTGCTACCCACCAACATTGTGTTGTTGCATCCATGTTGTTGTTGCCAACTGCTACTGCAATGCAACTGAAAAACATCCAATACTAAACTAAGTGTTCAGCAAGATACATCTCGGTACTGAAGATCTGACTATTGCTAGTCTCTGCATTGTCCCTTTGAAGCTTTTGCGTTGCTACAGACTTCTGCACTGTGCCTTCGTGCACTACTGCCAACTCTGCTCTGCGTTGCTCTAACTCTGGCGCTCACTAACCACTGCACTGTCACTTTTGCACTCCTCTGCACCAACTGGCACTCGTCCATCCTGCTACATCTGATTTGGGCTCCCGAAGCAAGGTAATGATCCGAGAGGTGGACTCCTCAAGGATCCTACCCATCTGCAACTCTGTTGAGCTACAACTCTAGATCACCCCAACGCTTCCATGGCGATATGTGAGCGACCATGGCGAACTCCTCCTCATTGATCCTTGCAAATGCAACCTGTGGAACAAGCTTCTCGTCTTTGTCTCTTTTCTTGAGAGGACACTGTGTATCGTAATGTCCCATCTCGCCACACCAGAAGCACTTGATATTTGATATGTCTTTCTTACGTCTTTGTTGCCCCTGTTACCTCTTTGATGCAAGGGTTGCATTCTCCTCCTCCTCCTTTGGCTTCTTCCCACTACTGTTGTTGCCCTCAAGTTGGCACTTGAGTATTTTGAAAAGAGTAACTAGGTCAGTCTTCATGTTGACTATGTAATTATGTAGATATGTAAAGAAGATGTCAAAGATAATGAAATGTATTCTTGCTGTACTTGCTTCATGGGTTTCATGAGCAAGATTTTATTATTATGTAGATAGACTTCTTCTTGATGTCTATAAGGTTTTGTCTTCTAGTATAATTAAGAGTCATGATTATGAAGTATCTAATTTGAAGAATGCCTCCAAAACCTTGTGGAAGAAAGGCTCATAACAGCCCTCAAGAAAACTCTCATTCAACGTTGTAAATGATGTAATAAAGTTGGTTGATAAATCAGTATTGAAGTCAGCCTACTAGTCGACCTAAAAGTTTGTTGTAAGGTCGGCCTAAAAGCCAGACTGTGCACTATATATACCCCAGTCATTGCGGCTCATCAGGACAAGGAAAATTGCGGATTTTCTCTGTGATTTCCACAGGAAAATTCGCGGACTGTTCAGAGGTGAAAGTGCGGATTTCAGAGGATAAATTTGTGGATTTCAGAAGGCTAAAAGGGTGCAGAATTAAAGAAGTACATAAGTGCAGATCGCTGAAATCTGGTACAGGATTACAGTGCGGATATCACAGCATTTGTTTCAAGGAAGAATCTACGGATATCAGAGAAGTATTGCATACTCCTTTGTGACACCAAGGATAGCAAAGAACCTGAATTATAAGAAAGGTCAAGGTTCGAATCTATTTGAAGGACTTACTAATTGTCCTAAGGTTAGACTATGGATGCACCTACAATACCTGAAGGCAATGACCTAAAGAAGAAAACAGTCTTAAAGGAATAAGGTTATAAGTGTATGCAAGGTGAAGAAGATTCAGCCTCCAATAGTTGACTAAGTAATCAGAACTGAAAATTAGAGATCCAGTTCTCTAGTACTAGTACAGGTCAGTGCAGATTGGAGCAGAAGAGAAGGATAAGTGTTGGAGGCAGTCAAAGAAGTAACGACAAGGTCTTTGAGGCATTCATAGGTCAAGGATCTAAGTCTAGGTCATGGTACTTGTCATTTGAAGATCTATAAGAATAATTCTTTGCGGGTTTTCCTCTCCAAGAGGGAGAGGTTTTGCCCTGGCTCTAGGAGCCTAACCTTTGTGTCTTGTGTTTTTGATAATTGAATTGATGAAAGATTAACTTAACTAAAAAAAGAGAAGACATAAGTACCTCAAGTAAGTTCACAAGTAATTATCAAGAAGATAATTTGTATTAACCTACAGCCCTCCAAATTCTCAACATGGTATTAGAGCTAAGGGGCTGAACATAAGGGCTGCTTGTCAACAAAGACACTCAAAGAAGCAAAGATCAAAGTTTGGGTTGGAAAGACAAACCAGTTTGCAAGGAAGACTATCCAACTACTTCATGTGAGATTTCCTACCTCATTCAAAAGATCAACTCATTCAGAAAATTAACCTTTGGCATCAAAAGATTTGCACTCAAGACATTGTTTGAAGGAAATCTCAACTTCTAAAGATAGTCATTATAATCAAGAGTTCAAGTACAACAACATTGAAGAAAGGAAACCCTTGACTTCATTCACTATCATCATCAAGGAAGCTACAAGAAAATCCACTCAAGTAAGTATTCATGACCCTATCTATCAAGATGCCTTATTGTAAAGAAAGCAACAAGCTGGTTGGGTCATCAAACTTCAGCGCATGGAAGAAGAGAATAGACTTGAATTTAATTGAAGACGAAGTAATGGACTATATCGAAGGATCTACTATTCAACCTCCAAAAGAAGATACTTCAGCCCATGCCAAGTACATGAAGGGAGAAATTAGAGCCCAAAGGATTCTCATAGAATCCATCAAAGACTCTCTCATTCCCTATGTATCAAAACTAAAAACTGCAAAACAAATATATGAGAAATTGGTGGAGCTATTCTCTGTGAGTACTGCTAGAGAAGCAATCTCTCTGAGATAAGAACTATACAAAATGAAATTATCAAGGGAAGCAGGGATTGCTCCATACTTTATCAGGATTTCTGAAATAAGAGATCAACTGCAGGAACTAGGAGAAGTGATGTTTGACATTGAGATGACAACAGTTGTGTTGAATGCTCTACCATAGGAATGGGGAAACTTCACTTCTAGTCTATATGGGAAGAAAGAAACCACTCCATTCCATGATTTATGGTCTCTATGTAAAATAAAGGAAACAAGACTAAAGGCCAACGCTGATACAGGACCAAGTGAAGAGAACCATGCCTTTGCAGCCTCATACAAGAAGAAAGGAAGATTCGAAAAATTTGGCCCTCAGAATAAAAGAAGAAATATGGATAACGTGTGATGCTTTGGATGTGATGAGCTTGGACATTATAAAAGAGATTGTCCTAAATCTGGAAACGACAAGAGGAAAAAGGAAGAAGCCCATGTCACCTATGAAAGAGAAGAACCTGATGCTAAAATATCTAAGAAGGAGGAAGCAAGAGATCTCTATTATGATTGAGATCATCTTCCTCTGTAAGTGATCTCTAATTAGTTGTAAAATTGTATGATAGCATGTACATTAAGAAGCATCTCGATAAAAGCATGAAAGGAGCTCTCGGTGAAAAAGCTTCTGGAAAACCTCACTACTAAAAGTAAAAGTCATCAGATCAAGGGTCATCATGGAGACAGAATTTTGGGATGTGATGACATATTGTTGAAGCAGGTCAAAGGAATGAAGCTTTTCATTCAAGAGAAAATGCTACAGGATGACTCAAGGAAAATAGGCATGAGGTATGCAGACATATATGCTGATATTGGATGTTGTGAAGTCATGTCATATGGTTGCAGGTAATATACCTCCGTATTTAGGAGTATGACCTATGAAGAAGGATCTCTCAGTGCACTAACAGATGAAATCAACATAATATGACCTCATAGAATATGAGGTGGTTGTACATAAACAAGAAACTGGCAAATTTGTTGGATGTTGTGAAGTCATGTCATATGGTTGCAGGTAATATACCTCCGTATTTAGGAGTATGACCTATGAAGAAGGATCTCTCAATGCACTAACAGATGAAATCAACATAATATGACCTCATAGAATATGAGGTGGTTGTACATAAACAAGAAACTGGCAAATTTGTAATATCCTAGGAATGAAGAATGTGCAGAGAGGAAGAGATCATGAAGTACAACCACGTCAAGAGGCAATTATCATCCAAAGGCAAAGATGTGACTAGGAGATCTCCTGGGAAGATATGTAGACTATGACGGAAGTCTGTTAAAGTAGAAGACCCTTGGCAAAACATATCATTAGGAGACATGTCAATCTATATGAAGGATGTCGATGCCTACAGGAAGATGTCATGGTGAAAAGATCATCACTAAGGTAACTTTTGTTCTAAAATGTTCATATGAATATGTTTATCTAGATAAATTTGTGCAGGACTGCCAATCATAAGAAAGGATGTATAATCCTTGGAGATGATTTGAAGGAAAGCAGCATGGCATAACAATGGACCAGATAAGGAACTCTGATGAATCCACACTTCTAGTCTATATGGGAAGAAAGAAGCCACTCCATTCCAAGATTTATGGTCTTGGGAAGATAGAATGGATGATTGGGTAATCATCTAGCATTCAATACTCTTTGAGAATGTGTTAGGGCATTTAAGATAAGAGTAGTCGGGGACCGATATTCTTTGAGGGCTAGCTACCCAAGAGAAGAATAGTCCAAGGTCATACTTTGGGAACACCCGGGTGGAGTATGTACCTTGGAGAGACAATGACGAAGGTGTCTATAAGTCATGTGTCTCACCAGCATTGTAACCCATTGTCTCGTTGAGAGATGGGGTTGTTAATCAAGGCCTTGCACTAGGGCAATGTTGGTTGATATGATGCTATACAAATGCGATTACCAATCCGATTCTTCTTATGAGATTCGTTAGGTTGAAAGTAACCATGGACCTGTATGAATACCTCCCTAGTTAAGAGGGAGTGTTGAAAAGTGTAACTAGGTCGGTCTTCATGTTGACTATGTAATTATGTATATATGTAAATAAGATGTCAAAGATAATGACATGTAGTCTTGGTGTACTTGCTTCATGGGTTTCATGAGCAAGATTTTATTATTATGTAGATAGACTTCTTCTTGAAGTCTACAGGGTTTTGTCTTCTAGTATAATTAAGAGTCATGATTATGAAGTATCTAGTTTGAAGAATGCCTCCAAAACCTTGTGGAAGAAAGGCTCATAACAGCTCTCAAGACAACTCTCATTCAACGCTGGAAATGATGTAATAAAGTTGGTTGATAAATCAATATTGAAGTTGGCCTACTAGTCGGCCTAAAAGTTTGTTGTAAGGTCGGCCTAAAAGCCAGACTGTGCACTATATATACCCCAGTCACTGCGGCTCATCAGGACAAGGAAAATTGCGGATTTTCTCTGTGATTTCCACAGGAAAATTTGCGTATTGTTTAGAGGTGAAAGTGCAGATTTCAGAGGATAAATTTGCAGATTTGAGAAGGCTAAAAGGGTGTAGAATTAAAGAAGTATATAAGTGCAGATCGCTGAGATCTGGTACAGGATTACAGTGCGGATATCACAGCGTTTGTTTCAAGGAAGAATCTGCAGATATCACAAAAGTATTGCATACTCCTTTGTGACACCAAGGAGAGCAAAGAACCTATTAAAATTGGACAACTAGGTCCAAACTCCATGTTGTGATGCTCAGATGAAGATACCAATATTTTTATTGGGTTCCTCTTTCGGAGAGGTGTAAGATCGATCTAAAATTAATCTTAATCTGATGAGCAGAACATTTATTTTGAATTTATTTTTAATAATTTCAAATATGTGCAGGTCAGCCTTAAGGTTTTACACCCCCAGCAGATGTGTCACACACCTCAGTGATTGATATATAAAGAGTCAACGTTGGAGGACTTTTTCACTCATCTCATCCTCACACATCATCTCCTCCTCTGATTTAGTACGAGCTCCTTGGAAGCAGTTTCGGTTCACAAGTGGGAAAGAAGGACGAATTTACTGCAGCTAGGGTTTGGACGAATTTACTGCAGCTAGGGTTTCCACGCAAGTTTGACCAACGTTGACTTTCATCAACGCATGGTCCAAAGAGGCTGAATTTTGGTGGAGACTTCGATTTTGGAAGGCCGTACATATTGGCACAAGAACCGAGGTCAAAAGGTTGACCAAAGACCGAGCTGCATTGACTTTCTTGCTGCTATCCTACATTGACTTTTCTGGACAGCATTGACTTTTATGGGGTTGACTTTGGGTTGACCGTGTGGCTGTTTTGAGGACTGTTGTGACACATGCTGGGTTGGCTAACCAAGGAGACTTTGCTGGTTGAAGCATCCTGTTGACCGATGTAACGCACCACCACATTTTTTCTGTTTCTGGTTTGTCTTCTGTAGATCCACTAGTATGTTCTATCAGCGTTTTACTTGATTGTTTATGTGATTCTTGTTGTGAAAAGTAAAGTTGCATCAAGCATAGAACATCTACATAATTTTACATGGTATCAGAGCTGAGGTGAAGACAAGCCCTATTTGTAGCAATCACCGAAGATGGGTTCCACAAACTATGGCTTCAAGGAGGATGACAAATTGACTAGGAAGGATGACTTCCATGCTTGGAAGATGATATTGGATCTCAAATTGGAAGACCAAGATGTCATGGACTATGTGCAGGGTAAAATCCAAGAACCTCCATCCACTGCTACTGCTGCTGCCAAAACAAAGTACAAGAAGGGGGAGATCAAAGCAAAGCTGATGATCAGGGAATCCATTCATAAAAGCTTGGTGGCCTACATCTCTGAGTTGGGCATATCCAAAGAGATGTATGATAAATTGATCCTCATGTTCAAGGCCAACAATGCGAATCAAGTACTATTCTTCAAGAATCAATTGAAGAATCTGAAGAAAGGCAGGGATGAGTCTGTCCAATCATACTTTCTAAAGCTGATTGAAATCAGGAACAATCTGCTAGCTATTAGGGAGACAATAGTTGATCGAGAGATGGTACTCACCGCACTTGGAGGGCTCTCATCCGAATGGCATGTGTGCAACACTACCATTCTAAATAATAATGTGATACCTGACTTTGACGAAGTACTGTCAAGATGCGTTCAAGAAGAATCAAGAATGAAGGAGTATGGAAATGAAGGAAATGTTGCATACGCTGCTCATTCTAGAAAGAAGAACTCTAGTGGCCCAAAGAACAAAGGAAAAGCAGGGGCCCAAGGAAAGAAGGGCAAGTGCTTCACTTGTCATAGGCCTGGTCACTATGCTAGAGAATGTCCTTTCAAGCAGGATTCTCCCGATGGTGATGACAACAACAACAATCGGAGGAATGGCAATCAAAGGAACACTAGGTCCAAGGGAAAGAGGAGGGCTCTCTCCGGCGGAAATGATCAACCTTTCAAAAGGTCAAGAAACTCCAGGTATGAGGAATCACATGTTGTTGATAAAAGAAATGAATACATTCTTGTATCTGCCCTCTCTGTTGCATCTCCACCCGACACTATGGATGTCTGGTTGATAGATAGTGGTGCCTCAAGGCACATCACTAGGTTCAAGGAAGCACTCTCTGATATGGTTGAGAAGGATACTAATCTGGAAATTATCCTTGGAGATAATGCCACATATCCCGTAAAAGGGACAGGGACTGTGACCCTCCACTTGTCTCAAGGTCAAGTCCTCCACTTGCAGGATGTACTCTATGTGAACCTTGTGTCTATATCAGCCATGGAAGACAAAGGTTTCAATGTGGCATTCACAGATGGAAAGGTGCTCATGTGGAAGAAGAGCTTCAAGGAACCTATCACGATTGGGTTTAGAGTTGATACACTCTACCAGGTTGGAGGAAGTCCGCTGGGAGCAATGACATGTGATACTATCCGACAGACTGAACTATGGTACCGAAGGTTTGGACACCTTCACTACAAAGCCCTTCCCGAAGCAAGGAAGGTGGTGACAGGGATGCCTGAGTTCTCAAATAATCATGAAGGTGTATGTAAGGGTTGTGCCGAAGGAAAGCATACAAGGGGACCTTTCCCCTCAAGTGTCACAAAGACATCTGATGTCTTGCAATTGATCCATTCTGATCTATTTGGTATGCTGCCCGTAACATCCTTAGGAGGATGTTCATATTATATGACGTTCATAGATGACTTCTCTCACAAAACCTGAATATACTTCTTAAAGAAGAAGGATGGGGCTTTCATGTGGTTCTGTACCTTCAAAGCCTTGGTGGAAAATATGACAGGGAAGAAGATCAAGATTTTGAGAACTGATAATGGCACTGAATATGAGACAAACAAGTTCAAGGACTTTTCCAGAGAAGCTGGCATTAAGAGGGAGACCACAACTATCTATACTCCTGAGCAAAATGGTGTTGCTGAACGAAAGAACAGGACCATTGTGGAAGCTGCCTGTGCCATGCTATGTGACCAAGGTCTGCCGAAGTTTCTGTGGGGAGAAGCTACGAACACTGTTGTGTACATACAAAACCGATGCCCGCATTCCGCTCTAGAATCCAAAACTCCCAAAGAGGTTTTCTCTAGTAAGAAACCTGACGTCTCACATTTTAGAGTTTTTGGATGTCCTGTTTACTTTCATGTGCTAAAAGAAAAGAGAAGCAAGTTGGATGCTTCTGGGAAGAAAGGAATGTTTGTGGGCTATAGTGAAACTTCGAAGGCATATAGAGTCTATGTGCCTGGTCAAAGGGAAGTGGAGATATGCCACGATGTCACCTTTGACGAAGATACTTCCCTGAGGAAAGTAGTCAACCTTTTGAGATCTGAGGAAGACCATGAAGCAAGGCCTTGAAATCAAGAAGAACCGAAGGATGAAACAATGCCTGATGTTGAAGGACCGATGGACCCGATTGATCCACCTCCTTCACTGGGAAAGAGACCATCATGGCTTAGGGACACTCTCGAGGATGCTGAGGGACATGCAGCCCCAAGGGGGACATTTTGTGAAAGCAAAAAGCTGAGTAGATACCAAGGGTATCTAGCGGCCATGAGTACTATTGTACAATCCGAGCCTGGATCCTTTGAGGAAGTCGTAAAGTATCAAGTCTGGAAGGATGCTATGCACGAAGAGTATGAATCCATTATGAAGAATGATGTCTGGGATGTGGTTCCAAGACCGAAGGACAAAGCAGTTGTCACCTCGAAATGGCTCTACAAGATCAAGCATGGATCTGATGGAAGTGCTGAAAAGTTCAAGGCAAGATTCGTTCCCCGTGGCTTCTCTCAAAAGGAAGGCATAGATTATGATGACATATTTGCACCTGTGGCTCGATACACCACCATTCGATCTATTATAGCCCTTGCTGCTATGCAAGGATGGACTCTTCATGAGATGGATGTGAAGACCGCATTTCTGCATGGTGCGATAAAGGAAGAAGTATATGTGGAGCAACCTCTGGGGTTTGAAGTCCAGGATCGGGACACCCATGTCTGCAGGTTGAAGAAAGCCCTCTATGGGTTGAAGCAAGCACCCAGAGCTTGGTACGAGAGGATAGATAGCTACTTGATGAAGCTAGGCTTCACTCTAAGTAATGTTGATCCGAACCTTTACTTCAAGGTTGTCAAAGGGAAGCCTCTCATTCTAGTGCTGTATGTGGATGACCTCTTCCTGACAAGTGCTGACCCTCTCATTCATCAGTGCAAGAGGGAGCTCGCTGCTCAGTTCGAGATGAAGGACCTAGGACTGATGCACTATTTCCTAGGCCTGGAGGTCTGGCAGAGCCCTGGCGAGATTTTGCTTTCTCAAGGAAAATACATTGTGAAGCTTCTGGAAAGATTTGGTATGGTGCACTGTAAGTCCGTGTCGACACCAATGCAGCGCAACTTCAAGAAGTTGAGTGGCAACGCTGCTGGGCCCGTATTGTCTAATCCTACTGAGTATCGTCAACTCGTAGGCGCCCTAATGTTCTTAGTGAACACCCATCCAGATATATGTTTTGCAGTGAACACTTTGAGTCAACAGATGGTTGAGCCTCATCTCTTTCACTGGGTTGGTGCCAGGAATCTTCTGAGATATCTTCGGGGCACGATAAACCATGGGCTAAGATACACTGCCGGGAGCGTGACACTCCATGGATATACTGATGCCGATTGAGCTGGCAGTGTGGTGGATCGTAAGAGCACATCGGGATGCTGCTTCAATCTTGGTTCTGCTTCGATCTCATGGATGAGCAGGAAGCAGAAGTCGGTGGCTTTGAGCACCACAGAGGCCGAATACATTGCAGCAAGTATGGCCTGTTGTGAAGCATTTTGGTTGCAAAAGCTCTTTAGTGAGTTGCTCTGACATGTGCTAGATACCACCGTGATACTCTCTGATAACTAGAGTGGGATTCACTTGTCCGAAAATCCAGTGTTCCACGATTGATCCAAGCATATTGATATCAAGTACCACTTTATCCAGGATATGGTACAGCGAGGCACCGTAAGGCTCGATCATATAGGAACTAATGAGCAGGTCGCGGATATTCTCACAAAGCCCCTAGGGAAGGTCAAGTTCCTAACCTTCCGTGAGAGTCTTGGTATCGTGGAACGACCCTATGATGTGGGTCCTGTTGGACGATGAGCTCTGGGAGCTCTTAGGGGCTTTGGGGATAGGTTCTCGGAGCTATAAGCAACCACAGCGCTAGGCTTGCCGAACCTTGTTGGTGTGCTTGGGCCCCACCGTGATTATTGAGTTGGTTCACCTCTCATTATCTATGCCCCGTATGCATCCTACCCATTGAGTTCAGGGCTCATGGGAAGTACCTCTCATTTGGCCAATGAGGTGGGAAAAGCTAGAGACTAGTAGCAAAGACCGATGGACGCATCGGAGATTGTCGTATTCTATATGTCTAGGATGGCATGTGTCCAACCACTTGATCTGGGATCAAGTCTAGTGAGATTTCGGAACTCCAACTGACTTCGGTCAGGTAAACCAACTTTGGGTTGGTATGTGACTCTTTTGATTCCTATAGAGGTTTCGGACCTCTGGGTTGAATTTGTCAGTCGGGAGTGATGTCGTTGTGACTCACCCTTCTATTCTAAAATAAAGAAGCCAACAAAGCAAGTTACGGCAGGATGACGCACGATGTTTGGATGGCACAGATGGATGGAGTTCTCCCTAGTTGAGAGGGAGTGTTAATTTTGGACAACTAGGTCCAAACTCCATGTTGTGATGCTCAGATGAAGATACCAATATTTTTATAAGGTTCCTCTTTCGGAAAGGTGTAAGATCGATCTAAAATTGATCTTAATCCGATGAGCAGAACATTTATTTTGAATTTATTTTTATTAATTTCAAATATGTGCAGGTCAGCCTTAAGGTTTTACACCCCCAGCAGATGTGTAACACACCTCAGTGATTGATATAAATAGAGTCAACGTTGGAGGACTTTTTCACTCATCTCATCCTCACACATCATCTCCTCTTCTGATTTAGTATGAGATCCTTGGAAGCAGTTTCGGTTCACATGTGGGAAGAAGGACGAATTTACCGCAGCTAGGGTTTGGACGAATTTACTGCAGCTAAGGTTTCCACGCAAGTTTGACCAGTGTTGACTTTGGTCAACGCATGGTCCAAAGACGCTGAAAATTGGTGGAGACTTCAATTTTGGAAGGCCGTACATATTGGCACAAGAACCGAGGTCAAAAGGTTGACCGAAGACCGAGCTGCATTGACTTTCTTGCTATTGTCCTGTGTTAACTTTTCTGGATAGCATTGACTTTTCCGTGTTGACGTTGAGTTGACCGTGTGGCTGTTTTGATGGCTGTTGTGACACATGCTGGGTTGGCTGACCAAGGAGACTTTGTTGGTTGAAGCATCCTATTGACCACCGTAACGCAACACCACATTTTTCTGTTTCTGGTTTGTCTTCTGTAGATCCACTGGTATGTTCTATCAGCATTTTACTTGATTGTTTATGTGATTGTTGTAGTGAAAAGTAAAGTTGCATCAAGCATTGAACATCTACATAAATTTACAGAACCTGAATTATAAGAAAGGTCAAGGTTTGAATCTGTTTGAAGGACTTACTAATTGTCCTAAGGTTAGACTATGGATGCACCTACAATACCTTAAGGAAATGACCTAAAGAAGAAAGCAGTCTTAAAGGAATAAGGTTATAAGTGTATGCAAGGTGAAGAAGATTCAGCGTCCAATAGTTGACTAAGTAATAAGAAGTGAAAATTAGAGACCGAGTTCTCTAGTACTAGTACAGGTCAGTGCAGATTGGAGCAGAAGAGAAGGATAAGTGTTGGAGGCAGTCAAAGAAGTAATGAAAAGGTCTTGGAGGCATTCATAGGTCAAGGATCTAAGTCTAGGTCATAGTACTTGTCATTTGAAGATCTATAAGAAGAATTCTTTGTGGGTTTTCCTCTCCAAGAGGGAGAGGTTTTTTCCTTGGCTCTAGGAGCTTAACCTTTGTGTCTTGTGTTTTTGATAATTGACTTGATGAAAGATTAACTTAACTAAAATAAGTGAAGATATAAGTACCACAAGTAAGTTCACAAGTAATTATCAAGAAGAGAATTTGTATTAACCTATAGCCCAACAAATTCTCAACTTGGTATCGGAGCTAAGTTGTTGAACATAAGGGCTGCTTGTCAACAAAGACAATCAAAGAAGCAAAGATCAAAGTTTGGGTTGGAAAGACAAACCAATTTGCAAGGAAGACTATCCAACTACTTCATGTGAGATCTCCTACCTCATTCAAAAGATCAACTCATTCAGGAAATTAATCTTTGGCATCAAAAGATTTGCACTCAAGACATTGTTTGAAGGAAATCTCAACTTCTGAAGATAGTCATTATAATCAAGGGTTCAAGTACAACAACATTGAAGAAAGGAAACCCTTGACTTCATTCTCAATCATCATCAAGGAAGCTGCAAGCAAATCCACTCAAGTAAGTATTCATGACCCTACCTGTCAAGATGCCTTATTGTAAAGAAAGCAACAAGCTGGTTGGGTCATCAAACTTTAGTGCATGGAAGAAGAGAACAGACTTGAATTTAATTGAAGACGAAGTAATGGACTATATCGAAGGATCTACTATTCAACCCCCAAAAGAATATGCTCCAGCCCATGCCAAGTACATAAAGGGAGAAATTAGAGCCCAAAGGATTCTCATAAAATCCATCAAAGACTCTCTTATTCCCTATGTATCAAAACTAAAGACTGCAAAACAAATATATGAGAAATTGGTGGAGCTATTCTCTGTGAGTACTGCAGGAGAAGCAATCTCTCTAAAACAAGAACTATACAAAATGAAATTATCAAGGGAAGCAGGAATCACTCCATACTTTATGAGGATTTCTGAAATAAAAGATCAACTGTAGGAACTAGGAGAAGTGATGTCTGACACTGAGATGATTACAGTGGTGTTGAATGCTCTACCAGAGGAATGGGAAAACTTCACTTCTAGTCTATATGGGAAGAAAGAAGCCACTCCATTCCATGATTTATGGTCTCTATGTAAAATAGAGGAAACAAGACTAAAGGCCAAAGCTGATACAGGACCAAGTGAAGAGAATCATGCCTTTGCAGCCTCATATAGGAAGAAAGGAAGATTCGGAAAATTTGGCCCTCAGAATAAAAGAAGAAATATGGACAACGTGTGATGCTTTGGATGTGATGAGCTTGGACATTATAAAAGAGATTGTCCTAAATCTGCAAAGGACAAGAGGAAAAAGGAAGAAGCCCATGTCACCTATGAAAGAGAAGAACCTGACTCTGACGGAAGTCTGTTAAAGTAGATATGTAGACTCGGACGGAAGTCTGTTATAGTAGAAGACCCTTGGCAAAACATATCATTAGGAGACATGTTAATCTGAATGAAGTATGTCGATGCCTACAGGAAGATGTCATGGTGAAAAGATCATCACTAAGGTAACTTTTGTTCTAAAATGTTCATATGAATATGTTTATCTGGATGAACTTGTGCAGGGCTACTAATCATAAGAAATGATGTATGATCCTTGAGATGATTCTAAGAAAAGCAACATGGCATAACAAGTGGACCAGATGGGAAGTCTGTTGAATCACTTTCTGATAACTGACTTGACTAAAAGATGATGGATGATCTATGCCCTATGAAGCTAAAAGATGGAGATTCCTCAATATCGAAATCCATGACATCGAAGACAAGAATTCTTCATGAGCAGTTGGGTGTCTCACCATTGCTGCTGGAGGTCCTTGGTTAAGAGGGAGCCTGATGGTAAGTTTCTTACTTGGAAGAAACTTGGTAATTCCTTAGAATAAGCTTAGGTACATCTCCTTGTATAGGAATGAGTACATTCCCTTGTGGAATAGGTCCTCCCGGGTTGAGAGGGAGAGATAGACACATCATTCTCGGGTCTTCACTTGGGAAGACACGGATGTGATTGGGTAACCAACTGCAATGTTACATGGTCTTCGGTTTGACGATAAATTAAGTTTGCTGATTGCGCTTGAATTTTTAAATGAGGTTCGTATGAAGTTTGCCATTAGGTTCATTCATATATATATATAGTTTTAAAATTATATAAAAAATAATTAAAATTATATAAATTTTTTATATTCATTTATAATTAATATATATTTATAATCAATATATATATTTATATTTTATCATGTAGTATATTAATAAATTTATAATTTTCCATAATATAAATTACATTAATTTATAATAATAAAATTTAAAATAACAATACCATAATTTCGTTAATGTAATATTTTAAAATATATTAAAATAATTCTTAATTTTTGAATTAGTTTAACTTAATATTTACCTATAGCAATTATATAATTAAGAATTGTTAACATTTTCATAACATTATTACATATAAATTTTACTCTGCCTTTGATTTTTGACCTATTTATCATTTCAACATATGTCATAGCATATCAAATCGGGACTTTGACGAAAAGGTATTTTTGTAAGTATTGACGGGAGAATCTGAAACCACTTTTTGAATCTGAAACTGCTTTCTGAAGTGTTATTAACGTTATTTAATAATCGTTTCGAACACCACCACACAGATTCGAGATGTTTCCCCCAATGAAATGTGCTAAAACGGCGGTGTTGACGTTACTGCCAAAGATGGAAATATTTAACCCGATAAAGAAAGTCGTCCTCCCCGTAAGAGACTACTAAACGCGGAGATAAAGAAAGTCGTCCTCCCCGCAAGAGACCCAAGTTTACATCCGTTTATCGACCATTACATCCGTTTATCGACCGTTCATTTTACCAAACTTAACATAAAGCCGAACCTCCTCGAACCTAAACGAACTTTAATAAATTTTTTGAAATTCGCCGAATTTCGGACCTCAATGTTTAGGTTCGACGAACCCTGTGACCTTTGAATCATCCGACGTCAGTACTCTTTGAGAATGAGATAGGGCATTAAGATAAGAGTAGTCGGGGCCAGATATTCTTTGAGGGCTAGCTACCCCGAGAAAGAATAGTCCAAGGTCATACTTTAAGAACACGATCTTGGAGTATGTACCTTGGAGAGACAATGACGAAGGTGTCTATAAGTCATGTGTCTCATGGCGTTGTAATATTGTCTCGTTGAAAGATGGGGCTGTTATTCAAGGCCTTACACTAGGAAAATGCTGGTTGATATGATGTTATACAAATGAGATTGCCAATCCGATTCTTCTTATGAGATTCTTCAGTTTGAAAGTAACCATGCACATGTATGAATACCTCCCTAGTTAAGAGGGAGTGTTGAAAAGTGTAACTAGGTCGGTCTTCTTGTTGACTATGTAATTATGTATATATGTAAAGAAGATGTCAAAGATAATGAAAAGTATTCTTGGTGCACTTGCTTCATGGGTTTCATGAGCAAGATTTTATTATTATGTAGATAGACTTCTTCTTGATGTCTATAGGGTTTTGTCTTCTAGTATTATTAAGAGTCATGATTATCAAGTATCTAGTTTTAAGAATGCCTCCAAAACCTTGTGGAAGAAAGGCTCATAACAACCCTCAAGACAAATCTCATTCAACGTTGGAAATGATGTAATAAATTTGGTTGATAATCAGTAATTAAGTCGGCCTACTAGTCGGCCTAAAATTTTGTTGTAAGGTCAGCCTAAAAGCTAGACTGTACACTGTATATGCCCCAGTCACTGCGGCTCATCAGGACAAGAAAAATTGTGAATTTTCTCTGTGATTTCCACAGGAAAAATTTTGGACTGTTTAAAGGTGAAAGTGCAGATTTCAGAGGATAAATTTGCAGATTTCAGAAGGCTAAAAGGGTGTAGAATTAAAGAAGTATATAAGTGCAAATCGTTGAGATCTAGTACAGGGTTACAGTGTGAATATGACAACGTTTTTTTCAAGGAAGAATCTGCGGATATCACAGAAGTATTGCATACTCCTTTGTGACACCAAGGAGAGCAACTAACCTGAATCATAAGAAAAGTCAAGGTTTGGATCTGTTTGAAGAAGGACTTACTAATTGTCCTAAGGTTAGACTCTGGATGCACCTACAATACCTAAAGGCAGTGACCTAAAGAAGAAATCATTATTAAAGGAATAAGGTTATAATTTTATGCAAGGTGAAGAAGATTCAGTCTCCAATAGTTGACTAAGTAATAAGAAGTGAAAATTAGAGACTGAGTTCTCTAGTACTAGTACAGGTCACTGTAGATTGGAGTAGAAGAGAAGGATAAGTGTTGGAGGTAGTCAAAGAAGTAACGACAAGGTCTTGGAGGCATTCATAGGTCAAGGATCTAAGTCTAGGTCATGGTACTTGTCATTTGAAGATCTATAAGAAGATTTCTTTGCGGGTTTTCCTCTCCAAGAGGGAGAGGTTTTGCCCTGGCTCTAGGAGCCTAACCTTTGTGTCTTGTGTTTTTGATAATTGACTTGATGAAAGATTAACTTAACTAAAAGAAGAGAAGACACAAGTACCTCAAGTAAGTTCACAAGTAATTATCAAAAAGAGAATTGCTATTAACCTACAGCTTTCCAAATTCTCAACATGGTATCAGAGCTAAGGTGCTGAACATAAGGGTTGCTTGTCAACAAAGACACCCAAAGAAGCAAAGATCAAAGTTTGGGTTGGAAAGACAAACCAGTTTGCAAGGAAGGCTATCCAACTACTTCATGTGAGATCTCCTACCTTATTCAAAAGATCAACTCATTTAGGAAATTAATCTTTGGCATCAAAAGATTTGCACTCAAGACATTGTTTGAAGGAAATCTCAACTTTTGAAGATAGTCATTATGATCAAGGGTTCAAGTACAACAACATTGAAGAAAGGAAACCCTTGACTTCGTTCTCAATCATCATCAAGGAAGCTGCAAACAAATCCCCTCAAGTAAGTATTCATGACCCTATCTATCAAGATGCCTTATTGTAAAGAAAGCAACAAGCTGGTTGGGTCATCAAACTTCAGTGCATGGAAAAAGAGAACAGACTTGAATTTAATTGAAGACGAAGTAATGGACCATATCGAAGGATCTATTGTTCAACCTCCAAAAGAAGATACTTCAGCCCATGCCAAGTACATGAAGGGAGAAATTAGAGCCCAAAGGATTCTCATAGAATCCATCAAAGACTCTCTCATTCCCTATGTGTCAAAACTAAAAATTGCAAAACAAATATATGAGAAATTGGTGGAGCTATTCTCTGTGAGTACTGCAGGAGAAGAAATCTCTCTGAGACAAGAACTATACAAAATGAAATTATCAAGGGAAGCAGGAATCGCTCCATACTTTATGAGGATTTCTTAAATAAGAGATCAACTGCAGGAACTAGGAGAAGTGATGTCTGACATTGAGATGACAACAGTGGTGTTGAATGCTCTACCAGAGGAATGGGGAAACTTCACTTCTAGTCTATATGGGAAGAAAGAAGCCACTCCATTCCAAGATTTATGGTCTCTATGTAAAATAGAGGAAACAAGACTAAAGGCCAAAGTTGATACAGGACCAAGTGAAGAGAACCATGCCTTTGCAGCCTAATACAAGAAGAAAGGAAGATTCGGAAAATTTTCCCCTCAGAATAAAAGAAGAAATATGGACAACATGTGATGCTTTGGATGTGATGAGCTTGGACATTATAAAAGAGATTGTCCTAAATCTGGAAAGGACAAGAGGAAAAAGGAAGAAGCCCATGTCACCTACGAAAGAGAAGAGCCTGACGCTAAAAGATCTAAGAAGGAGGAAGCAAGAGATCTCTATTATGATTGAGATCATCTTCCTCTGTAAGTGATCTCTAATTAGTTGTAAAATTGTATGATAGCATGTACATTAAGAAGCATCTCGATAAAAGCATGGAAGGAGCTCTCGGTGAAAAAGCTTCTGGAAAAACTCACTACTGAAAGTAAAAGTTATCAGATCAAGGGTCATCATGGAGACAAAATTTTGGGATGTGATGACATATTGTTGAAGCAGGTCAAAGGAATGAAGCTTTTCATTCAAGAGAAATTGCTACAAGATGACTCAAGGAAAATAGGTATGAGGTATGCAGACATATATGCTGATATCTGATGTTGTGAAGTCATGTCATATGGTTGCAGGTAATATACCTCCATATTTAGGAGTATGATCTATGAAGAAGGATCTCTCAGTGCACTAACAGATGAAATCAACATAATATGACCTCATAGAATATGATGTGGTTGTACATAAACAAGAAACTGGAAAATTTGTAATATCCTAGGAATGAAGAATGTGCAAAGAGGAAGAGATCATGAAGTACAACCATGGCAAGAGGCAGTTATCATCCGGAGGCCAAGAAGATGTGACTAGGTCTCCTGGGAAGATATTAAGTAGAAGACCCTTGGCAAAACATATCATTAGGAGACATGTCAATGTGTATGAAGGATGTCAATGCCTACAAGAAGATGTCATGGTGAAAAGATCATCACTAGGGTAACTTTTGTTCTAAAAAGTTCATATCAATATGTTTATCTGGATAAATTTGTGCAGGACTGCCAATCATAAGAAAGGATGTATGATCCTTGGAGATGATTTGAAGGAAAGCAGCATGGCATAACAATGGACCAGATAAGGAACTCTGATGAATCACTCTCTAATAGCTGCCATGACTCAGGATGGAAGTGATGGATGATCTGTGCCCTATGAAGCTAAAAGTTGAAGATTCCTCAATATCAAAATCCATGACATCAAGGTCAGTAATTCTTCATGAGCAACTGGGTGTCTCACCATTGCTGTTGGAGGTCCCTGTTTAAAAGGGAGCCTAGTGATAAGTTTCTTACTTGGAAGAAACTTGCTAATTCCTAAGAATAAGCTTAGGTACATTCCTTGTATAGGAATGAGTACATTCCCTTATGGAATAGGTCCTCCCTGGTTGAGAGGAAGAGATAGACACATCATTCTGGTCTTCACTTGGGAAGAGATAATGGAGGATTCGGTAATCATCAGGCATTCGATACTCTTTGAGAATGTGTTAGGGAATTCAAGATAAGAGTAGTCGGAGACCGATATTCTTTGAGAGCTAGCTACCCAAGAGAAGAATAGTCCAAGAAGGTCATACTTTGGGAACACCCGGGTGGAGTATGTACCTTGGAGAGACAATGACGAAGGCTCAGTGCTGCTGTGTCTCACAGCATTGCGGTGCCCCTCATTGTCTCGTTGAGAGATGGGGTCGTTAATAGTTAATGGCTATTCTGTACTAAGACAATGTTGGTTGCTGACAGACAAGTATACGTATGCGATTACCAATCCGCATCCAATTCTTCTTGGCGAGGATCTTCGCCCAGCAACCATGAATTTATGAATACCTCCTTAAAGTGAGGAGTGTTGAAAAGTGTAACTAGGTCGGTCTTCATGTTGACTATGTAATTATGTATATATGTAAAGAAGATGTCAAAGATAATGAAATGTATTCTTGGTGTACTTTTTTCATGGGTTTCATGAGCAAGATTTTATTATTATGTAGATAGTCTTCTTCTTGAAGTCTATAGGGTTTTGTCTTCTAGTATAATTAAAATTCGTCATTATGAAGTATCTAGTTTGAAGAATGCCTCCAAAACCTTGTGGAAGAAAGGCTCATAACAACCCTCAAGACAATTCTCATTCAACGCTGGAAATGATGTAATAAAGTTGGTTGATAAATTAGTATTGAAGTCGGCCTACTAGTCAGCCTAAAATTTTGTTGTAAGGTCGGCCTAAAAGCTAGACTGTGCACTATATATACCCCAGTCACTGCGACTCATCAGGACAAGGAAAATTGCGGATTTTCTCTGTGATTTCCACAGGAAAATTTGCAGACTGTTCAGAGGTGAAAGTGCGAATTTCAGAGGATAAATTTGCGGATTTCAGAAGGCTAAAAGGGTGCAGAATTAAAGAAGTATATAAGCACAGATCGCTGATATCTGGTACAGGATTACAGTGCGGATATCACAGCGTTTGTTTCATGGAAGAATCTGTCGATATCACAAAAGTATTGCATACTCCTTTATGACACCAAGGAGAGCAAAGAACCTGAATTATAAAAAAGGTCAAGGTTTGAATCTGTTTGAAGGACTTACTAATTGTCCTAAGGTTAGACTGTGGATGCACCTACAATACCTGAAGGCAGTGACCTAAAGAAGAATGCAGTCTTAAAGGAATAAGGTTATAGGTGTATGCAAGGTGAAGAAGATTCAGCCTCCAATAGTTGACTAAGTAATAAGAAGTGAAAATTAGAGACCGAGTTCTCTAGTACTAGTACAGGTCAGTGCAGATGGGAGCAGAAGAGAAGGATAAGTGTTGGAGGCAGTCAAAGAAGTAACGACAAGGTCTTGAGGGCATTCATAGGTCAAGGACGTAAGCCTGGGTCATGATACTTGTCATTTGAAGATCTATAAGAAGAATTCTTTGTGGGTTTTCCTCTCCAAAAGGGAGAGGTTTTGCCCTGGCTCTAGGAGCCTAACCTTTGTGTCTTGTGTTTTTAATAATTGACTTGATGAAAGATTAACTTAACTAAAAGAAGAGAAGACATAAGTACCTCAAGTAAGTTCACAAGTAATTATCAAGAAGAGAATTTGTATTAACCTACAGCCCTCCAAATTCTCAACAAGTCCCTCCTCATCTCTTCCTGTTGAAGAGCTACCCACATTGCCTCTCAATTCGGCAAATTCTGTCTGCTCCTACAACTGCCAGTTGATCTCAGTTCTCTTGAAGTCTAAACAGGAACGGATCAATGCGCTCACCCTTCTGTGTCACTCTGCTTGGGAACTGTGTGGCTTCTGCGTTTTGGCTCTTATGTTGGCTGTATCTAACCCTCTGGCCCCTTCCAATCTCACACTCCGACTTTCTAGCACTGGATCCGACTAATCCTTAGCTAAATCACGGACTTCCTCTGGGCTATTGCGCTAGCTCTGCGTACTTCTCTTTGTCTTCTCTGCTGTGTATTCACCGACTCAGGAAATCTCTTAACCGGAAATTATCTCTGCCCCTATGTAAGAATCTTCTCAATCGATCTTCTCCCTCAGCACTTCGCACTAAAGAATTTCGATCTCTTGATCCTTCGGTGTGTTTTCAAATGACCCTTCAAGTCCTTATAATATTCTCATTAATACTTCAATGGCCGAGATTAAATCGTTAATCAACGGCTAAGATTAACTTTTGACTTGATCTTCGTCTTCTCTAGAAGATTCACACTCTGTTTTATTAATACCCTTTAATTATTTTATTTTCCCAAGTTTAGACTTAGGGTCCCTTTAAAAATAATGAATAAATTTAATAAAACACACTCTAAGTGGAATTTTCAAAAAGGATATTTGGGTTCTTTAAAATACATGTGTCTAAGCCTCCCTGCAAATTTTGAGACTTAGAGCACAACTGATGCTACCCAAATCAACATCCCAACTTGGGCCTGCAAATTTTGAGATTTAGAGCACATCCGATGCTACCCAAATCAACAGCCCACACTTGGGTATATGAGTGTAGGAGGGAGCAATCGTGGTACATGAGTTACCTTGGCCTCTGTTTTTCCACCCTTCTTGATATGCCTTTTGCCTTTGACTAATTTTTCTTTATAACTGCTTGGGGCTCCAGGGGATGAGAGCATGACGTGTAGGATACAACAGTAAATACCCCTTTAAGGTGGGGCAGTTCATTGCCCACTAGGGGTTGGGACAATCATCGATTCCTAAATGTGGAGGGGGCTCATCTAAGGCCCATAGAAACCAAGGTGATGGTCATAGATAAGGGGTAGAGCTCATGTTTGACTATTGCCCACACTCTAAATGTGTATGTCTTAGCCATCTTTTGCATTTTGTGGTACAATTCCTATTGTAAGTGGCCAAATTATGCTTTTTCTTTTCTTTTTAGCCACGTCAACCTTTGGGGCATTGTTCCAGGCCCGAACCAAGGTGTGGGCAAAGGGAGGGGGAGGTTAACCCTTTGTGGACCCAGTGGACAAGTGCGGACCAAGATGGGAAAAGTGATAAATGGAGTTAAAATGGGTGGAGGGGAGTGATGTATAAGTGGGACCACGCAACTAAAATTTTGATTTCCCATGTAGTGCCAGCCCTAAAGCTAATGCCAACAAAGGAGATCCCATAGGACTAGGATACAAGGCTAACCACCAAATCGGGCAAAGTAGAAAAGAGTACAGACCTATCCCACTCTTTGCGCCGAATCCCCCCACCAATCCATGCCCGAAAGTGTCCTTTTACCGCTCAAACTAGCAGAGGTCCTATGAGGGGATCCTATAGAGCAACTACTAGGTCAAGTGGCAACAATGAAGTGATAGCCCACTGTCACCTCAACTAAAGCTCCTCGCTCTTTACGAACTTTCACCGATCGGAGGAGACTCGATATAAGAGGAATCACAAGGATGAATAGATCAATGATGGGATAAGAAGTGATTCCTAAAGCTTATTCATAAGAGACGCTCAAATAATCGGCCTACTTGCTTTAGAAGCAAGGTGATAGGCTCTCTACTAAGGGTTATACTTAAGCCTAGGTTTGGAGAATATCCCTTGACAAGATGTGTCACAAACCTAAGAATCCTTAACGAGAAGTGGCTTCTATGTGATCCTTGTAGAATTTGAGTTACGAGGTTGCAGGACGACAAAGAACCCAAGTGGACCCAAACTAGGTCAAGGATGGGGAGTTGATCAACAAAAGAGGAGCTTAACCTGGTTAAGGAGGAGAATAGGATCAAAGGACTAATTTTCTTTTGAAATTTGATTGCAATGATCCAAATGAGGACACTATCCCAAATCAACGTAGGAAGAGAAATGATCCTCAAGCTAAGGCTTGTGATACCTCGGGATTCCACTGTCGGATTGTGCTCAAACTTGAGGACCCTATTAGGTAGTTTCAACCTCTAAGGGAGTGACAGGTCCATGGTACGTCCATCAAATGGCAGGTATCATGTGAAATAATGATGGAATGGAGTGAGGGCAAGAGGGAAGGCTCCAAGCCACATGCCATGGTACAAGGGTTGCTATGATGAGGGAAGCCCACACCTTGGGTGTATGAATGTAGGAGGGAGCAATCGTGGTACATGAGTTACCCCAGCCTTTGTTTTTCCATCCTTCTTCACATGCCTTTTGCCTTTTATTGATTTTTCTTCATTTTACTACTTGGGGCTCCAAAGGATGAGAGCATGATGCATATGATGTAGCAATGATTACCCCTTTAAGGTTGGGTTTTTCATCGCCCACCCGGGGTTGGGACGATCATAGTGATATGGGGTAGAGCTCATGTTTGGCTTTTGCCCACGCGCCAAATGTTTGTCCCGGCCATCTTTTGCATTTTGTGGTATATTTCCTGTTGTAAGTGGCCAAATCATGCTTTTATCTTTCTTTTTTGCTGCATCAACCTTCGAGACATCATTCCAAGCCCGAGCCAAAGCGTGGACAAGGGGAGGGAGAGGCTAACACCTTGTGGACCCAATGGACAAATGTGGACCCAAATGGAGAAAATGTGAAAAGGATGTGTAATGAGTGGAGGGGAGTGAGATATATGGTATCGGGACGTGGGACCACGCAACCAAAATTAGGGTTTCCCATGTAGTGCCACACCTAAAGCTAGTAGCCAATAGAGGAGATCCCACAGGACTAGGATATAAGATTAACCCCAAGTTGAGGCAAGGGAACAAGACTATAATCCAAGTGCATTCCTTCCAAAAAATCTCCCCACTAATCCATGTCCAAATGTGCCCAAGAAAGCAAGAATAAACACCTAATTACATAATGAAAAGTCATACCTTGAGGGTTGGAAGACCAATCTTCAAACATACATAACAGATGAGCGAGGGCACATAATGGCTGGCTCAGATGGCAGAGAATGGTGGCACATCAAGCTATCAGGTGGCTGCAAGGCGCTGTTGGTTGTCGACTGAAGACAAATCTAGGAGAAAATTTCTCCTATAGGGGTCACCCACTGGTGGTGGGTAACAAACGTCATATAAATAGAGTCACTTCATTCATTTTTTCATTATCACTAGGGGAGAACTCAGCCTCTCTTAGAGGTTTCAACCTAGCCTTTTGTACTTCGCTACTGTGTGGAGATGTGATCTTTTGTGGATATTTGGCTATTGGAAACTACTATTGGTTGTGGAGACATCATTTTGGGATAAAGAAGGCTTGTTTATTAGATATATTGTGAGTACCTTTTTATTGAATATCTTTTATAATTATTGCATGTAATGAATGTTACTAGGTTTTCTATGTTCCATATCTAAATGCTTATATTTATATGAAATACTAGGTGAATTTTTACATGCTTTAATTTGTATCCTTGAACCAAGGTTACCTGGGAGCAAAACAAAAATGGGGAGCGGGAGAGGGAGCAAGAGCAACATTTTCAAAAGCTCCCGGTTCGGGAGCGAATCGGGGAGCGAATTTTTATATAATATATATATATATATATTATATTTTGATGTATATATGTCAACAAAAGCATGTAGAGTGATGAATTAGATACAAAAAAACATAAAAGCATATATTGAACCATATAACATCAATCGTCTAGAATTTATATCTTCATCAACCACGTCCACAAGTTAGTAACATACAACATATTGAGTCTCATGATTCATCAATCTTAAAGTTTCAAGCTTTCAAAATTCAATATATAACATTTATCATCATTGATCACCAAAGTTGTACATGTAAGCTAAGTGTAACCATTACAACAAAGAATATCTACTATGAAATGAAATGTTATAAAATGAAATGAAATGAAACAACTTTCAACTTTCACGAAGCATCATATTCATAATTCATTACCAATGAGTTATAATTGCCAACTTCAAACTTCAAACTTAAATTGTCATATATTGTTTACAAAAATATCATAATAAATATGAAAGAGTCAACAATTATAAAAACTACTATAAACTAGAAAAGACAAGTAAATCTGTTATCAATAGCTAATGCTTGGGCCTCTTGCCACCACGAGAAATGTCTAATTTTTTAGTCTTGTTGGAAAATCAGGATCTTTGTCATTAATATCACCCTACAAGCATTAATATCCAAAGGTATCTTTGTCATTACCTCTGGATTTGTATAGGGATATTTGTCATTAATATCACCCTCTAAGCATTAACATAAGATAGAAAAAACATAGCCTGTCAATTCAAGATTTTGTTTGAGTGATAGGTACATTTTTAGTAGGGTCATGATAGAGGAGTTCGACAACCAATGTCACTAAGATCAAGGTACATACAAGTATTGGTGCTCTTGATTAAATACGAGTTGCATACCCTAATACATGACAAAATCCAATGGAAACATTGCAATCCCCCCAATCCTGAAATCTTGAAAAATTGATAAGTCTGCTAGATTTTGAATGAGATTAAAAATTCTACTTTCTCCATATGAAATCCAATGAGGTCAGAACCAATCTCAAACATTCAGAGTCATTTCATGGTAATGTTAAACATTTAAGTAAAAGGATGAAAATGAAGATTAACGAGAATGCCACTTTACTTTAAGAATTTAACATTACCATGAAACACATATCAATACTAGGGCCATAGGCTTGATCATTAGGTTGCCCCACTCAAAAATTACTCTTTCTTTGAAAAAAAATTGCATTTGGAATTTTTTTGCAAAAAAAAAAAATCACAAAAAACCCTAGGGAGCAAAAATTTCTCTCCCAAAAAACGCTTCCCTGCGAAAGCGCACTCCTGATTTGCTCCCAAGTCTCTCCCGAAGGGAATGCGATTCGAGAGCGGGTTCAATGGTGGTGGGGGCGCTTCCCCGCAACCCTGCCTTGAACTTCCCTAGAGAACCTCCTAGAGAGCGTTTCTTTAGTAAATTTATCTCTGCATAAAGTGATAACTAGGGTTAGCAGGTGAAAACCTAGGGTTTCCCCCTTACTCGCTTCAAAGATTTAATATTTCCATGGTCAAATTTCCTTAAGACTCCATCACACAAGTAGATAGAAGGCACTGGCATCCATATTGATGATCAAAAATCACAAAACTTTTACCTTTTATCTCCTTCCTAAGATTTTGGCCCTTCAAGGCAAGCCGCTAGGTTTAGGGTTTGAGGCCAAATTCAACTAGGGCATGAGCATTGAGCTGGTTGGAGGTCGTTCCACCTTGTTGAGCCATAAAATACCAAAATCTAGCAATTTGCATGGTTGGAAGTCCTTCCTTAGGGCTGACATCATCAACCCTAGGCAATTCTATGGCTTTAAAACCCTAATTCTGCTTTAAGGCTTCAACTTAGGGTCATTTTGAAGGTTTTCCTCTATTGTTGCTGATCATATCAATAAGCAAACTTTTTCTCTCTGTATGCCTAGTTGACCTAATATCAAAGTATACATAACAAACCATAAGCTACAAGTCTGTCTTCATATGCTGCTTTATAGGAAAGCTACTTCTCATCTGCTAGGATTGAGCCCTGTTCTTAGCTTGAGTACCTTGGGTAAGCTTATTGAAACGCCACCTTTGAACCCTAGACCTAGAATATCCTTTGGGTGACCTAAACTGGGAAGCCTCCCATGTGGTGAAATTCCACTAAAGAGAACAAGGTGGATTGCTGAAGTGACAGTGACATCCACGTCATTGTTGTGTCCTAGTTTGGATTTTGCTTTGTGAGGCAAACAAGACCACCTAGATTTTGACGCAAAAAAGACTTTGATAATGGTGATTTATGCTGCACTGAAAAGTATATGTACCCCTGCTGACAGAGGGGGTAACAGGACCCTCAAGAAGAATTGTTGCATGAAAGGGACAACATCTACAGCCAGAATTGAGATCATATGATCCTAAAGGACTTTTGCATGCCCATACTGTCCCTACAACCTCGTGACTAGTCCGTGACTTTCTTCTACATATAACATTGCAATAATTATCTTTTCTGCACTGGTCATATAATATCCACACAGGAGTTAATCAATCAGACCTAATATGCTTCTTGTTCTAATACCTAGGCATGTGCACAAAATTAGATAGAAATGGATCAACTTTACCCTTATTACTTTTATTTAATGTGAGATAAATAGAGATCCTTGAATAAAATTTTGTAATTGTGTATTTTCAACTTGTGAAACATTTCAGTGACATCATAAACGACATGATAAGGACAGACAGTTTCTTTTAGTAATTATTCAACCAGCTAGAAATCTGAGCTTTATATGAATTTGGTACATTCTGACGTTTTAATTTTATTGAATTCTACCTTTCTGCTGTTTCAAATTTATTCAATCTAGAACTTTTAAAATTGGTAACCACAGGCCCAAGAGTGCTGGTTGGTGCAATAGCTTTCCTAGTCATTACCAACAAGGAAAAAAAGCAACATTCTACTGATCGAAGAAAACTGATGTAAAGCAGCAGAACAGAAACAATTTACATTATATTTAAGAAAGGGTACTGAAAAGAGTTGATTTACACACGAAAAAATAAATAAAAGGATTACCAGAAATGCACGATCACTCAAGGGTATGCCTTTTTTCAGCCTAATCAATCTGTCAAGAACTTGCTTTGCTAGAGCAACCTGCAAAATGAATTAAATATAACATATCGCTTCAGTATATTTGTACTAGTTGAAAAGTTCTGAAGCCTTTGTACTGGTTTCTTTTTAGTATTAACAGTAGTTTATTTCTTCCTGACAAAGAAACACTATATGATTGCCATTTGAATGTTGATATCCAGGACACTTTACAAAAGAACAAAAACATTTTACTTCCATGAATCATAATTAAAGAACAAAATTGCTGCAGTAAATGGAAGGATCTATCCAAATCATATAGAACTGACGTCACAATGATTAATTTTATGCTTCCAGAAATCCAGTCCTTTAGAGAACCTTGTTCATGGGAAGCACTGTTCACTAGTGCCAATTTAGTTTCACAAACGCCAAAACCTGTAAGTGATTCTCGAAGCAGCAGGATTATTATTTTGGCATGCAAACACCATTCATTCTTTTTTCTATTAAACAGGATCCAGAAAGCCCAAAATTTTGTGGAGTGTGTTTATGACAAAGATGGTAGAAAATTGACAAACAGCACAGACAAACAACAAAGAAGACGAATGTTGTTATAGTCTATGAAATTGCAGTCCTTGCCTTGTGCTACATGTCGAATTATTTTCTTATAGGAAAAGATATTTGTCCACAATAAGGCATCGGCTCACATATACAAGCAAGTGTTTTGCTTAGATGTGAGATTAACCAACTATGTGTTGTTTTTCCATGGCACTGGATCTAGGTTAGGGTCTTAGAATCTTTGACACTACCAATTCAAATACCACAACAAACTACTTTGCACAGTGGAATATATACACCAATAAATTAACTAGTGCACGAAATAGACAACTTTTTACAATTTTCAACAACCCAACTTCGTTATATATATATATAACAAAAAAGACCCAATGACTAAGCAAGAGTCGAGACGTCCGATATTGACCACGAACGTAGTGAAAACTCCCTAGGGCCGCCTACTCCTTAAGCCTAATCAATACAGGCTACAGCGTGCCTCCAGAGAATTGAACCTGGGTGGGTGGGGTGGCAAGCCACAATCCCAACCACTTGAGCTAAGAACCATTGGCAACCCAACTTCGTTATATTAATAAACTATAATACAATTGTCTAGGGCTCCCATACCAAGGATAATGGCCTTCATACATCCACTGATACAAGATGCAAACTAGGGTTTAGTGTCACCAACTATGATCAGCAATCTAACCTGAACAAGATACACTAACCATCAAGTTGATATAGTGCACCATCACAGTTGCCTTGGTTGTATCCTGAACTCATTTGCCCAGTCCTTTGGCTCCCGCTCTACAGCAACACTTCTCTGCCTCTAACAATGGTCCTGTTATGTTACTGAACACTCTTCCCTCTAGCTGGTCATTCATCCATCAATGACTCAACACCTTGGGTCTTCACATTTGCCCACTTGTTGATCTTTTGTCCTTCAAGAAGTCAACACTATGGGACTTCTTGCCCACTAGCTGCTACTTAGTCTTTTAAGGACAAAACTCTTAAGGACTTCTTCCCACTATTGCCTTCCCTTGCTGCCCGATGAAGAAAAACTTAGGTTATGGAGGGTTGCCCACTATCACTATTAAAAGTCCTTCATCAACAATGAACTTAGGGCTAGTCAAATTACTCCATTGAACTCCTCCTTTCGTCCTTCAAAGATCAATCTTGAGCATCACTTCTTCTGCCTTTCTAACATCCCTTAAATTTCCGAAGTGATTGTACTGGGGGCTTGAAGCAAGCCACTACAACCCTCCCAAAACTGCTCGTTTGGCTACTCCACCGGTTGTCCTAAACTAGGACCATCAACCACTTAGCAAACACATCAACTTAGAAGAACATACCTCTAATTGAAGTCGCTTTATTCTTTTGCTTTTCATTGTCTGTACATACTACAGGTCTACAACTTTTCGTCCTGGTTAGGGCAGCAAACCAACCCTAAACCAGCACTCAAATCCCTTCGCTCTCACTTCTACAAGGTATGTCCTAGCTCGAGGTCCTTCCAGATATACTCAGCCACCCTTTTACTCCTTCAAACCTTTGTTTAATAAAAAAAACAAGGCTCGACCCTACCTGTTACAAGTCCGAACAATCTCGGCCCTATCCTTAAGGAAGATTACCCTTATCTCATGCACAAATCTAACCAGAACTAATGCGGCTACCATTCTGCTCCATTTGGACCTACAATAAACATGAAATAGACCAAAAATGTTAGTTTTTGTAGCATCGGATGGTGTTCTAGTCTCAAACATTGTGGAGAGGCTAAAACAAAAGATATCTTCAAAACCCATAAATCATTTCTGGAAATTCCACCTAGAAATAGTTCAATTATATTAATTGACCATCATTTAACTTTTTCCTAAGTCGAACTTAGTAAAATTGGTTAATTAATAGTAATTAATTGATAAAGGTGAAAATTTCTGAAAATTTCTGAATATCTCAAACAGAAACCCTGTTGGAAATACTGAGAAGGGGGTGAATCAATATTTATTTTCAATTGTTACTTTTACCAATTTAGATCTCTTATAATTAGAACACAAAATGAAAAATACGAATAAATACTTTTATTAATCTCTTCTTTACAATAAATCCAATACAATAGTATAGAGCTCCAACCCTAGATGAAGACACCAATCTTCAATCCTTCCAGGCACCAACCTGTACTATGCCAAGCACCAACTTGGACTTCACGAGACTACGACCTCTAGGGCTCCAACCCTATCTTGCAAGGCTCCAACCTTGTCACTTTGAGGCACCAACCTCTACGGCTCCAACCCTATCTTCCAAGGCACCAACCTTGTCTCTTATGAGGCTCCAACCTCTAGTGCTCCATCCCTTAGCTTCAATTCATCAAGATATGTTTGATGATTCTTCATGGCTCCCAATATCTTCTTCAATGAGCCCTGTCATTCTCTTCAACAATGTCTTCTCCAAATCACTTCATCAATGACAACGTTGTCTTCACATGAAGGTGTCTCCACAGCTCTTCATGGTTCCCAAACAAAATCTCAGAAGTCACCTCATGATGACTAATGCATCATGGTCTCCAAGGTTGTCTTCAAGCCAACTTCTGAAAGGTGTATTCAACAATACTTGCCCAACAAGATATTTCTCCACGGGTTCCTTAATAGGTGCTCCAAGATGCCTTGATGCTTGCTTCAAAGGATATTCTCCTATCCTCTCCTTCAGAGATCTTTTCCTCAACAAGTCTCCAATGCAGATCTTCAAGACATGCTCCACAAATCCTTAAGTCAATATACAAGGCTTTTGAGCCACTCCAAGCTTGTCTTCAAGGCAGCTCTAGTTCTTCAACAATATTTTCTACAAGGTGCTTAGCTATAAAGGATCCCAAATTCTCCAATGGTACTTCAAGAATGCCTCTAAAGGTTTTTCTCCACAGGGTCTCTTTAAAGGTTCACAAACTGCCTCTCAAAATTAAGCTATAATGGTGATTGTCCAATTCTTGAGGTACAGGACTGTGTCAACTGTTCCAGTTTAAGGCTTCAAGCTTTGACTGTTGGTGCATTCACAGAAATACAAGCTTTCACCGAGTCCTTCACAAGACTGTCCTCACTGCAGTTAAGGATCCGAAATGGATTATTCACTGTTGCACCACATAAGAAGGTCCGAACAACTTTTGTTACCACAGGTTAATCATGGTTCTAACTCAAAAGGAGTCTGCAATCCGAGCTTCTTCAACCAAGGCTACAAATGTGTGACAGGGTCTAATTTTTGAGGCTGACCGAGCTCTTTTTCACTGATCCGAGGCTTACCTAACACAGGTTTGTGACAATGACACAGAATAAGTCTGAGGCTGCAATTCCAATAGGTAACAAATGTGTTCTTAAGTTGATCCAAGTCAGCTCTTAAAACAGAATTGGGAACTTATGTCTGAAATACTATATTGCACAATTCAAGATATGCCACAATCTATTACAGGTTCAAGACACATTTTGTCCACACGTTAAAATTGCAGTGCACAGTGCCACAAGTTTGACTGTCAGTGGATAAACCACAAGTATGAATTGTAATGTTTTTTATTTTGGAAGATAAACCACAAGTCTGAATTGTAATGTTTTTTATTTTGGAGGATAAACCTTAAAAAAAATTTCCCAAACTGTCTTCTTTTATGTCATCTCGGCCTCCTTGCTGTTCTGTAGCTTTTCTCTCTGAATTTCTGTGATTTTCACCGAATTGGATGACTAAAATGAGAAGATACAACATGTATTTATACTGGTTTTGCGTAAGGAGACACGTCACTAAGGCAGGCCGACATTGGGAGCTAGGACAGGTGGCTCAAAAAAAAAATTATTGCACAACTTCAAAAATCAATATCTTTCTAACCACGGGGAGTTTTGGGGCATATGAGGGCTTGTTGGAAAGAGGAAGGAGTCCTCTTTAAGATGGTGAAGGAGCCATTTTGAAATGATGTCTTCAAGATGTCAAAAAACAATTTTCTTTATGACTGTTTGGAATGTTTAGTGCAGAAGGTGAATAGGACAACAAGAGGTCATTAATGGCTTCTCCATTGTCATGTATCCAATAATGTCATTATATGTCATCAAGTATGGTGAGGTCATTCATATCATATCCCTCCATATGTCATCAAGGGCTTGTATATTAGATACATCATTGGCACTTAAAGGCTAGATCACTATGAGCATCAATCATAGGCACATGATTGACATGGCATCTTTAGACTTCCTTATTAAGGATAAGGACATCATCCGGGATCTAGGGCATCTTCATGGTTAGTTCAAGGACATCATCATTAGGGTATTATGATCAATGGACATTTAGGCAACATCACACATCATAAGAATTTTCCATCACGAACAATGCGATATTGACATCAATGACAACCTTGATTAACAATCTCCCCCTTTGTCATTGATGGCAATATTCTTGCCCTTCCAACATTTTCTCCCCCTTTGACATCAATGGCAAACAGGGTGCCCAAGTACTCCCCCTATCAAGCTCCTTTTCACCATATTTTCTTCATCAATATTAGTTCTTCCTAGGTATGTTGCTCCCCCTGTCATGGTGCTCTTCCTTTTGGCAATGTGGTTCATGATAGATGTGTTTAAATTTCTTCTTGTGATGAACCAACTCTCCCTGCTTGCATAAACTCCTCTAGCTCTTCTTTTTGCTCAAGAAAGAAAGATTGTTGTCTGGTGATTAAGCAGAAGACATCTTCACAATTTCATGATTTTCTTCAATGGAGTTACTCCCAAGATATGATCTGTCAAGATTGTCCATGTGTGACTCATCGAGGATTTCTTCATGGATAGCATCTGCGAGAATGGTTAAGAATCACAAGCTCCCCCTAACAGTATGCATAGTATCCTTTTTGGCAGAGTCTCATCATCAAAACTTGGAATATCATATCTGCCAAGGATGTCATCATCAAATCAACAACATGTGTTGTTGGCTTGAGTGTCTAAGAGACTTTCTAATCCAATTTTCTTCCTTCTCCATACTAGTGTAACTTTCTTTTCTGGCTTGGTTGTCATGGTTTTAGCTTGTTTAGGGACCCAAGTCAAGTTACAATCATGAGCCATATGTCCAATGTTATGGCAATTGAAGCACTCCATCTTGTTCATGAATGAGAGATCGTGACTTCTTTTTGCAAAATTGCTTCTAGAAGATTGACATGGACCATTATATTTGTCTTTGTGATATGCCCTACAATCTTTTGCCATGTGCCCAAAGTTTGTACAAGAATAGCAATAACCAAGAAATATGCTTTGGTACCTGGGAGATGAAGAGTTTCTCGAAGTACTTCTGAAGTCTTTTGGCCTTGGGATTCTTTGATGATATTCATTGCCTTTTGTATTCTTGACACCATTTGTAAGTCTCCTTGGAGTAGGGTTTCTTCTAATGTCATCTTGACTCTTGCCTTTGTTGGAACTAGGAGTATCATTTCTTCCTGGCTTCCTCACATGCTTGTTGTTTGAAGCATTATCATTCTTCCTTGACGGTTCACCTGCATAGCCAAGACCTGATTTATCAAGAGGAGATCTTTGATGTCTTAGGATGTCATCTAGGGTTTGAGAGATTTTCAAGTTCTTATTCAGCGAGACAACTTCCTTTTTAAGAGTGACAATTTCTCCTTTCAAATTTTCACAATCTTCATCTTTCATGATTAGTTGCTTCTTCATTTCTTCCATCATCCTTGTTGCTTCATGTGCTTCGATTTTAAGGGAGCTGATATTTGATTTCATTATGAAGATTTCTTCATTCTCCTTTGCTAGACTGATCTTCATTTCTTCTTTTATTCTTGTAGATTCACATGTTTCAGCCTTGAGAAGATCGATGTCTGATTTTAGTTTCAAGATTTCTTCATCATTTTCTTCTAGTTGGCATATCATAGTGTTTCTCTCCTTTTCTGCTTCATCAACTTGTCCTTCTATGAATGCCAAAGTTTCGATCACCTTCTCGGCTCCTTGCGCTTGTTTCCTTGCTTCTTCTAGTTGAGATCTAAGAAAGGAGACCTCTTACTTGTATTGACCAATCTCTGCTTCAAATTTGTTCAAACTCTTAAGTCTTTGTTCAAGGAGGCTTGACAAAGTTTCTTCCCTTTTCTTTGCCTTATCTAATTGATTTGTCATGGATATGACTTCTTCATGATGCTTTCTTTTGTTTTGATGAAATTCCTCCTTAAGTTTGGCGAGCTCTTCATGTCTTTCTTGAACTTGAAGCTTGACAAGGTCAACTTCCTTCCTTGTCTTGTTTTGATCACCAACTTGCGATTTCTAAGTTCCTCATTTTCCTTTTTCAACCTGTTAATCTCCTCCATGGAAGCCATAAGTTTATTCAGGAGGTCTTCTTCAAAGTCTTCTTTGTTCTCTTCATCTTCTAGGTCCTCTTTAGCCTTGTTGTCATCTCTGTTATCTTCAGCTTCCTTGATGGATTCTGGACTTCTTTCTTGTTTTCCATCATCTTCTTGACTTGATATCATTGTCAATGCTCCTTTTGAGTGAAGATCATGAAGTTTTTCCATATGCCTTCTGCTGGCAAACATTTTTCAAAATTGGCCTTCACAGAATTTGGTAACCCATTCAAAATTGCCTTCAGTGGTCTTGTATTGTACTCCTTGGATTCTTTGTCCATCATGTCATTAGTAAACACTGATTTCCAAACTTCAATTCCTTGAGTCTTCAAGGAATTCCTCATTCTTACTTCCCATATATCAAAATTTCCATTGAACAATGGAGCTTTGTTGACCTGGTTTACATCTGAATTCTTAACTGAGGAAGGGACATTTTTACATGGTTTGGAGCCTTTATTCCTTGGCTTTGCCATTTGTGTTCTAATGATCAACCTTCAAGCTATTAGGCTTTGAATGAAGGTACTGGCTCTGATCTCAATTGTTGGA